>OY101450.1:25733502-26951456 GCA_956483635.1 Panzeria rudis
TTTTGGTGCTTTAGATTCCGTTTATTTTGTATTTCGTTTTTAGAATGATAAAGTTTTTATAGCTTGAGGCGTTTTTTACTCTTGTTTTTAGATGCAAAGCTCACATTAAGCTTTTTATTAAGATGGAGAGCTCATGACCAAATATTTATTTGACGGTCCTAAAAGTATGCACGTTTTTTTAATATTTACTGCAAATGAAGTCTGTAGAAAAGTGTTTTTCAATTCCACTTTGAAATTTAAACGTTTCCGAAGAAAATTTTCGTTTTTCGTTTTCTGAAGAAGCAACTTACGAAATTGAAACCATTTCCGATCGGAATGGTATTCTGTGACATGGCTGTAAAGCACCAAATATTTATTTTTTCGGAATGACAACTACGGAATCAAAACCAATCCGAACGGAATCTGTGACACGGCTGAAAATTAGAAAATCGTCAAAATCGCAAAGTATTTCACTTTAACGAAAATAATGTTCGTTCTTCACCGCTCACTGCTGGAAGTTGTTTTTTAAGTTTGAGCACAATCCACTTACTGTTTTCTTATTTAACCTGAGCTCAATCTAAAGAACATTTTTTAATTTTTATTCAAGTCTAATGAAAAAATTTTATTTCATTGATTGAAATTTTATTTATAGTAATGATTGATCTACATATGATAATCCGCTCTTTTCCATTGACAAATTATTACGTTTATTACCTACTTAGATACCTAATTCGATAATATAATCTATCTAACTCTGCTTCTAAGATCAAAGTAGGGTATACATATAATATATGTTTAGATTCAAACAACGACCAAAAAATCATATCCACAAATAAAGCAGTTTAATTTTCTGATCATGTTTTTTTAGTATTTATTCCTTTTTTTGTCAAAATAATACGGCGGCTGCCGTTTGTCTAGCTAAAACAAGACTAAAGGCAACAAAACATAGACATGAAAAAAATTAACGTCCAAAATCTAAAAAAAAACCAAAAGCAACAACTACATTAACAAAAAATGCTTTTAAAGAATTGTTTTATTATATACGAGTATGTATATCATCTTCAACAACATCACAAGAATCAACATCTGAATCAGCTTAAAGCAACGTCAACATCAACATAATCATCATCATCATCATCATCATTATTTAGTTGTAATAGTTGCAAAAGCATCAAAAAGATTTCATTACTCTGTCTATTTGATTAAACGAACAGATGCAGCAAATGTTTGTTATTGGTTGTGACACATTAGCAAAAGACAAATACTGCACTACAATCACTACTCATCTTCAGTCGTTCTACGACGGCAGTACTAGAATTAAGCCAATTGGTAAGGAAAAAAATGTCAACTATTTAACAAAGATATATCTTTATAAGTAATATCAGAATTGCTTACTTCGTCATATTCATTATTATGTCATTAAGTTTATCGTGTAGTAGAAAATTCTGGAGTGAAAAAAATGTAAGTACATGTTAAGAAATTTTAATTAGCTGGCAAATTCACTATATAGGTAATGAGAATCAAATGCAGTTTTCGTGTCGTTGAAAATATAGTAAAATAGTTCATAAAATAAACGCATACATTTTAAAATTAAAACTAGGTTAGCATGATTTATTATACCATAGATAAACAGGAGTGGATCCAGCTGGAGCTTTTGGGGAAGAAGGAACTTCTAACTAAAGCAAACTATTTTCCAAAAGTTCTTTTAGAAACTCAATAGAAAATGGGTATATTTAACTCGTTTTAGGGAGGGAGAGGGGTGGTGGAAATATCCTATTCCATCCCAACTCCAAACCCCCTCCCCAACCACCACCGTTGTATGTGCGCCTGTAAAAAACTGAGTGCTTTTTATATACATTTTAGACAAGCAGTGCTTCTTTGCATTGTGGAAACAACACATAAATGTGCATTAGTTTTTTGTATAAGACTGTCCATTGTGTTTTAAAAACAAAGAATGAAAATACTGTTTATCCTCTCTTCATACAAAATGGCGTGTCCGTAATGCATGCTGTTGACTTACCAAATTAAAAAACTATGAATTTTTCCAAAAACGGAATTAAATTTATAACGGTTTTAGAATATTTGCATTTGCTTCTCTTGTCCAACAAATTAAACTTTTGAAAAATAATAGAAATTAAAATTTTATTTGAATTGTTGTCCGCAATTTTGTGTATTGAGCGTTACGCTTTTATAGTGCTTAGGTGCACTATGCAAAAAAGATGCTTTTGTCATGACCTTTGATCAACACAACATTTTTTTTAATATATTGTGGTCCTTTAATGGATACGTTTTCTTTTATTTTCTTCTAAAATGTGGAATTTTTCAAGAGGCTGTTGGTTACACTAATTTCATCATATTTTAAAATCGGATATTCCCATTTCCTTACAAAAACCAATAAAAAAGTGGAATAAAATTACCTTTAAGACTTCTGAACATTATTTTTTTACTTACTAAAGGATTTCAGAATTATTCAGACCGCAGTGATGAAAAATATATTTTTGTTATGCAAAATTGGAAAAGTTTTATTATTTAAAAATTTATTAAAAATCGAAAATGTCAACAACTTGCCATTTTTATTAACTGATAATAAAGCTACATATACTACAAGTATAATCAGCTTTATTTCATGAAAATCCATTGATAAATATTGATTTTATTCATAATAAATTGAAATCACATAATTTTTGCAAAAGCTGCGAATATTTACACTGTACAACAAAATCAAATTTTTTTTACATAACAAAGTTTTTACAACTGATTCTGGTAGAAAACACCAAAACATACAAACGTGTATCTTGGATTTATAATGGGTGATTTTATAAGAACTATCGGAAAGTAAAAAAAAAACACATAAAATTCAGAAAAATGCATGAAATATTTATTTGGATCGATAGTTGGGTCGATATAATTTAATGTTTGAAGATTATTTCATGCAAATGTTGGCCGCGGCTGCGCCTCAAATGGTCCATCCGCTTAGTCCAATTTTGGCATACTCTTTCCAACATTTCGGCCGGTATCTCACGAATAATGTTGGCAATGTTGGCTTCCAGTGCGTCAATCGAAGCGGGCTTGTCGCTATAGACATTAGCCTTAACATAGCCCCACAAAAAATAGTCTAGAGGCGTTAAATCGCACGATCTGGGCGGCCAATTGACTGGTCCCAAGCGTGAAATAAACTGTTCACCGAACTCGCCTCTCAATTGGTCCATTGTTTCGCGTGCTGTGTGGCATGTGGCACCGTCTTGTTGAAACCACATGTCATGCAAGTCAAGCTCTTCCATTTTGGGCAGAAAAAAGTTTGTTATCATCGCACGGTAGCGCTCACCATTCACAGTAACGTTGTGATTCCCATCATCTTTGAAGAAATACGGCCCAATGATGCCGCCAGCCCATAATCCGCACCAAACGGTTGTTTTTTGTGGATGCATTGGTAGCTCTTGCAATGCTTCTGGCTGCTCTTCACTCCAAATACGGCAGTTTTGCTTGTTCACGTATCCATTCAACCAGAAATGAGCCTCGTCGCTGAACACAATTCTTCGATAAAAAAGTGGATCTTCATCTAACTTTTCAAGAGCCCATTCACCAAAAATTTGGCGTTGTGGTAGGTCGTTTGGCTTCAATTCTTGCACCAACTGTATCTTATAAGGCTTCACACCCAAATCCTTCCGCAAAATTTTCCACGTAGTGGAGTAACAGAGGCCCAATTGCTGCGAACGGCGCCGAATCGATAATTCACGGTCATCACCAACACTGGCCGATACGGCTGCGATATTTTCTTCAGTTCGCACTCTACGTAAACGTGTTGGTGGTTTAATGTCCAACAATGTAAATTTGGTGCGAAATTTTTTTACAATAGCCCGAATAGAAGCCTCAGTAGGTCGATTAAACTGACCATAAAATGGAAGAAGCGCGCGATGAACTTTCTTAACAGAGCACGCATTTTGGTAATAAAATTCAATAATTTGCAAGCGTTGTTCGTTTGTAAGACGATTCATGATTAAATTATAGACCAAACTGAAGATGTTTGACAGTGACACAAGATACAAAACGTGCGTGAGCTGTCAAAACTAGTGTTGCCAAAAAGATAATAGCAAAAAAATCACTCGTTATTATGGGGAGTTAAAATTCCCCCTTTTGCACACAGTTATACTGACTCAGCATAGAATATCTTGTAGGCCTTATGTATAAGGTGTAGAGTGTATTCAGCAATTTCATGTAAGACGCGAGGAACATTTTTGTGAAACAATTAAGCCAGCTATATCGTCTCTGAAGGGAATTTTTTCCCTTTATTTATTTAATGGCCAAAAAGACCCATATTCCGAAGAGCTAGAGGGTTAAAATATTTTACAAAAATGTTAACAGTGTTCTTTCACATAGAAGTGCTGAATACATCTTATACGTTAAATGTAAGCCCTACAATAAGTCCCAGATGTAAACTTTCAAAACGCAGATACATGTATGTATTTCATTTTGTGACTCTTTCCAGAATCATTTGTAAAAATTTACATTTAAAATGAGAATCACCCACATAAATACATCACACGTTAAATAGAGTATATTTAAAATATATTTATACATATAAAAATGTTATATGTCCCAAAAGACTTCGTTTTTATAATACATATATAAATATTATATAAGATAATATAGAATATGATGATGCTTTTCTTTGACAAAAAATGTCGAAAACTCAAAATTTTTTTAATATTTATATTAAAAATTTTATATTTTTCATCAAATTTTTTCTAAGACCTTTTAAATTTTGCTCTTTAACTAACAAAGGAAAAATTTTAGAAATCAGATAAGGGGATTAGAGAGCACAAGGGGTTCAAGTGCCAAAACTAAATAAATTCAGTTAGATACAGCAATCTATACTTAATACTAATACTTATCACTCTACAAAAATTCAGACTTGCATGATGACATCAATCAACTTTACGCATTACAAAGCCAACATTTAAAGTATGAAATACATAGGAATAAAAAACTTGGAAGCTGAATTAATCAGAATTTTGTTACCAGCACTTGAACCCCTTGTGCTTTAAGCCCTCCAGATGATATTTGGATCCAATACCTGGAAAATACTGGAAAAAAGTTTTGAAAAAACCCAAACATAAACTTTTTACATCTTATTAAAGTTTATAATATAGCAACAAATATATAAAAAGCTATGTCGATGTGAAATTTTATTCCTATAGTATTGATTATCTGCTTAGAAATGCCGAATCTATGTTCAAAATACTTTGATTTTGAGCCACTGTGCACTGATTCATCTCGATTTACTCCTTCCAGAGTTGCATTTATACCGGGACAACTATACGTGTGTTGATTGATCCTGCTTCCCTAGTTGCTACACAACTGTTTGTATATTGCTCAGATATATTTTCACCACCTATACGTGAAGGTGATACTTTCGGCACTGGCCTCGTTTATAGTTGACAATTTTCCAAAAATAAAAATTAAACTATAAATAAAAAAGAGTTTTGAATTACTATTTCTATATTTCTGCTGTGTCAACATACTCTTAGATACATGGATTTCTTTCTAGCTTTTGTTTTTGTCAAATTTGTTTATTTTTGTAAATGGCACTAAGAGGATAATTTTAGACGAAACGTCTCTAGAACATCACATTTGGTTTTTCAAATATGTATGTACGTGCATATACATGTTCATATTTGAACATGAATTTCGATGTTTTGCTTTAGTCAGAGAATTGTAGATTTAATTGTTCAAATACATATATATATATATATAGATACATACGTACATACATATGTATATAGCTTTTATTCTATTTTTTCTTTTTAATCTGTATTGTAATGTTTAATTTTTTTCAGTTTGGATTGCAGTATCATTTAAACAATTTGGACATGTTACAAGTATGTTTTCTCTAAATAAACATCGCAACAGATTTTCGGAACTTTCAATAAAAGAATGGAATTAAAAGTTTTATTTGAATACTTGTATATAGAAAAATAAGAATACGTTCAAGACAGAAACTAAAGGTAATGTTAGACGAGACTTACATATGTATGTATATTTACACATAGTTTACATTTTCACTTAAATATTAATATTTTAACGAAAATTAAGCCCTGGTATGATGAGTTCTTATTTTTGTTTTAAGTTATCGAACAACAATTGGAAGCTTACGGCTTGTTTAACAAATACATATTGCACATATCTAACACTTTCTAACACACAGAAAATGTTCATATTAAAATCGTCGAAAACAAGGCTAATTCAATGTTTTTCGGTAGTGATTTTGCATCATAGTTGTTTCATATTGTTTCAACATGATTTTAAAATAACCTTCAAATAATATTTTTCCTAAAAAAATAATATTTTCGTAAACAAGGTTAATTCAATGTTTTTCGGTAGTGATTTTATATCATAATTGTTTCATGTTGTTTCAACACGATTTTAAAACAACCTTCAAATAATATTTTTCCTACTGAAATGCTTATATATCATGTTGATTTAATATTCCAGAACAGATAAACCAAATTGAAGTTGATACTGAAACAATATGAAGAATCGTATTGAATAAAAATTATTTCAAGTTAAAACAACGTGAGCAACGTTGAATCATAGTTATTTCAAGTTTGAACAGCATGAATTTGATACTGAAATAGTACGAAGAATCATGTCGAATCAAAGTTAATTCAAAGTGAAACAACGTGAATTTGATATTGGAACAACACGAAGAAAAATATTGAATAAAAAAATTTCAAGTTGAAACAACATTAATTTACGTGATGTGTATTAGAATAGGCATCAGAAAATTGTCTGTTGTAGTTGACTGAAGCAGCTAAGATTTGAACTCGGGGCACTTGCTTGGTACCCAACCCGCTAACCTCTGCAGCCACAACAGTCTCAAATATAGTTTAGATATACAGTTGTCTAATTACCATCATACGTAACATGAATTTTATTATAAGTCCACATGATCTAATTGATGATTTAACTTAAAAGCGTATTTGAAATTAAAGTCATAATCGTTGATAATAATGTTGTTTTAACAGTGAAAAATATCCAATCAAAGAGATTTAAGGTTAGATTATTAATATATCGTTTAAAACTAATGTGAAACAATGGTAATTTTAAATCAGTAGCAGGAAATTTTCGCTGGTAATGCAAAGTTTGTCGGTTATTTACATTTACACAATACGAACATCAAAATTAACAATAACTTAACAACACAGCAAAAAGTTAATTTAATTTTCTGTAAATTAATTCAATGAAATAGTAAATATTTTGTCTAGGAACGGGCCTACAAACAAATTTGTAAATATAGACAAAAATATCTCAACAATTTCATTGAAAAAAAATATGTTTTTTTCTCAGTGAACAAATTGTTTAAATCTATGAAACAATTTGTCTAAAATTTTTACAAGTTGTAAACAAAACAATTTACTAAATCAAACCAAAAGATTTACTGGATTTTCTGAAAAATATCAAACAATATTTTTGTGCCAGTTTATAAAACAATTAGCCTAAAAATACTAACAAATATTAAACAAAATAGTTTACTTAATTTAACAAAAATATTTACTGGTTTTTTTGTAATATATCAATGGAAATTTTTGTCTGGGTCATCATCATCATTATTTAAGAATTTATGTAATTTCACTTTGTTAAATGTGTTCAAGTCTGAATGTTTACCTAAAGACTCTAAAAGAATGAATGATAATTAACGCAACGACATTAACGAATTAATTCACTCAAAAATCTTTAGTACAATCACATTCCATTTGCTACCATTGTTGTTGTTGTTATTTGTGTGTATGTCGTCATCGGGGTTATTTTTTATGACACACTTTTTCTTTTTGTTTTTGGTGTTTCCATCCTAAATAAGAGTCAAATAAAGAATTCATTGATTATGTAAAGAACATTTACTGAAAATGAAATTTATTTTTGGACAAACTTTTGTTTGAAAAATTTTTGATGATAATTTTTTCTGTGAACAAGAAATCGCACAAGTGAGCACAACAGTGCATTGTAACATCTACAATCTGACGATCTAATAAGTTCAATATGATTTCCAATCAACATTGGGACATGTTGATTTTACATTTTTATTTTTGTTCTGTGTGTTTAAGAGTAGCCCAAAGAACAAATGCCAGTCGAAAAAGTAAATGTTTTTGATAGAGAGGTTTGCGGAAGTAGAATAAGATTTTTCTGGATATCTTTAATAATAACTTCCGGAAAAGTAAAAAATATACACTTATTGATACTTCGGAAGCAGATAAAAAGTAATTCCCTTACAATAACATCTAACATTTTTTAAAGTAACAAATCTTATTTCAAGAACGGCAGACTTCATTTAACACAATATTCTGGACGGCCTTGGGTTGACTGCATGGTAAACGCGGATTTTATGGATGAATAATCAACGACCATCTAGCATCTAATGGAAAGCCCTGGAATTTTTGTTTTAAATCAGGCTTTGCGTATTTGATTAAAAAAAGTCCTTTCTTTTTACACAGTTGGGGCTTAATTTAAGTACTAACCTGATTGATTTTTCTTATCAGTATAAATTATAAATAAATGATCCTCTGAACATAATTTTAAAACCCTACGAGTATACTCCAACTGAATTCTTTTGTATTGTATTTATTTTTCTTTCCCTACAGCTTCTAGCTGGTAACAAGAAGAATAATTAACTTTACAAATTTCATTACAATTATTCATATCACAATCGTATAGTAAATAGAAACACTGTTAAAATATTCCCCTATGAATTAAATTTAATTCTTACAACACAGCTATAAATAAAAGAAAGCAAAAAAAACAGCAGTATAATGCCTTTATTTTTATTTAATTAAGTACTTGATTGGCCAACTACATTATACCATCACCATTATCAATTTCCCTTAATACAAGCCAGCCAGCCAGCCACACCTTATAAATCTCAATTTCTAACAATTACCACAGCCCACCATCAAAAACACCAAGAACGTGGAACAGAAAAAAAATTGTTAAACTCAATGTCCTTTTCTTTAGTTTATTAATTGACAGGATTTCTCTTTTCATGTGCAATGTTTCTAAATGAGTTTGTACTTATATATTTCGTTTTATAAAATTAAATATTTTATACCAGTATTTAACATCAGACTCCCTCATTAGTATTCAATATTTGCATGAAGTGCATTAATTTGCCGTAACCAGTGATTTGAATATTTGTCCAAACAACAAAAGCTACAAGGATAACAATGAAACCATTTTATATCCGAACAATTATTTATTCATTCACCCTTCCGTCTGAATGTCTGTCTTTTTATATGCTCATTTATTTATTCTGCTGTTTTTTTTTAGTTGGTTCGTTTAGTTAATTTTTCGATACAACAATCAACACTTAAAAGAAGGACATACATAGTTGCACGTTATAGCCAGAAAGATATATGCTCTGTATGAGAAAAATTTCGCAAAAGAAATATTGCTTTTAATGTTGAAATATCACCCAAACATCCTTATACTTGCGTAACCACAAGGCTTTTCAATTTAAGTTATTGGTGCTCACTTACAACTATAGTAAAATAAAAATGGATAGGAGAATAAGAGAAATTTTTAATTATAAATATACATATTTGATACCCTACAAAGTAATTTAACGGATCTGATGTCATTAATATTCATAGGCGAGAGATAGCCGTTAACAAAACTGGACATGTGACTGGTTCCCATGTTATCACATTTCCGTTTCTTGCTTTATAGTTTTCTCCGCCGTGTCGCAGATTCCTTTCGTATTGGTTTTGATTCCATAGTTGACATTCCGAAAAAGTACAGGTTTGGTGCTTTAGATGTCGTTTATTTTGTATTTCGTTTTTACAATGATGAAGTTTTTATACCTTGAGGCGTTTGTTCCCTCTTGTTTTTAGATGCAAAGCTGACATTGAGCTTTTTATTAGCATGGAAAGCTCATGACCAAATATTTATTTGACGCTCCTAAAAGTATGCACGTTTTTTAGTATTTACTGCAGATAAAGTCAGTAGAAAAGTGTTTTTCAGTTCCACTTGGAAATTGAAAAGTGGTTTGATTATGAAGAAAATTTTCGTTTTTCGTTTTCTGAAGAAGCAACTTACGGAATTGAAACCACTTCCGATCAGGATGATATTCTGCGACATGGCTGTATATTAAAGGTCGTCTCACTTTTACTTGGGCTTGTCATTGCGTTGTGTCACTTGACAAAAGTAAGCTACTCTATGACAGGTCCCAGGTCTAACCTTATTGTGCTTGTTTAGTGACAATTATTATAATTTGCGTGTGTTTGTATACTTCCTATATCAAGATAAAAAAACTCACTCTCTTTCTCAATTGATGATCCAAAATGTTTTTATTTCAAGTAATATTCATTGGGATAAAGTTTGTAACATTTTGTTCAGAAAGAAATTGACGTGAAATAATTACCCTAGAAGAAGAAAAACAATTTAACATTAATTATTTCCATCTTACATGGCAGAACATAAAAACGTTTTTCTTTTCCGAGGCCACATTAATTCCTCATCAGTGTTCATGTGTTTTTCGTGCATTGCACCCTTCTTTAGTTGGCTGTTAATATGTAGACTCAAGTCGTATTTACTCCAAATACGAATAAAACATGAATACGAGAATTACAAAATAAATAGTTATTTCAAATTTACAAGATTCTAACGACTGATTCTCGTACAGAACACCAAGAAAATGTATCGGGGTGAAAGATTACATCTGGGACAAATTTTAAGAGGGGTAAAATTCCCTCCTCGCCCCTTTTTGCACCTACAAGATTTCATATGCGACATACATTTTTATAGAACCCTTCCGTCCGGTGTATCACCACTGAAGTTGAGTTTTACCCCTTTTTAGGATTCCGTACACTTAAAAATTAAAGGAACCCTATTATTTTCGCTACGCTGTCCGTCTGTTTTTCACATTCTTATATCTCGAAAACCGTAAGAGCTACAGACCTGAAATTTGCACAGAATATGTAAAATTTATTTTTTTTTAAAGAGAAGTAACACAATCAGGCAATTAATGCCTACCAGTTAATTAATTAATGTGTTACCTTCTTTGGGAAAGGGATAGTGTAGTTAATGTATTTTGACTATGTAATTTAGACAATTTGCTGTCTTTTGCAAACCGTAAGAGGCAATTAAAAAAAACGATAAAACTAAAAAATTACAAAGTTTAAAAACTTCCAAATTTTAAAAAATGCTAAAACGAAAAATTGCCAAAATGAAAAGGGAGCTTAAGACAAAAAAAAGATCGCCAAGAAACTAAAAAAGTCGCCAAAAACCGAAAAAAATCGAGAAAAAGGAAAAAAGCGCCAAAACTAAGAAAATCGCTAAAACTAAAAATATCGTCAAAAAAATCACCAGAAACCGAAGAAAATCTACAAGCGAAAAAAAGCGCCAAAACTTAAAATAACGCCAAACGAAAAAAAAACTCCGAAAACTAAAAAAAATGACAACTAAAAAATCACCAAAAACTGAAAAAATCTCCAAAACGAAAAAAGCGCCAAAACTACAAAAATCGTGTAACAAAAAAAAAAATAAATAAAAAACATCAAAAATCTAAAAAAACCCAAAAACCGAAAAAAAATCGGCAAAACAAAAAAAGCCCCAAAACTAAAAAACGCCAAAACTAAAAATATCGCCAAAAAATCGCCCAAAACGAAAAAAACGATAGAACTAAAAAAGCGACAAAACTAAATAAAATCGATTAAATTAAAAATATCGCCAAAAACGGAAAAACGCCATAAAACTAATAAAATTGCCAAAAAACGAAAAAAAATCGCCCAAAACCCAAAAAAAATCGATAAACGAAAAAAGTACCAAAGCTAAATTAATCGCCAAAACTAAAAACATAAAAAATAGCAAAACGAAAAAGACGCTAAAATTAAAGCAAAAGAATTAAAATCACCACAACGAAAAGAAGAATATACGTATGCGAGTCAAGGTCGCACTTTACTGAATTTATTTAAGAAGGAGACAAAAAAAAGCTGAGGGAATCTGATACGCTAAACGTAAGACTGACAAGATTTCCTATGCTGAGTCAGTATAAATATATGCGAAAGGGGGAAATTTAAAACCTCTAAAATGAATCACACATGTAAACTTTCAATACAACTATAGGTATATACGTATTAATATTTTTGGAGCCCGCTGCCAGATTCAGGCACAAGAACCATGTGAGCATTTTTACGTGAAAGTCCACATTTTTGTCACGCGCAACACCAAGCAATTAAACTTGTATTTCAGAACCACGTGGTTCGATTTTTCTTAAACTTTTAATTAATATAGAGCTTCTTCCGACCTACACAAATATATAAAGAAGTAAAAATACCTTTAGTCTTCTTTGAAAAAACAAGCATAATTGCTTGCTGTCGCACGTGACAAAAAGTGAACTTTCCTGTTGAAGTACCATTGAAATTTCAAAGGCGACCAAATAAAATTCTTCTTTTGATTACAGTGGCACCTTGGTATGGCAGAAACCAGCGCATTCATAAAGATCTAGATGTTCCATTAGTAAAGACTGTGTTTTCAAAATATGTAACAACATATATAAAAAAGCTGGAATCAATATCATTATCTTTAGAGGGCACTCTCGGCTGAGAAGGAGAGATACTTTCGATCTCAGCCGAACTCGAGAGACGTAAGACATCTAAAGAACCAACCATTGAATCCTTATATTTTGTCTAGCAGTGGCTGAACTAATTATTAGCAATTTTAGTTTCAAGATTTGAATACTTATTGCTAGTTCAATTTACAATTGAAGATTCAATAAATAAATTTAACACGTTAGCAATCCAAGGTACACAGAAAAAAATAGACAAGAATTATATTCAATAAAACCATGTTATTAAAAAAAATATGAATTTCAATAACATTTATCTTTAACATAATAAAATATTTCGTTGTAAGTATTTCTTTTCCATGCCGGTTATTTCTTTTCTTTTTATACATAAGAACTTAAAACAAGTTGTATCCCATAAAAAAATAAATGGGATATGGCTCAGCTAGAGAGTGTATGCTTTACGTCCGGAAAGCCCGGGTTCGTATTCCAGCCATGTCAACATTTTTTTAATTTATATATAAATTTTTATTTTGAAATAATTTTGTTATCAATATAGGGGAATTCTTTATCACAGGAAATTTGAAAAAAAATTATTGAATACCGGGATTTTTGTTATCAAAAACGAAACTTATTTTTTTCTGTGTAGAGACTGAGGAGTGCCCCACAAGTCCGCACATAATTTTTATTATGGTTCGTCCTGTGAAGTCCAAGTCAAATAAACGATATTCTCTCAACGTCCACAATTATAAAGCTCTTTAAATGCTTAATTTACCTTTGCTATGCGATAGTCTCACCTTTTATTGTACAACCAGAAACACTACTGTAGAACTCCTGTTTTCACCAGTCGGCACAAATTTCTCGTACGGATATAACCGATCTGACAGGGCTGGTCTTCGCTTAAATAGCAAAAAAAAATTGTTTACAAAAATTCAAAAAACACTGAAATTAACGCAAACAAAATCTAATTAAAAAAATGTCTGGACTATCGGAAGAATTTTTCCAAGACATATTCTCTACTTAATATTTAAGTGAAGGGTATATCCAGTTCTGCTCAGCTGAGTTTATCGCCCTTGCTTGTTTTTTTCCATTTACTTTGTGTATCATTGATTTTTGGATGATTTTAATTGCTTGGTCTCGTTTATGGCTGTCCTGTAAGAGATGGTAATGTAATTGAGTATGAAAACATCTACGGACACAGTGTCATCAGTTGATGCTGGTTTGTAGATTCGTTTTGTATTTGGCTTTGATATTTTATTCGTGCTCAAAAACTTATGGAAATTGTTGCTTCATTAATACGTGCGAAACAGAATAATAAGTTTGGAATGTTTGTGACTATGTGCAAATTTTCTCTGCTGGACTTTATACCTTGTTACAGGAACATTTTTGTATATTTCTTCTGTTTTAATTTGGTAGATAAAACATATTTCTTTTAAAGGTTTTTCTTTTAGTTTGTGATATTTCTGTGGTTTTAAATTGAAAACAGTTTCAATATGCCATGCAATTTAAATGCATTCTATGGGAAGGGAGAATTCTCTTAGGAGTATAAAGTAAAACTGAAATGAAGAAATATGTATTCTGTTTTTGTTCGAAATATTTCATAAGATTTCAATTTTTCTCAATAAAAAAAAAAACGAAAATCCTTTGAGGCTTTCTTAAATCCGGTTTAAAAATAAAGCTTTAAATGTAATGTAACAGTATTATTTCTTTGGAAAAGAAATACCGACAAGCTAAAAAATAACACACCAAAATGCAATTACAATTTTATCGAAATTTTCTATTAATAAATGTACTTTTTAAAACACTAAATATCTTGAATATTTTGTGTTGCATACTTTGAAGAAATTACACTTTTATTCTACCAAAGAAGCTAATCAATTTAGCTATCCCATTTTTGTTTCCAGGTAACAAGAAGATTTTTGAGGAACAATTAAAGGAATATTCAGACATTTTTCTTTCTAGGAAATATTTTCACTTTTGGCATTTTTCAATTTACCACTCATACCTCATTTTGTTACTCGTAGCTTGTACATTTTCGTTTTAATGCTGTTATCACAAAACATATTTCCCAATCAAGGACCTACAAAAGCATATTTCAAATGAGACTCTCTCTCTATTGCATGCTCATGTTAATCAAAATCAAGCAAGATATATATTTTTTTGTTTTCATTTTTAGTTTTTTTTTGCATATGCAGGAATATGCAGAAATATGCAAATTAGCATCACACATCAACACTATACATGAAAATTAAATAACCATAGACATGCACTAACATGCTTAAACAAACATTAACACATCGATGTGTTTTAAGTTTTACACACATGCAGTTCTTTATTCATGCATGTAAAAACGTAACAACACCAATACATAGATAATTTGTGAACTGAAATGTGTATCAAGTGTTGACAACTCAGAGAGATTGGAGAAAAACGCTAATATAATTAAATTTTATTTCATTTGTTAGGCAAAAGTAAATTTTTTTTTTAATTTCCACAAAATAATGGAAAGTGCACTACACGGCCCTAAAGAAATTTCATCAATACGGCTGGGTATTATATGTATATAGGGCGCCCAATTTTTTTTATCTAGCAGTGGACGATGATGGCTTCATTAACATAAAAAAGTTTTGATTTTGTAACACGGAAAGCCAGTGGTCTCAACACAATACATCTGGGAGCAATAAATGGTTGAATGTTGTTTTTATTATGGTTAACTGAGCTTTCGGTGATATAAAGATTTTTCGAAAATTACTTTGCAGTTCGCAAATCCATTAGTTAAGGAACAAGTATGTAAATGACACAAATATCGCACTTGGCCTCTTCAAACATTTTCCTACAAAATGAAGTCATAAATAATTTCAAAAGTAAAAGTAAAAATTAGGGATTTTTCTACAGCTTATAGAAAACTATATTTCAAACAAAACAATCTACATTTCATCAAAATCGATCCACAACTTTTGATTTTATTCACAATTAAATATGCAGAAAATTAGAAGCGAATAAATAAATGTGTTAATTAATTTACAGTTACAAGAAATAATAATATAACAGGAGAACGGGTTGTCCTATTGAATTAAACGAAAAACCCGAAATTCGACAACAATATTATCTTTAAGTCGCATTCCTATTGTTTTTTTTATATCTTCAGTAGTTTCAGAGATATTGTGAAATTGTACGAAATAAAAAATTTTTTTATCAAAATTTTTGCTTTAAAATATATGGATTGTTTTGTTTGAAATATAGTTTTCTATAAGCTGTAGAAAAATACTTAAATTTGTACTTTACTGAGTAAGAATTTTCAGCCAAAAACAGTTTTTCTGCTAACAAGCCATAGACTTAAGGATATGCCATTAGTTGGCATTTGACACTTTCGAAAGTGACATAACGTTGACGGAGATTGTTTGAAATTTTTGTGCACCATAACGTCCATGGACCTTAAGTCATTTAACATTATGACTAAAAGTTCAGTCATTTAGTGATGACGAAATATGAAATTCTAATTTTTCTTTGGTTAATGCTACTTCATATCTACATAATATTTCAAGCTGGTTGGGAAAACCTTTCACCAAAACCTTTATCCAAAATACGTTCTTCCTGAGTTCCACTTAATTCAGTAAAATTTTCATTTCAATTACGGTTTAAAACTCCGTTTGTGAGAAAAAAGTATTTTTCAAAAACCCGCTAAATTTGCTTCAAAAACAAACATACTCCATCCACACATCTCTTCTTTTTGCAAGTATTCCAGGTTTCATTCTTTATTAACCATTCATTGGACTTGCATGTCAAACAAACACAACACTCTTAACCCTTTGGCTTTGGAGTTTATTTGCCTTTTATTTCTTTGTATGTTTTTTTCTCCATTTTATAAAGGCTTTTAAAAATGTTTGCGATATTTTCTATAGGCCTTTAGAAATTTCCAACATACATTAAGGACATTTTATTTTCTACTTACAGAGAGCTTGGCTAGAACAAACTTTTCTGTCCGTCTTTCATTAAGGTGTTATGACTCATGTGAGCAAACAAATCAACACACCTCGTTGTGCTGTTGGCAAATAATTTTATTGAAAGTCACTTCACGATAAGACCGTCGTTCGTTATTCACTTTGAGTCTACAAAGATTTTTATTAAAATGAAAAAAATAAATAAAAAGTTTCTTTTGTTGACGCTTACGAGCAGAAATTTCAAGTTATTTGATATATAATTCTTTAGCCATAAATCATTTATATTTGCTTTGTAGCCAATTGGTTGGTTTTTTTGCAATAAAAAAATTATTACTATGTCAGATTTTTTATAACATAATTACCACCCTAAAATATATTAATTGCAATTTAGATTGCCTGAGATTGTACAAATAAATAAAGCGCTTTAAAATTTATGGCTAAATAATTGCAATTCAAATTTATTTTTAAAATAAAATCAAATAACATGCAGATAGATATAAGTATTTGTTATAAGATACATAAGCCCTGTAGACAAATTATTTTTTTGGCATTAGATTGAAAATTAAATAAAATACACGTAGAAAAATTGTTTATAAAGAAATTGTTCCACCATGCTTTAGTCGAATTAAAATTTCAACTGCAGCCATGTCCGAAATATATTCTTTTGAAATACTCGTATTGAAAATGAAAAACTCAAGTTTAAAAAAATGTTTGAGAAAAATGTCAAACAATTTTGTCAAACAAATTTGTCCATTTTTCACTCTAATTTCACTGTCTTGATATTGATTACTTTTCACGACTACATGATTTGAGAAAACTAAACATTTTTTCTGTATGTTATCAAGGATTGTGTTAAAAATCATAAAATATTTTCTTTTTAAATTTGGCTATGCTATAACGGAAGATATTGGAGCAATAGAGAACAAAGCGAGACTAAAACCGAAAATGTTAAAATTCAAATCCAAACATATTTGAAAATATTGAAGATATCTTAATAAAATAAACTGTATTCTTTGTATTTCTTTATAAACTTTACACCAAGTTTAAATATTTGCAAAAGTTATGAGACCGATAACGTTTTTCATGCCCGAGGTGGTCAAGTTTGACCCTTTGTAATCGGATTGCAAGTTTCAAAAACACGGATTTATTAGCATTTTTCCCATTGCAACCACTGTGTGACAGCTTATTTTACTACTGCTGCCAATGCTTCCAAAACTTTGGGCGTACATTGAGGTGCTATTATAAAACAGATTTATGACGAGAAAAGTGAGAGGTATCACGCTCATGAATATAATGTTAGGCACCTTATCGAAAATCAACGTTCTCGCCGACTAACAGGTCTCAGGTCTCTCACTGCATGGTTGGCGACCTTCTGGGGCGTCTCGATTTTGCAGGAAGACGAAGACAATATTTTAGACTACGATTCAGAAAATATCAGAGTTACAGTCGATGAGAACAACCAGCAGCATAATAGCGAAGGTAACATAGATTAGTCTTCACAATTCTAAGCCAGCAACCGCTGCATTTCTTCTCGTCTAGCAGACAGGGACGAACACTTTCTATAACGGAAAAATCTCAGGTCTTAATGCTCCTTGCTACAAACTGTTGTAGACAAACTGCTCAGGTCAAATTAGATCCTGTATCCTAGCTAAAGACCCCCATAATATCTTCATTCTATCTACACAGAAAGAATTTTGCTCCATAAAACCAATAAAATAATTTTATTAGATTTTTTCATTAATCCAATTTAAATTTCACAAATCCAATGACATTTTCATAAATCCCATGAAATTTTCATTAATATTGTAACTGAGTTTCATTGGTTGAATGACAATTTCATAAATCCAACGAAAAGTTTCATTACAATTCAACCAACAGAAATTTCATTAAAATTCAACCAACGAAATTCTTTTATAATATAAATGAAACTTTTCATGGGATTTATGAAATTGTCATTCAATCAATGAAAATTTTTCACAATATTTATGAGATTTTTAGTGAATTTTTGAAATTGTCCTTGGATTAATGAAAAATCGAATAAAATTGTTTCACTGGTTTCATGAAACAATATTCTTACAGTGTACATAATTATACACTGAAAGAATTTCATTTCATAGATCCAATGAAACAATATCGTTAGATTTCTTTCACAATTCTAATGAAATATTTCACAATTCTAATGAAAGTTCACGAATATTGTGAAAGAATTTATTCGAATTCCTTCATTAGCTTTCATAGTCTCTTTAGAAAATTTCATTGGATTTATGACAGCAACATTTTGTCATTTTTTATATTTGTTGTTGTTGTACTCTTTCTTATTATTATACACTAATAGACACACTGTCTTGACAGTGCTGCTGGCTGAAGTAGTTAAGACATTGCCTATAAGGCGGATGATGAGAATGTTGTGTCTGAGTTCGATATTGTGAGCGGTCACCAACATTACAAATTTTTCTGATGTGTATTGACGTCTATCGTATGTATTTGTAGCATGGGGCTGTTAATAAATTTAAATAGTCAATAAAATAGATAAGCTAATGAGGTTACTGCTAATGTCATAATTTCGTTAAAACAATGAAATAATTACACTAAAACAATGACATAATTTCATTGAAATAATGACAGAATTTCATTAAAATGATGATACAGTTTCATTAAAATTATGAAACAATTTCATTAAAATTATGAAATATTTCCACCAATATAATTCAACATGTTCATTAGCTTATCGAGATTTTTACACTGGACCAATGAAATTATTTCACATATTTAATGTAATTTTCATTAAAATAATTATAACGAACCTTGTTTCATTAATTCAACGAAGCGTGACGTTGGTTAAGTTTTAATGAAGTTTTTCATTGGATTAGTGTCGAAATTCACAGAATCTATGAACGAAATTTATTGCACAATAACTTGGTAGAAGCTAATAGAGCTTCAGAACTTTATAGTTGCTAATAGGCAAGATATATTGGATATTACGCTAATGACAGCAGGTTATGATCATTTAAAAAAATATTGGAAAGCGTCGACAGACTTTTCTTTCTCTGATCACCACTACTGCATATACATATTTTAAAATCAGTAATTTACATCAAGTTTGAAGATTCTCACTGATGTCGTTAGTATTCCAAATATGCGATAATTATTAATTACTTTGTATGGGAGGTACCCCTTCCCTTTTCTGCTGTATTACGTGTATGGACTTTAAAGAAATGCATGCCAAGATTATAGACTCTCACTGATATAGTATTACATATATGATCATTATAATTAATGATTACTTTGTATTGGAGGTACCTCTGACCGCGTTTCTAGACCCACAGTTTTCTGTTGCATTATGAGTATTTTCTAGAAAGGAATTTGCACTGAGTTTGAAGACTCTCACTGATACAGTATACCACATATGCGATAATTAATAATTACTTTGTGTGGCAGGTACCCACGCAGGTACTCGGCTTCTATCGTATATTGATAAAAATGGAACCACCTGTGGAGTGCAACATTTCATATAAAAAATTATTTTCAAAACCACTCCACAAATGACGGCGAAATCTGTGAACATAGAAAAAAATGTATATACATGACGAACATATAACCTCCTCCTTTTTTTAAATAGGTTTAAAAGTTGGCGGTCCCACGCCCATTTAATACAAATGTTTTTCAAACTATTTTAATTAGCCGATTTCAATAAAACTTGGCACATACATTAAGTAAGCCTGCGTTGAAATATAAAATTATGATAAGTAAAAGTAGGCGGTACCACGCCAATTGAAGATAAATAAATATTTTTTAGCTTCTCTACTAAACTGATTCTTTTAAAAATCGGCATAGACATTGAGGCCGCGGCAATATAAAAAAAACTGATAGTGGGCGGAAAATTTAATATAAATATTTTTTCAGCTCTTCTATTTAGCCAATTTCTATAAAACTTTCCACACACTTACTGCCTGTTCCACAATAGTGATAAGAAACTTTCTTTCGCATATTTATGTTGAAAACAAAATCAAATTTTAGTTTTTATTATTGTTTTCAATATAAATACTATGTATAAAAAAGAAATGTTCATTTCGACATTGTGGGACTGGCAGTTTGAGTTTCCGTCACATAAAAAACATTATGATGAGAAAATTGGGCATTTAAAATATAAATTTATTTTCAGTTACTTCTTCTTAATCGATTTTTATGATAATTAGGACACATGTTGAGTTCCGGTGACATTACAACATAATTATATAAGAAAAGTGGACAGAGCTACGCCTCTAGAAAATAAATACTAATTATGGTATAAAGAAAAAACTACAGTTCTTATGAAACTTTGTACACTCATTGAGCTCCCGTCACGCTAAAAGATTTTAATTCGAGTGTGGGTAGTACTACCGCCCACTAAAAGTATATAATATTTCTTAACTACTGCTCGTTATATATTTTTCCCTCAGTGTAATTCATTTTCTATTGCTGATTTGTAACTCTCATGTTGTAGTTAGTTGATTATTTTTTCTTTAGTTTTATTTGATTTACAACAGTTTAATAAGTTTTACCAATATCAAGAGGTTTAACATTTGAACATGTATAGCACAGCACACATCCGCGATCAAATATGTAGTATATTTCCACAGATCCAAGTTATACAAAAGCAAACTAAAAAGGATGCGTTGAAGTTGTAGTGCTGCAGAGATGCAGGGAAGGAGACACAACACAAACTTAACTATTTAAATCGAAAACCAAAAAATAAACCATAAAACTTGTGGCTTTATTTATTTTCATTTCTGTTGTTGTTGTTGTTGTTATTGTGTTTGTTATTAGTTTTGTCGTTGTTACTCTTGTTGCATTTGTATGTTGCTGTTAAAGTATGTGTTATTGTTTTTGCTTTAAACTTGTCATGCTTGTCGTACTTGTTAAGTTGATGACGATGACGATGGTAGTGGGTGTTAAGTATTTTATTTTATTTTTTCTTTTATAAGTTTTTATATCTTTTAGGCAAAATTTCAAATTGTGTAGAGTAGGTATGTTGAGTATATATATTGTGTGCGAATAGAACTAGAGAGCTTTTAGTAATAAAGTGTAACAGTATGGAATATGGTTGAGACAAAAAAGGCCTTAAGGTACCAATTTTTTATTTTTTTTTTATATAACAAAGAAAATTTTGAAAAGTTATTATTGTACTCACAACTAAAACAAAAATCACAGTGTGATGATTTGAATAAAAAATTTAAGTTGTAACAAAATATGTTGTTTTCATTTTAAATATAATTTTACATCCCATAGTGGGGCAGTATCAAATTATTTTGGAAATAAATCTGCCATTTCTACACGGATAATCTGATGAGTATAAAAGTTCACATGGACATTGCAGTAAAGGATTTCTATGCAACTTTAGAAGATAAGCTTCCCACATTTCTCGGAAGCAGAGCACAGAAATTGCAAAGTACGGCGCTACGGATATGAATAACTTTTCAACGCATAGTGGTTCCGACTAGAAAAAATGGCAATAAATCTGTATCTTTAAAACTTACGATCCGATTACAAGACAACGTATGCCAAAATCATACAGGAGGACCTAAGATTTAATAATATTGAAATTTGGACCATCATGTTGAAACAGGTTGTCAAAGTAAACTACCTCGGGCTTAAACATTTGTGTCGGCCTCATAACTTTTGCATATATTAGCCGAGTTTAATGAATTTTAACTTGCTGGATAGTTTTTAAGCAGATAAAGAAAATACAGTTTATTTTACTAAGATATCTTAAATATTTTCAACATTTTTAGTTTTGAATTTTAAAATTTTGTTTTTTGGCCTCAGGTTATTTTGAAAAAAATATTTTATGATTGTGAACAGAAATAATTTTTTTCAAAGGAATTAAAGTCATGACTTGGAAATTAGAGTGAAAAATGTCGAAATTTTTTTACAAAAATAGAGCTTAATTGTTCGACGTTTTTCTCAAAAACTTATAAAAACTAAAATTTTTTATTTTCAATATTTCAACTACTGCAGTTGAAATTTTAAATCGACTTAAGCATTCACGCTACATCCAGCATTTGACGAAAATGGTGATTTTTTCTACGAAATTGTAAATTAATTGCTTAAGAAAAAAAATGCCCATAGAATTTTTTAATTTTCCTTACCAATCATATTAGATACTATTAAATATAATTGAGGAGGTGAAAAGAAAAGGGGTACAAGAGCCAATAAATAATAGAATTGAGTTATTTGCAGGAATCAATACTTAATAACAATGTCTATTACTCTACAATAATTCAGACCTGTTCGATGACCTCAAAAGACGGTATGTATGAGAAACCAAAAAATATTATGTATAAAATGCAATTAATCTGGCTTTTAATTGCTACTGGGTCCGCCCAAAAATGTTACAAAGAGAGCAGATTTTCTAAAAATAGTAAAATTTTCAGACGCATTTTTTTAACCTGCATGAAAAATGTACTAAACTTTAGATTTTAATTTTTATTTCCTTTCTATTTATTAAAAAACTTAGCAATCCTTTTATGTTTAAAAAATTTTAACGATATACGAGTATTAAATGGAAATTTTTTAATTCCATATGAATTTTTAATTAATTAATTTAAGGCCTAAATTGTAAAGCGTATGATTAATATGATGGTACCACAATATTAATCATACGTACACGCAAAGAAAAAACATGGTTGAGGCAACCATAATCTAAGAGCAACATACTATGATTGAATTATATTGTTCGGAGTCCAATCCTACTATTATGAAAACAAATCTGGTTTAAACATAATATTGTTGTCTTAAATAAAATTAATATCATTCATACAACTTAATGTTTAATTGTATGTAAATATACAATGATTTAAGTTAATCATAATATATTTGTATATAAAAATAGCATGGGTCTATATAACCATACATGGCCAAATATTAATTTCCTAGCATTATTTATCCCTTTTTGTTAGTTTAAATTTATTTTTTTATTTTTTCAAATCAAGCGAACCACAAAAACAAACCGATAGCTCTCAAGTAAAACAAAAAACTAGTAAAAAATCATTCAGCCAAGGGATAGAACAAAAACTTTGTTGGAAGCAGAGAGCCATGTCTCTTTTGTAACCATCGCTTGATTTCAATTAAACTGCTTTAAAATAGTGTGGAAAATAACCATATTTTATTCTTATAGAACCATACTGCTGTTGAATTTTAAATATATCATGATTGTAGCTAGCATTTTTTTTAACAATAAATTCAAGAATGTTGCAATTAAAATCAATGCTAATAATGTCATGATTAAATGTAAGCATAATTTTTTTTGTCTAAAACTAATTAAGGTTCACAATTATTTAAAAAATATAATAACTTATTTGTCACAGCCACAAGCTATATCGGAAAACATGACATTGTTGACGCAACCATGCCACAACCATATATTTTCTCTGCGTGTACCAAGATTTTCAGGAGCAAATCTTAGCTTTCCTTGCTTTCTTCTTACTTAGTACGTAAATTTCTATATCATTGCAAAATTTCATTCAAAAATATTAAGACTCGACGATTCTATATCTTTAAGAAAACATATATTATGCACGAAACACTTCATAACACCTTTTTCTCCCTGCCTTATGCCAAAAGTCTTTCAAATATTTTTAGATTATTGATTTTTGGAGTGTTGAAAACAAATATAGTTTTGAAAATTTTGCTATGTGATGCGTCTAGCTTTCTCTTTCGGGCGCATAAAATTAACGAACATATAAGAAAAATCCCGTACTAGGGAAACATTGGGTTATGTGGTATTTTGTGCATATTAAGTTTATTCTTAGTGCTATAAAATCATTGACTACTCTATGCAAGAAGAAAAATACTCTGTTCTGCTGTGTAAGTTGAAAAATTAAGTTGATGTACATTTTTAATCATGCCCAATTCTTTCTGAATTAAACGTTACGAAACTTAGCCTAATAATCAATTTGGATCAAAATTTTAGTTTTTAAAACATAATTTTTTTTTGCATCGAACGATAAACAAAAAAAAAACATTACAAGCGTTGAAGAATTTTTCATTCCCGAAGTGTCCCATTCAATATAGAAGGGTTAATTTTATAAGATAAATAGGAATACTTCTTTGCTATGTCCATGTGAATTTATATTGAACGGCATATACCTTTAGGAATTCCTGACTGATTTCCAAAATATTTTGATTTTGGCCCACTGTGTGTTCGAGAGCTAACAAGTTTAATTCGACGTCCTGAATGTTCTTACAACCAATCGTACTTAACCGCTGAAAAGTCGAAGTATTTATCTTATTGTATCGTGGCATTTGATAGCCGAAGAAGAACTTTGTTGTCTAAAAATGTAGTGTCGATATAATTTAGCGATTACTTATTGTTAGTTCAATTTTATTGAAGATACAATATATAAATACATATAACCGAAAAAATATATATATAATTTAGCACTGAGGTCAGATATTTATAACAAAGGAAGCACACCTTTGAAGAGCCTGAACGGATAGTTGGGAAATGAAACCACAATACAAGATTTTCGCCCCACGTTGGGCGCCAATTAAATATCTGTAACGAACCAAACAGCTGAGGTCCTAATCTTTAATAAGCTTTGCTACCTAATAATCCCCATTATTTCGGAACAATTTATCGACGTCACGTCAAGACAATACCAAAAAATTGGCACTTGTCTACTCACTGTCGACAAAAATTCCCTACTATAAACAGCATCTTTCAATTTTCTATGCCCTAGAGAATAGTACGTGGCTGTCAGTAATAGTAAATTATTGTCGATGACGAGTAGAAATGTACAAATTTTTTTGTATTATCTTGACGTGACGTCGACAAACAGATACGGAATAAGGGGCAGTAGCGGCCGTGCTCAAGGAAATAGGGATGGTTCTTGCCCCTGTCAAGTTAGTTTACTGTTCGCCACAAAATATTATAAAATTAGGTAGCTACTGTGTCAACCCGATCAAATTCAAAGAAAAATGCAAACAAACAAATATAAAGACTTTTCCGCATTTTTCGAAATCCCATGACTAAATGTTATTCCCTTTTAAAACAGCAGGCTATGAGTTACATGGAAAGAGTTGAATATTAATTTTTGGGTTTACCAAAAAGTTTGGTTTTTAAGACCTTTTTGCCTTTCCCCATTAACTTAAATAACTTTACCATATGCACACTTCTTAAAAACCACTTGGCTAAAGTACTAGCATTGGAATATAAAATCGTGTGGGCTGTTGAGTATTTTCAAACTACCGCAGAAAAAAAATTCAAAAATTAAATGAACATTTTTACTCGATGCTTAAACTAATTGTTAAGCTTAATTTATAAGAGTTAAATAATGATGATGGCAAGACAACAAAACAAGATGACAACCAAGAAAATATATATAAAAAAAAACGAAACTTGAAATTTAATGAAAAGCCTAATGACAAATGCTACTGGTATAAAGAATATGTGACAGCTGAAATAGTAAAAAAGAAGTAAATAAATAAAAAATTACTCCTGAAATTAGTGTTAAAATTTTATAGTCTAAATGATTTTAAAGTATATAACAGCTATAGAAAAGCTGACAGAAATCCGATTTCAAACTGCTAATAAATAGATAAGTTATCATCGCTTCCCACCTCTACCACATATTGTAATTAAAATGGTCAGAGTTTGCAGGAAAGAAAATTGTTTGCCAAAATATTTATGCATAGAAAATTCCATATGTATGAAGTAAGAAACATAATTAAAAATATGACCATAACAGTTTCCCCTTCAAAAATCACTTAGAACACTTATGGTTTTTATTACCACCAGCCACCACCACCAGCAGCTATTTTAAAGTAGTCAGGTTTGTGTGTTATGACAGAAATCTTAAATAAATTATTATTATACATTTGTCACTTATTATTACTGGTTGTCATAATTATATTAACGACTTAATGTCTGTTAGGTAATGAGATCAAATAATTTTTCTTATGAGTACAAAAGCAAAAAAAAAACATCTCATGAAACTTATCATCATCATTAGGAACGTATTACAATAAGCAGACGTGTGAGCAATTTAGTTTTGGGGGTGCTCATCAATAAAGGTTCATATAATGACTTTTGGGATGAACCATAACCCGCAGCTGCAGAATCACTGCACACACCTCTATAAATACCACTGTTCTAGTTCCAAGCAAAGAGTATGAAAATGAGCTCAGCTGCTTTTAAATAGAAAGTAGATCGAATCTTACTAATATACAAGCTTTAAGCTCATGAAGACACGATGCAGTGAACCATAGTAATAACACTAATCGTCACTATTAAATCAGCTTTTTTGTACAGTTTGTCTCATATATGTCAAGTTCTCCATAACAACCTCTTATTTTATTGCGTATTATTTATTGTACGCTTTACTTTAAAAATTTGACTTAGTGCTTCAAAAAATATGCAAGTTTTTACTGGAAATATAACTCTATCCCTTCTGTGACATCCTTGGTACAATTGTACCAATTCAGATTTTCAAAACGAATTTTTTATATTATTTATGCATCTACAGAGCTAAAACTTTATGAATGCCTCAATTACATATCTGAGAATGAAATTATGGCATTTGTTTTGCATTTGCATGTCCCGTACATCGATGGCGATTGATTGCCAAACGCACATCTATCCTTTATTGCCATCCTGGGTACAATTGTACCAAAAACATTGTTGTTATACGATGTGTATAATTTACGACAAAAATATCTTAAAACACGGCACATATGCTTGAAATGCAGTGATTCTGTATGTGCTCAGCATATCAGCGTCCAACATACATGTAAAAAATGGGAATAAGTTTTGTGATGCAAAGCATATAACAACTTAACAACTCATTTGTTTTCAATGTAATAGATTATACTTTCAATATAAAATACATAGTGCTACAGGAAGGATATCACAGAAGGGCTATACAATGAAAACTATATATACAACAATTATGGTCCCACTTAAAGAAAAAAATAAATAATACATTTAAGTTCGGTTACGCTAGGAAAAAAGGAAAGAAACAGGAAAAATAGCGAATCATGAATTAAAAGGTAAAGAGATCAATTATGGATGATAAAAGACAGCAACTGCTGAGCCTAACAAAAGAAGCAGAAACATCAGCTCAGGAAGGCAAAGAAATATTTATTCGAAATAACAAGAAGAATATTTGAGGCTAGAACAAATAGAAATATGCCTATCATAAGTTATCATAAGTTAAGAGCGAGAAAATATGAAGAACGATATGTAGATTAACACACTGGAAAGATAAATAGACTCTCAGATTATTCATAGACTTGTAGGATCGTCAAGAATTTCGGATAGTCAGCATGCCTACCTTAAGAGACGCTCTACTGAAGCAGCACTAACCGATATTGTTAAGTTCATAAAGAGTTCCCTTTAACATAAACAATAGACAGTGACTTATTTCCTAGACATACAAGGCGCTTTTAACAGCGTAGCAGTGGCCGCCATCCAACAGGCTCTCCGGGATGTTGATGTTGAGAAATATCTCAGCAACTGGATTATCACCATGTTGAAAGCAGGAAACGTCACTACAAAAGCTAAGCAACAGCGAAAAGTCTAACTGGGCACGCAGAGCACGGTGGGGTGATCTCACCACTGCTTTCGCTTCTCGTTAACAACTCAATTCTTTTCACATTAGACACTGCGGGTGTCAAGGTTCTGGCTTGTGCGGACGATGTGGTGTTAATGGTATCAGAGATGGTCACGGACATGATAATTGACATCATGTCTAATGCCTTATGAACACTGAGCAAATGGGCTATGGTCTAGGAGTAAGCAGAACGGAACAAGTACTATTTCGAGCCCTTAGAATAAAAGTGTTCCAACTAAAATTTCGGCCAAAATGCCGTTTTAATTTAAATTTTTTTTTTTTTATTATCGGATGGGTATGTTTTGTATTTCATGTGGAATTAAAAGGTGCGGAATTATCAAAGCGTTGTTGTTATTAATATTAATTTACAACAACAATGCTTTGATAATTCCGCACATTTTAATTCCACATGAAATACAGAACATGGCCGTATATATTTATTTATCTATTATCACAGCATTTGAAAAATATTTTAAAAATTTTATATATATCGTGCTATAACCGCCAAAAAAGCTTAAGCGCCATAAAGTAAATTTTACAGGAGAAGTATTTTTTAGTTATCCTTGGTTTAAGTCGAAGTAGAGCCCTTATATTGGCTATATAGAATTGTAGTGGACTGTTATATCTAATGTTAATAGTTTTAAAAAATTTTCTATAAGACAACGCATGTTTGTAAGGGTTAAGATATTTTAAGATATTATTGATGCCATGAAAAATCAATTAATTTAATCAAATTATTTTAAAACTAGTAATTATTATCTTTATCAAGCTGTTCTTTAACCTTTTCATTGAGGTCCTTGCCGTTTTTGACACTAGTTTTGATCTACTTGCAAAAGAGAATTTTAGCTTAAGCAACACATTGCAGTTACAAAAAAATGTAAACAAATTAAAAATTTAAAGAGAAAATGAACTTAAGCTAAAATTTCTTTTGCTGTATTTTCGTAGCGGTACATGGCAGGACTTTGAAACTTTGACAGATAGTCCGATTTATCGTAAATAATCGATTTTCGTCCAAAAACGATTTTCGAAAAGCATGTCGCTTGAGCTTTTTTGGCGGTTATGGCTCGATATATACAATATTTGAGATTTCACTTAAAAGTATTTCAGCACATAGAACTGTTTTAGTATTATTAAGAAAACAAATTTAAATTTATATTTACAGCTTAAAGGAAAAAAGATAGTAAAAACCTTATTTTTATAGTTAAAAAAGGTTTCAACTCCGTGGTAACACAACTTTCGCCAACAAGCAGTTCTAAATGCTATCTTAAAATGAAACTACTAGCTAAAATTAATTCTAACTCAGAGATTTCGTAAATTTATTGATTTAAAATTGTTCTGTTTAGTAGTTAGAAGTTTGTTTTACTTTATTTTACATGGAACCTTTTTATTCTAATAGCTCGATTTACTAAAAATACCAAAATTCAGAGTTTTAGACTCTCTTAGTTATAGAATCAGGTACTAACCCTATCGGACAGCGCAAAGTGTTTACAAGTTATGCTGGACCCTAAGCTGTCGCGGAAACTAAATCTGCTACACAGGATTAAAAAGGCCACAGTTGCCTACTACTCCTATCGGAGGACGTTTGGTTCCCAATGGGTCTTACATTCTTAAATGGAAGTACACAACAATTGTACGTCCATTCTTACGGATCGATAGTAAAAAATACCTAGTAAAACAGTTATACAGAATATAGAAATCTGCTTGCATCATGATTACGGGCTGTATACGTCCTAGTCCTTTAGAGGATCTGAATGATATACTAAACTTAATTCCGATTGACCTTCATATGTTGCCAGTATTCTCGAGCAGTGCGGCAGGACTTTCGTAATCTGAGAGGTGGAGATCAAGGACTTATAGCCATGTCAGAATCTTAGATCTATTACCACCGATATTGAAGGAACCTTCCGATTTCATGTTACCTCATCTGGACTTTGATAGTACTTTCAAAGTCCTTGTCACTCTTATATTATTGCTAAGTTTGCTCTTTTTTTGTATAATTGATATAGAGCGAGCAGCTGTCTATGGACATGATATTCTAAATTAGTTTTTGCTTTCTAAACATAAACACAACTATATAAATTCAACGAGTTTCTTAAAATAAGACTTAATACTTAAATTACGTTTCGTTTCGATCCTTTAAAATTTTAAATACACCAAAGAAACAGTTGTAGATCTTCAACTTTAAAATTAAGCATGCTTAAATAACTGAAAATGTGCTGCCTTTAAGGAAAATTGTATATATATTTTTATTGTCCTTTTACTTACTTGCAGTAATGAGCTGGATTTTAATTTTAACCTTTTCTTTATAGCTTTCATCCTAAGCTATTCTTTTGCTGCATTTCACATTATTATTCTTGTGACCTCGTAATTATTGTAGTGGGTTTTTCAACACATACATACTTATTTTCTACAGAAATCTTATAGCTGTCTTCACTTCTAAAGAATAATTTGTGTATACTTATTTTGTTATTCTTATTATAAATTTTTATTTTTGCTTCATACTTATCACATGCTGCATGAACGATATCTGTGTGCATTTTCCGGGCTTTCATTAAAACCTTTAGTTGATAACTGAAGGCGAAATACAACAATAATAATAATGAGGTCAAAATATCCTTGTCGTCTGCTTCCATAGAGATATTGCATTCCACATTTTATGTAGAATGATAATTTCACTATTACAACTACCAGTACATTTATGTCTACTTATGAAATAATTATCAGTGTAGAAGATGAAGATTATCTTTTTATTGTTGTAGTAGTTATTGTTTTAGGTTTCTTACACTTTACCTACAGCTGTTGTAGTCTTGTCATTTTGTATAAGTATGTACATTTCCCCCTTTTGGCATATCGTTGTCCTTGTGGTCTTTAGGTAGAAGAAAATTATAATCATTAGTAAGCCAAACAAAATCTAAAATTAATTTGATTTGTAAAATAAGAAATGATTAAACTGTGCTTCCTTCGTTTATTGGAAAACTCAAGTAAGAGGAAGACTTTGTCTAACAAATGAAAAGAAAATACGGTTTTTAAAGAACTTTTTATTCAATTGAATATCATTGCATTTTTAAAATACATCTAAGTCTCTCTACTAATCTTAACTCATAGATATTATGTTTATTTCCCTAAGATAAGTACTTGAAATTCCCCTACTAATTAAAGCAATATCTTATACAATAATACAAAAATTTCTTTAGACAATATTGGAAAAAATTACTTTATGTATTTCTATAGAATATTACTAATTTTTTACTGTCAGAAGAAAAAAAATGGTTGTGTTCTTCAAGTCATCGTATAATATTTTCCCTTGATATTAGACTTCATCCATTATGACTTGTATGCTTTTATCCCTCATGTTATTCAAACTCAAACAGAATCTCAATAATAATGGCAAATAATAAGTAAAACAATAAAAAAAAGTTATGAGAAAGAAAAACAATCGCAAAATCAAACAATTGTTATAACTAAACTAAAAATCATCAGCATCGTCAGACATTGTCAAAATATTCAAATATCTCCTACAGTATGGTTTGAGTGGATGTGGAAAGAACTATCATTTGATACTTGCAACTACTCTACTCTACTCCACTCTACTCCAGTCTACTCTACTCTACTCTACTCTACTCTACTCTACTCTACTCTACTCTACTCTACTCTACTCTCTACTCTACTCTACTCTACTCTACTCTACTCTACTCTACTCTACTCTACTCTACTCTACTCTACTCTACTCTACTCTACTCTACTCTACTCTACTCTACTCTACTCTACTCTACTCTACTCTACTCTACTCTAATCTACTCTGATCTACTCTACTCTACTCTACTCTACTCTACTCTACTCTACTCTACTCTCTACTCTACTCTACTCTACTCTACTCTACTCTACTCTACTCTACTCTACTCTACTCTCTACTCTACTCTACTCTACTCTACTCTACTCTACTCTACTCTACTCTACTCAACTCTACTCTACTCTACTCTACTCTACTCTACTCTACTCTACTCTACTCTACTCTACTCTACTCTACTCTACTCTACTCTACTCTACTCTACTCTACTCTACTCTACTCTACTCTACTCTACTCTACTCTACTCTACTCTACTCTACTCTACTCTACTCTACTCTACTCTACTCTACTCTACTCTACTCTACTCTACTCTACTCTACTCTACTCTACTCTACTCTACTCTACTCTACTCTACTCTACTCTACTCTACTCTACTCTACTCTACTCTACTCTACTCTACTCTACTCTACTCTACTCTACTCTACTCTACTCTACTATACTCTACTCTAATCTACTCTGCTCTACTCTACTCTACTCTACTCTACTCTACTCTACTCTACTCTACTCTACTCTACTCTACTCTACTCTACTCTACTCTACTCTACTCTACTCTACTCTACTCTACTCTACTCTACTCTACTCTACTCTACTCTACTCTACTCTACTCTACTCTACTCTACTCTACTCTACTCTACTCTACTCTACTCTACTCTACTCTACTCTACTCTACTCTACTCTACTCTACTCTACTCTACTCTACTCTACTCTACTCTACTCTACTCTACTCTACTCTACTCTACTCTACTCTACTCTACTCTACTCTACTCTACTCTACTCTACTCTACTCTACTCTACTCTACTCTACTCTACTCTACTCTACTCTACTCTACTCTACTCTACTCTACTCTACTCTACTCTACTCTACTCTACTCTACTCTACTCTACTCTACTCTACTCTACTCTACTCTACTCTACTCTACTCTACTCTACTCTACTCTACTCTACTCTACTCTACTCTACTCTACTCTACTCTACTCTACTCTACTCTACTCTACTCTACTCTACTCTACTCTACTCTACTCTACTCTACTCTACTCTACTCTACTCTACTCTACTCTACTCTACTCTACTCTACTCTACTCTACTCTACTCTACTCTACTCTACTCTACTCTACTCTACTCTACTCAACTCTACTCTACTCTACTCTACTCTACTCTACTCTACTCTACTCTACTCTACTCTACTCTACTCTACTCTACTCTACTCTACTCTACTCTACTCTACTCTACTCTACTCTACTCTACTCTACTGTACTCTATTCTACTCTACTCTACTCTACTCTACTCTACTCTACTCTACTCTACTCTACTCTACTCTACTCTACTCTACTCTACTCTACTCTACTCTACTCTACTCTACTCTACTCTACTCTACTCTACTCTACTCTACTCTACTCTACTCTACTCTACTCTACTCTACTCTACTCTACTCTACTCTACTCTACTCTACTCTACTCTACTCTACTCTACTCTACTCTACTCTACTCTACTCTACTCTACTCTACTCTACTCTACTGTACTCTATTCTACTCTACTCTACTCTACTCTACTCTACTCTACTCTACTCTACTCTACTCTACTCTACTCTACTCTACTCTACTCTACTCTACTCTACTCTACTCTACTCTACTCTACTCTACTCTACTCTACTCTACTCTACTCTACTCTACTCTACTGTACTCTATTCTACTCTACTCTACTCTACTCTACTCTACTCTACTCTACTCTACTCTACTCTACTCTACTCTACTCTACTCTACTCTACTCTACTCTACTCTGCTCTACTCTACTCTACTCTACTCTACTCTACTCTACTCTACTCTACTCTACTCTACTCTACTCTACTCTACTCTACTGTACTCTATTCTACTCTACTCTACTCTACTCTACTCTACTCTACTCTACTCTACTCTACTCTACTCTACTCTACTCTACTCTACTCTACTCTACTCCACTCTACTCTACTCTACTCTACTCTACTCTACTCTACTCTACTCTACTCTACTCTACTCTACTCTACTCTACTCTACTCTACTCTACTCTACTCTACTGTACTCTATTCTACTCTACTCTACTCTACTCTACTCTACTCTACTCTACTCTACTCTACTCTACTCTACTCTACTCTACTCTACTCTACTCTACTCTACTCTAATCTACTCTACTCTACTCTACTCTACTCTACTCTACTCTACTCTACTCTACTCTACTCTACTCTACTCTACTCTACTCTACTCTACTCTACTCTACTCTACTCTACTCTACTCTACTCTACTCTACTCTACTCTACTCTACTCTATTCTACTCTACTCTACTCTACTGTACTGTACTTTACTTTACTCTACTTTACTCTACTCTACTCTACTCTACTCTACTCTACTCTACTCTACTCTACTCTACTCTACTCTACTCTACTCTACTCTACTCTACTCTACTCTACTCTACTCTACTCTACTCTACTCTACTCTACTCTGCTCTACTCTACTCTACTCTACTCTACTCTACTCTACTCTAAGCTAAGCTGCTCTGCTGCAATCTATCGTATGAATTAACAAAGTATTGGTAGCGTACTTTCAACATTTCATACAGCCTTCTTTAACAAATATTCCAAGCTAAAACTTCTAGCTGCAGAAATCAAAACAAAAACCAAAAGTCAAATAATAAAAATTAAATGTATAGCAAATATTGGCAGAAAACTAACGTAAGTATACATAAGTATATTAAAGGAAATAAATCATCTACGTCATCATCAATAAGGAGCAGCAACACGGGAAATGTGAATAAAACCATAAACGTCATCGAATTTATAAATCTATTGAAGGCATAAAGTTTGCAACAGAAAACTTTTTTGCTTAAAAAAAAGGATCATGTTGATAGGGAAATGCAAACATATAAGAACAAAATTCACTAAATCTTAAACAAATAGAAAACTAAAGTATAGACAGAGAAATTTCCAAATGTTTTTTTAGCAAAGACAACAACCTTTATGGTGTAAGGAAAAGAACCAATATATGTGCAGCATAACCTTTAATAAAAATTAAAGATTTGGAGGTGTAGTTTAAGTAAATGATCACAAAGGATTATAGAAAAGTTTAATGCTTTTAGTTTTTTACAGCGTTAACATAAAGTTAGAATATTTTATTATTAGCCATACAATACTAAAGTTTTTTTACTATTTGAATTAATCTAAATTCAAATTATAATTACGAGAAGAATTTTAGTAAAAAAAATATCCGGGACAATATCAGGGATTTTCAGGGATTGCAGTAAAATTTTTCGTAATATATAAATTTTTACTGAATGTCTTTGCATTTTGATTAAAATTGTATGTAAATAAAATATCGTGTAAAAAAGGATATATGGGGGAAATACTGGTCCCTGCACCGATTACAAAGCAATTTGACACAGAACTTAATAGGACAGTTTAAAAAATTTATATTTAGTTTCGCTTCATTTTCTTAAAAGATGTAGCTTAGATTTTATTTTTGAAATCAAGGACATATGGGAGGATGCCGTAACTTCCAACTTCATGATATTCTTTATTCTGCCTAGTATATGATATCTATCTGCAATAACTCCTCTCATATTGTTGATTCGCTCTATGGGAGCACAACTCGCTGCTTCCTTGATTGCCACGTAGAAAATTTACCTAAGGCCTTCTACACATGAGAGGCCTTGCTAGAAGTTGAATTGATTTTTGCTTAAACTTTTCGTGCTTTCTTTGCCTTGTAACTTTGCAACAGCCTTCGTTTACCATTAGTGTTATTAATGCATAATAAATTTATAATTTATTATAGATATACATTAAATTATTATTGTAAATATTATCCGCACAAAAGCATAAATGTGAAAATAAGGCCAAGTTCTGCCGTAGAAAGTACTGAGATCAAAATAAGGACCAAGTTCTTGATAGGTACGATATTAGAAGGGCAAAAAATAAATATTGCCAAGCTAAAAGGTTGCATAGAAATGAAATGGTATTGTACCTATCAAGGACTTGGTCCTTATTTTGATCTCGGTACTTTTTACAGCCGAAATTTTTGGATAGCAACTTGTCCTTATTTTCACATTTATGTTTTTGTGCGGATCTCGGTTCCTTTTTCTCAGATTTTATTTGGTACAATAAGTGCCCCATACAAATAAGGGGGACCATAGCCCTTTCTCAGTAACCTCACCCCCACCTTACATGAAAAATTTCCGTAGATATACTGGAAGTGCCCCATACAAAGAAGAGGCACCCTAGTTCCCCACAGATGACATGTGGCCGTTTTGAATTTTTTCCTTAATTGCTCGTCAGGACCTACCTGTGTACCAAATTTCAGCTTTCTAGCCATACTAGAAGTGCCCCATACAAAGAAGGAGAACCATAGACCCCCCCCCCCCCCCCCCCATATGAAAAGTGCCCGTTAAAATTTTTTTTTTGTTAATTGCTCATCAGGACCTAGCTGTGCAGCAAATTAAAGCTTTCTAGGTATACTGGAAATGCACCATACAAAGCAGGGGAACCCTAGCACCCCCATATGAAAAGTGCCCATTTTAAAATCTTTTTCATTAATTGCCCATCAGGACCTACCTGTGTAGCAAATTTAAGCTTTCTACCTATACTGGAAGTGCCCTATAAAAAGAAGGGGCACCTTATTCCCCCAGGTGAAAAGTGGCCAGCTACGGATTTTTCTAGCAAATTGCTCACCAAGACCTACCTGTATACCAAATTTCAGCTTTCTAGCTACAGTGGAAGTGCCCAATAAGTCAGTGAATATGTACTAAAATATGCACTTTTTGCACCTTAATATCTCGGGAAGCTTTTATGGCAAATTTCACCTATGAAAAAGTGCTCGAATGGTTTCGTGTAAATAAACAGACTGTGTGGCCAGAACTTGGCCTGACGCACTACCGTGCGCTTAGATACTATTTTAGCAATATTAAATAACAGCAAATATTTGCTTATAACTTTGTAAAAATCATTAATAACTACACTAAAAGCTTCACTATTAATTTAATTAAAATACATTTTTGTCAAAATATTACAGATATTCACAGATGAACATTACATAAATATTTAAACAAATTATGCATAATAGCATATAGAAAAACTTTTGCTACACAGAATGTGCACAAAAAATCTTTATGCAGAAAATTTTGTGCGACATTAGTTTCATATTTCAAAGATATTTTATTTAGATATTATCTTAATTCTTTCTTTATAAGCAACAAATATGTTTTAAGATTTTTATCATTTTTTCGTAATCCTCAATAAAATTTTCATAAATTTCGTCAAGCCGAAACATAAATATTTATGAAAATTATTCCAGCAGATATATATCAAACTCAGCCTCCTGCTTAAAAGTTTATTTATGAATATTTTACAACAGTTTATAGCAGAGACTAAGGAGTCTATCATTTATGTTTAATCTTTGGCAAAATGACATGAAAAAAGTAGATTGCATAACCAACTAGCAGCTATAAACATAAACAATTTGCTGTACAAAATCTGGAAAAAGTTGTGAAAAGACATTGAATAAACAAAATACTCTACTAAATATTGCGATTTGTTTGTGAACACAGCAAACGAAATATGAAAACCTCACAAATAATCTTTGAATTTATGTCTGCTGTTCTCTTTCTGTAAGTTTTTTTTTAACTTGCAGGTCCTTTTTCAATTGTGCATGACACAATTGTAGGAATACTAAGGAAGAGTATTATGAACGTATTAGTTGCGTAAAATGTTGGGATTATTAGTAACTTTGAATGTTGGCAAAGTAAAAATGTAAACCCATGATAATCCGTTGTCTATTTGTGTTTATGTCTGTTCGAAGAAAAAGGCGTAGAAAGGCGCAAAATATTTAAAATTAAATTGAATGTCGAAACATTATGATGTCAATAAACATAAAGAAATAATCTGTTTTTATTTCAATTTCTGGAGGTCAGCAAGGTCGCATTGCAACTGGGTGATTCGCAACACTTTGATGTTATTGCATCCTTTGGTACAGAGATGATTCCGATATCTTGGACTGTATTATTACTCTAAGGACAGTATTCTGTGCTGTTTGTTTGTATTGGGCGTAAAGTAAAGTTAAAAGGGAGGACAAGAGATTAATATTTTTCTAGTGACATACTTTGAGCTACCAAGTAACGCTTTTGCAAAGCTGTGCAAGGGAATTTTGTGTTTTTGTGAATTTTGTAATTTTTTCATATATGTATCTGTGGACTTTTGACAAAATAACTTAAGTCTAATTTTAAAAATTTTCATGAGAGCAAATACACTTTTAAAGAGTTGAATATAACTTTTTATGTATGCTCTTAAAGAATAAAAAAATTTTGTTATAGTTAAATGATTTTTATTATGCATAGTTTTATTTTGATCGCTTTTCCTGTTTTCAACATAAATTCTTTGTTAATTAGTCTCAAAATAAGAAAAGGCCTTATAAGCCAAATTTTCAAAACATTAATACTTTCTTTTACAAATATTGAAGGAATATATAATAGAAATGCATAAAAAATTTACTATTTTCTTAACTCGACTTAAGTGCTTCTGTCAAAAGTCCATAGATATTTATCTTACCATTAAAAAACGTCTTGCAACAAAAAAAAAAAAATAATAGCAACCAGAAAAATTTTATATATTGTGATAATGAGCAAATTTCCTAATAATTAAATATTTTTTACAGAGATTTATGTCAGTGACAAATGACAATTTTCTATAGAAATTTATGGTACCGAAGAAATTTTCTCTAAAAATTAATGTCAGTGACAAAATTTTCTATAAAAATTTATGTCAGAGACAAATGAACCTTTTTTTAGAAATATATATCAGTGACAAATAAAAACTTTCTGTAAAAAGTTATGTCACTGACAAATAAACATTTTCTAAAGAAATTTATGTCACCGATAAATAAATATTTTCTATGGAAATTTATGTGAATGACAAATAACAATTTTCTATAGAAATTTATGTCTGTGACAAATAAAAAGTTTCTACCCAAATTTATGTCTCTGACAAATGAACATTTTCTTTAGAAATTTATGTCAGTGACAAATGGAAAGTTTCTTTAAAAATTTATGTTGAAAGTTACGAAAATTGTTATTTCCAACGAAATTTTAATTCTTTTGTCTTGAGTTCGGTTTTAATTAAATTTTTCAATTAAATTCTAATTTTATTTAGAGATAAATGTGAAGCAATTATAAAAATTAGTGTCAGTGACAATATTTTCTACAAAATTTATGTCAGAGACAAATGAAAATTTTCTATAGAAATTTATGACACCGAAAAATAAAAAATAGTCTATAGAAACTTATATCAGTGACAAATGGAATCTTTTTACAGGACTTTATGACAATGGTAAATGAAAAATTTCTATAAAAATTAATGTCAGTGACACATTAAAACTTTCTACAGAAATTTATGTCAGTTAGAAATAAAAATTTTCTATAGATTTATTTTACCGAAGAAATTTTCTCTAAAAATTAATTTCAGTGACAAAATTTGCTATAAAAATTTATGTCAGAGACAAATGAAAATTTTTTTTTAGGAATTTATGGCAGTGTAAAATAAAAACATTTTGAAAAACTTCATGTCACTGTCAAACAAACATTTTCTATAGAAATTTATGTCACCGACAAATAAATATTTGCTATAGAAATTTATGTCAATGACAAATAAAAATTTTCTATAGAAATTAATGTCCGTGACAAATAAAAATTTTCTAAACAAATTTACGTTACTGACAAATAAAAATTTTCTTTAGAAATTTATGTCAGTGACAAATAAAAATTTTCTTTAGAAATTTATGTCAGTGACAAATAAAAATTTTCCATAGAAATTTATATCAGTGACAAATTAAATCTTTCTGTAAAACTTTATGTCACTGGCAAATGAAAAATTTTTATAAATATTACTGTCAGTGCCACATTAAAATTTTCTATAAAAATTTATGTTAGTGATCAACAAAAATTTTCTATAGAAATTTATGCCAGTTACAATTGAAAAATTTCTTTACATATTTATGTCAGTGACTAAGTTTTTTCTATTGAAAAACATGCGGTGCCAAATGAAAGTTTTGTATAAAAATGAATGTCAGTGACAAATAAACGTTTGTTATAGAAATCTATGTCAGTGGAAAATGCAAATTTTCTATTAAAATGTATTTCAGTGACAAATAAAAATTTTCTATAGAATTTTATATCAGTGAGAAATGAAATCTTTTTGTAGGACTTTGTCACTTGCAAACGCAAAGTTTCTAAAAAAATTAATGTCAGTGACATTTTAAAATTTTCTATAGAAATTTATGTCAGTGACAAAAAAATATCTATAGAAATTTATGCCAGTTACATATGAACATTTTCTTTACAAATTTATATCAGTGACAAATGAAAATTTTGTATAAAAATATACTCGAGTGACAAATGAAAACTTATGTAGGAATTAATGTGAGTGATATATAATAGAAATTTATTTGTCAGTGACAAATTAATATTTTCTATATACATATATGTCAGTAACAAATAAGCTTTTTCTACTGGAATATACTCAGTGACAAATAAAAGTTTTGTATAAAAATTAATGTCAGCGACAAATGTAAATTTTTTTATAGAAATTTATGTTATTGGGAAATGCAAATTTTCTATAAAAATGTATGTCCGTGATAAACAAAACTTCTATAGGAATTTTTTGTCAGTGACAAATAAAATTTTTCTATAGAAATTTATATCAGTGGCAAAGTAAATATTTTTATATAAATTTATGTCAGTGACAAATGAAAATTTTGTATAAAAATGAATATCTGACTATTTAAGTTTTCAAACAAATGACCTTTTTCGATTATAGCTTATGTCAGTGAGAAATAAAAACTTTCTATAAAAATTTATGTCAGTGACAAATACAAATTTTCTATAGAAATTTATGTCTGTAACAAATGCAATTTTTCTATAAAAATTTATGTCAGTTATAAACGACTACTTCTAGAAAAATTTTGTCAGTGGCAAATTAAATTTTTTCATATAACTTTTTGTCAGTGACAAATGATTTTTTTTCTATTGAAATTTAAGTCAGCGACACATGAAAGTTTTCTTTAGAAATTTATGTCAGCGAGAAATCAAAATTTTTCATAAAAATTTATATCAGCGACAAACGAAAATTCTCTATAGAAATTTATGTCAGTGACAAATGAAAACTTTCTATTAGAAATCATGTCAGTGACAAAATATAGTATAGAAATTTATATCAGTGACACAATTTTGTGTAGAAATTTATTTGAGTGAAAAATTAAAATTTTTATAGAATTATATGGCAATGACAAATAAAAATTTTATAAAGAAATTTATTCAGTGACAAATGACAGTAAATGGCAGCTTTCTATCAAAATTTATGACAGTGACAAATGAAAAATTCTATAGAAATTTATGTCAGTGACAAATGAAAATTTTCTATGGAAATTTATGTCACTGACAAATAAGAATTTGCTATAGGAATTTATGTCAGTGAAAAATGCAAATTTTCTATAAAAATTTATGTCAGTGGCAACCGAAAACTTCTGTACTTTTATGTCACTGACAAATGAAAATTTTCTATAAAAATTTATTTCAGGGACCAAAGAACTTTTTTTTATGCCAGCGAGAAATAAAAATTTTCTATAGAAATTCAAGTCAGTGACATATGAAAATTTTCTGTAAAAATTTATGTCACCGAAAAAGGAACACTTTCTACAGAAATTTAAGTCACTGACAAGTGAAATTTTTCTATAAAAATTTATGTCAGTGATGTATGTCATTGACAAATGAAAATTTTTTATAGAAATGCATATCTGTGACAGACGCAAATTTTTATAGAAATTTATGCCAGTGGCAGAATTTTATATAAAAATTTATGTTAGTGACAGACGAAAATTTTCTATAAAAATTTATGTCAGTAAGAATGATATTTTCTTTAAAAACTTATGTTAATGACAAACGAAAATTCTCTATACAAATTTGTGTCAGTAGCAACGGAAAATTTTCTATAGAAATTTATGACATTGACAAATGAAAATTTTTTATACAAATTTATGTCAACGAAAATTTATAGTTTTTATAGAAATTTGTGTCAGTCACAAATGACAATTCTATGTCGTTGACATAAATTTCTATAGAAAATTTTTTTGTTGATATCAATTTCTACAGAATATTTAGTCTATAGAAATTTATGTCAATGAGAAAACTTTATGTAGAAATTTATGTTAGTGTGGAAATTTTCTACAGTGACAAAAATTCCTATAGAAAATTTTTTTACTGACCAAAATTTCTCTTGCAAATTTTGTATTGAGTAATTTAAGTCAATGAGAAAATTTTCTGTAGAAATTTAAGTTAGTGAGCATTTTTTTAAAATTACCAAATTTTTATATACGCCAGTACAAAATTTATACATTTCGTTCAGCAATGAATGTCGTATATTTAAAATTTTTTTGTTTATTGAAATACAAACATATTTGGTTTAATTATTGTATATCGTCAAATTTACTAAATTCCTGCTATTTTGAGTTGTTGATTAGTATTATTTTTCTCAAAATCCCTTATGGGTATGAATTATAAATATGTTTAATTAAATTATATTTGATTTACGAACTGGTGCCAAATATTTGTGGCTTTAATTATATTTAAATATTATTGACTAAAAGAGATACATGATATTTTGGTTTTGTTTAAGTTTTTAATTGCGCAAAAAAAGAGAAAATAGTCACAAAATAATATTTTAAGTTGCATGTAACTATTTAATCCTGTTTATGAATTTTACGCATTTTAATATTTTAGAGATTGGAAAACCCAAAAACTGACCGCAGAGTTAAACTTTATTTACTTTGCAGCTACAAAATATTTACGAGTATTAAACTGACTGTGATTTTTTTATAAATTGTTTTACAACTTTTTTCAAACCAACAACGACCACCCATGGTTTTATAAATTGTTGTGGTTTTGTTTCTATGGTTTAAATAGAAAAAAAAGTATATCATATAGAAATTTATTTGAGAAAAATTATTAACATGAAAAATTAAAGCTAGGAATAATTATGCAAAACTGTTTGGCTTAATTTAATATGAATGAGTGTAAAAAAGTTATTTAAAATAATTTTTTTTATTTCTTTATGCAAATTTTACATTTAACAAGTTAAGAAATATTATAACCACTAAATGACCACACGACATGTCATAAATTTTTTTATTAAAAAAAATAGTTTATTTTGTTAATAACATTACTTCATACTGGTAAAGAGTTGGAGGAGAGTTTGTTTTAAAATAAATACAAAAAATATAAAAATGCAATGGAATTTTTCCTGTTGAAATAATATAGCGACTCTTTCATTTTATTTTAATTGATATGTCTTACATCTTACAGCATTTATTTGTTTTTCAATTCAAATAAATCTTGTATAAAAAACTTGACGTACTCTTTTTCATTCATGCATTTGTGGCCACTCAGGCATAAGTCGCACTTTACATATTTTGTGTCACATGATTTTGAATACTGAACATTTTACTCCAGACATGTGTTTTACTGACATAAAACCAAACACCATTGCAAGCAAAATTGCACGTCTTGCCATATGTTGATTGACTATTTTTAATTACTTTTCGTTTAAAAAAAAAGTGAATTATGAAAAAAAGAAATATTTAAATGTAAAACTTCTCATTAACTTAAGTGAGTGACAAAGGCAAATTCGCTTTGGAAAATACCTGGTTTTTTGTAAAAAAAATGTACTGAAAAATATGTCAACCAAGAATTTGACAATTTAACCAGATCAAAAATACAAGCGTAGAAAATTAGAAAAAACAGCTAATCTGTATACAGACAAAAATAAGTTTCATTTTTGATAACAGAAATTCATGAATTCAATATTTTTTTCTTTCAAATTTGCTGTGATAAAGAATTCCGCTATATTGATAACAACATTATTTTAAAAGAAAAAAATAAAAATTAAGAAAAAATGTTGACATGCCTGGGACACGAACCCGGGCTTCCCGGACGTAAAGCTTGCTCTCTACTGCCAAGCCATGTCACAGTTATTTTTTTCTGAAATAAAACTTATTTTAAGTTATTATGTATGAAAACAAAAGAAATAACCGGCATGGAAAAGAAATATATACAGGGAAATATTCTTAATGAGAAATGTTATTGAAATTCATATTTTTTCAATAACATGGTGTTATTGAACATAATTCTTGTCTATTTTTTTCCGTGCACTTGTTAAGAATTCGCCTTGGTGAGTGACTTGTTTTCAAAAAAACATTTTTGTCTTTTTTCGTTCCGCTTTTGCTTTTTTGTTCTCTTACCGCTGCAGCAAAATAGAGTATTATTAATTAGAAAAATTTATAACATGCACAAATTTTATCTGTTTTAAAGGAGAATTATAAAGGAAATGGCCTATAAAGTGAAAATTAAAATTAATTAACGAAAAAAATCGACAGTAAACATAAATCAAAAATAGCAAGAGAAGGAGAGAAAAATGTTCTAAACAAATTTATGTCATTCACAAAATTTTCTATAAAACGGTTTCCCGAGAACAAATCTTTTCCTAAATTTAACGCTCTCATGAATCTTTTTCTAAGGATAAATGCCATCTTAAGTTAGGGCAAGTACATACTATTAAAAATTTTATTTTGCCCGTTGGGTGCAGTCTTTAACAAAAATATTAAATATCTCATATTTACGGCCCTTTTCACAATGTATGATTAAGAGCTAATGTAGACTTTAACGGTATGGTTTATATAAAGAACTTGCCGTTAAAGTCCATGTTAACTTTTAATTGTATATTGTAAAAAGAATCATAGCTCTGATATTAAGTCTTTTTAGAGGGCCCCATGAAAAGTAAAACGCGGTTGCTCCTGTGTCTATTATAGTCAAATAAGAAATTAAAAGGAGTACATAAACACCTCAACACTGCAAGATTCATAATAATTCATTCATAGTTTAACAATATTTCATGCATTTTTCTTTTCATTATCGAAAAATCAATATTTAAATATATTTTTAATGGAGAAAAATAATAAATGAATCTATTGAGAAAAATGCTCATAAATTCATAGATTGTCAACACAGTTAAACAAGCATCCGTATCATTTAATTCACATTAAAAATATTGACTGAGCCTGTAAAGACTGAACAAAAATATACTAGACATAATTTATAACCGCAAAAGAACTCACAGGCACACATAATAATTTTTAACAATAATGGTGATAGTGAAATGTTGGGAAAAACGAAAAGGTTTTTAGATTCTAAATATTTTATTTCAATTTATTTTTACCTTTCCTAACGTATAAATTCCATTATGCCACTTCCATTTTTAGTCGTTTTGTTTATTACATTTTCGAAATGTATACCAACCAAGCAATAACGTGACTTATCATCCATTTATCAATAAGAGAGTGTCAATAGTACCAAAAAGTAACGTCAATAATCATTAGGAATACCTTCGTAGTCTTTAACAAATAGAAAAGAAAAATACATTTAAATTGATCTTACTCATGCCGTTGATGACAATTCAGCATCTTTTACGATTATTGTGGAAATTTCATCAAATGAATTAGTAATTTAAAAGTTATTTTTTTGTCATTTATATGCCTTAAAGGTGTTACGTTACTTTAAAAAAAATTTATATAATTTTTGTCTATGAGTTAAAATCATAAAAATGATAACACAAGCTTGTTATGATATTTTCTTAAATTATATTTATGTTTTAAATTAAAAATATTGCTAGAGGAGATGGCAAAGACCTTGTCGTAAATTAAATGAATACATATAACATGATACTTAAGAGCAATTTTATACTGAAACACACCTTGAAATTATCATCAAGAGTTTTGTTTTACACACGGCAATTATAAAAAATATACTGTTTTAGTGCATATTAAAAAATACACTCGAAAAAATAAAAGTGATAGCAATTTAAAGCATTTAGTTTTTCTATGATATCTAATCATGGGAATATAAAAAAATTACAATTTTGTACAAGATGGCTATTAATAAAAAGTAATTCTTCAACCTTAAAGGTCTGTTTGGCAAAAATCTAGCCAATGAGCAACAACAAAATAAGAGCTTGGATTGTTTGAACAAAGAACACTATGCAACAAGAAAAATTAGAGTCCTTTAACTACAAAAACAGTCGCAATTTTAGATTATATGTATAACTTTTTTTATTAATTTTTTTTTCTTATTTAAATTGGGATTTTTGAAGAGGCTGCTCCACCGATTTTATTACAACTCATAAAGGGAACATCCCATTTTATTACAAAAACAACTTAAAAACTTTAAATAAAATTACATTATATCCAAAGAAATTTAATTATTATGGCTTGAGTTCGGGTTAAGTTTAATTTTTCAATTAAATTATATTTTTATTTAGAGATAACTGTGAAGCATATAGACAAAGCAAATTTTTGACTGTACGGAGGGTTGAACTGACATTTCGATAGCTACCGCTTATCTCTTCAGAATTTTTCCGTTTGACCACTCGACCAAAGCTGGTGTTTGCGGTCAAGAGTTAAATATACTGTCATACTGTCACTCTTAGAGCTGTATTTCATTTGATAGTTATTGACATTCACTTTTTTCTTTATCTTGTGTAAAGCTTCTTTTATTATTTCTCTATTCTAGTATGGATTATCATTGATAATTACAAGTACTAGTATGTGAGAAGGTTTTTTTGTTCACTTTATTTGAACATGTACATCCTTTTGCTAGGTGCCTTTAGAGTTTAACAATTAAGTTATGAGTTTAGTCGAACTGTATAGGTTTATATCCAAAGAAATTTAATTATTTTGACTTGAGTTCGGTTTTAATTTCATTTTTCAATTAAATTATATTTCTATTTCACAGAAAAAAATTATCGTCAAACTGCAACTAACAATTTCAGTTGTTAATATGCAATTTAAATTGAAACATATATTTTGTTAATATAACAAATTTAGTTGTTGATACGACAAACACAGAAATTTTTTTCAACAAACATAGCTAACCAAATTTTTTGTTATGTATTTTGAAAAAAATGAACAATCATCATTATTGATATAACAAATGAATGCACTCATATAAATGAAACAAAGCAAATCAAGATATTTTTTTCAACAAAGTGAACTAACCAAATTTTTTGTTGCGTATTGTGAAAAAAATTAACAATCACCATTGTTGATATAACAATTGAATGCACACACGTAGATGAAACAAAGCAAATCACGTTTTGTGTGTATTCATTATTTGCGTATTTAATAACGAATTGCTCTGTAGCTGACAGGTAAGAACGTTAGTCTTTTAGTCCAGAGGTCGCCGCTTCGATTCCGCCAAAAGACATTTAGTGTTTTCGCAGACAAGCAAAAAGTCGCTTCGAGGCTTGGATTGTATAAAAAATATTGTTAATACAACAACTATGATAGTTAAAATTTGTTCGGAAAATCAACAATTCACATTGTTGATATAACAATAATCTTAATTGAAATAAATTTGAAATCAACAAAAAAAATTTTTTTAATTTTTTTTCTGAGTTTCCTTTAACTTACAATTTCGTAATTGTATATACAAAAATCGTTGTAGGTTCAAAATCAATTAATTATTTAATTGATATAAAAAAAATTATTGTATTTACAAAATTTTTTTTTCTGTGTTAGAGATAAATGTGCAGCATATAAACAAAGAATTGAATTCTGAAGAGATTAGCAGGAGCTATCGAAACGTCAGTTCAACCCTCCGTGCAGTCAGAAATTTTCTTTGTCTATAGGTTTCACATTTATCTCTAAATAAAAATATAATTTAATTGAAAAATTAAATTAAAACAGAACTCAAGCCAAAATAATTAAATTTCTTTGTATATAAGCCCATACAGTTCGACTACACTCATAACTTAATAATTAAAAATTACTTCAAACTAATTTCTTCGACCTTCTTAGTTAATTATTTATATATATTAATCGAGCTTAAGGTCTTCTTTTTTATAAAAAAATTTTTTAATGATCCAATATTTCGCCACTTCTTTGTGTGGCTTCTTCAGGGAAATATGTTTAATTGTCAATAACAATTAAAAGTTTTAACAAATTTCAAATAAAAAAGCTTTTTTTTTGGAAAAATAACAATTAAAGTTTTAACAAATTTCAAATAAAAAAGCTTTTTTTTTGGAAAAAAAAGCTTTTTTATTTGAAATTTGTTAAAACTTTTAATTGTTATTAATATTTATTGACAATTAAACATATTTCCCTGAAGAAGCCACACAAAGAAGTGGCGAAATATTGGATCATTAAAATATATTTTATAAAAGAGAAGACCTTAAGCTCGATTAATATATATAAATAATTAAAAATTACATTATGTTTTTACATACTCAATGGTTTCAGAATTATACAGACCGCAGTGATGAAAAATATATTTTTTTTGTGCCAAATTTAAATAATTTTTTTAGTTTTGAAAAAATCGAATATTTTAAAATAATACCATTGTTATTCGCTGACCATATACCACAAATAAAATAAGCTTTATTTCACGAAAATCGATGGATAAATATTGATTTTATTTATAATTCTCGCAAAAGAAAACCGACTTTAATACAAAGAACGAGACCTTTAATGCCCTTTCATATAAAAATTTCGAAAATTCGTATACAAATGGAGGAGTTGTGCGATAATACTGGTTCACAAATTTTCAACTTTTTGCCATCACATCAAAAATGAGATGTTTTCTAAACACGAATATGATATTCGTTTATTTTTCTCAAGAAGCGTTTTCGAGATATTCGCGAAAAACGTGTTTTTCTGTAGTTGGTATTTCTAAACTATTCGAAATTGTGTCGTGTAACTAAAAATTAAAGAATTGTTACAATCGGTTGCTGTTTGGATTTGACATCCTAAAAATACTGGATCAAGGTTTTGAAAAATTTAGAAATTTAAATATTAAAATGAGTATACTTCACTAAGTAAACAAGACATTTTTTTTTTTAACTTTATAAGGTCTATAAGAACAGAAGAAATTGTTGGAATCGAGTGAGAAGCAGAGAAATGACAAGCATTTTACATGACCGAAATGCACTGCTTTGCACTTCATACCTCTGCTCCAGAGCAATATGGGAAGCTCAACTTCTTATATTAAGTAATAATACTCCTCGGATATCTGCATGTGAAATTTTATACTCATCGGACTGTAGAGTTAGATATAAATATATGATGGTTGATATATTTCAAAAATACTTAATTCTGCCCACTGGCATTTTTCTTATACTCATACTCCTTACAAAAATTGTTTTATTAAATTCAGATTCAGATGTTTTCACTAAATCTGTCGTAACTTTCTCATTTTTTGCCCGATGTTAACAACTTAACTTTGGGACCAAATTTTTATTTAAGATATGGGCCCAAAAAAAATGTTTCTAAATTTTTTGGCGTTAATAGAGGGACGTAAAATTGTGAATTTTGAAAAAAGCGTAAAACACAATTTTTTTAAAATTTCCCACCGATTTCAAAAAACCAAATGTGGCATGCAAATACTTTCAAACAAAAAAAGAATTTTGAAAATAGGCTTACAAATGACAGACTGATACATTAGGGAGCAAATTTCTCCTCCGATTTTGGAAAAAAAATTGTGGGACTAACTTGCAGGCAAACCCTTTCAAAACAAGAATTTTAAAAATAAGTTGCACTGTATGGGTTTATATCCAAAGAAATTTTAATTATTTTGGCTTGAGTTCGGCTTTAATTTAATTTTTCAATTAAATTATATTTTTATTTAGAGATAAATGTGAAGCATGTAGACAAAGAAGAACTGACGCTTCGATAGCTCCCGCTAATCTCTTCAGAGTTCTTTACCGCTTAGACCACTCAACCAAAGCCGGTCAGTTTTTCCTTTATGTCTTGCGTTAAGCTTCTTGGTTTTTCGCTAAAAGAACTTTTTCTCTAAAAGAACTCTGAAGACGTAAAGAACTCTGAAGAGAGGAGCTATCGAAACGTCAGTTTAACCTTCCGTGCAGTCAAAATTTTCTTTGTCTACATGCTTCACATTTATCTCTAAATAAAAATAAAATTTAATTGAAAAATTAAAGTAAAATCGAACTCAAGCCAAAATAGTTAAAATTTCTTTGTATAAAAATATTTGTCCTAATATTTTCTACAGGGATCCTAAGCATACCCCATACCTCAGATGTAAAGAACATATAGTTTCATGTACCGATATACTGCATATTTTTTTGGTCTCCTCTACCAGAATCGGTTGTCAGAACGCCGTAATTTAAAAAAACGTTCGAAATTGTATTATAGTGTAATAAAATGAAATCACCAGATTTTTGCAAAAATTGCGAATATTTACACTGCGCAACAAAATCTATTTCTTTAAATAGCAATTTTCTAACAGCTGATTCTGGTAAAGGCAGCCAAAAATATATAAACATGTATCGGCGTTTTGAAAGTTTACATCTGGGTTTAATTTTAGGTGGAGTTAAATTCCCCCTTATCCGTTGAACACAGTAATACCGACTCGGCATAGTAGCACTTTGTGTAAAACACCAAGGTTAACATTTTTGCAGAACATTTTAACCCTTTAGCTCTTCGGATTCTAGGTCTTTTAGGCCCTTCAATATATAAGGGACAAAAACTCCACAAAAATGTTTTTACTAGTGCTTTAGATAAAAATGTTGAATACACCGTACACATTACACGTAAGCCCTACAATATGCTCTATACGGAGTCTGTATAACAACGAGAAAAAGTGGGGGAAATTTAACTCCTCGCAAACGCCAATACACGTATGTAAAATTTGGTGACCTCTTCCAGAATCAGTTGTTAGAACCTTGTTAATTAAAAGAAAATTGACTTTGTTATACAATGTAAATATACCTGTCCTGTAAATGATGTCGGTATAAAAACGCTCGATTTTGAAAAATTAAATCCACCATTAACGAAATTTTTTTAGACTTTTTTCTAGTTTTCTCTTTTATAATATATAATATCTGAAATTAATTTACTATATATAATTTAAGATACATCAATGGGATCATTATCTGTTTTTCGAAAACGAGAAATTTACTCAGATTCGGTTTACAGAACATGGCCAATAAGCAGTTTTGGCAAAAACTAGATAACTTCAATTTATTATAAATAACATCAATATTTATCTACCGATTTTCATGAAATAAAGCTTGTTTTATTTGTAGAACAAGTGACTTTACGATCAGTTAATAAAAATTATAAGTTTTTGCCATTTTCGATTTTATATAAATTTTTAAAGAATAAAAATTTTCCAATATATAATAAAAAAATTTATTTTTCATAATTGTGGACTGAATAACTCCGAAACCATATACAAAGCTATGTTAGACCGGCTTAAAGGTAATTTAATTCCAAGTTTTTAGTGTTTTTGTAAGGAAATCGGATAATACCTTTCCAAGCTATGATGAAATTGGTGTAGCAGCCTCTTGAAAAATCCCAAATATAAAAAAACCAAAAAATAAATAAAAAAAACAAGTGCGCATAGAATTTTAAATTTTGTCAGTTTTGGAGATAGAGGACCATAAAGAAAGATTAACACATGAAAAATATATCGGGGTGATTAAAGGTCATGACAAAAGTTTCATTTTGTTGCACAGTATTATGCGTTCATTTTGTTGTGGCTTGTTGGGTCGAGTTTTCCACTCTTAAGAATATGTTGAGATTACATTAATTCAAATAACAAAATTAAGCCGAAATAATAACTTTTCAACTTTAACATATTCAGTTGAAATAAAAAATACTTTTTATTTTCGTTGAGTGTATTTTAAAAATTTCATGTGTGTACAATGTACATGAGCATGAACTTATAAAACGAAAAAAAAAAAATAGATAAAACACGTTAAAACATTAGCTATGTCTGGCTTGTGTGTTTATGACTTAAGTACATATAACGTTTTGGTCTAACCAAAATGCAGCCAGGAGTTGTCTTTTACAAGCTGCAATAAAAGAGAAAACAAAAAAATAGCTTACAAGAATGTGTTATAAACACATTAAACGACTTTTATTAAATACCCTACAGAATAATAGTTTAAGCATATTTGTAATATTTTTTTACTGAAATCCAGAATATTTTATCTTCATCCTATCGTTTAAACTTAAAAGTTCACCGTTTTTTTTTTTTTTTGTTAAAGAACTTATTTTAATATCAATTGTTTTTTCTTTTCCTTCAAGTTTCTTTTCCAAAAAAGATATGAGAGTACCTGTCTCCTTTTAATAGTATAGTGCTTTAAAAATTCGCTACATTGTTGCAACACAAGTAGTTGCACCTTTTTATTATGACGGTAATTAAAATTATACTTGCACTTTACATCAACTTAATGTTTATGCTACTACAAATTAAATACAAAAAGAAAATGAATTTAACACTTCATAATTTGTCCTGTATAAATATTCATAACCACACCCCAGCTATTAGTAGACGCCACCAAAAGAGCAATGAAGGATGTTGTGAGAATGAGAACGACCTTAACTAGCTGGAATTAACAAGCCATTAAATGTTTAGCATGTATTTCTTTTTCATACGACGAACGCATTGTCTGCGACAAAAGGGTTGTTTAAACTTTTAAATGAAAGCTTGTTTAAAAGAAAAATTATTAGCGAAATTGCAACATTTTAATTACGAGCGAAACTTTTCTTTAAATGCTATATATATATTATTTGTTTTTAATGGCACTTTCATTAAAATAATAAAATAAATTACAAAATTTTTAAAAGAGTTTTAAGACAAGAACGCCTAAAAACTTTTGAAATCGGTTAAGATTTGCAAAAGTTACAAGACTTTTAAAGCTTTCCACATGCGATGCATTTAGTTTTAGCCCACTGTAGAGTCGTTAGTACATATGTATTCTGTAAAAAATATTGCGTAAGTATAGCCCCTCATGTACACTGAAAGAATTTTATTCACAAATTCTTTGAATTTTGACATTAATGCAATGAAAAATTTCATTAAAACTGAAACAAGTTTCTTTAAAATTATTTTAATGAAAATTTCATTAAATATATGAATTAAGTTCATTGCTCCAATGTAATAATTTCACTTAGCAAATGAACATATTCCATTAAATCAGTGAAATTATTTCATTGTTTTAATGAAACTGTTTCATCATTTTAATGAAATTATTACACTATTTTAATCAAACTCTGTGATTATTTTAATGATATTCTGTTATTACTTTATTGAAATTTCATTGTTTTAATGAAATTATTACATTACTTAGTTGCCTCCTTATTAACTTACATTTTTTATTGTCTATTTTAATTTATTGACTATTCCATGGTTGAAATACGTACGAAGACGCCAATGAATATCATAAACTTTTTTTAATGTTGATGACCGCTGTCAGTATCGAACTCAGCCTCTTAATTTCGTCATTTGCTTTATAGGCAACGTTTCAACCAGTTCAGCCAACAGCAATGTCAAAACAAAGTCGTCTATGAGTGTATAACGATAAGAAAGAGTACAACAACAACAACAAACATATAAAACTATTTTTGTTGTTCGCTTTTGGCTGCCAACTGCAAGGCGAATTCAGTACCAGGTAGCCTTATCATCACAGATGATCATCAGCAGATTACACCCCATCAGTCAAACTCTATATAAGAAAAGAGAAAAACTTTAACCCGAACTGTCAAAGCGCAAATAAAAATAGTCCTACACCTACTTTGTATGTGTGTTGTTTTGATGATAAGGCCACTTGATATTAATTCGCTTTGGTCAACTGTTGGTAAAGGTATATGCAATACCATTTTGCATCGTAGTATTTGCAAAACGGTATTGCATATTGGTATTCACCACTTAACAATTGCTAGTGGTGAGTATAAATATACTATACCATTTTGCAAATGCTATGATGCAAGACCATTTGCACAAGATCGTGAATTGGGCTAAAATATGTATAATAGATTGCAATCATGAGTTCTAGAAAATTAAAAAGTTTTTGTTCGTATAATATTGTGTCAATAGAATTCTATCTTTATTCAACATCAAGATATCCCAATAATTTTATTGCAAATTCAATTTCACCTTTTGCTAATATTTCCACTTTATAGTAACCTTTACGCATATGTGAAGGAAGATTATCGTTCGAATATAAACAGTCTTTACATACGACACGACGTTTCTTAAGAGGTGATACAAAAACGTCTTTAATGACTAATGCATTTTCGCAGCATCCCATCACGGTAACCATTAAGTAATTTTTATATGCAAAGTTTATTCCATCTGTGCATACAGTTGGCTTTACACGATAAGGTGATAGCATGTACGATATACCATTGGCACTGTAATATACATTAATCAAAGTCCAGCAGTTATTTGTGTCGATATCTTCTTTAAAATCACAAGAGCCACTTAATCCAAATACGCCACGTGAAGGTCGAGATATTTCAAATTCCATTTCAACATTATTTTCAGTTGTAACATTCCACTCTACTTCTAAAATATCTATATTGTATTCTGCTTTCTAAAAAAATTAAAAATTAAAGAATATTTTTAATAAGTCAATGTTGTTATTATCGTGGAGTTGGCTAGTTTTACACATCATATCATATTTTATTTTAACATTCTAACACTTCGTAAGTCAAACTTTTTGATATCATCACAACGATTTTGAGTTTAAATTAATTTCTTATAATATGATATTTATTATTTCTACATATGTGGATATGTATTTATATTTACTTACCGTTTGTAAAGTAATTATAGAAAATGTTAACAGTTTTATTAAACGACAAAGCATTCTGCGTCTTTAGTTAATAGATATTCGTTTTTTTTGTTTTATATTAATAACATTTGATATTGTTAAGCAGTATATATACTATTAATATAGCTAATTTGATTTATGTAATTTATCTATAAAAATCATTTTCATCTAAAGTTGTAAAATATTATCTCATGAAATTTTTATATGAAATTACAACATATAATTTTAAATTTTAACAACCAGTAACTAACTGATTGATGCATTATCTTTAAATGAAAAACTATTATCGAAATAGAAACATTTTAATTAAGGGGGCAAAATTTTTTTCTATTTTTAATGGGGTTTTTTTAAATTTCTATAAAAAAAAAATTTCAATATTTTAAGAGTCATGTATTTTAAATACACAAGAATTTTTGCCGAAACCATAGAGTACAAATTTTACATCTTTGAAATGTTTAACCGATTTTTGAGTTGTCCTAAATTGATTGAACTTACCAATTATTTGCTTTATTCTATTTCTATATAATTTAGAGCAGACTCTCTAAAATCAGCAATAAAACTTATGCATGCACAATATTATTACAGTAACATAATAGCCCGAATCACAATCTTGTGCAAATGGTCTTTCATCGTAGCATTTGCAAACTGGTATAGTATATTGATACTCACCACTTAACAATTGTTAGTGGTAAGTATCAATATACTATACCATTTTGCAAATGCAACGATGCAAGACCATTTGCACAAGATTGTGAATTGGGCTAATGAATTTTGCTCAAGAAGTTTTCCGTACAGTCATTTTTAAAAGAATAAACATTTAAAATTCTAAGCAATCTTATTTTTAACGGATTCTCACATTCAATAAAAAAAACTAAGTACACATTAATAAGGATTTAGGTTGCATAAAAATAACGCACACACACAAGCACTCAAAATATTATGTACGTTGTGGAAGTTATGATTAGTTGTTGTGATAGTTAATTTAATCCGAGTAAAGTAAGATTCATGCATTTTTAGCCGTTTAGTTGCTTGCTTTTTTGCAATTTAAAATACACAAAATAAAAGAAAACACAATAGCCCAATTCACAATCTTGTGCAAATGGTCTTGCATCGTTGCATTTGCAAAATGGTATAGCATATTGATACTCACCACTAACAATTGTTAAGTGGTGAGTATCAATATACTATACCAATTTGCAAATGCTACGATGCAAGACCATTTGCACAAGATTGTGAATTGGGCTAATATTTTTTTACGGCCTTAGTTCAGTTGATCTTTTAACATTGTAAATTAAATGAAGTTTTCGTAAAATTTAAATGAAAAATAAGTAGACCGGGTTTTAATTTAGTGTTAATCTATTTTATATTGCAATTTCAGTCAATTTTACGTGCAGAATATTTTGAGTGTATTCCACGCAAAGGAAATAACTTAGTCGAGGCAGCCATAATCGAAGAGCAACATGCTATGATTTAGTTTATATTGTTGAAAATAGATCTTCTCCAAATAAAATTACTAAATGTATGATTGCAAACAACCATATATATAGTTCAAAATAGCAATATATATATTGTTTAAAACAGCCATATATATGGTTAAAAAGAATCATATATATGGTTATCTAAATAACCATATATATGGCTCTAAATAGCACTATGAAACAAAATGAAACGAAACCATTGGTTACATGGGTGGTTCTCATTCTAAGCGTACATTTTGTGTTTTTTTTCTTTTTGTTTTTACTAATGCAACTAATAAAAATATGAGAAGGTAGGATTCATATTATAGTTTTCATCTCATGAAATGAATCCTGAAATAAAATTGTATTTTTCGATTTCTTAACATTTTTGTGTATTGAAAGTTACGTTTGCTTTCGCAATTGTTCTGGGAATGATTTTTGCGAAAATAATACACCACAAAAAAATTTTTATGTATAGGGTTGTAAAGTAAGTACATTTACTCTCTAAGAACAAAAATTATAATAATCGCAGAATGAAATTAAAAGTTATGACCATTTTTCCAATTTTAGCTTTGGTTCACATGGAAAAATAAAAAATTTTATGTTTCAAAATAATACTTTACAAACATTTATACATGTACAAAAATGTAGGCTAACTCTTCTTTCAAATAATACTTATTTTTATTTAATCGACAAACAATGTCAAAAGTTATGTCAATTTGAAATAACTTGTTTGTTGCAAAATGCGACCTACGTAATACATTCTTCGAAAATATAACGACCCACAGTGAGGAAGAAGCCAAATTTTTTCAAAGAGAACCAGAAATTTGTAAACAGAAAATTTTCGTTACATCGTTTCTACGATTCAACTGCTGTTAACTTTTTATTGCGTCCTAAAATTTATAGATAAATTATATTGAAACAATTTTTTACGTAACGCTCAATACATTTTTTTCAAAACACATACTTTATTTTGAATTCAATACAATTCAGATGTATAATCTTCGATGTATTTTAGCACAACCCCCAATAATAATAAGAAAATATGGATAACACTCAATATATTTTTTTGGATACAAACGATGATTCCTTGATGCGACGTTTTGCAATATAATACTATATAACAAAGTTCACAGAAGTTTTAAATATTTAGAAGTACAAACCTACGCTGTAATTTTAGTGTATTTTTTATGGAATTTTAATAATTAAACTGAGTATTGAAGCGTACTAAATAAGCGTAACGCTCAATACACAAAATTGCAGACACCAACAATTAAAACAAAGAGTTATAATTTCGAATATTTTTCAAATATTTGATGTATGAAATAAGAGAACCAAATCAAATATTGGGAAACCGTAAATGAAAATATTCTAAAACTGTTATAAATTTAATCTCGTTTTTGAAAAAAATCATAGTTTCTTAATGTGGAAAATCAACTCCATGCATTACGGACACGCCATTTTGTATGAAGAGGAGAAAAACAGTATTTTTGTTTTTCGTTTCTAACACATAATGGACAGTCTTACACAAAAATCTATTAAATCATATTCAAAGGAATTGAATTATTTTGGCTTGAGTTCGGTTTTAATTTAATTTTGCAGTTAAATCATATTTTTATTTAGAGATAAATGTGGAGAATGTAGACAAAGAAAAATTTGACTGCACGGAGGGTTGAACTGACAGGTTTCGATAGCTCCCGCTAATCTTTTCAGAGTTCTCTTCCGCTTAGATCACTCGACCAAAGTCATTGGTTTGCAGTCAAGCGTTAAATATCATCTATCTTTAATCAATTCATACTCTTAGAGCTAATAAAAATTAAAAAATTTTGTTTTTCTTTTGATCATACTCCCATGAAATATAAAGTCAAAATAAAATCTTTTATATATAGACGAAAAGCTTAAGTCCTCCTCTACTCGACATCGTTAACAAATTGAAAACCGATGCAGAAATAACGCAGTGAAAATTGTTTTTTGTCCGTGAATTCCCAAAAAATCCTTTTTTTATCGACAACTTGCGATTTTGAGGGTGTATTACAATTTTTAAAATGGCAAAATTATCAACTAAACTAGACCCACAAGCATCACAAACTCATTTTTCAAGAGTATTTTCACTGTTACAGCATGTAACTAATTTGCCGCAACTATAAACTATATTGGGAAACATTACATTGTTGACACAACCATGACACAACCATATCTTTTTTTTTGCGTGCAGGGAAACATTACACAAATCAATAACCAGACTATGGCTGGACACTCTGAATTTAAATACCTTGGTGTTCACCTTGGCTGACATGAATATCCCACTGTTCAGCTGATTTAAATGAAGTGAAAATCAGTTTAAATGAATTGGTTTATTAGAAGACATTCTACAATAAGCTAAGATTGTAAACTTTTACTACACTCTAAAACACTTTTCACAAATAACAAAACAAAACTTGACAAATTAAAGATAAACAATGTTGTGTACGAAATCAAATGCAATGGAAATGAGAGAGAAAGCTGTGATTTAGTTTACATTGGGACAACAAAAGGAAAGCTAGGGACGAGAGTAAATGAACACAAAGCTGATATAAGGAAGGGAAAAGAGGCGACAGCGTTATCCCTTCACGCAAAACAATGTAAACATATAGTTGATTTAGAAAATATAAAAATATTGGACAAAGAGAAGAAAGCAAATAAACGTTACACTCTCGAAAGTTTAAGGATACAACAAAAAATACAAAGGAGGATAAAGATAACACCAAACTACAGTATTCTGCTGCAATAGTTTAATTTAGTTCAAGTTCTGTGATATTAGCGTTAAGGTTGACAAATAAAATTTTGTGTAGTATTGTTTTTATTTAATTATTTATTTTTTATTTATACAAATTCTGTGTCGTGAAGTCCAGTTTTTTATTTATAAGTAATGAGTGATAAATATTAACATGTAAAACAAGAATTTGTAAGTTGAAAATTAATTGCTAAACAATTGTTGAATTTTAAATTTATTAAGCTATTGTTTTGTTGCTAGATTTTATAAATAAAATATACCCCTGAAGAAGTTTGAAGCAAACAAACGAAACGTTGGGTGTTTAAAATAAAATGAATTAGTTTTATTTATTTTTGGTTTGACCATCACTAGCCCGAAGGTAACTCCTACTATAAGAACATTAATTAATTACAATTGGTCATTAAACAACAAGTTAATAACTAAAACACTTTTGTTGAAAATTAGGTCGATAATAGTCGGCAATAATTTACCGATTATTATCGACCTAAAATTACACACGCATTATTTTTGAACAAAATGTTTTTACTAAAAAAAGTGATTGGCTGCGTGCAGGTTTGAACCGCGACCTCCTGACTGATAGTCTGACGTATCTACCATTCAGCCATAGCCGTATTATATTTTATGTTGAATTTTTTCCACTTGGACTAAATATCTTTAATTTGAAAGGTTTTTTCTTTAATAAAATAACTACAAAATCGATGTAATTTTAGACAAGAAGAAATTTTCAACACAATTTTGGACAATATATGATCCAAAATTTGATGTAATGTTTTAGAGTGCATACAACTCGATGCTAAAAACAATATTTTGCTATGAAACTCAGTCATGGCTCACTACCTCAGCCTCAAATTCTTATTCTCAAAACGAGTGACAGCATCGTTAAAGATCCACTGCACGGTAGCACAATTAACCATAAGGGTCACACTGTGCTGAGAAAGAGCGCCAATCTTGCAACACTTGAAACTATTATTTTGTCTAGAACTGGCTGGTCTTAGAATTAAAAATGTTAAATATTCAAGAAATAGCACAAGTGAAAAAAATTTGCACTGAACTCCCTCGGTTAAGTCTGCTTTCTTCGGTCGCTCTGTATAACATTTGATATTTCATGCATTAGTCTGCTTGTTTTAAGTAATAGAAATTGCATGAAAACGAAAAATAACTTTAAAAATTGCTTTTATTTTTTTTATATAAATACTGACAATGTGTAACGTTTTACAGAATTAGGAGGCCCTTAATTTTTTTTTCTCTTATCTTTAACTAACTTCTCGGTGCTTTTAAACAATGTTTCCTTTTTTGGCTTAAGCGAAGTCCTTTTTTATTAAAGCTAAATAATTCATAAGTTTTCTTCTTGTTGTTGTTTTAGCTCTTTACTTGCCAGTTTGAATCTAAAAAAAAAATCTTAAACTTTGTTATGTCTCTTTGTCGTGGCCATCAATCATTGTCAACAGGTATGACAGATAACTTTTTAAAGAGACATACTCTAAGAGAGAAAAAAACAATGTTTTGATTTGGCTTTAGTTGCGCTTATTTCGTTCCTTTTTTTATTTTATTTCTTTTTGGCATTCACTATTTTAAGAATAAATCAACCAAAAAGGTTCTTGCCAAAGAAAAAAAAACGTTCATTCTTGTTTTATTTACATCAAAGTCTCATAATTATTGTTGTTAATGTTCTATCGGCCTTGATTTTATTTAAGTAAACCAAGTTCAATTTCAGGCACGTACGCATAATAAATTTTTCTTACTTGTTTTGAGCGTCTCAGAAAAGTTTAAAAAATATCAAATATTTCATTTCAATATATTAACTGCAGGATTTTTTTTAATATATTATGAATTTTTGTGCAAATTCTTTTTTGGTTTTATTTAATGAAATGCATTGAGAACAAAATGTTGGCGACAAAGTTGATGACGATGATGATTTATTAAAATGGAATTTAAAAATTCCGAAATATATATTTTTTAAATTCTAAAACGTGATGAGAATATAAGAACTGAAGATTTCAATTAAGTTAAAAAGAAGATTGCATTAAAGCAAAAGCTTTTGATTTTGTTATTGTTAGAATTACAAAGATGTTGCACACAGAAAAATTTCATATGTCGTAAACAAGGTTAATTTAAGATTTCTCGGCAGTGATTTAGCTTCATTGGTGTGTCATGTTAATTCAAAATGATCTTACAATAACTTTCAAAGAACATTTTTCCTTTTGAAATAACTATATTTCTGTTGATCCATATTCCAGTAGAGCTAAATTAAAACAAAGTTGATACCAAAATAACACGAAGAATAATGTGGAATCAAAGCTACTTCCGGTTGAAACAACGTGAATTCGATACTGATATATTGAATCAAAGTTATTTCAAGTTGAAACAACGTGAATTTGATATTAAAACAACACGAAGAGTAATGTTGAATCAAAATTATTTAAGTTCAATCTATATGACTTTACTGTACCTATTTTATTAATTATTGACAGTGATGTGTATTGACATAGTCATCAGAAAAATTTGTGTTGTAGTTGGCCGCCCCAGCCAAGTTTTGAACTCGGCCCACTTTTTTAGAAGTCAAAGCACTGTACTGGCCATTGTAGCAACAACAGCTTTAAATTTTATTTTAGATATACACTAAATAAATACCATCATAAGTAACATCAAATCCACATTAATTCAAAATGATTTAAGTGATGATTTAACATAAAATTTAATTAAAATTAAAGTTATAGTTATGTTGATTTAAAATGAAATGTAACGGTGATAAAAATGTTATTTTAACAATGAAAAAATATTAAATCAAAGAGATTTAAGGTTAGATTAATAATTTTTCGTTTAAGATCAATATGAAAAAATTTTAATTTTAAAACAGCAGCGGGAATTTTTCGCTGGTAATGTGAAGTTGGTCGCCTATTTACATTTACACAACACGAATGTCAAAACCAACAACAGCAATTCACACAACTGAGCACAGCAGTGCATTGTATCTATGAAAAAAGCAAATAAGCAGAAACACATTTAAGCAAATTATTTCTCATAAATTTAATATAATTTCCAATCAAAATTGCGGCATGTTGCTTTAACATTGGCATTTGTTTCTGTGTCTATGTGCAAAAGGAAAAAGGGTCTTAATTTCTGGGCGTGGCATAAATTGACTATATTAAAAGCAGGACATAAAAAGTTTTAAAAGAGATCTCTTGTCGCTTGCAACAAATTGGGTATTAGGAGCGACGGATCCAAGATGGCATAAGTGGCTCACAAGATTTGATGTCGTATTAAAAAGCCACCAGAGACAAAAATTATTCTCAAATTTCTGTGTAAATATTACATTTCATTTTAAATCGAAATGACTATAACTTTAGTTTCAAATAAATTTTATTTGAAATCATCAATTAGATCATGTTGAATTAAAATTAAACTAATGTTACTTCTGATTATATTTAATTAGTGCACTCGTATATGTAAAATAAAGTTTGGTTAGGGCGTTGACTACAAAGCAAGTGGCTTGTGTCTTGGCTGGGACACCCAACTACAACACAAACTTTTGTGATGTCTATGCGCATACATATCAAATATCTATATATGTATCTGCACAGAAAAAATTATCACCAAAAAATTTTCAAACAAAAGGTTGTCTAAAAATAAATTTAATTTTCAGTAAATGTTCTGCCCATAATCTATGAATGTTTGCTTGACTTGTATTTAGAACGCAAACAACAAAAACAACAATAAAAACTATATCGTAAAAAAACCACCCCAATGACGACGTACACACAAATAACAACAACAACACAATCATAGCAAGAGAAATGCAATTGTACCAAGTTTGTTTACAAAAGATTTTTGAGTGAATCGATTAGTTAATGTCGTTGCCTTAATTCTCATTCATTTTTTAGAGTGTTTAGATAAACATTCAGTCTTGAACACATTTAACAAAGTGAAATCTCATAAATGTTTAATGGATTATGATGATGACACAGAAAAAATATTTTTTTTGTTTTATTAAGTAAATTACTTTGCTTAATAATTGTTAGCATTTTTTGACTAATTATTTACTAAATTCAGACAGAAATATTATTTGATATTTTTCAAAAAATCCAGTAGATATTTTTGTTTGATTTAGTAAATTGTTTTGTCTACAATTTCTAAATATCTTTAGACAAATTATTTTAAAGATTTAAACAATTTGTTCACTGAAAAAAACACGTTTTTTTCAATGAAATTGTTGAGGTATTTTTGTCTATATTTACAAACTCGTTTGTAGGTCTGTTCATAGACAAAATATTTACTATTTCATTGAATTCCTCTACAGAAAATGAAATTAGTTTTTTTCTGTGTGTAGCAATAAGGAATAAGTGCTTAAGTCGAGATAAGCTAATTTTCAGTTAATATAACTCTTGTATACTCCATATTCAAAAGTATCTCTGGGCAAATTTTCATTTATTTCGTACGATTTTTAGGAAGTTATAGCGCAATGACTTGCTGCTTATTTTTTTAAACTCGTATTCTCATATGGAATAATTCCTTAGTTCAGCTTATAATATATTAAGTTTCATATTGAATATATTTATTATAGTAGAAATAACCATAAATGCCTAACTTCGAAGAATCAAAGAACGCAAAGTCAATATTAAGTGCAATAGCAATACATTTCTAAAACTCCACTTAAACGTTTAAAAGTGCTCTCCTACAAAACTATAAAATATGACTTAAGTGCTTCTTCCTTTTTGCCACACATATATAAAAATTAATCTGGCTTTGTATGTTTGTTTGTTTGTTCGTATGTTCCTTATAGGACCCAAAACGGTGCGACCGATCGTTGTGAAATTTCAGTATTGTTTTACCGATGCCAGGGAAATTCAAATAGGTTACTTTTTTGAGAAACATTTTGACGGATAGGGCAACCGCCATTTAAAGCCATTTTTAATATCCCTATATCTGTATAACTACAACAGTGTGATGATTAATTTACTGTGAGCTGCTCTTAGAAGAACGTGAAACTTCCAGCAAAATCTCGAAAGTATCGGAAGGGGAAACGGGTACCCCTATAGGAGGTAACTACTAATTTTCTCATATATGTACAACTATGAGTGAGGCTTTCTAAATTCAATCTGTGTTATTCTTCGAATAACTTGGGATTTCCAGCAAAATATTGGAGGTATAGGAGAGGGAAAACGGGTAAGCTCCATATGAGGTAATTATTAATTTTTTTATATCTGTACAACTATAAGAATGAGACTTTCTAAATTCGATGTGTTATTCTTAGAATAACGTGCAATTCCCAGCAAAATAGTTGGGGAAACGGGTACCGCCAAGGGATGTAATTATTAATTTTCTTATATCTGTACAACTATAAGAGTGAGACTTTCTAAATTCGATTTGTGTGTTATCCGTAGAATAACGTACAATTTCCAACAAAATATTAGCGGCATAAGCGGTGGGCAACGGGTACCCCATAGGAGGTAACTATTAATTTTGTCATATCTGTACAACTATAAGAGTGAGGCTTTCTAGATTCGATACTTGTTATTCTTAGAATAACGTGCAATTTCAGCAAAAATATTACCGGTATAGGAGGGAAAACGGGTATCCCCAAAAGGAGGTAATTATTAATTTACTTATATATATACAACTACAAGAGTGATTCTTTCTAAATTCGAGTAGGTTTATTCTTAGACTAATGTGCGATTTCCAAAAAAATATTGGCGGTGTAGGATGGGAAAACGGTTGCCTCATACAATGTAATTACATAATAATATTTTTATATAACAACTACAATAGTGAGGCTCGCAAAATTTGATGTAGGTTACTCTTATAACCTACTATTTCTAGCGAAATCTTAAAATTATAAGCTAGTTATTAATTTTCCTATATCTGTACAATTATAAGAGTGCGGCTCTCTAAATTTTATATGCGTTAATCGTAGAATAGCTTGCAATTTTCAGCAAAATCCTGGTCTCAAACGAGGGGGACTCTGTTACCCCCATACAAAGTAATTATTAACATTCCTATATCTGCAAAGTTATAAGAGTGAAGCTCTCTAAATTTAATGTGGGCTATTCTTAGAGCTACATGAAATTCGAAGAGAAATCTTGGGTGTATAGTAGAGGGGCAACGGGTACCCGACATATAAAGTAATTAATAATATTCCTATGTCAGCAAAACTCCAATAGTGAAGATCTCAAAACTTGACGTGCGGTTACTCTTCGAACAAATTGCAATTTCTGGCGAAATCTTGAGGGCATCAGTGCCCCCATACAAGGTAATTATTTATATTTCTATATCTATACAACCATACGAGTGAGGTTCTCTAAATTTTATGTGAGTTGATCTTAGAATGGCTTGCAGTTTTCCATGAAATCCTGATGGCATAGGAGCCCGGAAACGTGTACCGCCCATAAAAAGTAATTATTAATATTCCTATACAAGTGCATCTACAATAGTGAAGCTCTCAAAATTTGATGTGGGTTACTCTTTGAAGAAATTTCAATCTATAAAAAAATTTGGGTATCAGAGGGGGCGAGGGGTGCCCCCATGCAAAGTATTTATTAATATTTCTATATCAGCACTAATTCAATAGGAAAGTGCTCAAAATGTGTTGTAGGTTACTCTTAGAATAAAGTGCAATTTCCAGTAAAATCTTGAGGGTATCAGAGGGGAGAAACAGGTACCCCCCATACAAGTTAATTATAGATTTTCCTATATGTATATAACAATAGGGTAGCGAAGCACACTGGGTGGGGCTGGTGTAAAATAATGATAAAATAGCTACTTTAAATTTATGTTGTTTCCACTTTAAATATTTTTGATTCAACATCATTCTACGCGTAGTTTCAATATCAAATTCACGTTGTTTTAACTTGAAACAAATATGATTCAACATGATTCTTCGTGTTGTTTCAAAATCATATTCACGTTGTTCCAGCTTGAAATAACTTTGATTCAACATCACTCTTCCTGTTATTTGAGTATAAAATTCAAGTTGTTTCAATTTGAAATAACTTTGATTCAACATGATTATTCGTATTATTTCAGTATCAAATTTATTTTAATTTAATATTAAATCAATATGAAATATTGTTATTTTTAAAGGAAAAATGTTCTTTGAAGATTATTGTACAATCATGTTGAATTAACATGAAACATCTATGAAGAAAAATCGCTACCGAAAAAGGTTAAAGTAACCTTGTTTTCGACAATTTTAATATGAAAATTTTCTATGTGCTATAAATTAAGTTTTGAAATTTCATTCAAATTGTTTGATCCGTGATATCGTGTGATATCATTTTCGAATTTTTTCCAAATAAGTGATGACATGCAATGTCGACTGTTTTTCATATTTGGTTCAAAAATGCATGTCCATACGAGTCAACTTTGTCTTTTGCAACTTTCTTAAAATTTCATTTGAAGTTGCATTCGTGTCGATATAATGAAATCGTTGTTGCGCAGCTTTTGTTTTTTTTACATAGAATTTGTTGTTGCTTTATATTAATTACAAAGAGAAAACAAAAGAGAGTTGCATGTACATGAAGCAGTGCACCCTTTCCCAATCGTCTTACTTCTCTCTCCCATAAACTAAAAAGTTGCGCAGCAAAAGTTGACTCGGATGGACTAACCTTAAATAATGCCTGCAGAGTTTTCGACTCTCCAATCATTTTTATGAACTAACTTTTTTCGAAATTTTTACACTAATTCGAGATTTCTTGAATTACTTGTGAATTCAAGATTACTTTCGAAAATTTCAATTTTCAAAAAAAAATTCGAATGTTTTTGAGGCTTTGTTTTTCTCATAAATTTTCGATTCAAAATACATACTACTAAAAAATTTAAATTACAAACTAATAATCGTTTTATCTCATTTTAGCGCCAAGAATCTAAAAATCAACGGATGTAGGCACAATTTAAATTCCCCCTTCTACTGTAAACACACCATTTGAATAATTACATGCATTTAATTATTTTTTATTTTAATATTTTCTTTAGTTGTAATAAAGCAATTTAATTTTCTGTAATAATCATTAACTTTTTCTTTTTATCATAAACTCTTATCAAACTAACAAAAATGCCTGGGGTAAAAAATAAAGTTAAATAAATATTCAATAATTTCCACATGACTACTTTTAAGCAGCAATGGAATATATACTCACAAACATAATCTGTTATTAAAATCTATTACTAAAAAGACCTTTTAACTTTTGAGGAAGCAAAAAAAAATCAATAAATGAAGAATAAAACGAAAAAATAACTAAAGAAACACAGTAGAAGAGAAAAGATAACAAAGTAAATATCGAATTATTTATTTTACAATTTTCTGTATTTCTATAATTCTCTTTATATTTATTTGATGTTATTGCCAATAAAAGATAGATTTGCCTTTAAAACATGGTATGCATGGCTAGAATATCATCCATCTATTCATTTATCTCTTTTTGAATTTTTGTCTATAAGCAGATGAGAAGGCAGCAGCAGAAAGAAGCAGCAGCACTAAACATTAACTAGCCAATTGTATTTAAGTACTTTTAGAGTTGTAGTAGAAGTAGTCTTAGTACCAGCAGTTATCGTTAGTGTAGCAGAAATAAATGCCAGCTAAAAGATTTCTTTTTGCAAACTACAATAAACTCTCTTTCTCTTTACAAACAAGTTCAATAACGAAAAAACGAAAAAAAATTCTTGTTTTTCTTTTCTTTTGCACAAAATCGGATAATAAAATTAAAGAATTCTCGATGTATCTAAATGTATCTGATGCATGATATTGGTAGATAGAATATACAATAATACTACAATATTGTAAACTTAATCTAAACCTTGAGCAAAAGTTGCTGAAGCAGCCTGAACAGCAGAAATAGTTGTAGAAATAAATGCTACAAACTTAAATAGTTGCACGAAAAGGAAATTGATGATTTGGATGAATGACCATTGAACAAAGTGATTAAGATTAAAATAATAAGATAAGAGAAGTACGGATAAAATAATACTTTATTTTTTGTTTTAAACTAAAGTGCTGAAACAAAAAACAACAATAAATAAACTGTACATTTTTTAGGGTTCCATACACCAAAAGTGTAAAGGATCCCTATTGTTTTCGCTACGCTGTCCGTCTTTCTCATAGACTACTAAGTAGACCGGTCACTTAACAACAACATTACCGAGATTATATGAAAGAGAAGGCAAGTCTTATTTTCTAGTGTGGTTTCTAATTTGACTATCTCTTTCATATTATCTTAGTAAGAACATTTTGCATGTAAAACTGCATAGCACATGATACACAGCCTTTTTTAGCTGCCAAAAGTGAGTATTCTGTTCCATATTCTGTGGTCTGTCTTCCTGTCTGTTCGTCTGTCAAAGGCTGTTTTATCGGGAGCCGGACATAAAATTTTCACAGAGCTTTGGCCTCTAAAGCAACAACAAAAACATGACAGTTAAAAATTAAAGGGTGCTCTAAAGCGAGCAACGAAAAATGTTGAAATACTAATGTAATATACAGAAACTTAAATATAGACAGTTTACATTTTCAAAGTTAGTGTTAATTGGTGTAGTCTGTAGAATATACTACACCAATTAACATCGATATTTAAAACAATAAAGGGTAAAGGGTATTTTATCAGTTAATGTAATTTGGACAATTAGCTATATCTTGGAAACCGTAAGAGGTAAAATATTGCAAAAAACCGTAAGAGGTAAAATTTTCAAAAACGATAAAACTAAAAAATTGCAAAATTAAAAAAATGTCAAAACGAAAAATCGCCAAATTAAAAACACCGCTTAAAGAAAAAGAGCACCAAAATTAAAAAAAAAATCGCTAAAACGCAAAAAATCACCAAAACTAAAAAGATCGCCAAAAAACTAACAAAAACACACAAAAAGCAACAAAGCCTAAAAAACCCCTAAAACTAAAAATATCGTCGAAAAACGAAAAAAAAATTGCTAAAAATGGAAAAAAAAATCATAAAAACGAAAAAAGCGCAAAAAAAAACGTCATAACTAAAAATCGCTAAAAACCAAAAAAATCGTCAAAACGAAAAAAAGTGTCAAAACCAAGAAGAAAAAAAAACGCTAAAATAAAAAAATCATCAAAAGTGTCAAAACAAAAAAAAACGATAAAACTAAAAAAAAACAAATACCGAAAAAAATCCCCAAAACCGAAAAAAGCGCCAAACTGAAAAAAGCGCAAGAACTTAAATAAATCGGTAAAACTAAAAATATTGTCAAAAAGCGAAAAAAAACGTTAAAACAAAAAAAAACAATACAAAAATATCGCCAAAACTTGAAAAATCGCCAAACCTAAAAAAAACCGGCAAAAAATGAAAAATCGCAAATAAACAAAAAAATCAGCAAAATTAAAAAAGCGGCAAAACCCAAAAAAAAAATCGCCAAAATAAAGGAAAAAAGTTTAAAAAAAAACAATTAAGCAAAAAAGCTAAACGGAAAAATTGCCAAAATGAAAAAAGGGCAAAAACGAAAAGGGATACATGTGTTTTCGTACGGAACCCTTCAGTTGCGAGCCAAAGTTGCACTTTACTTAATTTATTATAGTATGACGCACCTACTAGAGAAATTTTATCACTGATCCAAAGAAATATATGAATGATTATTTCATAGGAGTACTTTTTACTAAAAACTACTTTTATGCTAAAGATCACACATTGGCATTTTCAGAGAAAGAAATATCAAGTGTTCACTGGAAATGATCTTTGTAACATTATTTAAATGTAACATTATAAACTGTCGAAATTTGTATAATATTATATGTTTGCAGAAAAGCAGAAATAACTTCGCACTTGGTTTAAATTTCGTAAGGGAACCTAACTTGACAACATTATACCCATCAAGAACTTAGTACTCATTTTGATCTCATTAGTTCTAATGGCCAAAATATTTACATGAGAACTTGGCCTTATCTTTACATTTATGCTTTTGTGCGAATCTGACTCATTTTTTGCAAGTTAAATGTGAGGATATGACTCCGTTTTTCAAAGGTAAAGATAAACGCACCGTAGATAAAAAGTTCCCGCTTTCGGTTTTTTTTTATTTAGTCATCTGTATACCAAAATTTCAGCCCTCTAGTTGTAGTAGAAGTGTTCCACGCAAGTAAGGGGAGTGGCAAAAAATTTTTTTACAGATCATTGATATACATTTTATTTTAGGAAGTGACTGATACAAATTTTTTTGTTTTGTATTGAAATCTATCCAGTCTAAAGGGAAAAGGAAAAAGAAAAACAAAGCGTAATTTTTGGTCGTGACATAAAAGTGAGTATATTAAAAGCTAGATATACAAACCTTTAGTAGGGCTTTCTTGTCACCTTAGGAAGGAAGGATCCGAAATGGCATGAGTGGCACCCGGAATTTTATGTCGGATTAAGAAGCCAGCCGAGAAAAAAATTAAGCCACAGTCACGCCATAAGCAACGACATACAATATGATGAGATCGGACTTTAAATGGCCTCGTTATATATAAAAAAACTTAAAGTGCAGTACTTTGTGGCGTGACAAAAAAAATTACTATTTTGGAAATGTCATTGATTATATCTTTCATTAAGATCAGAGACTATATTTGCACACTATAGTTTCCAAAAATGTGCAGGATATTTCCTAACGACTCTAAAGTGAGCTAGTCTAAACAAATAAAAAATTGGAATTTGCTTTTGATAATATTTCCACGGAGTGTAAGTGAAAATAAAATCTTTTTAATATACTTGGTAAGTTAAAATCTTTCTTTACTCATACAGCGAAGCGCCAGAGGGTTAAACTGTTCCATGAAATTATTTCTCGTGAAGTTTTACATAAAAGTGCTAATCACCCCTATTCTGCGTTACGATTCGAATCGAAATTTTCTACGTTTGGCAACTTTGGTATTCTGCATTCCATTCCCCCGTTTCATTTCGATTTCTTTTTCGATTGTATGTATTCTGCATTACGATCGTAGCTACGTTTTTGCAAGTTCTTTATTTACTGACGGGAAGTTTTTCCATTTTTATTTGTGTGGCTAAAAAAGTTTCCAATTAAATCAAATGTAAGTACAAAATGCAATAAATTTATTTTGCAATTTATTCTTTTTTCAAATTTTAAAGGTTTATTTAATTTATTGTAGGTCGAAAAACACAACAACTTGAGCAATATGAAAAGCTGACGAATTTAATGGCAACGAAGGATGATATTGCATGTGGATGTCATAACCGTCCCAAGGGACAAGTGCAGAGTGTTTATTTAATAAAGGTTTTCACAGTATTGAAGTTTTATTTTATTTATCACCTCCGCCGCGACAGGATTCCTCTTACTGGAATAGTTTGGCCACAAACACAGCTTAGTTATATTCGGGCTTTTTCTTTCGTTCTGCACTTAGCTGATGTGTTTATTTAATTAAAGCTATCACAATATTTCGTTTTTATATATTTATCACTGTTTTTTCACTAAATTTTACTTTTTACAATTTAACAATTATAATGTTTACAAAATTGCTTATTTTTTCTGTTTCTATTTCATACGTTTCATAGCAAAGCAGCTGCTTTAACCATACTCTTCTCTTCTTCTTTTTCTTTCGATTAGGTTTTTCTTTGGAATACCATTTTTCGATTCGAGCGTAACTGAATGCGGGAACGTAATCGAAACGCAGAATAGGGGTGAATACCTAATATAATAAACGTAAGGTTTGCACGATATCTTACACCGATTCTCTATAACAACGATTAAAAAAAGGTGGAGTTCATGTAAAGAAATTTGCATAACTTTTAAACTTATGGAGATCCCATTATCAAATTTTTACAATATAATGAGGACACCCTTGTGGCTGATTTCGGTAAAAGTAAGGGTCAAAGTAAGAAAAATTTTAATTTCAATTGGCTTTATCCGGTTTTATTCAAGAAACAAATTTTTTTATATAAATTTTTTTTTTGTTCAAAAGATCAGACGATTTTCTATAAGAATCTCTTATTTAAATTTTTTGTTTTATTTTTTTTCTAGTTCGAAACAATAATTTAAAAAAGTTTTTACAAAAACGGCAACACCTTCGCATCCCATAATTCAACAAATAAACATCATACAAAAAAAATAAAAATAGACATTTTGTATATAAATTTATACTATAGAGCTATACCCAGTAAAAAATTTTCGTTTTTTTTTTTGAAGCACTAAAGAAATAAAACGCATCATAATTCGGTTTAAAATATGAGCTTGTTCAGAAGCTGATTTCATAGCGCCCCAACAATGCAGGTTTTAAGCCGAGAAAGATAGCATATGTACACTATAAAACACTTTTGTTGAAAATTAGGTCGATAATAGTCGGCAACACTTTACAGGTTATTATGGACCTAAAATTACACACGCATTATTTTTTACTAAAAAAAGCGATTGGCTGCGTGCAGGTTTGAACCGTGACCTCCTGCCTGATAGTCTGACGTATCTACCATTCAGCCATAGCCGTATTCTACTTTATGTTGAATTTTTTCCACTTGGACTAAATATGTTTAATTTGGAAGATTTTTCTTTAATAATATAACTACAAAATCGATGTAATTTTAGACAAGGAGAAAATTTCAACACAAATTTAGACAATATATGATCGTAAATTTTAAATAATGTTATGGGTAGTATGAAAAAAAATATTAGCTTTTTACTTATATAAAAGCTTCGTTCTCAAGTTATAGAAAAAATGTGATTTTATTGTGCTGTTCCAATGCAGGTTTTTAAGCGAGAAAGAAGAGTAAGTTTAAATCAGTTTTTGGTGCAGTTTTGCAACAGTGTTTTTAGCCGAGTAGTTGGTACGTTGGATTACAAACCTGAAGGATCTTAGTTCGATACTAGTTAAAGTTAAAATAGCAAACGTTGAGTAAAAATATAATATTAATAAAAATAAATAAAGTTACGAAATAATAAAAATTCAAAATCATGTTAACGCTGCCAATGCACATCGAACCATTTTTTTGCATATATTTTCAAATTTAGTTCTGAAAATTTTGATGATTTTGAGCGCTTTTATGAGCAAAAATGTAGTACTCCAAACCGAAAAAATCAGCAGCGATATCAGCAGGTTTGTCAGCGCTACTTTTACTGCATAATAGTAGAAACCTACTTTATTGGAAGCTATTTTTTTTAATGGGTAGTTATGCCAAATATCAAGGAATTTTGTCAAAAAAATTTTTTTTTGGGTTGTCCGCTTTAAAAATAATGCCCCATATGCCCCCAATAGCTATGTTGCATTATTCACAAAAAAAATCCAGCTTAATGCGCGAAAAATGAATGAAAATTTTAGATCAAGGCAATAAGTATAAAATATTCATTTGAATATTAAATGAAGCATAGTTTTGAATTGTCTATAAAAATGGTATACAATTGAGATGAATTGAAATCAATTTGTAATATTTTTATACTCAAATTAATTTATGTACATTTTTTTATATTAAATTAAAAACAAAATAAATAAACAAATAGCTACCCAGCAAAAAAAAATAAAGTTGTTCTAATGGCATAGCATTTTCATTGCCTACCAAGAAGTACACGTATTGCATTTGATATACTAAAACTGTTGTTTGTCAGCAAGACTTTTTGATTGCAAATTATTCAACTCTTTGTGTGAAATGTGTTAGATATATTTCTGTTGTGCACTAGAAAGAGAACAACTTTACCTTCAGTTCATGAATGATTTTATTACTGATTTGTATACTTTTGTTTTGCTGGGTATTGTATTATACTAAATTTTTTCAAGTTTTTTTCCCCATAAGCTGTTTCACTCACTTCTGTTCCCAAACAATACAAAATTGCATCAATGATTGCCTTTCTTCCCATAGTGCTCTTCATGTTTTCTACTGTTCATCGAATTTTTCTTTATTTTAATCTTTCTACCTTCTGCAAATAGCTTTTAGAATAATTTGAATTTATTTTTCTTTTCGAAAAATTCTAGCTGAGTCTTTTGCATTAATTTTTTATTCCACTCAAGCGCCCTGCAATATAGTACGTACGCATAACGATGTTGGTGGTCAAATTGTTTAGAGTACAAATAATAATACTTAATGATGTATAGATGACATGGTGGCGTTGAAAATGTTGACGGCTCCTCCATGACTTATGGTCAGTTCTTTGTTAAAACTACTGGCCCCTGGTGGCAGCCAATAACTTCATGGAGGTTTAGTATCCACACTTGATGTTTAAACATAATTTAACTCGTACGTACCTCAATGTAAATGCATAATTATTATTTTGGAGTGTGTGTTTGCATATAAGAGGTACGTGGTACGTACTACATACTTATTAATGCCACAAGAATATGGCAAAAGAGAGGCTAAATGGTTTTGTGTGGCATGCGGTAGTAAGTAGTATACATATGAATATTGCACTTGTTTTTAATGTAGCAAAATGTTCTAGGCCTAATTCAAATTGAATTTCTTTTTTTTCTCCTGTTGTTCATTATTAATATTATTGTAATTTGTTGCTGCTGCCTTAAAACCTCAATTACATTGAATGTGTATGTAAGTACTTTGGTAAGTTTTTCCTCCTTTTACTTTTTACCAGTCATCATTGTCATCGAGGTTATGACAAGCGTGTAGGCATTTCTGAGTTAATTAACAATTATTATTTATGTTAAAACAATGATGAATATTTAATGACAAACTTAAAGACAAACTTAAAGGAGTGGTTAAGAATTTCAAGCATATGTTATTCTGCAAGGAGTTTAGGATGATAATATCTGTAGATTTTTAAGAAATAATTTTTTTGCTGTGAAAAAAATACTAGAAATTTAATATACGTAAAGGATTGGTGGATATTAAATACAAAAGATATGTTTCCTTAAGATATTGCATTATTTTCATGCTACCCATACCTACTAGTCGTTTTCTTCCCTTTCAAACTATTCAATGAAATTTTCATTTATATTTTTTATATGTAACACTTCCTTTTACTGTTTTCATTCATTATTTAGCTTGTTAGCAAAATAACATACGAAGGCTAAAAACTATTTAAAAAAAAACCCCTGCCAAAACTGTTAATTGGCCTCAAGGTGAGTTTTGACTTGACCACAGCTATAAAGCTAAATTTTTGTAAAAAGACCTCTTCAATAAATTTGTAGCCACTAAAGCAATTATTGCTGTAGGCATAGAAAAAAGCCATCATAAAAAAAACATATTTTTAAGTATTGCAAAATAGCCACATGATGTTTAACAACATATTTAGACAAGAAAAAATAACATTCAGAAGATTACACTGTTTTCTTGAGGAAAAATTATTCTTGAAAAAGCATATATAATTTGTTTGTAATCTCAATAAAAAAATATATCACTGCTGTTAATTTAAAACTAAATTTTTGGCAATATCCTTTTATGAAAGTAGACAATATTTTACTATATAGTTTCTAAAGAAATAAGATCATACACCACTACTTCCTGTAGAAAAAGATGCATATAGCAGATGAAAAATTGCATATAGCACTATTTTTTATATAAATAGTGCATTTATAACTATTTTATATAGCAAAATATTCTTGCAGTACTAGATTCTATAAAAAATAATTAATTATCACGATTTTATCAAAAATTAATATCGATCACTATTTTTTTTTTAAGAAATATAAGCTAGTAATACTAATATCAAAGGAGAAAGTGTTTATAGCAAAATTATCCCATATAGGAATATTTTCTATAAAAAAGATTTTACAACAACGTTTTCCATCCAGCAAAATACATTTAGCACTTTTATTAAATAAAGGATTACATGTAGCCCTATTAAAAAATACGTAAAACTATATTTGCTAAAAAGAAATTAGCATATAGCAACATTTTCTATAGAAAATAAAACATATAGCTTATCTTTTTAACAAAAAAGTGCAAAGAGCATTTTTATAGCACATATCATAGATGTGCGTGCATATAACTAAGCGCATATGGTACTATATCCTATTGAAAAAATGCATATAGCAATACAAAAATGATGTGAAACCATTTTGCAAAGAAAAAAAAAATGGAGTTTAGTACTATTTACTATAAACAAAAGTACACTCATGGAAAAATGTATCATCGCATTGATGACGTCGTATCATCACAATTCTGACATCAATGCTATGACAAATGTCATCAATGAATTGAAAATAGAAATCAATCTGATGTCATCATAGAATTTTGTTATAGCTTAAGTGTAATCCAGTCTATGACTGGAGTAACATCAATACGATGTCACTTACTTACTATATATTATTATAGTGTAAAATATGTGTAAAAAATAAGTAAACAATGTTATAATGTTTGTAATTTGTATTTTAATGCAAATGCCATTGTTTAATTTTTTTTTATTTTTGTGTTTAAAAGTATTTTTAAAGAGTTGAAAAACATGACATTGGATTGGTGTACAATTAACATCATTACTATGACAGCGCTAATAATAATATATGCAAGTCTTTTGAAAAAATAAGCCAGTACAGCATACATTCATTGACAAAACATTAAAGCAAACGATAGTATGCAACCTTTTGTATAATACTGATGACACTTAGTCATTATAAGTATGCAAAAATAATGTTTCTATTGACTTTGTTCTACCGATGTTTTGGATGGTGACATAGGCAACTGAAATGGTAGAGGCGTTTGTATATAAATGTGCGCTGAATTGAGAAACCTGGGATCAAGACCAAAATTAAAAAAAATAGATAAATAAATTAACAAAAAATAAAACTAAAATAGAAACAAGTAAAAGTAAGAAAATATAAATATGTATAATTGTTTGAATCATTTTATTGATGACAGCTGATGTTGACATCTCAATGATGTAAACTGTAATTGGGTCACAAACGAAGCATTGATGTCAAACTACATCAGCGTAATAACGGTTTCCCTATCAGCAATAGCATATTAATGATATTTTGTCTTTAAATTGATGTCAATTAGTTAAATCGCTGATGACGATGTGTCATTGCCTTGACGATAGATTTGTCATCATTGACATTGATAGCCAGCAGACATAAAAGCTGACATCACAGTGATTTTAAAGTGTCATGGGGTAAAAAACAAAGACACTTTCCATAGCATTAATGTCAAATTATATCAGCGCGCTGCAGCTTTTTGATGGGTTTTCTATCAGTGTACAAGCTTTTGAAAATATCCATAAAAGAAACAAAATATTAACTTTTTCTGCAAAGTTATTTAATTAGTTTGGTTTAAGTCCGTTTTTAATTTAATCTTGCGATGAAATAATTTTTTATTTAAGAAAGAAATTCTAAGGCATGTAAATATTGAACATTCAAAGAAAAATTTGGATGGACGGAAGGTTGAACTAACATCAGATGTTCCGAGACCACCACAGTCTACTCATTACAGCCCTTTTACCTACACTGCCAACTACGGCAGCAACAACACCCTAACGAAAATCCTACTTACTTCACTAAGCCCAATCAACAGCTTTTGTCGCCACCTCGCGGCGAATTGTACCTACTAATGAACTTTTGTAAAGGTTCGGAACTTCACTAACTGTCTTTTCTTTATCATGTTCAACTATTTTAAGCTTTTTGATTTCTGTCTTACCAGCGTGAAATATCATCGATATTTTCAATGCTGGGATTTTTTGAATGTTTATTTTGCCCAAGTTTTTAGAACAGTATACATTCATGTTTTTAGCCAAGTGGATTTCTGCTAAGGTGTTTTTGCTGCCGTTCTTGGCAGTGTAGGTAAAAGGGCTCTGATGAGAAGACTATGGTGGTCTCGAAATATCTGATGTCAGTTCAACATTCCGTATATCCAAAATTTTCTTAGAAAGTTCAATATTTACATGCTTTAGAATTTCTTTCTTAAATAAAAAAAATTTTTAATCGAAAAATTAAATTAAAAACGAACTTAAGCCAAACTAATTAAATAACTGTGGATAAAAAACCATACAGTCCGAATGATATTAACTTTTTCGACATTGAGGACCCCATAAGTTGGAAACTGGGAGCATACAAAATTTGAAAATCTTCGTGGGAACTGACTTTTTGTCGAAGACACTGTTTCCAAAATTTTAGAGAATACAAAAAAATATATGTTTTCGGTACAGTTGACGCAAATACAGCCATTATACGACTACACAGCACACAATATTTTTGTTTGGAAAAAGGACAACATTAAAATATTTTGCTTTATAAAGTAGTAAATATCTTTTGTCATGGAATCGGTGTAAACATGTATAAATTATTCATGTTATAACAATCTTTCAAGCAGTTTTAGCTACAGCACAAGTATGAGAATCTAACAAAATTCAGACAAAATTTTCTATAAATGTGAATAAACGCACCATAAAGTACAGGTAGACAAAAATGTTGTAAAGATAGCATGATAGCAGCATAAAGTGAAGTAGTAAAATCATTTACGACATTCAGCCTCATGCTGGGTTTGATGAGTGGTAGATATGGAGGACAAAACCCAATAAAATGCAATCAAATTTACAAAACTTAAAAAAATAACTACCTAGACTTTGTCGCAGCACGCAGTTTTTTATTAAGAATAACTTAACATATATGAAAAAAAGTTTAAGTTCGGAGAACTCATGTTGCAAAAAAAAATGCTGCATACATGAGAGAGAATACATAATGAAAAATTCATTTGCCAACTAAAGGCCTTGTATGGAAACATAAATGAATTAATTTTTAATTACATTTACATTTTGTGCTTTTTTTCTCTAAATATTTTTTAAGTTGAATTTTTCGACAAATTATTTATTATGTCCATTTTTTTTAGAAAATAGCCTTTGCTATATATACTGAGTTAGACTTCATGGCTATTATAGAGATAATAAAATGTAATTGACAAAACTCTAGACATGGTGAAGTTTAATTAATTGCCTTAAAACTAAGCAACAAAATAATAAATAAATACAAGTGTCTCAAACTTGTAGTTATTTGCGTCTTATACAACCATGAAGCTGGCACCACATAAATGTGACTTTAAAATGCGTACTGTGGTGCGTCTAAAAAACATATCTATGCGCTATGGCCAATTATAGTGTATGTGTTTGTGTGTGTTTTAAACATTAACTTTATTAAATACTTCCTTTTTTTAATTCATGCACATTGTCCGTTTCTATCTTAACGGTCATCATAAAGATTTATCTGTGATGTTTTAAAAATTATATATAATTTTTTTTTGTGTCTCTTGTTTTATCTCTAACCAGCAAATGCAGATTTTGTTGAAACTATAAGCACGAAATTTACAAGCATGTGTGTGGCAAATATGAAGTTATGACAGTGTTTTTTTTAATACAAAGAAAAAGCTTAAATACTCGTTTAATTTTTATGCATTTTGTCTGACAGATTTCAGATTATGGTTTGAAAACAAATAATTTAACAGAGATTAGTTGAATAACATGTAAAAATTGTGCAATTTTGTGTCGTGAATATTAAAAATTAATATTTTTTATAAAAGTTATTTCAGGACAAACAAGTAGGAGAAATATATAAATATATATGGCAGATTCTCATACTGAACGTACTTTTTTTTTATTGACCAATGTAACCAAATGTAATATGAGAAGATAGGATTCAAATTATAGTTTTCGCCTCATTCAAAAGATCCTGACCACTGACTATTGCTCACCTGCTCTGCTGCCCGAAAAGATATTCATCGTGGACTTCTTGGGCACATCCTCTGAGACAGACTGCATACACCAATATAAGGATGTGCTCGAGATCTACACCGATGGCTCAAAGTCGGGCATCGGAGTAGGCGGGGGTTTCCATATCGCACAAATGCAACGCAGGATAAACTTTAGACTACCAAATCAAGGTAGCATCAATCAGGCTGAAATATCGGCAATCAAAAGGGCGGCCAACTGGTTAAGGTACTACAGGGTATTCGATCAGGACATCCGAGTCTGTACCGACAGTAAAGCGGCACTACATGCTCTATCTGGTGTATACACAACATCGGAATTGGTTAAAGAATTCCGGGCATCTCTGAACGAGATGGCGAGGCATGCGAACCTAGGGCTCTTCTTGGTACCGGGCCACGCGGGGGTGCCCGGTAACACTATCGCGGACGGTCTAGCCAAGGCTGGTGCCGCCTACATGAAAATGACATCGACTGGTTATTATGTGTCCCGCTAAAAAGCTGCAAAATACAAATTCAGCACCAACTCTTTAGAGAAGCGCAAACCAGATGGACAAATGAAATCACTTGTGAGGTTTCCAGATCCATCTAGCCCCAGTATAGCTTCGCAAGATCTGCAACCATACTGGGGCTTCCTCGTCAACAGCGGCGTATACTCGTAGCGGTCATAACAGAGCACTGTCTCATTGGTGTCCATGCCAGAAGATTAAAAATTCCTTTTAACGATTTCTGTAGAAGTTGTCGAAATGAGGAGGAGGAAGAGACTGTCAAGCACCTCCTCTGTCGATGTCCAGCACTATTTAGAAATATGGCGTCATATTTGGGAGATCCGTCACTACCCGAACTAGCAGACCTGGGGGAGTCCGACATTATGGGAATAAATTCATTCATACGTTACTCGGGTTGGTTTAACACCGACCCAACCTGTAGGATAGGCAGGGCACCTTTTTAAATTGCCCTACTATCCATCCCAGGCATCACAAAAGGACCAACGGACACAAGTGGGCCAGTTTTTAGAAACCGGCATCCTGTTCAACCTAAACTAACCTAACATTTTTATGTATTGAGTACTACATTTGCTTTCTTGCAAAAAATTAATATATGGTTTGAAAGCGCTACACATCTACTCTCTAAAAACAAAAACTTATGATAATCGCCGGACGAAACTTAAAATTTTGACCACTTTTTCAATTCTGACTTGCTTTCACATGGAAAAATGAAATATATATATCTTTAAGAAATTTATTATTTGACAAATATGTATATCTTTTAAAATAATTCTTTACAAATATTTATACATGAGCGAAAAGTAGAGAAGACTATTTTTAATAAAATCGACCAACAGTGTCAAAAGTTATATCAATTTCAAATAACTTTTCGTAGCGAATTGCGACCTGCCGAATACATTCTTCGAAAATATAACAAACCACAGTGTGGTTGAAGCAAAAAATTTTCAAAGAAAACCACAAATTTTTAAACAGAAAATGTTTTTATATCGTTTCTACCATTTAGCTGCTGTTAACTTTTGTTAACGTCTTAAAATTTATAAATTATTAAAAAAAAATTCACGTAACGCTCAATACAATTTTATACGAATTCAATATTGTTTTCAAAACATACTCTATTTTGATTTCAATACAATTCAGATGTATAATCTTCGATGTATTTTAACATAACCTCCTTAGACATTCACTAAAAAATTTCAATTATATAAAAAAAATATATTGATTGATGAAACTTTTTGCAATGTAAAACTTTTAAATATTTAGAAGTTTCTTAAAGTGGAAAATCAAAAGCATTCATTACGGACACGCAATTTTGTATGAAGAGAGTAAAAACAGAGTATTTTCGTTTTTCACACATAATGGACAGTCTTACACAAATAAAATTATGAATATTTATTTATAATCTATTAAGTCATGCTAAAGCATTTTTCATTAATGTATGCGTTTATTTTATGAAATAATTTACTAACTTTCAACGGACACTAAAAAATCATTTGAAATGAAAATCCGCCATATATGTACAAAATAAGGAACTTCCAAAACACCAAATGAAGATGCAAAAAACTTACAAATAGCTCAGCCGAATTGATTAAAACTAAATGGCATTCAACTACTCCTTACAAAGCTGTTGTGACTGGCAGTGCTGTCTAAGCGGACAAGAATTCTGATGATGAGATCATAGTTGGTCTCGAAATATCATGGTGTCAGTACAATATTCCGTGCAGCCAAAATATTTCTTTGTCTTTTCAATTGTTACATGCTTTAAATAAAACTAATTTTATTGAAAAATTAAATCTAACGAACTTTAGCCAAAATAATTTAAAATATATTTAGATTAAAACCATACAGTTCGACTAAAAATTCATAACTTAATTCTTAAAAGTGTATATAAATAAAAAGAGACAAACAAACATTCTCACCATAGTATTGGCAACAGGGGTGCCAGATCAATTTGAAAAAAATCGGCATATTTTCCAAATAAAATCGGCATTATCGGCACTTCAATTTTAAAAAATCGACAAAAAATCGGCGAACTCAAAATTCCAATTTTAAATACAATAAACCATATTTTTATTAAAAAAAATATAACAAAATAGATCAATTCAGCGTTACCTAGCGTTTATAACATATTAAATAACATAATAATCAATGTAAATGAAATAGAAAAAGAAATTTCAATTGAATTCCTGACAAGAAAGCGGAACTCTTTTGTCTGAGGAAATTCTAAAAACTTTGCCGAAATGTCTCAAGGAAGTATGTAGAAACTCTGAAGATTTTTCTGGGGAAATTTAAAAGGAATTTTCGATATGTATGAACAATGTCGGAAAATATCTGACAAAATTCGTGGAAAAATTTTAATTTTATCAGAAATTACTCTTCTTCTGGCATACATTTTTTTGCTGCTAATGGCAGCTTATCAGAAAACATTTATCCAAATTTTATAAGTTTAAAAATTCATACATTTATGCGCAAATTCTAGAGAGAAAAATGAGAACTATCACAAAAACTAAAATCAGACAATGTGCAGAAGTGGCTGCTAAAACTCGTAAGTAGATCAGAAAATGTGCAGACTATTATCTTAAATATCTTAAAGGAAATTAATCGGATATTTCAGAAAATTTGCAGAAACATCGTGCTGACTAATCTGGTTGATTGTGTGCTTAAGTCTCAGATTTTAACTGACGTTAGACATGTCAAAAAAAAGTTTCTGGGCTTTAGTAAAAGCGATGACTGATTAACAGTTGTCTCTTTTTAATGTTGAGTTGCCCAAAATTAATAAATTATAATAAATCAAACAAAGTTACCCTGTCTTGTGTTTATCAAAAAATCGGCATTTTTGGAGCAAAAATCGGCAAATCGGCACTTTGATAATTTTGAGGCAAAAAATCGGCAAACTGCCCATAAATCGGCAATTATGGCAGGAGTGATTGGCAAGCCGGTGGTTTTCAAACTGCGAATGAGGGAAATAATAAAACAAAATTGTTGAGCAAGACAAATAAACACAGAAAAACCTAAATTTCATTTCAGTAAAGAAATTCAATGAATTCATACATATTTTTCTAGAAGCGAACATACAAACAAATTTTTAAATAAAGCCAAAAAAGTCGCAACAATTTCCTTAAAAACCGGGGGTTTTTCAGTAGATAAACTGTACGAATCTATAAAATAATTTGTATTAAAATATTTAGTAGATTTTCTGCTACATATCAAACAATACTTTTGTCTGAATTTATAAAACAATCTGTCTAGAAATACTTAAACATTCTAAGCAAAATAGTCTACTGGATCAAACAACAATTTACGATTGATACTAACTGTATGAATTTTGACATCGCATTCCTTTTGCTATAATTGTTGCTGTTGTTGTTGTTATTTATGTGTATGTCATGGCATTTGTTTTTCTTTACGACACAGAAAACTGGTTTTTATTTCTTGTGTCCTAAATAAAAGTCAAATATAAAATTCGTTGATTCAGTGAAGAACATTTGCTGCAAAAGAAATGTTATTTTAGACAAACTTTTGCTTAAAAATTTTTTCGGTAATAATTTTTTTTGTGAATATTGAATTTCCAAAACATCAAATGAAAGCTGAGAAAACTTGCTGCTACTCAGCTGAATTGATTAAAGGTAAACGATATTCAACTACTTGACTGCAGCTGTCATAATTGGCAGGGCGTCTAAACGAACAAAAATTCTGATGATGAGATGGCGGTTGCTCTCGAAACATCATAGTGTCAGTTCAAACTTTCGCGCAGCCAAAAATTTTATTTTTCTTTAAAATTGTTACATGCTTTAGAATTTCTTTCTAAATAAAAATAGTTTTTTTAAGAGAAGTAACACAATCAAGCAATTAATGCCTACCAGTTAATTAATTAATGTGTTTCCTTCTTTGGGTAAGGGATAGTGTAGAGAGAACAGGTGGTGAAGTGGGAGAGAGATAGAAAGCTTAATTAATTTACAACTCTGCTATTGAGCGTTTTTTTTTGTAGAGCAGTGTTGCAAGCCCCTCTGATGTCAAGTAGAGGCATTGAGCTGTTTAAGCTGTGTAGCCATTTTATTAGTTCTTTTACTTCGCCGACGGTTCTGCTACAATACCGACGAAGGAGGCTGCTGTAAAGTGCATTAGGATAGGTTGTATTAATCGCTGCCGGTACTGCCGAAGTGATCATTGCTATGCCTTCATCACTTTAACAGTCCAACAACAACCAACACAATAACTCACCAATGCACATGAGAAAAATTCATGATATTGTTGGCTTGCCTGAAACTTGTCTTGAACTGAAGACCTAAGGGTTTGTAGTCAAACGTGCAACTACGCAGCCAACAGCACCCTTTTTTAATTGGACAATCTTCAGCCGAAGTAATAAACTTTGCATTAAAATTGTTCTCAATTGAAATTTATTCAGAAAAAAAAATGTATCTGCTTCCTATCCTGCTTACTACTCCACATTTCTTATCAAAAAACAAGATCATGACAAACTCTTAAACAATTTCATTACGTATATTTAGTCAGTCCTATTGTAACCCTTTAAGTATCTTTAAATATTCATACACCTTTAATATTAAAGGTGTGAAAAACTATTTATAAATTTTAATTAACAGATGTGAATGTTGCCAACAAAAATGCCATGCCATGACCTTTTGTTATGACACAATTGTTTGTTAAATGACACATAAAAACATATGTCAACAAAAAAGGCAGCAGGGGGCTAGTTTCATTAGTATTTAATAAATAGAGTTCAACAAGAACAAGCAAACGGTAGCACAAATATCTACACCCTACATAAAAAATTTATTTTCTGAAAATTTCCATTAAATGCAAGAGAGCGGAAACAAACAACTTGTAACCATTTAATTTTTTATTTGACATTTGAATTTTTTTAAAGAAATTTTCTATTAGAGAATTTTCTTATTTACTTTTTTTTTTGTTTATTTGAATTATTTAGCATTTTATATTATATTTTTTTTTTCTTTGTAGAGGTATCAAGTTATTTAAATTAGCATATTTTATAAATACCTTTTTGCTTGCTGTATAAAAATATGTAAAGAATGAATAGTAGTTGTAAAAACGAAATAACAAAAAAAAAAGGAATTTTACATTTGACTAATTTTTTTAGTGCTTCAACATTTCCAAGTACATTTAACAAAATTTAACATCTACCGTGATTGTAATGCGACCCTTATTATAAGAAATGAATACCCTAAAGTATTTTAAAGGTATCTTTTTATTACACTCAAATCCCTTAAAGATATTTGTGTGACGAAAAAAAGATAAATGTAAAATTAAATTTTAATAGAAAATTTTAAGAAGAGAACAAATATTTTGTTGTGCTTTTAAGTTTTTCCTTAAAAAGGACATCTAATTTAAATCGTACTTATTGTTTCCCCTCAGCATATTATTTATATTATCTTAAATATCACATGAACTATAAGTTTTTGTATCTGAAAATTAAAGTCAGAACGAAATATGTTTCTACATATTTATAGATCTCAGTTAGCTGAGTTCTCTCAAATGTAATTACCGCTTACAACTGGTTTATAAATAACAGAACAGTTTCCAGAAAAAATATAATCTTCGAGGTAAATAAATTTACAACATCTATGAAATCGCGCAGTATCGCTTAAAATATTTAATGCAGATTGTACTTATTTTTAATAACGAATATTATATATCAATTTATTTTAATTTTTTTTAAGTAATTGATATCTCTTAACCTTTAAACATTATACAGCTATTATTTTTATTAAGCTTAAATAAAAATGAAAAAATTAAAATAAAAAATCTACTACAAGTAAAACCAATAACCAGAAAAGCAAAAAAAGTAGAAACAAAAATATAATAACTTCAATATTTTAAAATAAAAGTCACGTACTCGTACATGACTGTTTTTCACACGCACCAATAATATTGACCACAATTCATGCTCTGCGATACAATGAAATTTTTTTTGTTCTCCAAAAAATACAAAAAAGAATTTAAAAAAAAAACTTACATTTTGCATATTTTTCGTGATAACTTTTTCTTATATGCAGAGTGCTTTAATTATGGCATATTGGTAAAGGCTTTTTAAAATGAAATTCAACTTTAGTGGACTATAGTAAAAAAAACCATTAGAATGATATACAGTTTTTGTTATGCTACAAATTGTCAAATATTTTTGCGTTGCCAGTTGCCGGACATCTACTCTAAAAACTTTGTGGCCTTTGTGGTGGAAGTGAGAAATAATTTTTGATTGGACTAGTTGCTTCTGGCTGGCGGGGGCGACCAGAGCACTATCTGCGCATGCACACATTTCTGCAACATTTTCCGAGTTATATGGCTCGTGTTCATTTCAAATACTTTTTTCGTGCCCATTGAAAGTATAGTAAAATATTTCATAAATAAACCCATAAATTTTAAAATAACAACTGCTTTAGTATGATTTAATAGATTGTAAATAAAGGTACATAAGTTTTTTTGTTTGTGTAAAACTTAGTACATGCTGTTGATTTTCCGCATTCAGAAACTCTGACTCTTAGAGCTGTATTTCATTTGATAGTTGACCACGATTTTCGTCGAACTGTATATCTAAAGAGATTTTATTATTTTGTTTTCAGTTCAGTGCAATGCCTTCATCACTTTAACAATCAAACAACAACCAATTTAATTTTTTACTTAAATTATATTTTTATTTAGAGATATATGTGAAGCATATAAACAAAGAACATTTTTGACTGCACGGAGGGTTGAACTGACGCTTCGATAGCTCCCGCTAATCTCTTCAGAATTCTTTTCCGCTTGACTACTCGACCAAAGTAAAAATAAGCTTAACATAAGACAAAGAAAAAAGTGAATATCAATAATTATCAAATGAAATACAGCTCTATGAGTGCCAGTATGAATGGATTAAAAGTAGATGATATTCAACTCTTGACTGCAAACCACCGACTTTGGTCGAGTGGTCAAGCGGAAAAGAATTCTGAAGAGATTAGCGGGAGCTATCGAAACGTCAGTTCAACCCTCCGTGCAATCAAAAATTTCCTTTGTTTATATGCTTCACATTTATCTCTAAATAAAAATATAATTTAACTGAAAAATTAAATTAAAGCGGAACTCAAGCCAAAATAATTAAAATTCTTTGGATATAAGCAATTTAAATTTTAAACAAAATATAAACTTGTATTCCAATAATGTCTATTCGATTAAATTTTTGCATATAATTTGTTATTTCAATTATACATGTTGCGAATATTTTTTTTTTTTTTTGTAAAAGTAAAGAAAATGATAAGATGAATTAATAATGGCTTCTATAGCACATGTATACCTACACCCTAAAACATTACTTAAAATTACTTATATTGTCAAAATTTGTATTGAAAAATTTTCCTTGTCTAAAATTACATCGATTTTTTAGTTATTTTATTAAAGAAAGAGCAAATGGAAAAAATGTAACATAAAGTATAATACGGCTATGGCTGAATGGTAGATACGTCAGACTATCAGTCAGGAGGTCGTGATTCAAACCTGCACGCAGCCAATCGCTTTTTTAGTAAAAACATTTTGTTCAAAAATAATGTGTGTGTAATTCAGTGATGCCAAAATTATGGAATTTTCCCCTTTTTAGGGATTTTTTTAGATATTTGCAGGCGTAGGGAAAAAAGGACAGATTTTTAATTTTTAGGAAAATGTAGGGAATTTTTAAAGTACGTATATTATTCCTTACCGATAAGAAATTTGTATACTTAGTAAAACAATAAGCAACATAAATACTGCGATTAAAACACTCATTAGCAAAACTTCTTTTGTATGAAAAATATGGAATAAAAAAAAATAAATTGGATAACTCTTTACTCGAAGTCGGGAATTTTTATTTGATCGAAAATTATTTGACAATAGAATTTTTTGGGTTAATGAAACATATATTATTTGAATTTCGCTATTTTTGTTTTTATTCCTTATTTAAAATAATTTTTGTACCTGATGAAATAAATCTATAATATTTACAAAAGGGAATTTTTTTTGAGACATGTAGGGATTTTTCAAAATTTCCACTGGCATCACTTGTGTAATTTTAGGTCGATAATAATCTGTAAAGTGTTGCCGACTATTATCGACCTAATTTTCAACAAAAGTGTTTTAGAGTGTATAAGAATTTATTAAGAAATTTGATAATGTATTTATTTCGCAGCAATTAAAAGTCTTAGCCACAAGCTGCGACAAAGCTTTTTCTTAATATCAAATTGTTGACTTTCGGCTAACAGAAAGTATAATTCAAACACTCAAATTGGTTTCTTAAATGACAAAATTTTTTATCATATCGAAAAAATAGTAAATTTTGATTTCCAGACCCATTGTGCAGCATATGGAGATATTTAAAGGTGCCTTTGATAAATATTTATTCAATACGACATACATGCCTACATATGTATGTATCTGGAATTTATTACTGTATTGCTTTTAACATTTAATTTGGAAATATTTCGTATTCAATTAATACTTTTAACGACTTCAAATCGTCAATAACTTATCATTTATAAGATTTTAGCAGATTTTATAGCTCAAATAGATCTCTAATAAATTCAAATAAGAAACAACAAATTGGTTTAAAAAATTTCATATGTGACAGCAATTTGTTGCACTTTTTATATATAATACTCGTATTTTCGACTGATTACAGTCATATTTCACAAGACAAATAACAAACACCCAACAATAATCTTGTTTTTTATTTGTTTATTTATTTATTCTTTCACCAAGTTGAGGATTTGGTATTTAATAAATGTTTAAGTAGATGTGTTTGTGTGACTGTGTGTGTAAATATGTTTGTGATTTTTTGTTGTATTTAATCAATTTATGAGCATTGTCGATCTGTCAGTTATCAAAACGACCATTATAAACTACAAGCTTAAATTGTTAAAATAAACTTGAGTAGATGACGATGCCAATGATGATGATTCATGCGTTGGGGCTGCTGCTCAAAAAGTTTCATTCTTTTATTTTTCATTTTTATTAAAAATCACAGGAGTATAAACGATGAATAAAATGTATTGAATCGGCGTGGGTTGTTTGTTTCACAGTCAGAGATACAATATGAAATGGCAAGCACACAGGTAGTCAATCGTGTAGACAAAATAACAAAAAGTATTTTTATTATGATTTTTAAAAAATTCATGTTAAAATGTCAAATGTTTTATCATATTTTTTTTTTTAATAACGATTTCGAGTTTTTCCCTTAGATTTGTGAAAAAATAACAAATATTTGTCACTAATAGTGATGATTTCGATAGTAAATAAAATTTTGTAAATCTGAAGCTCAAAATTTCCAATAAAATTGTGATATTACAATTTGATTCGTTGTGCCGAGTTTATTATACCCTTGAACAACAAAAAATAGTAGCACTTGTATCTACAAACACATATCCACTGCTTTTCTAACACCAACTTACAAAATGGTAATTTTCCTTCCCGTTTTAAAGAAAACTAAATTTTTTCTAATAAGTTTGATGCGTTAATGTTAATTTAGCCCCAATTTTTCCTATCACTTAAATTTTTTTTAATTTCCATTAGATACACCAGTATATTAGGTTCAAGGTCAATATAACTTTTCTTATTCGCTGCCAAAATTCAGGTATTATTCCTAAATTTGTTAAAAACTTAACTAAAAATATTTCTAATATATCAATGGTCCAATAACTTTTAATAAATCAATAGAGGACAATAACGCTATGATACAAAAGTTGAGAAAAAAATTATTCAGGGCTGCTCATGCACCAATTCTGTTTTGCTGCAAAGAAATTATCTTTAGTTTCTCTAGGCTACTTCATAAAATGATTTTATAATGGTAAATGTTGTGGAAAACTGTTTTCTTACAGCTTGAAATCTAAACAGTCATTACTCTTTTGTTCCAATAAGGATTTCTATGATCATTCTCAAATTTGAAAGATATGACTCTTATCTTTGAAATGAGGTATGATTTTTGAAAATCAGTTTGTAAATGGCTACATTATACTAGTTTAAGTGTAAAAATAACACAATTTTTAGAAAATTTTTAATTTCCGCCGGCTCTAAGTTGCTTATGATATACTAAAACCCCATACTTATTAACGTTTGTGGAAAGTAACATTAAAATAGCTTTCCAAAAAGCGTAATTACATTAAAATCGGTTAAAAAATAAATGCGTTATGGTATGTTTTGTATTTTTATTTTTTTGTTTCTTATTTAAAAATAGGGCGGTCACGCTAATATATCTGTGGCAATAAGGAATAAGTGCTTAAGGCCATATAAGCAAGTTTCGAGTTAATATAACCATTGTAGTCTCCATATTCAAAAGTACCTCTGGTCAAATTTTCTTTTATTTCGTACAATTTTTCAGGAAGTTATAGCGTAACTACTTGCTGTTTATCTTTTTGCAACTCATAATCTCATATGGAATAATTGCTTAATTCAACTTTTAATATATTAAATTTCAAATTGAATATCTTTACTATAGTGGTCTTAATCTCCCCAGAGAAAAGGTTGTTCGCATTCCTTAATTGCGAAACAACTGTTGAAACAATTCTTAATGATATACCCGTCTAACATATGAACTAAAGTTGAATCAAACACACTGTTGTGAATAGTCGATAGAATCATATACTCCGAACTTAAAAGAATCGAAGAACAGATAAATGTCTAAAAATCCTCTTGAACGTTTAAAAGTGCTCTCCTACAAAACTGTCAAATAAGACTTAAGGACTTTTTGCCACAGATATTACATCATAACTCAAGAACAGTTTAATCGATTTAGATAAATCAGACAGGAAAAGATGCGGAATAAAATTACCTTTAAGTCATCTTAGTTTTTTGATGCAAATTTACAATTTTGTTTTGTTTTCTAAGGCTCATAAAAAAAGTGAAGAGGGCAACAGTTCTACATTTTTATCCTTTATTAGTAAGCTAGGTATATTAGGATTAAAATAAGACATAAATCATTTAAAATCGCTCGACAAATGTAGATTTCATTAAAAATTCAGTGAAGGAACTCAATTGAATTTGTGTGTATGTGTGTTGTATGAATGTCGTAATTTTACACATAATTATAAATAAAATCGATATTTGTCGATCGATTTTAATTATTTATGGCTTATTTTATTCATAGTATACCTAGCTTTCTAATGACTGATAAAAATGTAAGATTTTTGCTCTCTTAATTTTTACAAGTTTTTGAAAACGAAAAAAATTAATTTTGCAGGAAAAAACTAATTTTTCGCCGACTATTTGTGAATAAATTCGAAATAGTTGGATATATAAAAAAATTGCTTGATTTATATAAATCGGTGAGATCGTTTTAAAGTTATGATGAAGTATATTAGCGTGACCGCCCTATTTTTAAATAAAAAAAACAAAAAAGGCAAAACAGAAAACATGCCATAACTAATTTAGTTTTCAGCCGATTTTAGTGTAATTACCATTGTAGCAAGCTGTTTTAGCGTTCCATTTCAATAAATCAGTGTTTTAGGCTCTCGTAAGCAAGTTAGAGCCGCTGGAAAATGAAATGTTGTTCAAAATTTTGATTTTTTACCCTTAAGCCACCATAACTTAGCCATTTACTAACTGATTGTCATGCATTATTTGAAAGATAAGAATTAAATCTTTCAAATTTAGGAAAAGAAGAAAGTAAAAAGCCGTTTTGAAACAAGGAAGTAATCACTGGGTAAATTTCAAAGTTTAAGAAACCCGTTCTTTCACTACATTTACTGTTATAAAATCACCTTTCGAATTTACCCAGAAAAACTAAAGATATTTTCTTTTTCGATGGGATCCAACAAAACAGAATAAGTGTATGAGAACCCTTGAATAATTTAGGGCATCACAGTGTAATTATGTATTAGTATTCTGATATCCTCACAACAATTTTTTATATCGGCGGCGTAAATCTCCCCCTCCTCCTGTACCACCATGCCTGTCTTGAAAAGCGCAAAAAATTTAGTGTCTCGCTTTGATGGTTCTTCAGATATACGAAAATCAATAATTGCTTTATGTGGGGGATAGCCGTCTCCCCATAATTTGAAAGTTGGTCTAAGGTGGCCTTTGATTTAGCGTAGCCGCTAAGTGGCTATTAACATATTACGTAACGCTATTTTTAGAGCTTTTATATTCCCTTTCTAAAGCTTTTTACAAAATTTTCAGTATAAATTATCCCTAACAACTCTATAACACCCCGCCCCCCTCCCCCCTTAGAGCGTTAATTAAATAGCCCCTAACGTACATATCGTCTACTTATTTGGGTCCATAAAAGAACACCCTATCGGGGTTAAAAGGGTTAAAAAAACCCTTTTAGCCTAAACTATAATTTGCATAATTAAAATAAAAAAAACTAGGCTATGTTTTGCACTATTAAAAAAATATTTTCCGGAACAGGTATCTTTACTATAAGCATATGGATATAGTATGTTATCAAATATTTTAGATCCAAGTTATACCAAGTTAGACGCTCTTAAACATAAGTAAGTAAGTGTTATGGCGATTTTAAATTGTCTCAAAAACATTCGAGTTCAAAGAGCCGTTATATTGTTAATGTTGATAAATTGAAAAAAATTTTTACATTTTCTTATTCGGTAGGAAGTTCTCCTTAACCTATGCTTTTAATTTTTGCCAAAATTAATTGAAAACAAATACTCCTCCTGTATGCGACAATATAAATCCAATTTTTGGTATCTACTATTGGTATCGTCGAAAATATAGTTTTCTGCAGATTTCAAATTAGTAAAAATTTTATATATGGTTTCTTTGCGAGAAAATTAATAGAGAAATTCCATAAGAAATTCTCTGTATATTAAGAACTTTTTTTTAAATTTTTGGGATATTTTAACTATTCCGGCTTAAATTCGTCCAATTGAATTTGTCATTTAAATTATTTTTATTGTGTAAGGGCTATTTAAAGCATTGAAAAGACGAAAAAAAATTCTTGTATTTTTTTTTGCTATAAATAGTTTTTTATAAATGAATTTTAAAAGCTGACGACAAATAAAATAAAAAAAATTAGATAAATATATGTTTTAAGTTCACTCACCTATTATTTTTGCACACAAATTTATAAAATTAAAAAAAAATATTTATTAGACGCACGAATAGGAAACCGCTTTATTCACAATTTTTCATATACTGGCAACTCTAGCCCGCACTTCTTTACTTTGACTTGAAAATAAACACTTGATGCTCTGCTTCATAAACAAAACATAAACATATTTTCTCTGCTTTTTCTTTTCATAATTTTGCTTTTTTCTCTTGCAATACTTTAATACCAAACACAAAACAATAAATGCAAAAACACTAAAAATGCCACTAGGTATTAACAACAACAAAAACATGCAACTTTTGCATTTGTATGTATACATACATACATACCTATTTCTTATTCACTGATTTACTTTAATAGAAACTAAACTTTAACACCTTTTTATTCTAATTTTAATCGATTTATTAATAAATTATAATATTTCCAATAATATTTTATCACTTTGGTATATATTAATAAACACTTGAACTTAATTTAATGAATTTTACCGGAACTAAAACCTTTGCCGACTGTTTTTAGCGGTGACCACGTGAGAACTAAACTTTTTGGCAATTACCCAGAGCTGCCATTTATTAGAGAAGTCGCTTGTTTAAAAGGGTTTTATTAATATGTGTAATATATTTACAATTTACAAAAGGGAATACATATTATATGTACATAATTTTGATATAAGTAGGTAACTATTTAACACGTTCACTACCAAGCGCTACATACCTAATATGCAGGTGACGATTGTGGCGTTTTGTCATAACATAATAAGTCGAGTTAAATCAAAAACGAGTTAAGGTAATATTCTGGTTCGTCTTTTTACTATCCACATTTGGGTACAATTCGTTTTCAAAAACTCCGATTTGCGAAAGTTATAACGGTTACTTTTTAAAATTCTAGAACACAAAAATACTATAGATTTTACATTAAATCGTTAATATACCCAAACACTCTTTTTAGATAAAAGGACACAGAGCTGTAAAGGAAAAAGTGGTAATAAGTAAGGAGCTTTTAAGCTGCTGTTTGGATTTGTCTAAACATTTAAAAATTTTAGCGCCATTTCTTGTGAAGTCTGTAGCTGCACCAGAGGCAAAGCTAAAGAAAGTGAAAGTTGGTAACCTCTGGTGAGCAAACCTTTTGCGGCTTGGAACATTCTTAAATACTGACCAATTTGTGACGTTTTTAGCGCGTCAGATTATACTAGACAAAAAAGAAGCTACTTTTGTATCTTTTATACATTAAGAGATACATATTTTACTTCAAAATTAAAATTTCTTATTTTTTTCCTCAATTATTTGCTATTCACTTTTACTAATTATCTGATTTTAATTTTAAGTACACACTATTCAATTGCTGTTACAATTCTAAGTAAACACACATAAAAAATTTTGAAATATCTTAATCCGTTAAGTCGTAAAATAGGTATAAACTTGAAAGTTTAAAATTTAAATAAGAAATCGTTAATTTTTGGAACAAAGTGCTTTCATTATTTTTAAATTGTTAAAAAAAATATTACAAATGTTAATTTTATGTTTTAATTCGTGAAAGCATGTGTTTTTAAGAGATTTTTTTTCATTTTGAATATGTAACCTATATTTGGCAGTAGTCGAAAATCATTAATTTTCAGACTTATACCTGATTCAGTTCAAAAATAAAAATTTACGTAAAAATAACTTTCAAAAAATGTCCATTAATTTCTGAGGTCCGTTTAAAAAACTCCCAAAATTTTTCGAAAAAATTACTCTTTTCGCAATTTATTGACTCAGCGCGTCAAAATATGTACTCGTATATGCAAACGTTTTTACATGTCCATATACCAAACAATAATTTTGAAAATAGTTGATTTTCGACCGATTCCAAATGTAGGGTACATGTCAAATATAAAAAAAAAATTCGCTCAACACATTCTTAAAGGATGGCCTTTCACTATGTAGGAATGTGGGTCTGGTCAAATGTACAGCCAACTTTTTTTTGCGACTTCTCTTGAAAAACATGATTTTCTTCTATTTTTGTTTTTATGGCTCTTACGCTACAACTTCAATATCTCGAGATCGGTTGAATGTATGTCAACAATTTTTAAACACATAGTTAAATAATGTATTTAGAGCTTACAGTACATAATTTCAGAAAAAAACAAACATCTTTAATTATTTTTTTTATAATACACACATTTCCTTCTAAAAAATTTTGTTAATACTAATTTTGACCTAGCAGCCAGATTTATAGCCATGATATCTTAACTTGATGCACCATCAATACCAACAACCTACTAAATATAATATAATTTTTGGATTTTGACACACCCTGTATATAGTTTTTTATAGGCCCATATACCCAAACATTATTTGGAAAATTTGGGATTTTCTACCATTTTCAAACAATTGTAGGGCACTCATCCAAAATGAAGAAAAAATCCGCTAAACACATCATTAAAGCATGGCCTTTCACCATCTAAAAGCATAAAGTTTACATTTTAATTAGTTTTTACCATTTGAAAATAATGAAAGCACTTTTTTTGGAAAAATTAACGATTTTATATTTAAATTTCAAAGCTTGGAGCTTACACCTTTTTTACGTCTTACGCCCCTTTTCACAATGTATGATTAAAAGTTAACGTGGACTTTAACGGCAAGTTTTGTATGGCGAAGTCTCCGTTAAAGTCCATGTTAACTCTTAATCGTATATTGTGAAAAGGGCCGTTAACGGATTAAGATACCTTAAAGTTTTGTTCTGCGTGTTTACTTAGAATATTATTATCAACTAAATGCTGCACATAAAATTAAAATAAGAATATTAGTAAAAATTATTTTAAAAAATATTAGAAAAAATACTAAAAATATATACCGATACCGATATATCGGCGATACTTATGATTTTCCGATACATCGGTATCGGCGATATTTTACTGTCGATACGATGATACTTTTTAATTTTTTTCAGAGTTTTTTTAAACAAATAGTTAACTTTGTTGGAAATTTTACCATTAATTAAATTCCATTCGCTGTTTTTAAATCTTATTAATATCAATTTTAAATAATAATAATCAGGGCTCGGACTCTCATGCAATTAAAAATTGATTTCGAGCGCTTAACAAATGCATCTAAAAACGAAAAATAAGCGTCAGAATATGCATTTACCTACGAACAAAGTACCAATACTAAATTAATATGAAAATATTTTTTTTTAATAATTTTATCATTATTAGAGATAAAAACATAAAATAAACATAATTTGGTCTATTATTTAATACAACCGATATTTAGTTGCGTTGCCACTCGGCAACTCCAAATAAATGGTTCCCAAAAAGGCACTAAATAGCAACTGAAATTGACAGCTCTCAGTTGCCAGTTGGCAAAAATGTTTATCATTTTTGTGATCGGTAGTACTTTATTAATGGGCTACAAAGTATTTAGTGATACTTATTTATCTTATTACTATGCCTCAAATTTTAAGTACTACCTAGTTGTTAATAAAATTAATACGTATTTTTCTCATTATCTGAGATTAATTACAATTTGTTGATATGTATTAATAAAATAAGTGGACAGCAACTTTTTTACAAGTCAACAATAGCTGAGTCGGTAAAGTATTTATCGTTAAATCGTTCGTGTTCCAGCTGGATCAAAAAAATAAAAAGTAAAGGCTGCTTAAAGCATTGAAAAGACGAAGACAAATTCTTGTATTTTTTTTTGCTATAAATAGTTTTTTATAAATGAATTTTAAAAGCTGACGACAAATAAAATAAAAAAATTAGATAAATATATGTTTTAAGTTCACTCACCTCTTATTTTTGCACACAAATTTATAAAATTAAAAAAAATATATATTTATTAGACGCCCGAATAGGAAACCGCTTTATTCACAATTTTTCATATACTGGCAACTCTAACCAGCACTTCTTTAACTTGACTTGAAAAGAAACACTTGATGCTCTGTTTCATAAACAAAACATAAACAAATTTGCTCTGCTTTTTCTTTTCATAATTTTGCTTTTTTCTCTTGCAATTCTTTAATACCAAACACAAAACAACAAATGCAAAAACACTAAAAATACCACTAGGTATTAACAACAACAAAAACATGCAACTTTTGCATTTGTATGTATACATACATACATACCTATTTCTTATTCACTGATTTACTTTAATAGAAACTAAACTTTAGCACCTTTTTATTCTAATTTTAATTGATTTATTAATAAATTATAATATTTCCAATAATATTTTATCACTTTGGTATATATTAATAAACACTTGAACTTAATTTAATGAATTTTACCGGAACTAAAACCTTTGCCGACTGTTTTTAGCGGTGACCACGTGAGAACTAAACTTTTTGGCAATTACCCAGAGCTGCCATTTATTAGAGAAGTCGCTTGTTTAAAAGGGTTTTATTAATATGTGTAATATATTTACAATTTACAAAAGGGAATGCATATTATATGTACATAATTTTGATTTAAGTAGGTAACTATTTAACACCTTCACTACCAAGCGCTACATACCTAATATGCAGGTGACGATTGTGGCGTTTTGTCATAACATAATAAGTCGAGTTAAATCAAAAACGAGTTAAGGTAATATTCTGGTTCGTCTTTTTACTATCCACATTTGGGTACAATTCGTTTTCAAAAACTCCGATTTGCGAAAGTTATAACGGTTACTTTTTAAAATTCTAGAACACAAAAATACTATAGATTTTACATTAAATCGTTAATATACCCAAACACTCTTTTTAGATAAAAGGACACAGAGCTGTAAAGGAAAAAGTGGTAATAAGTAAGGAACTTTTAAGCTGCTGTTTGGATTTGTCTAAAAATTTAAAAGTTTTTAGCACCATCTATTGTGAAGTCTGTACATGCACCAGAGGCAAAGCTAAAGAAAGTGAAAGTTGGTTACCTCTGGTGTGAAACTTTTTGCCGCTTGGAACATTCTTAAATACTGACCAATTTGTGATATTTTTAGCGCGTCAGATTATACTAGACAAAAAAAAGCTACTTGTGTATCTTTTATACATTAAGAGATTCATTATTTACTTCAAAATTAAAATTTCTTATATTTACCTCAATTTTTTGCTATTCACTTTTACTAATTATCTGATTTAAATTTTAAGTACACACTATTCAATTGCTGTTATAATTCTAAGTAAACACACATAAAAAAACTTTGAAATATCTTAATCCGTAAAGTCGTAAAATAGGTATAAACTTGAAAGTTTAAAATTTAAACAAGAAATCGTTAATTTATGGAAAAAAGTGCCTTCATAATTTTTAAATTGTAAAACAAAATCATTACAAATGTTAATTTTATGTTTTAATACGTTGAAAGGATGTGTTTTTAAGAATTTTTTTTTTTCATTTTGGATATGTAACCTATATTTGGCAGTGGTCGAAAATCATTAATTTTCAGACATATACCTTATTCAGTTCAAAAATAAAAATTTAAGTAAAAATAATTTTCAAAATAATTTGTGGGCTTATGGGGCTGTAAAAAAATGTCCATTAATTTCTGAGGTCCGTTTGAAAAACTCGCAAAATTTTTCGAAAAAATTACTCTTTTCGCAGTTTATTGGCTCAGCGCGTCAAAATATGTACTCGTATATGCAAACGTTTTTACATGTCCATATACCAAACAATAATTTTGAAAATAGTTGATTTTCGACCAATTCCAAATATAGGGTACATGTCAAATATTAAAAATTTTTCGCTCAACACATTCTTCAAGGATGGCCTTTAACTATGTAGGTATGTGGGTCTGGTCAAATGTACAGCCAACTTTTTTTGCGACTTCTCTTGAAAAACAAGCTTTTTCTTCTATTTTTGTTTCTATGGTTCTTACGCTACAACTTCAATATCTCGAGATCGGTTGAATGTATGTTAACAATTTTTAAACACATAGTTAAATAATGTATTTAGAGCTTACAGTACAAAATTTCAGAAAAAAAAACAAACATCTTTAATTATTTTTTTTTTAATACACACATTTCCTTCTAAAAATTTTTTGAATACTAATTTTGACCTAGCAGCCAGATTTATAGCCATATCTTAACTTGATGCACCATCAATACCAACAACCTACTAAATATAATATAATTTTTGGATATTGACACACCCTGTGCATAGTTTTTTACAGACCCATATACCCAAAAATTATTTGGAAAATTTGGGATTTTCTACCATTTCCAAACAATTGTAGGACACTTATCCAAAAGCATAAAGTTTACATTTTAAATAGGGTTTTACCAATTGAAAAATAATGAAAGCACTTTTTTTGGAAAAATTAACGATTTTTTATTTAAATTTCAAAGTTTGGAGTATGAACCTTTTTTACGTCTTAACGGATTAAGATACTTTAAAGTTTTGTGCTGCGTGTTTACTTAGAATTTTATCAGCAATTGAATGCTGCACATAAAATTAAAATAAGAATATTAGTAAAAATTATTTTAAAAAATATTAGAAAAAATATTTAAAAAATATACCGATATCGATATATCGGCGATACTTATGATTTCCCGATACATCGGTATCGGCGATATTTTACTATCGAATTTAGAATTTTTTTCAGAGTTTTTTTTTTAACTGCTGTTTTTTAAATCTTATTAATATCAATTTTAAATATTAATAATCAGGGCTCGGACTCTCTTGCAATTAAAAAGTGATTTAAAGCTCTTAACAAATGCATCTAAAAATGAAAAATAAGCGTAAAATAATATGAAAATATTTTTTAAAATAATTTTATCATTATTAGAGAAAAAAACATAAAACAAACATAATTTGGTCTATTATTTAATACAACCGATATTTAATTTTAGGTAATTTTACCCTTATTCTTTAATTGAAGCCAAAAAGAGGCTTATCACTGTTAATGATAAAATTGAATTTAACTCCAATTAAAGAAGTATGTTGTTCAAGTAAAAGCTGCTAACTTTTCTCTTTTAATGGTTAAATTCCATTTATACTTCTATAAAATAGTTTATATAGTTTAATAAAAACATTACATTTTCATTGTAAAATTAAAATATTTATTTTTATAGATTACTAAAAAAAATTCATTATATTCAAAGATTATTAAATCTCATTAACATCTTCAATGTTACACTCTAATATAAGTTATTTGAATAAAAAAAATTAAATAAAAATATAAAATTATAACTCAAAAAATAAATCTTAATAAATAAATTTTTAAATTATTATTTTGTAATATTTGATTTAATTTAGAATTTTTTATTAAAATATAATAAATTTGTTGACCTCCAAAATATTCCAAAAAGGCACTAAGTAGCAACTGAAATTGACAGCTCTCAGTTGCCAGTTGGCATTAGTACCCAGCAAAGATTTTTATCATTTTTGTAATCGGTAGTACTTTATTAATGGGTTGCAAAGTATTAAGTGATACTTATTTATCTTATTACTTTGCTTCAAATTTGAAGTACTACCTAGTTGTTAATAAAATTAATACGTATTTTTCTCATTATCTGAGAGTAATTACAATTTGTTGATATGTATTATTAAAATAAGTAGACAACCACTTTTTAAGTTAACATGTCTTTGTATATGAAAATTAATTTTTGTCGCTTAAATTTACAAGACAAGAATAGCTGAGTCGGTAAAGTATTTATCGTTAAATCGTTCGTGTCCCAGCTGGGTCAAAAAAAAAATAAAAAAAATTATAAATTATAAATGTGTTTACAATTTTTTTTAATTTTAATTTGTTTATTTGGCTACTTATTTTCAAGCTCTAAGTAAGCCAAATAGTAACTAGTTAATTACTCTGAAAATGTAAATACATTTCTTGGACTTCTCACACAAAAATAAGTAGTTATCGCGTCAATTTGTAAGTAGTTACGACATAAATCATCATATACTTTTTTGCCTACCAGCAAGCAAATTTTTGCTGGGTAGTATCATTTTTAGCAGCTGGCAACCCAACTAAGGCTCAGTTGCCTTTCATAATCGGTCTATTAATATATTTTTTTAAATTGAGAAATAAGCATTACTAAATTTTTTTATTACTCCAAAAATATGCACTTATAGTTAAAAAATGGACTTACCATAAAAGTATGCAAAAATATGCAACTACAAATCGATACCAAACTACTTAAAATTTAATAATTCGCATAGATAATTAGTCAATAACTCTTTATCTATCACTTCAAAAACATGCATTTGCATGAAAGTCCGAGCCCTGTTAATTACGCTACTTGAGTTTTCCCCAGCAAACACAGAAATACACTACATGTATTGCCAAACGTGTTGCCTGGATGAAAAATATTATTGCGGCAATAATCGATTTCGTATTGCGGAAGATACTTCCTTCGGGAAGAAACGTGTCTCGATGGCAATACTCCTACGCAACACGAAAGCGATTCTTGTAGATAACCAATATCGCCAGATAACCACTTATAAGAAAATAGGAAGATATCGCTAAACTGTTATTAGAAAGATAAAAAGAAGATTTTGTATTTTAAAAAATATTCATTGATAAACAATAATTTTTTGGATTTCATCTTCCTTCCTTTTCTGTAAAAATTGTCGTGGAGACTACGCCCATTTTTTTGTATATTGTTTAAAAATAAAATTAATTAATATAAAATTTTTCTTTATGTAGCGTAATTGTGTCAAAATTTTTACAATGAAGAAAATAAAAATATTACTTCGACTATATTCTTCTAGATGACAATTTTGGGATATCGCTAAACTATTGCCTAAGGGGATATCTTCCAATTTTTTGCAGGGTTGTTAATTTACTCTTGACATCAATTTCAAAGTGCGTATCAGTATCGGAATCGGTATCGGTAAAAAGGCGTATCGTTACATCCTTGCAAATAAAAAAAATCGAGTCAAAAAATTAAATATGTTAATTTCGAAGTCAAGTAAAATCCTTTCAAACAAGCGACTTCTCTATTAAATGGCAGCTCTGGGTATTTGCCAAAAAAATTTAGTTCTTCACGTGGTCACCGCTAAAAACAGTCGGCAAAAGTTTTAGTTCCGGTAAAATTCGTTAAATTAAGTTCAAGTGTTAATTAATACATACCAAAGTGATAAAATATTATTGGAAATATTATAATTTATTAATAAATCAATTAAAATTGGAATAAAAAGGTATTAAAATATAGTTTCTATTAAATTAAATCAATGAATAAGTAATAAGTATGTATGTATACATACAAATGCAAAAGTTGCATATTTTTGTTGTTGTTAATACCTAGCGGTATTTTTAATGTTTTTGCATTTGTTGTTTTGTGTTTGGTATTAAAGAATGCAAGAGAAAAAAGCTAAATTAGGAAAAGAAAAAGCAGAGCAAATTTGTTTATGTTTTGTTTATGAAACAGAGCATCAAGTGTTTTTTTTTTTCAAGTCAAGTTAAAGAAGTGCGGGTTAGAGTTGCCAGTATATGAAAAATTGTGAATAAAGCGGTTTCCTATTCGGGCGTCTAATAAATAATTTTTTTTTAATTTTATAACTTCGTATGCAAAAATAAGAGGTCAGTGAACTTAAAACATATATTTATCTATTTTTTTATTTAATTTGTCAGCTTTTAAAATTCATTTACTAAAAACTATTTATAGCAAAAAAAATTAAAGAATTTGTCTTCGTCTTTTCAATGCTTTAAACAGCCCTTATTTAATAAAAAAATTTAAATGACAAATTCAATTGGACGAACTTAAGCCGGAATATTTAAAATATCCCAAAAAGTAAAAAAAAAGTTCTCCTTAATATACAGAGAATTTTTTTAGAATTTCTCTATTAATTTTTTCTAAAAGAAACCATATATAAAATTTTTTACTAATTTGAATTCTACAAAAAAATATCTTTTCGACGATTTTTTCAATTAAGTTTTGCAAAAACTAAAAGCACATGTTAAAAAAGAACTTCCTACCGAATAAGAAAATATAAAAAATTTTTTCAATATATCAATATTAACAATATAACGGCACTTTGAACTCTAATGAAAATTTAAAACTGCCATAACACATGTTTAAAAGCGTATAACTTTGTATCGGATTCGTCTTTGCTAAAAATTGCTTTCGATTGTAAAATATCAGATGGCTAGCTTTATATCCGTATGCTTATAGTAAAGATAACTGTTGCGGGAAATATTTTTCCAGACCTAATATTGATGCAATATATAAGTTTACTAGTTCAATAAATATAGCGACTTTAGAATAGGAAAATTCATCAAAAATTAACTAAACTGACTTCACATATGTATTTAAAACTGCTCATCCTAGATATTCCATTAAGGTGTTATATTAAAGGGCACAAAATTACGCTTAACGTGTATATTTTTTAAGAATTGTAAAAATAACATTCTTCGGGAAAATCGATCGCGAACATAAGGTCCGTAAAATTTACCTCTGAATAATGCAACATAAAATGAAAGCATATCTCATTTTAAGGGTAATTTTGTGCTCTTTAATATGACACCTTAATGAAATATATAGGATAAGTAGTTTTAATTTACCTATACATAATTCTGTGAAATATTTCTTGTAAATTTTTGATGGATTTTCTTATTTTAAAGATGCGATATTTCGGGAACTAGACAAAGTAGTGAGCTAAGATTTTGCACTAATAGTAGTAGTTTTGCCAAAGGAATCATTCGTACTAAATTTTATCAAAATCGATAAACAATGTACATATACCTATGTATAATAATGTAATAAAATAAATATCTGTGGGTTTTTAGAAATTGCATTTGGTGCGGAATGTTTTTCTGCCAAAATTACCCGCAATCACGATTTTTATTATTATTAATTTATTTATGGCTTTCAGATGGTGATAGGTAAATTTGTTGTAAAAATAAAATCATACCCTAATGTACATATTCTCCTTTTCAAATTGTAAAAATATCCCACAGTTTAATAAAATCCTTTCAAACAACGGACTTCTCTATTAAATGGCAGCTCTGGGTAATTGCCAAACAAAATTTAGTTCTCACGTGGTCACCGCTAAAACAGTCGGCAAAAGTTTTAGTTCCGGTCAAATTCGTTAAATTAAGTTCAAGTGTTTATTAATACATACCAAAGTGATAAAATATTATTGAAAATAATATAATTAATTAATAAATAATTAAAATTGCTAATATTAAAATAAATAAATGAATAGGAAATAGGTATGTATGTATGTATACATACAAATGCAAAAGTTGTATGTTTTTTTGTTGTTGTTAATACCTAGTGGTATTTTTAGTGCTTTTACTTGAGCCCTCGCTGCATTTGCATTTGTGGTTTTGTGTTTGTTATTAAAGAAATGCAAGAGAAAAATATCAAAATTATGAAAGAAAAAGCAGAGCAAATTTTTGTTTATAAAACAGAGCATCAAGTGTTTTTCTTTTCGAGTCAAATTAAAGAAGTGCTTATTAGAGTTGCCGTAGTTTAAATATTATGAATAAAAATCGGTTTTCTATTCGAGCGTTTAATAAATGAAATTTTTAATTGTATAAATTTGTGTGCAAACATAAGAGGTGAGTGAATCTAAAACATATATTATTCTAATTTCTTAATTTTCTTTGTCGTAAGCTTTTGAAATTCATTTATAAAAAACTATACACAGAAAAAAGTAAAAAAAGTTAAAAATCCCTTACGCAATAAAAACCATTTAATTGAAAAATTAAATTTGACGAACTTAAGCCTGAACAATTAAAATATGTATCCCAAAAAATGAAAAAAGGTTTGACTTAATACCTAAACCATATTTCAAATTTTTACTTATTTGAAATCTACAGAAAACTATCTTTACGACGCTAAAAATATCAGATACCAAAATCTAACGTTCAATTGTCATCCCACAGTGCACAGACTTATATCTCATTCAGTCAAAACCCCAATAAACTTTTTTTATTTAAAAAAAAAACTGTTGATGTCGTATTATAGGTGGCACTTCAAAACATGCAATTACAAATTTTTATCACAATATATAGCCCACATTAACTGTCAGAATGCCAGAAAGTTATATATTTACAGCCATATTCATAAATATTTAAAACAGGGCAATAAACTACTTTTAAGCAAAATTTCATGAAATTGCATTCAAAAATGTATATTACATGAAAATTTAAAAATAGGTTTAAAGATAGTATGCACCTACTATAAACCTTCAATAAATTCATATCATCGATATATAAATTTCAACTTCAAATATCTTTGCAAATTTAGCACACAGGAATACATGATATGCTTTAATTTAAAGCTTGAAGTCTTGGCTATAAGCGTTTACGTATGTTTTTTTTAAATTTGATAGAATATGTCACTTAATTATTTAAGTTAAACAAAATTCGCAACAAAATTAGCAAAAAAACACCATCAAAACACATAAAATCAAAAAAAAAATTTTGTGATGTAGAAACAATCAACACAAATGAAAATAGGCTTGTCATACATGATTAAAAGATTCGTGTGAAATCTTTGGTAGTCATTTCTCTTTTTTGCTTTTACTTCATAGAAAACTTGTGTTAAATAAGTTGAGAAATATATTACAAAGAGAGTTCAAAAAATCTTAACTTACACGAAAACACTAAAAAGCTATTCGTTTATTTTAATATCCGGATGAAATCATATTCTTTTTATTGCAACACTAACTAGAAAACATGATGGTGTTGCCAGTATCGAAATTTAAATTTCCTTAAAGCACACAATGTCTATTGTAGTGTTTATGAATGCAATTTTATGTTAAACAGTTTTTAGCGTGAAACTGTTCAAAAACAATTGTGAGTCTTAAACCTTAAATAAGATTTTTTTTTATGAATTTGGCTGTTAGTTATTGAACTTCAATAGCTGCAATTACTTGGCTTTTTTAATAATGAATACTTGAGAACGCGTGGACCGATTTTCCTGAAAATTTTTTGGTAGGTTTGAAATTTTTAGGAGACGGTTTGTAAAAAAACCCTTGTTTGTGCATTGAAAGTTTTTGAAATTACTCTATATATCGAGAGCCTATATTAAAAATGTTTCAAGTCAAATTTTTGTGAAAACGAGTTTTTGATGTTAAATGGTGTATTAACGTGTTCTCCACGTTTAGTGAAAATTTCAGAGCAAAAAGCTAAGTTTTTTTTACTATCTGTAATAATGCTATATATTTAATAATGCTATATATATAATAATGCTATGTATATAATAATGCTATATACTATTTGTAATAATGCTATATCAAAGTATAGTTATTTTTAGAGAAAATATATGCTAACTCCCATAGTAATTTGGCAACATTTTTGTATTTGACTAAATTATTTAAAATTTACATCAGCTCTTATATAATGGAACATGCTGAACTCAAATGTATCAAAAATTAAGATATCGAGCAGCGAGTTTTAAAGATATGATAATTTTTAAGCATGCACAATAAAGTTTGTTTTATTCTTCGCCAAAGTTGCGCAAAGTTTTTGAATGGAGACAGTATACTTTTAGAAAGTTTCTTAAAGCAAAATAATTAGTTTTTCATTTGAGTTACTATTCGTTCAAATCGGACAACCGGTTGTAATATTACATCAATTTATTCATCAGATATATTATTAACTTTTCTCAAATTGTCGAACTTGGACCGCGAAAGCCCGCGTAGTGTGGACAATTTATTAATACTAAAGACAGAAAACTGATCATAGAAGCAAGAAATAGTTGTTTGCAATGTTTAAATGATATCCGTAGATCATATAGCTGTTGGAAAACTCAAAGCTTTCGAAATTACAGATATTTTTCAATTAATAGAACTTCTACTTGAACAATATGTGCTAACTCTGAAAAAATATTTGATTTTTGATATAATAAAATATGCTATTTTAAAAAAATACGCAAACAAGTGCAAAATAGAAGACTTTTTGCATATGTATTACATAGTAAAAATATTTAAACCATCTTATGGAAGCTACATTGTTTATTTTTGCAATATAAAGCAAAATAACTAGGTTTTTCGCTCTAATGAGAAGTTAGCTTTTTTGAGTTGACGTTTATTGAATGTAGACTCTCGATATGTGTATTTTTTAAATTTACATATATTATAATTAAATAAATAAGAATGTGCAATACGTATACTACATACATATGTATGTAAGTACTTTTTTTTGAAAAAGTACACTCAGTATTATATTGCCAACAGTAATTTCTTAATTAAATATGTAAAAAAACAACGATGAAATGTGTTGGAAAAAAACGAAAAAAAACACGAAAAATAAAAATTAATTTCATTTCAAAGTAGACCACAAACGATACATGTGCAAACCGCAATTAATTTAAATTGTGTGAGTGTGTGTTTAAGAAAAATTTAAATAAAAACCCAAACAAAATATCATTGTTAAGTATGTAAAAAAAAGGGATTTTTTTAAAATGTATTTGCAATAAAAATATATATTTTTTTAATATATGCAAAAGCACCCACAGCCATATACAAAATCATTCATACACACGTTAAATGTGCATATTTCCAAAGGGAATGAGCAATCACTGCAACTTGACATAATGCTTAATGAGCAGCGACAGTTAATGAAGTTATACTATAATGGAAAACTGAAAGGATATTTAAAAGACTTTATAGTTCACAGTTACATATATGCATAATTGCCACTTCAATACTTTTTGCGGTGCTATGGAAATTATTCTAAAATATTTTATACTGCAAACGTGCAAATTTGAGAACAAAATAAACTTAAGCGTGGTTTTAAAATTGTTATTAGTTTGCAATTCAGTGATTTAATTCCCTTGGAACACTGGTCATAATGACTAGCAGGTTTATTTAATTTTTTTGTTGTAAGTATGTAGTTGTTTTTTTCATATTATGAACACATACATCTTCATCATCTTTATTATTGCCATCATCAACAGCGTTAGCATACTCCCATGATGTATGCCGCTTCATACAGCAACAGTACTTGCTGCTTTCCAGCAGCTAAAGTTACAACTAGTATCGCTTTGGGACAGTCATATTACTAGTTGTAATGGTAGTAGTGAAAAAACGACAGTCATATTACTAGTTGTAACAAGACTAGTAACGTTACTGATCAAAAAAGAACAATCATATTGCTAGTTGTATCGAGACTAGTAACGATACTAGTAAAAAAAGTACAATCATATTACTAGTTGTATCGAGACTAGTAACGATACTAATCAAAAAGGGTCAAAAATTTCAGGTATACGATTTTATATATAAGCTATTTTTAAGCTATTAAAAAAATAAGTAGTACGTGGCTCAGTGGGTAGAGTACTTGCCTTAAAGTATAAGGAATGTGTGTTCCTACCCCGGTAGAGCCAACGTTTTTTAAGAGTTACAATTACAAAACTCTTAATAAAAAAACTAGTAAACGCACTAGTTTACAATAACTAGGATTCAAACTGGGATATAACTGTATACAAATGAACTAGTTGGTCTCCTATGACGACCTAATGTTAAAATCGATAGTACGATGTATGAAAAAAGGATAGATAGGCAACTAGTCTGAAGCAAAAAGCAACTAGTATAGTTCCAACTACATACCAGTTACTTTGTCTGCAGGGTTATTGTAAAAGTTGTGATAGTTTTTTGTTGCATCTATATTTTGCCATAAACGTTAGCAATTTAATTATTTAAAATACTGCATAATTTAACCATAAAACAAAAAAGCGATTGTAATATATTTTTATATTTTTATTTTATTTTATTAAATTTCCACTAAAATGATTAAGTACTTTTGACGGTTTTATTTTCTTGTTAAAATTAATATTCATATTTTCAGTAGCAGAGTGAAAGATAAAAAACACATTTGTTAATGATTGATTTAATTTAATGACTGCAAGTAAAAACTATAAAAAAAACCATTTACAAACTTGAAACAAAATTAACTTTAAGCGGGTGCTAGATGAATTTTGATGTTCTTCAATATTTCCCCTACGTAACAGCAAAAATAAATTTGGTACATGGAAGCAGGTAGATTAATTAGAAGTGCTTCGGCGATGCGGAAAAGCACACATTGCATCCCCTCTGCCTTACGAGGATGCTATAACGTAAGCGAGCGAAGAAACTTACCACACGCACGATGAATTTGATCGGCTATTTATGTTTTTTCATGTGTTTTAAAAACGAAGTTTTTTATTCAACTCGAACTTTTTTATAGTGCAACATCTCTCGCTTACGTGGGTACAAATATGGCTGCGAGTGTGATTTTTGCTTCGTAATTTAATTTTTTTATTCTTCCATTGAATTGTGTATGAAAATAAATGTGCATCGATAGCTTAGCGGTTAGTGTCAATGCGGAGATCGTGGGATCGATTCCTGATTCAATACGCGAACAAAAGTATATAATAAAAGTAAATTGTAGTGTAATATAATTTCCAATCGTATTTGTACCATTTAATACATAAATAAATATAAAAACAACATAAAATAATGGCAAATAAAAAATTAATCCAAGTGTGGTAAAATTGTTATAAGGGAGAGTACCGAAATCTATCCCTGACAAACCTGCTTCCGGTAGACGTATATTTTTGCTGCGGTATATGTGAAACTATTATTTCCCTACAGACAAAGTAACAAGTATGTAGTTAAAACTATAGTAGTTGCTTTTTACTTCAGACTAGTTGCCCATCTGTCCTTTTTTCATATATCGAACTATCGATTTTAACATTAGGTCATGATAGGAGCCTAACTAGTTGATTTGTATACAGTTATAACCAAACGCACACAAACACATACATATATTGAAGCTTAATATTGATATGTCTAGCACCCACTTTAAGCTATTTGAATATTATTTTTTTATATACTCAATAGTTTCGGAATCATTCAGACTGCAGTGCCGAAAAATATAATTTTTAAGCAAAATTGGAAAATTTTTATTTTTAAAAATTTATAAAAAATCTAAAATGTTAAAACTTAAAATAAGATTTATTTCACGAAAATCGATGAATAAATATTGATTTTGCTCATAATAAATAAAGGACACAAATAAAACTTATGCATGTATCGAGATTTTGGCAGTTTACATCTGGGAGTCGTTTAAGCACGCAAAGAAAAAACATGGTTGAGGCAACCATAATCTAAGAGTAACATACTATGATTGAATGATATGGTTGGAGTCAAATCATACTATTATGAAAATAAATATGTTCTAAATATAATATTATTGTCTTATATAACACTAATATGATTTATATAACCTAATGTTTAAGTGAATGTAAATATACCATGATTTAAATTAATCATATTATATTTGTATATAAAAATAGCATGGTTCTAAAAAAACCATAAGAAGGTTGTTTTCTTAATCATATTTTGATTGAAAACTGACAGCAGCTAAAAACATGTGCATACATTTTTGAAATTAAATATTAAATAAAATGTTTTGAAGCTGAAATAAAAAGTATTATCTTTTTCACATATATAGATGCATATGTACATATTTGTTGACACATGTCCTGAAAATCAGTTCGTTTTGCAATAGGGAACATTTAGAAAAGAATTCAACCAAAAGGCTCACTTATTTCAGCTTTTCAGTTAATTTTTATGTCTCAAATATTTCAGATAATTTATCTAAACTAAGCTACGAATGCACTAAATTGTCCGATCAAAAGAGCACTGTTCTTCGTTTTTGGAAATTTTGCAAATTCAAAAAGAAATGGTTTTCAGAACATGGTCGAATATTATTTGCTTGCTTTCATTCGTTTTTGTTATTTTTATTTTCTTTTTTTCTAATTTTTTTATTTTTTCAAGTGACAAAAAAAAAAAAACAAACCAACAGCTCTCAAGTAAAACAAAAAACTAATAAAAAATCATTCAACCAAAGTATAGAACAAAAACTCTTTTGGAAGCAAAGAGCCATGTCTCTTTTGTAATCATATCTTGATTGCGACAAGAACCATATTTTATTGTTATAGAACCATACTGTTATTGAACTTTCAAATATACCCTGATTTTAGCTAGAATTTGTTTTAACAATAAATTCAACCATGTTGCAATAATATGAATGCTAATAATGTCATGATTAAATGTAAGCATAACTCTTTTGTCATAAACTAATCAATATTCACAATTATTTAAAAGAATAATAGTTTATTTGCCACAACCATGAGTTATATCGGGAATCATGACATTGTTGATGCAACCTAGGCATGGAATATCTTATAGGCCTTACGTTTAACGTACAAGATATGTTCAGTTCTTTTATGTAAAACACAATTATAAACTTTTTTGTAAAACATTTTAATGCTCTAACTCTTCGCGATATGGGTCTGTTTGTCCCTTACTTGAATAAGAGGGGAAAAAACTGCCCTAAAATGAGTACCAGATGTAAACTTTCAAAACTACTATACATGTATGTATTTTTTTGGTGGCATCTACCAGATTAGAATTATTTTGTTGTAAAGTGTAAATATTCGCAATTTTAGAGAAAATATGTGGTTTTCTTGAAATAAGGCTTATTTAATTTTTAGTATACGTGGCTTTGTGACCACTTAATAAAAAGGGTAAATTTTTGCTCTTTTAGAGTTTTTATAAATTATTAAACAAATATATATTTTTCATCATTGCGGTCTGAGTAACTCCGAAACCATTGAGTACATAAACAAAATTTTCAACGACTTAAAGGTAATTTTATTCAATTTTTTCTTGTATCATATTAAATCGGTGAAAAATCCCAAATTTTAGAAAAAAATTTAAAAAATGTTATCCATAGAATATTAAATATGGACTGTTTTTATACTTAACACAAAAAAAAATAAAGCGGTGGTTCTCCTTGTTCTTTAAATACTACCATTATTTTGCCAATAATCGACTTAAAATTTTAATTTAATGAACAAAAGAGAAATGCGCAAAACAAACAGCAAAATAATTTAAAAAAGAACTTATCTAAAAATTATCAATTTACATCACATTGTACTTTGCACAATCATAACAAATACATATACTGTGCAGCAAATCTATCTACGATGTATTTCCTTTTTATTTTGGCCGTTTTAATGGTGCTGTAGTTTTTTTCTTACTGATATTTTAAGCCTCCTGTTAAACATCATTTGCGCAAATGCAAAAAGGCATTAAAGTGTTTGTGTTGTACAAGAATTTTAATTAAGGGCTTAACACTAAAAATCAACATTATTGTTGCTGTTTTACTTGTTATTGTTTGTTTTGCTTTATACCATAGTTGTCGTTTATGCTCTAAATTGTTTCTTTTGTTGTTGTATAATGAGGTACGGAGGGAACCGCTTGGTGCATTTTTTTTTATTAAAATTTTTTTTTTTTTTGGAGAAATCAGCTCAAAGGAGTGTGAAAATATATTTTTTAATACTGATCTTATATGGCATAAAATGTTAACAAAATCGACGCCTAGGCCCATGAAGTATGAGACATTAGTTGCACAATGGTTTGCTTAAAGAAAGTAATACTTTAGGATTAGAAGTAGGGATGTAACGAATACCGATACCGATATATCGGCGATACTTCAGATTTTCCGATACATCGGTATCGGCGATATTTTACTGTCGATACGACGATACTTTTAAAAATTTTTTCAGAGTTTTTTTTAACAAATAATTTGTTTTTATTCAATTTTACCATGAATTAAATTCACTTCGTTATTTTTTAAATCTTATTAATATCAATTTTAAAAACTATTAATATTTTGATATTATTTATTTTTTGTTAATTTTACCATGAATTCAAATTCAAGTCGTTGTTTTTTAAATCTTATTTCAGCAAAAAAAGACACTCCAAAGAAATCATGAAAATGTAGAATTCGCGATCCGGAAGTATTGCAAATTCGGATAATTTCTAATTAGTTTTACATATCCTTGCCATTGCAAGAAGTTCTGTTTCTCGATTACCAATCACCGAATTGGAAGCGATTTTAGAACAAATTTCTTTTTCGGTGTTCTATAATGATTTTTCCTCAAGGAAAAAGGATAATAATTACCCATTTTCACAATTTTTTTATGCGAATTTAAACTCAAAACTTTATTTTCATGTAAATTTAGGTGAATAAATATAAACTTAGAAGACTTTTAATGATTAAGCTATTAAGTTATTTAGAAGAATATTAGTTGATAAATGTCCTTTAAAAAATCGATTTTTTTAAAAGCATGGCGAGTATTTTTTAAAATTATAAAGGAATTAAAAATGTTTTCTTGCTTTTCTACTAATTATCTGCATATTTTTAATATAGATTTTTTGGAAGCAAAGAAATGTTTCTCCTTAAAAATTACTTCCAATTTTTTATACTGGGTTAAAATCAATTTTAAATATTCTCTCTTACAATGTAATTTTGTATAATAAAAAAATTGCACTTGAGTTTTGTTGATCTAAATATGTTGATCGATTATTGAACCCAATTTCAATATTCGTATCGGTATCGGAATCGGTATCGGCGATATTTATATTTAAATATCGGTATCGGTATCGGATCGGCAAAACGGCGTATCGTTACATCCCTAATTAGAAGTTATTTTGTGAACAAAACTATTTGAACTTCGAACTTCGAAGTATAGTAATTTAGTGAACACGGAATTAAATGATATTTTTTAACGTGTATAGTAATGAACACCTTTAATTGTTGCAATTTTTTTTATCGTTTATATTTATTCATTGTTTTTAAGTTCAGCCAAAGCCGGACAAAAATATTTGTTTCAGCGGTTGGTTCTTTGGCTGTCTACGTCTAACGTGTGCGGCTGAGAGCAAGAGTGTCCCTCCTTCTCAGCCGAGTGTGGCCTCTAAAGTTAATGATGTTTCGAGCTAGGGGATTTGGGTGCAACTCAAGTTTTTTTATGAATTCGCTTGTTTCTGACATACCATGGGGCTACTGTAATAAACGGAGTAATTTATTTTGTCGCCTTTGAAGGTTTTCAACATTTGATGCCGAGGCAGTGCAGCATAACTGGATACCGTGCGACCATATTGGTTTTAGAATGGAGCTGTATAGTAGAAGTTTACAATCCAGACTTAGTGTAGAGTTCATTCGAGCTGTTTTTAATTTCATTTGGGTCACCTTTGCATTTATGTGCGATTTCCATGTTAGACGACGATCAAGACGAACACCGAGATATTATACTTCAGTGCATTGAGGTATAGTTTGGTTATGGATTTGTATAGTTGGGCAGGTTTCTCTGCACAATGTAAAAGTAATGTGTAGACATTTTTGTTCGTTAATTTTTATCCGCCATTGTTTTAGCCATTGTTCCAACTGGGGTACATAATCTAGCAAATTGCGGGTGGCTTCTTGATGGCTTTTGTGAACACTTAGAAAAGCTGTATCATCAGCTAATGCTGATATGTGTATGTTGCTGCTTACCGGCAAGTCAGCGGCATATATCAGATATAATATAGGACCGAGGATGCTGCCTTGAGAAACTACGACTTCAATCGGTTGCGGAGGGCCTAGAAAATTACCTTCTTTAGCAACACATTTTCTCTCAGTTAAGTAGCGTTCTAAAATCTTAAGGTTGTTTGCGGGTAGTTTTTGCTTTCATTTATATTTTAAACCTTCGTGCCATACTTTATCAAATGCCTGAGAAACATCAATGAAGAGCGCAGAATAATATTTCTTTCCTTTGTAGGTTTTTCTAACCACATTCACGAACCTAAGTGTTTGTTCGATCGTGCTGTGTTGTCTCCTAAAGTCGAATTGGTGGTATGGAATGCATCCAGTACCATTCAGTATGGGTGTTAGAGTACTCATAAGTAGATTTTCAAATAGTTTTGACATGTTAGACTATAGGCTTATAGGCCTATAGGATTCCACTATCGTGTGTTCTTTGTCTGACTTAGGTATCATGTTGCAATTGAGTAGTGATTTTTCAAGAGGGCTTATTTCCATGTTAAACAAAATTTCAGTAATGAAAAAAAATAATTTAAGAGCTATCTACAATAATTTACTTTCTTTTAATGTCTCCAGTCTTACCCGCTTAAAGATTTTATTCTAATTTATTTGTATATATTGTAAAAATGGAAATGCTCCCTTCTATTGTAAGATGCGTGGATACTTAGGTGGGCGATTATCGCAACTGGAAGATAGGTTGCTCGAGGCATGGGATCCTTGCCCATGTGTGTGGATATATGTCACTTTATACGAAACTGTGCTTGTTAAGCACAAAAATATACCTTTTCTGCAATCGATTTTGAACTAGAGCATACAGTTTAGCATGACAAAGGCTATGGCATTCATAACTTTATTCGAGGTCGTAAGTAGAAATAAGCCTTTTTGATCACTCCTTAATTATGAAGTCTAAAATCTTTAGTGTAAATTGAATTCACACGCCAAACCTTATAAGCTTACAATACTATAGAAGTTGCTAAGGTTACTACACTGACAGAAAAACCGACACAACGCTGATATAATTTGACATCAATGCTATGTCAAGTGCCTCCGTTCTTGACCACATGACATTTTTCATCACTGTTATGTCAACGTTTATATCAGATGGTTATAAATGTCAATGATGACAAATCTATCATCAATGCAATGACAAAATGTCATCAATATGACGTCGCTGATAGAAAACCTTTCATAACGCTGATGTAATTTGACATCAATGCTATATCAAGTGTCTCCGTTTTTGACCCAATGACACTTTACATCACTGTGATGTCAATCTTTTAATCAGCTGTCATCAATGGAACTATTGAAACAATTATACATACTTATATTAACTTACTTCTACTTGCTTCTATTTTATTTTTATTTTATTTTTTTGTTATATTATTTTTTCTTCTAATGTTGGTGTTGATCTCAGGCTCCTCAATTCATCGCACATTTATCAACAAACGCCTCTACCATTTCAGCTATGTCACCATCCAAAACATTGGCAGCGCAACATAAACATTATTGTTGCCACATATATAAGAAATACACATGATACAAAGATACAGCTAGCTTGTGAATTGGGCATACTTCTCTTCCACTTCACCACCTGCTCTTTTTACACTATCCCTTTCCCAAAGAAGGGTATACATTAATTAATTAAGTGGTAGGCATTAATTTCCTACCAGTGTGTTACTTCTCTTTAAAAAAAAGTGTCATACTGTCATAGTAATTATGATAAGTGTACACCAATACAATGTCATGTTTTTTTAGCTTTTATAAATGTGTTTAAGTATAAAAGTAAAAAATAAAAGAATAATGTTTGTATTACAATAAAAATTACAAACATTATAACATTGTTTACTTATTTCGTTTATACTACTTATTTTACAATTTAATAATATATAATAAGTGACATCATATTGATGTCATTCCAGTCTAGCACTGATGACCATGACAAACCATGACAAAATTCTATGATGACGTTTGTCATCAGATTGATGTATGTTTTCGTTGTACCGATGACATGAAAAATCATTGATGTCATAATTCTGATGATTGGCAGTCATCAATGCGATAATACATTTTTCTATGAGTATAAGAACAGCTTTGAATTTTTAATCTTTTTTTAATTTTTTAATCTTATTTATGTTCTCTTTTTGTTAAGTTCTTATTATTATATTGACAAATAAGCCTATAGTGCAAATACTGAGCATTTTGCATTGATCACGTTTATTGTGTTATTTTTTTCATAAGAAAATTGCATTTTTGGGCATTATTTTAGTTTCGATAAATTTAAATTAATTACGTAGCAGGCCCATAGTGCAATAACTTTAGTAAACATTTCCTTATCAAATGTTTCAATAGTTGATTTTATACATAAATACTATACGGACGGGCTTTTGCTGATGACATATTTTGAGTACAGAAATTTTTAATAGATTTCATCCCATTGTACTCGTACTGTGATAAGAGACTCTTTTCTACAAACACAACATTTTCAACATTTCGCCAAACAAAGCAATAAAATGTTTGAATATTGCATAAATTAACTTAACTCACAAACGACCTAACAACGAAGGCATTTGCAACTAAGGCAACAAGGAATAATCGGCCTGTTTAAATTTTACACACAGCATGAGGCTTTGGCATAAAGCCAATAACAAGGGACAGAAATTATTCAACAAAAGTGTGGTAAGAATGATGTGTATGAGTGCTTTTGTTAGGCACATGCTTCATAATGTAGGCGACCAAAGACAACAAAAATTTATTTCAGTTTTTTTCTTATTGCCTTTGAGGACTCTACAATAAATGTTGATGGACAAATTTAAATATGCAGACAATGTGGATCATTGATCATTTAAGTGGTTGTAGGTAGTTGCAAAAAAAGGATACACACTCACATCAAACATTTACTATAATATTTAGATTCAGATGAAAAGACACACAAGCATACATAATAACCCAAGCTATCTTTGTTGAAAAAAAAACGGACGTGTCTTTTGGTTCCCATAAACATTAATAACATTCAAATAAAACAACACAATCGAAGGAAAAGGAGCAACAAAAAAAAATGGAAATTCAAAACAAAATTTCAATTTAAATAAACTGAAAACCACACTAATGCGAAGGCAGCATAACTAATAGATTTAAACGAATACCAAGTATAAAGTAACCACAATATGTTCATATTCATACTAGCATTCAAATTAGAAACATTCATGATCAAATTAACATTTGTTCCAAAAGTAATTTATTGGTTTCTTACTGTGCGGACATGTGTGGACTTAAATATTTTTTCTTTATTATTTTTATATATCTTTTTTTTCATTTTGACTTTAATTCAAATTTAAATCCTGCGCATGTTTTAACATGTTTCTGAATGTACGTTTTCTTTATCATGTCTTATGTTATGTATGTGTGCATGTCCAGCTTATAAAAATTTGGTATAAATTTAATTCTTAAAAAAAATCTATTTCCGCTTTTCTTTTGTTATTGGACTTTTATGAGCTTGTGGTATCTAGACAATATTTAATGTATTTTTTAGAGTTTTATGGGTCATTTAGGCATTTTATGAATTCCTAATTGAATAGAGAGTTAATTAAAGTTTCCATGAAATCTACCATATATGAAATAAATAATGCAAATGAAATATGTAATGGCACAGAACTTAAATATGAAATAACAATTTAATTAACTGCAATTTACCATTGAATCACCCCCACGGTAATAGTTCTGCTTCTTAGTGACTTACTCACAAATTCGATAGAAATATAACATATCGATTTTCTTGGAGGCATTAAAATTTTGCTTCTACCGCTCTGTGGCACATACATAGAAAAATTTCCATGTAAAATCGTCGAAAACCAGGTTAATTTAACATTTTTCGGTACTAATTTTGCTTCATAGGTGTTTCATGTTATATCAACATGACTTACAATAATCTTGAAAGAAAATTTTTCATTTTGAATTAACTATATTTCTTGTTGATTTAATTATCCACTACAGTTAAATCAAAATGAAGTTGACACTGAAAAAATTCGAAAAATTATATTGAATTAAAGTAATTTCAAGTTTAAACAACTTGAATTTGATATTGGAAGATCACGAAGAATCATATTGAATCAAAGTTATTTCAAGTTGAAACAACGTGAGCTTTATATTGAAACAACACGAAGAATCATGTTGAATTATAGTTATATCAAGCTGAAACAGCATGACTTTAATAATATAGCTATTTTATCAATTTTACCGATGTTTAACAAAACCCTTGAAATGTTGAAGGAATTTTAAAGTTATCTTAATTAGTGCAGTCGTGAAAAATGGCTGACGTTAGACGTCTTTCTCAAAAATTTTTAAAAATTAAAATTTTGTACATAGAAAGAATAAACTTAAAAATTACTGCAGCTGAAATTTAAAATAAATTAAAGCATGCACGCTACATCCAGCTTTGGACGAATATAGTGAATTTTTCTACAAAATTCTAAATTAATCGCTTAAGAAAAAAAACGCCCATCGAGTTTTTTAAATTTATTTACAAATTCTATTAGATACATTTTTTATTTTATTTATAAATTAAGAATCAAGCCTTTAAGGCCAAATATGATTCTTATTCTACTGATATATATATAATGTGGCTTTTGCTTGTAACCTGCCGAGTCAAAAATGTGGCCAGGAAAGCAGATTTTTTTAAAAAAATCAAATATTCAGAAGCATTTTATTTACCTGTCTGAAAATAGTACCATACTTCATTTTAAAATTTTTATTTCTTTACTATTTATTAAAAAACATGGCAACACTCTAATGTTTCAAACATTTTCACGATATATTGAAAGGACATTTTCTTACGAATTTTTGATTAAAAACCACGAACGTGAAGAAAGTGCGAATTTCCCATTTTTAGCCCAAAGCTGCCATCATATTACTCATACGTCGCATCCGTATGTACTTGAAAATAGTACACTTTTGCCAAATTCCACCTGAGGCATCTGGTTTGTGTCCGTTTTTATTTATAGCCCAGTCATATTAGGGTTTCACTGCGGAATGAGAGATAATAAGCTGAAAATTCGTATACATCCTCATTTTAGTGTTCTAAAAGCTGTCTCAAAAGTCTCATAAAATCTCCTGTCTGCGCCGTAATTTATTCAAGGTCAAGGGTCAAAAAAATCAGCCAAAGTTAAACAAAATTGCTTTCTATAGCTCTAATGATTTTAACAGTTATAATAAAAATTGTAGAGCACAAAATTTGCGACCGATTTTGTATTAACTATTTTTCCTTACGCCCAACCGTTTCTGAGATAGAAAGCAGAGAGCCTGCAGCGGTGAGTCGCACCTATTAATGAACTTTTTTCTAAATGTTCGGAACTTCACTAATTGTATTTTCTTAGCATGTTCAACTATTTTAAGCTTTTTTCTTTTCGGTCTTACCGGCGTGGAATATTATCGATATTCTCAATGCTGGGATTTTTTGAATGTTTATTTTGCCCAAGCTTTTGGAACAGTATACATTCATGTTTTAGCTAAGCGCCTTTGCAGTTTTAATAATTGAGTTAAGAATTTTTAGTCATTAGCCTTGAGAATATCGATGATATTCCACGCTGGTAAGACCGAAATGAAAAAAGCTTAAGCAAAGACAGTTAGTGAAGTTCCGAACACTTAGAAAAAAGTTCATTAATAGGTGCGACTCGCCGCGAGATGGCGACAGTCTGTTAATTGAGCTTACTAAAATTAGTAGGATTTTCGCCACAGTGTTGTTACTACTGTCACTGGTAGTGTAGGTAAAGTGCTCTGATGAGTAGACTTGTTAGTCTCGCAACAGCTGTTAGTTCAACCTTCCGTACATCCAAATTTTTCTTTCAATGTTCAATATTTACATGCTTTAGAATTTCTTTCTTAAATAAAAAATTGTTTGATCGAAAGATTAAATTAAAAATGAACTTAAGCCAAACTAATTTAATAACTTTGGATAAAAAACCGTACACATCGACTAAAAATTCTTAATTCAATTAGAAAAAAATATATATATTAATTTTAAAAAATTCTTGACATGGGTGGGATACGAACCCGGGCTTCCCGGACGTTAAGCCTACTGTCTAGAGCTGAGCCATATCCCAGTTAATATTTTATGAGATAAAACCTGTTTTAAGTACTTATGTATGAAAATAAAAGAAATTACCGTCATGGGAAAGAAATACATACAACGAAATATTATATTAAGTTAATGACAAATGTTATTGAAATACATATTTTTTTCAATAACATGGTTTTATTGAACATAATCCTTGTCTATTTCTTTCTGTGTATACGATCTAGTGTCGTGTTCATGACTCTACCGCTTATTATAAAACTGCGTGTTATTGTCGTAAAAAATACTATTAAAGCATTTCCACTAGGGATGTAACGATACGCCGTTTTGCCGATCCGATATCGATATTTAAAAATAAATATCGACGATACCGATTCCGATACCGATACGAATATTGAAATTGAGTTCAAGTTTAGATTAACAAAACTCAAGTGCAATTTTTTTATTATACAAAATTACATTGTAAGAGAGAATATTTTAAATTGATTTTAACCCAGTATAAAAAATTGGAATTAATTTTTAAGGAGGTACATTTTCTTTGCTTCAAAAAAATCTATATTAAAAATATGCAGATAATTAGTAGAAAAGCAAGAAAAAATTTTTAATTCCTTTATAATTTTAAAAAAATACTCGCCATGCTTTTTAAAAAATCGATTTTGTTTAAAGGACATTTATCAACTAATATTCTTCTAAATAACTTAATAGCTTAATTATTAAAAGACTTCTAAGTTTATATATATTCACTTAAATTTACATGAAAATACAGTTCTGAGTTTAAATTCGCATAAAAAAAATTGTGAAAATGGGTAATCTTTTATCCTTTTTCCTTGAGGAAAAATCATTATAGAATACCGAAAAAGAAATTTGTCCTAGCATCGCTTCCAATTCGGTGATTGGTAATCGAAAAACAGAACTTCTTGCAATGGCAAGGATATGTAAAACTAATTAGAAATTATCCAAATTTGCAATACTTCCAGATCGCGAATTCTACATTTTCATGACTTCTTTGGAGTGTCTTTTTTTTGCTGGAATAAGATTTAAAAAACAACAAATTGAATTTGAATTCATGGTAAAATTAACAAAAAATAAATAATTTCCGGATCGCGAATTCTACATTTTCATGACTTCTTTGGAGTGTCTTTTTTTTTTGCTGGAATAAGATTTAAAAAACAACGACTTGAATTTGAATTCATGGTAAAATTAACCAAAAATAAATATTTTTTTTTACAAAATAACAGCATAATATATTATTAATTTTTAAAATTGGTATTAATAAGATTTACAAAATAACGAAGTGAATTTAATTCATGGTAAAATCGAACAAAAAGAGCCACCTGACAAGTGGTGATAAGCAAATACACGTGAGCACTGACGATGGAAGTGTAGCGGCTTCCGAAAGTGGCGCTACTCTGTTCTGCTGTGTACGTTGAAAAATTAAGTTGATGTTAATTTTTCCCTTGTTCCTTGGAATATTAATCAGCCCAATTCTTTCTGAATATAACGTTACGAACCTTAGCCTAATAATCAATTTAGATTCAAAAAGAAATTATTTGTTAAAAAAAACACTGAAAAAATGTTTTAAAGTATGTATCGTCGTATCGACAGTAAAATATCGCCGATACCGATATATCGGAAAATCTGAAGTATCGCCGATATATCGGTATCGGTATCCGTATTCGTTACATTCCTAATTTCCACTTGTTTTATGCCTAAATCAGGAGCAAAAAGCATAAACAAATTACAATAAAAATTAAAAACACGCTCACCGTCCATATTAATACTTTGTTCAGTAAATATTAGACATACATAGTTTTTGATTATTAATTATTAAATGTAATTACTATCAGCAAACAAATTGGTTTGCTTTATCTGTATAAATCTAAATAGTTTTTGCAAAAACGTTCATTATTTAGACTGTCCATTAAAATAGAGTTATCTATTATTACTCACATGTTCATAGAGAAAAACTTAATATATTAATAACTTATTTTAGTTAAACATACAATATTATAAATCACCTGCATTCAAGGAAGACCAGCTTTCTGATGATGATTGCAATCTTAATAAGTAGATGTGTGTTTTTGTGTGTGTTTCTGTCTGTATATATTTCTTTACTTAAATTGACCAATTCCAGCCAGTTAGTCAGTCACTCCATCAAAACAAATACTTTTACTTATAACTCAACAAACACCCATTTTATGTGTGTGGATAAAGCTAAAGTTTTATTTTAGTTTAAAATAAATAGGCGTACTTTGTTTGAATAAATTTCAGTTGGCTTTTTTCTGTTTAAAAAAGAAAATCTAGATAAAATCTGAATTTAAACTTGGCTTTTAACGGCTTAAAAGTACTGCTGCAGGTGTATGCAGTAGAAAAATGTTCATTTAAAGTTTTTTTTCCCCAGTCATGTTCGTACAACAAAGTTTGTTTAACGCCCCTGTTGATTAGTTTGGAAATTGTATGCAGTATGTTCGTTCTTAATTAAGATGAGAGACTGATGACGATGTTGTTGATTTTAGAGATTTTATTATTTGTTTTATTTTTGTTTTTTGTTTTCAAACATTTTCTTAACAATCATTTGATTTTGTAATTTTAAACAAGTTTTCTTTCTTTAATTATCGCTACTATTTTTTGCTGGTTTTTATTATTTACCACTAAGCACGGTGGTAAAGATCAATTAGTACCTCGAGGTACAAAAACCAGATCTATCAATAAAATGGAATTTTGTAGTTGAAAATATACGAAGAGAAAAATGTTTATCTGCGATCAAGAAAGAGTCTTTTATTTGGTTGTGATTATTTTTTCATAAAGTACATACAGTAATAACAATTAAGTTATGAATTTTTTTCGAACTGTATGCGGTAAATCCACAGAAGCTTAAGTATTTTGACTTGAATTCGGTTTTAATTAAATTTTTTAATTGAATTACATTTTTATTTAGAGAGAAATGTGAAACATGTAGACAAAGAAAAATATGACTGCATGGAGAGTTGAACTTGCATGTTTCGAAACCTCCCGGTCTACTCATCAGAGTTCTTTACCGCTTAGATCACTCGACCAAAGTCTTTAGTTTCCAGTCAAGTAGTTGAACATCATTTGCCTTTAATCAATTCATGGTGCTACTCTTAGCGCCAGTTTTTTAACATATTAATTAAATCCTTAAGAAATTTATTATTTGACATGTTGTCATAATTTTATTTTAAATGAAGTTTGTGCAAACAAAAAATTTGTGACCGCTAACAAATCAACTTTTGTTAACGTAAAATTGTGGTTTTCTTTGTCTATATTTCGTTTTCTATAATACTGTTGGCTGTTTTTATTCTTTTAAAACATTGCAGCAACCCTTCATTATTCTTATTTTCTGAATGGAGAAAATATATTTTTTTGGGAAATTTATTGTATTTCACGGTGCTGTCATATTTTTGTCACAATGAAATAAAAACAACTAAATACGACCGAAAAACATAAGTTGTATTTAATAACAATTTAAATTTATATGAAAATTAACAAAATAAACATTTAATTACTATTTTAAATGAAGTTTATTTGATGATAGCTAAGCATTGTCTATATGCATTTCATTGGCGCTTTACCACATCGTCAGTAGACTCCAACCACAACTTTGAATAGTAAGACATGTCAGGACATTATTTCATTTCATTTTTAACAAATTTTAAAGCGCTTTAAATTTTTAAAATCGGATAACATTTGAAAAATGTACGAGCCTCACATGCTTTTTTTGAGCCATAGATGGTCAAATTCGGTCCATTGTATCTCCTCTGGTGCTATCAGCAGAAGGCCAACGATATAATCGTTATAAAGCGTGGCTCCTCCTCTTAAGATGTTTAAAGTTTCAGACAAATCCAATCAACAGCTTAGAAGTTCCAGCTTTATTACCATTTATTTAGCGAAAGTCCCCACTGTGTATGGTTAGTAACTCGCCTTATTTCTAGACAGAATTATAGTCAATAATTGATCTTATTTCTAGACAGAAGTATAATGAGTAACTGACGTTATCTCTAGACAGATAGGTATATGGCCAGTAGCTAAACTTATTTCTAGACAGAGACATGCTCAGTAACTAACCATTTTTCTACGCAGAAAAATTGTTTTTATATTACCTTATTTCTAGACAAATATATGATCAGTAGAACTGTTAGCAAAACCTCTATTTTAATTCAAAAATATGAGCAGGAAATTACTTAAATTTTTTGATTTTATATTCAGACATTTAGTTGTTTTTATTGTTTCAGATAGATTAGTACAATAACTATTGCTTTTTCCTTTACCGTAAATCTTTATTATCAACTTACGGATATGCTGGCTATGACAAACATAAATAAAACTTCTCCTTCTCTTTTTGCTAAATTTATTCCTCTTCAACATTGTTTCTTAAAGAATCCATAACTACCAAGTTTTACATTTGCTTCATTTTATTCTTTTGCCTTTCTTGGGAAATACTACTTGCAAAAGTAAAAACAAAACTATTGAAGTGGCAGCAGTTTGAGCGAAATGTATTTCTCTGTAATGCCTGAAGTCTCCTCGGTAGACAGTGTCTATTTCTTTTTACTTTCTTTTAAATATTTTAGTAGAGTGACGGCAAAACATGGACTTTTCTCTTACATTTATTTATTTTACTACGACTTTTTATTTTAAGAATTCTTTTCTTCTTTCTTCGTTTGTTAATAATTCATAAAATCATCAGCATAAAACCACTACTTAAACTAACATCATCAAAAAATCATGGAAAAGTATTAAAAAATATAGTCTGGAGAGTTTCTGTAAAGTTGAGAAGTATATGTGGTGGCATATAATTGGGAAGAGGAGGAGATTCAAGTTGTTTAAGAAAAAGGTTGAAAAAATTTTGCATATTATAATATAAGAAAATTAAAAAAAAAAGTTTTTTTCAGCTTACTGCTGAAAGCTGGATATAAATGTGGAAATTATTTAAAGAGTTGATAATTATGAAATATGGTCAGTGGACAGATCCTGTCTAGAAATGAAGGTTTACTTAGAGCCAAATTCACAGTCTATAATTAACTAATGCCAGTGGCTTAACTAAGGATTTTTCAAAAAAATATCCTTGGTTAAGCCACCCCATCATTAGCCAACTAAACACTGAGAATTTGAGCCTTACTGGTAGGTAGCATTTTGAGACAAAACTATAACAGCTTTAAAAAAGATTTCCTTGTTTAAATATGGTCAGTTACTAGCTGTCTAAAAATTTTTTGAGTTATTGACCATACCATAGACCATAGAGAATATGATCGTGTACAGAAATTTTTCAGTTGTAGATTTAATTTCCAGATTAGCATTTATATTATCCTGAGTGCTGCCTTTACATTTTATATTTTCAGAAATGTTTTACAAACAATAATTTTAGTTATATATTATTTCTCTTTTCAATAACTTAATTTAATTTTCAAAACACTCTGTACTCATGCACACAAACATTGTGATGTATGCAGACTTAACATGCAACTAAACCAAAAATTCAATATAAAATTAATTTTGCCAATCTCTCAAGGACATTAAATTAAAAACTAACCAAACAAAAATGTCCCCTAAAGACCTGCAACAATGTTAATGAGTATGTTGCGTTGGCTGTCATTGGCGGCAATAATATAAATAGTATTTTCTTGCACATTAATTTTGTCGTTTTTCCTATTTATTTATTTTTTAATGATACCACAACCAAGTTAACTTTGACATTGCAAAATTGGGTGGCTAAAGCTTATATAAATTCTATATATCCTTAAAAGCAAGGATATAATTAAACAATCAGATCACGTATTAGTTTTAACCCACACGCACAAAAACACAGACAGATGATACTGTATGGTTTTCCCAATTTTTCTGTTGAAAGCTGATAGTAAAAAGCTGTGAGAAAAAAAAAACATTTATGAACTGTGTTACTTCGAAAAAAATATAATATAGAAAATAATATGTATATCATTATGTTATATGTATATGTGTCTGTTTTGCGAGAACAGCATGCGAAATTTATTTGAAACTAGGTTAATAGCCACAAAATTCATTCTAATTTTAAAATACATTGATGAGAGTAAATGCGAGTCATATTTGTCTCTAAATTGCATTATTTGTTTTATCAAGGACAAACGTGGTCACCGGAATTTTATTTTAAAATTGATATACTTGTCATATATTGTAAAAATAGAATCGAATTTTTTCTAATTCATTGCTTATATTTTCAATATAACATAAACTAGGGATAAGTTTTTATATCCTTTAATAAATATATGTATATGGATGATTCTCATTTCAAATGGGTTATTTTTTGTGTATTGAAAGTAGAGGAAAATACTTCATAAAATAAACGCATACATGTATCTTAAAATGAAAACTGTTGTAGCATGATTCATGCCCCTTTTCACAATGTATGATTAAGAGTTTACGTGGACTTTAACGGCAAGTTTTGTATGGCGAAGTTTCCGTTAAAGTCCATGTTAACTCTTAATTGTACATTGTGAAAAGAGCCGTTAGTGGATTCTAAATAAATTTACATAAGTTTTTTTTTGTAACACATAATGGACAGATGTGTTAAAAACGAAGAAGGAAAATACTGTTTATACTCTCTTCATACAAAATGGCGTATCCGTAATGCATGCTGTTGGTTTTCTACATTAAGAATGTATGAATTTTTCAACAAAAAAAAAACTAAATTAAATTTATAATGGGTTTAAAATATTTGCAGTTGCTTCTCTTATTTGACAAATTAAATTTTTGAAAAATATTAGAAATTATATATAGATATATATTTTTAATTATTGTCGTCCACGATCTTGTGTATTGAGCATTATGAGGCCGACAAGGTTTTTCATACCCGATGTAGTCAACTTTGAAAACCTGTAGCTCAACGGACCGGGTGGACTGGCCAGTTTTCCGTCTAGCTCTGGCATCCTCAGGAGGTCCGAACCCTCTTACCAGCCTCGTATCGGAACAACTATAAAAGAAAAACAATCAAGAAAACAAACTGAAATTATACAACTATACCATACAATGAATTCTGAGACAGCTGTTCGTCTCATAGGCCTCCCAACCTTGTCGCGATTCAGATCCTGATTTTTTTTTTGGTTCACAACCCACTACACCCGCTTGCCCTTCTTACTCCACTTACCTGTCTATTTACCTCTCTAAATTTAACATTCTTAAAGCTTAGGTCCTCCTTTATGATTTTACGCTCATCATTTTGTAATTGGATTGCAAGTTTCAAAGATACAGATACCTATTTTACTAATTAGAAGCACTGTGCGTCTTCTGATTGGTACTTTCGGCGTTATGTTATCGGACGGTCATTTTTGGCCTTATCCCAACGGCAGGCCATCTTCAGGCGACAGACTACGGCCAGCCACGTTTGGTCGTTATATCAGACGCCCCTTCATCTTTATCGCTCTTCGGCACATTGCGCTTATTCGCCGGACCCGGCGCCATGACCCCCACCAAAAATAAAAGTTATGATTTTAAAACAAAAACTTCACCTTCCTTGATGACACCAAGTAAACAAAGATAGTAATTTAAGCCTCTAGATGGGAAAAGAATATATTTTGTTAGCAAAAAGCAACTATCCATCGCCTGGAAAATATTTAGGTGATACTTAAGCGATACTTAGGCGATATTTCTCAAGAATTTTGCCGAGATACCTGATGTTTAGCTGACACACCTTCATTTAGCAAGTGCACCAACCATTAGCCACAACACAAACCTAATCCAAGAGCTCCCAATACCTTGGTCAATAGTCTCCCCAAAATCCCAGAAGGTCTCCGGATTCCAAAAAACTCGGCCAAGCGCCCCAAATTGCCAAAACTTCCCGGAAAACAACGGCAACGCACAAAACCGCGAAAATAATACAAACGGCAACACTGAGTTTTAAAGGACTTTAAGCTTCGCGATAGACGTGGGTCCAACTCGTACGAACTCGTTCACATTGATGCCAACTTTGGCTCTTTTTTACGATATGACAAAAACGATATGACATACTGTATTGTCATATCGTAAGTATTTTACGATATGAAAACACTAAGATACCCATACACGGTGTTGTCATATCGCAGCGTTGTCATACCGTAAAAAACTTACGATATGACAATACAGTATGTCATATCGTTTTTGTTATATCGTAAAAAAGAGCCAAAGTTGGCATCAATGCTCGTTCAGCAGCTCGTTTGAGACCAGTGATGCCATTATTAGCCATTTTATACGATATGAAAAGAAAAACGATATGACATACTGTGTTCTCATCATTGATGCCAACTTTGGCTGTTTTTTATGATATGACAAAAAATTATATGACATACTTTATTGTCATATCGTAAGTTTTTTACACACTGTGTGCCTGGAACTTGGCCTGGCGCACTATCGTGCGCCTAGATATCATAATAACATTATCATCCATTAAGCATTTATGAAATTTCGCTTTGTTAAATATGTTCAACTTTGTATGTTTATATAAAGACTTTAAAAAAATCAGAGAGAATTAGTGCAACAACATTAACGAATTGATTCACTCACAAATCTTCAGTAAACAATGTAGTTATAATCGCATTCCATATGCTATCATTGTTCTTGTTGTTGTTATTTACTTGGATGTCCTCATCGGGGTTGTTTTTTACGCCACGGAAACTGGTTTTTTGTTGCTTTTGATGTATGCGCCCTAAATAAAAGTCAAACAAAAAATTCACTGAATCAGTAAAGAACATTTACTGAAAATTAAATTTTATTTAAGACAAAGTTTTCAACAAATTAAAATGTGCATAGCATTATTAGTAGTTTTTCACTATTGATTTATATTGGATAAAAACATATTTTGAATTTTTATATTCACTGGTCACAAGCATTATTCATCATACGCAACCAGATTGCACTGTCAGACACGTTCATGAAAAAAGTGCTGATTGCAGCTTTTGATTCTATAACCCTCATGTGTAAATAAGTATAAAAATTCACTTACTTAAGCCTTGTAATTAGTAAATCATATATTAACTTCAAAATAAATTGAAGGTAATTGTGCATATAACGATTTGCAACGATATATTGGATAAAGCTTGCCAAATTTTATCTTGACATATTCAAAAAGTCTTTTCTATTTCTGTGGCTTCTTTAAATATCAAAGTCCTTACACAATTGTTATAAATAATAAAAAAATATTTAGGGAATTCACAATGTGTATGTTAAAATTTGGAAATAGCAATATAGTTACACATTAAAATTTCAATACAAAGCACAGCATATTAAAGTAATTAAAGTAACGACGAAGTTTGCCGAATATTTCTCAATATTTACATGTATAGAACACGAACTCAAAATACACAACAAACAAAACAACAACACAAGCACGAACCACACATAAGTTATTTATTTAAAATATTGCCGCATTGAAAAAAACATGCTTCTTGGACTTTTAAACTTGCCATCTGGTAGTAAATTTCATTTACACACAACACAAAAACAACAAACTTGCCAACCTATAGCAAAAGACTAAAATTGAAACGTCGTTATATTAAGACACATTTTAGAACGCTGCTGTGAATTCCCTAATTGTTTGTAAATGTTTAACTTAAATACTGCAAGTGTCTTAAATTAAATGCAATAGAAAATTCATAATTGTCATTTAAATGTACTAAATACACAAATCGCTTAAGATATTAAAATTTCATTTAAAACTAATCCACTTAATACAAAATTTTTGGATAAGACTATTTAAATAAGTATAATTCTTGAGTTATCAAATTATATAATTAAATTAATCATGTTTTTACAAGACTGCAATTTTTTAGATTTTACAAAACTCTTCTGAGAAAGCAAATGCAATTATGCTAAAGAGAGAAGGAAAAGTAAGTCTAAAGAGAAATAAAGGATTTATGTGTTAAATATTTTGAAGCCAAAGGCATTTTTAAGCCCTACAAAATCCTACTGATGCCCCCTTTAGGCGTATGTATATTTCAATGATGAAATTGGTTTGTTTTTAGACAATGCTCCAGGCAGCTACAAATGTCAATGTATACTTATCATTTCATTGGATTTATATTTGCGATTTGTTAAGTCTCTATTTATTTTATTTAGAGCCAAATAATGTGATTAACTTTTTTTTTTGAAGCCTTAAGAAATCGTTTACAAAACTCTTGATAATTTGTTCGGTATAGTTTATATGGCAACTAAAACACACATTAACTCAATGATATAAAGTATAACAAGCTTATGAAATAATATTATGTCTTAGAAGTAACAAGGGTTGTTTTAAAGGCATCATGCTCTATTGACCACGAGAGTTACTAGTAAATAATAATCAGTAGGAACATCCTCATCATCTATATGCTGGCTAATATCAGTTCATATCAACACACATGTATCATTTTGTATGTAGGTTAATGTACGTGTGTGTTAAATGATATTTGTTAGTGGTAATAACTAGAGGTAATTTTGACATAATTTATTGCTTGGAAAAGGAAGTGTCAACATGCTATCTTAACAATAATTTACAGCAACGTTAGTGGTTGATACGTTGCTAAATTTAGAGAAATAATTTAAGAATGGCAACTTGAAGAGTTTAGTGAAACTAACTTTAGTTAAAGCTTAATGCTGAAGTCTGTTACAAGATTAGGCTACTGATAAAATTTCGATCTAGAACTTAAGTCAGGTACTGACTAAAAATCGCTATAGAACTTAAGTCAGTTGCTGACTAAATATTTGTATATAAATTAAATCAGCTACCGAACATTTTAATCAAAAGTTTTCTCTTTCAAAAGTCAAGTTTGTAATTCTTGTAATTTCTTTCTTCACATTAATGATTAAATTAAATACTTTTAAAGTTTATACAACATTATTATACAAGTTATTGGTTATTATAACCCCTTTGCCTTTTCTTTAAATAACTTTTTCCAAACAAATCTCCTTTATAATGGCCGGAAAAGTTGAAATAAAAAAATACTTATAGTAAAACAAATACATTACAATCATAATGATGCACAAAATTCAGCTAATGATTTCGCTTAACGATTGTTGAAACTTTTTGCATTTTTAATGTGCAAATACCAAGCAGTTTTACTTAGAAGTCCGTTATTGCCATGATTCCTAAAGAGGAAATGAAAAAAACTGTATCCTTTATGGACAGTCGTGAAAGGAAAAGCTGAAAAGTGAAATTAACAAGATATATATGGGGCATTTTACGCCAAATCGGAGGGTTTGAAAATAATTTTTTTTATTTTCACAATTTTGTAATATTTTTTACTCCTCAAAAGAGTCTTCCTAGTAAACTTAGAGATTTTTTTGATTACTCGTTCAAAAGATAGCAAATTTTCAAAAAAATAATTTTTTGGTTTATTTTTTGCTCATCCTTTCTTAAGAATGTTCCAAATCGGAGAATATTTCTTTTTTAATTTTTGTTTTTAATATAAAAATAGATTGAAGGGAGATTCGCATTTCAAATGGTTTTTACGTGTCCATTGAAAACATAGTAAAATATTTCATAAAATAATTGCATAAATATTGAAAAAAAACTGCTTTAGTATGATTTAATATATTATAAATTAATGTACATACGTTTTTTTTTGTGTAAGACTGTCCATTATGTGTTATAAGCGAAGAATGAAAATACTCTCTTCATACAAAATGGCGTGTCCGTAACGCATGCTTCCCACATTAAGAAAGTATGAATTTTTTCAAAAACGAGATTTAATTTATAACAGTTTTAGAATATTAGAATTTGCTTCTCTTATTTCATACATAAAACTTTTTAAAAGTAATAAAAATTATATAAATATATTTTTAAATTGTTGTTGTCCACAGTTTTGTGTATTGGGCGTTGCGCTTTTTTACTACGCTTCATTACTCAGTTTTATTATTAAAATTTCATTAACAACATACACTAAAATAACAGCGTAGGGTTTTGCTTCTAAATATTTAAAAGCTGTATAAACTTTGTTAAATAGTATTATATTGCAAAACGTTTCATCAATCAATCATGTTTTGTATCCAAAAAAATTTATTGAGTGTTATCCACATTTTTTAATTTAATTGAAATTTTAATGAATAACTAAGGAGTGAGCTTATGTTAGAATACATCGAAGATGATGTATCTGAATTCTATTAAATGCAATAAATATTCTGTGTTCTGAAAAAATTTTAAATTCGTATAAAAATGTATTGATCGTTACATTAACAATATTCTTAAATAGAATTTATCTAGGGTAGAAACCATATATAAATAACATTATTTATTTATAAATGCTGCTTTTCTTTGAACAAATGTTGCTTCTTCCGCACTGTGGGTTGTTACATTTTCGAAGAATGTATTAAGTAGGTCGCATTTTGCTATTAATAAATAAATTTCTTTATACTAATTTCTTCGACCTTTTTTGTTTTATAAAAGTTTTATATTTTAATTGAGCTTAAGGTCTCTTTTTATATAAAAAACAATAACAATATTAATTTTTTAATTTTCAACAAGTCCAATATTTCGCCACTTCTTTGTGTGGCTTCTTCAGGCATATATAAATGTGTTTAACAATTATTTATAACTTTCAAATTGAAAAAATTTTTACAAACAAAAATTGTCAAAATGAAAAAATGAACAATTTAAAAATACAAATGTACAAAAAACATAAAGTATTTTAATATCTCATAATTTTAATTTCCGCTTCCGTTCCTATATAATAAATATCTATAGCTATGAGCAACACTAGCCGTATCTATCCTGTAGTTCATTCTTTTATCTGTTGGAACATTTATAATTTGTAACATCTCTAACATATAACGCCGTTTATAATTATTCTCCGTATTTAAAATTGAAACATTACTAAAATCAGGATAGTGATTTGAATTGGCACAATGAGCTGCTAAAGCTGTCTTTTGTACAGAAACATTATCTCTATACCTTTGATCCGATTTATGACCAGATATTCTAGTTTTTAAATTTATTTTTGGTCGTACCTACATATACCTACCATTCATTACCATTGCATGAAATTTGATAAACTAAATTCGATTTTTCTAATTTGATATCTTCTAATACACCTATATTGTCTTATTAATTTGCAAATTAAGGGAATTGGGAAACTATTATCATTTAAAATATTCATAATTATCCTTTTATTTTTCCTATGAAAATCCGTATCACTAACTGATAATATTCTTTCTATAAGATTTTTGGCTGTATTAATTATTATCCCTTTTGGATGTTTCGAATAATAATTAATTATTCTGCCTGAAGAGGTCGGTTTCTGGTACCAATCTATTAATAAGCTATTATTTCTCCTTATTATTAGCGTATCTAAATAAGGCAACTTTGAACCACATTCTTTTTCTATTGTAAATTTAATGTCGGGATGAAATGAATTAAATGTTGATAGCATAGTCTCTATTTCGCTTTCTGAAATAATGGAAAAAAGGTCATCTACATACTTTGTCAAAACTTTTGGCCTAATGTTCAGTTTTTCAGCACATTCATCAAGTAATTTTTCCATTACAATATCAGCCACAACTGACGAAGCTGGAGAGCCCATGGGAAGTCCTTTTAGTTGTGCATATATATTATTGTTATATTGAAAATATCTGTTGTCAATAATACAAAATCTAATGATACGCAAAAATAAATCCTTTCCTATATTTGTATGTCCCTTTAGAAAATCCCATTTTTCACCTATAATATCTATTGCAAGATCTACTGGAATACTGGGAAATATCGATACTACATCAAGTGAAATTAATTTTTCATTAGTATCAATCCTCAGATGTCGTATCTTATCTTTAAATTGTAAAGAATTAATTACATTGTATTTGGAACCTATCGTTAACTTTTTTAGAATATGTGTAACATATTTACAAAGCTCATACGAAGGAGAATTTATAAAAGAACAAATCGGTCTTAATGGAAAATTCCCTTTGTGGATTTTAGGTAATCCATACAGTCTTGGCGCCATAGCAACACTAGTCTTAAGTCTATTTTTATCTATATTTGTAATTATTTTTGCTCTGAATAATTCGTCAACAATATTATTATTTATTTTTTGTAATTTAGTTGTAGGATCCTTATTTAATATTCTATATGCAGTAACATTACTAACAATATCATTAATTCTTAAGTCATAATCATGCTTATCCATAGCTACTGTAGTATTTCACTTATCTGCATTCAAAACAATAATGTTTCTATTTAATCTCAAGAATCTCTCACTAAGATCTACTCTATTTATTAAAAATTTATCTCTGTTCGTTAGCCTAATTCTGTTTATGTGATTATCAATAATAGTAGTCAGTCTTGACCTAGCTATTTCTTGTTCCTCTCTATCTTGTAGAGTCTGAACAAAATCTTCTCCATCCGATATTACTTTCATTAGGGGAAAATCTTCTTTCTTAATCGGTAATGAACATTTTTGACCCAAAGAAAGTACATATTGTACGTCAATAGGAATTTCTACATTTGATTTATTGATAAACCACTTACTATTAAATCTAATCCCTAATTCCTTTCTTTGCAAATCAATAAGAGAGTTAAACTTTTTAATATGTACCTGTTTTGTTCTTTTAATCATAAATAAATAAATAAATTGAACTTGTATGAATATCTGTGAGAGATTTTGCCCATGTTTGGGCACATCTTTACTTGTAGCTCATATGGACTATATGAAAATTGAAGCCTAGGATCTACACTATTCGGAAATTTAAGTCCCATTGCTCAATTGTATTTGTGAGTTTTTTTACAAAACTTTGAAAATTTAACTTAAGTAAAATTTTGACTATCTCTGAGAGATTTTGCGCCGGCTTGGGCACATCTTTACTTGTAGCTCATATGGACTATATGAAAATTGAAGCCTAGGATCTACACTATTCGGAAATTTAAGTCCCATTGCTCAATTGTATTTGTGAGTTATTTTTACAAAACTTTGAAAATTTAACTTAACTAAATTTTTGACCGCTGAAGGGGAGTTTTTTGCTGTTAAAAACATCTAAATATAAAAATGAAAAAATTTTTCAAATTGGACCATTATTAAGAAACTTATAAGCAAAATACTAAATAAGTTGATTTTTTTTTAAATTTAATGTCTTGAATCAAGAATATCTTAAAATTTACCTGGAATGCTCTTTCAGAGGGTCCAAAAAAATATTACAAAATTGAAGAAATAAAAAAATTCCAACCTTCCGATTTAACGTGGAATGCCCCATATACATTTAACCCTGCTATTACAGGCTTTCTTATTATACGTATAAAATGATATGCATACACTCAAAATAAAATCATAGGTAAATCTAACCAAGTTAAATAGTTTACCTTCTGTTAATGTATATTGTTGTTCAAATTCTTATGAAATAACTATGTTAGTTAAAAGAAGATTTTAAAGTTGTAAGTCATTTCATGTCTATGGTTACTTTGTGTTATCGTTATTTAACAAGATGACTTAGCTGAGATGGTAAAGACGTCCGGTTCATAAACATGAGAACCTAAGCTCAAGAAAAAATAAAAATTTGGGAGAAACGGCGTTTGAATGTTACAATTATTTTTGTTGTTTCAAATTACTAATTTAATTCTTAACAGTTTTTGTAGTTAAAATTACCTACATTTATGGTTAAAATTACCAATGTAAAATAATAACAACGAAAATAGTTATTTAACAAAAATTACTGTATTTAAATCAAGCAAGTCACCACATGTCTATCTATACTTTTTGCTATCGTTATTTAACAAGATGATTTAGCTGAGGCGCTAAATCCGTCTGGTTTATAAACATGAGTAAACTTGTGAGAATGCAAGTTCAAGACCAAAATATTGCAAAAAAATTTTTTTTACAAACACACTTACTGCTTAAGCCTTGGCAGGCATTGAACTTGCGACCTTCCGGTTACTAGTTTTACGCACTATCAACTAAACTAAAATGCCCTTGTTTGATCTTTGCTGTATTTTATAGGTTGGTGGTAATTCTAACCTAAGGAATTGGTTAGATTTACTAAAATTTTATTTTGAGTGCATGTATTATTAAATGGTTTTCAGACTCGGTATATATTTGCCAAAAACGATATAATACTTTTTTGACGTTTTAAATACTTCCTTTGATTGGCCTGAATTATTGACATATGGTTGTTCCTACTATATACTGAGTCCTTTTTAGGGTTCCGTACACCAAAAGTGCAAAGGAACCCTATTGTTTTCGCTACAACAACAAATATATGACAGTTAAAAATGAAAGGGCGTTCTTAAGCGAGCAACGAAAAATGTTGAAATACTATTGTAATGTAATCTCGGGAACCGTAAGAGCTACGGATCTGAAATTTTCATAAAAAAAACTTTATAATAAAAATTAAAGGGTGTTCTATCAGTTAATGTAATTTTACTATGTAATTTAGACAATATACTATATAATGGCAACCGTAAGAGGTAAACTCTTGAAATTTGCAAAAACGTTAAACTAAAAATTTTAAAACAAAAAATCGTTAAAATGAAAAAAGCGCTCAAAGGCAAAAAGCACCAAAAATTAAAAAAAATCGCTAAAACGCAAACTATCACGAAAACTAAAAAGATCGCTAAAAAACTAAAAAAAAGAAAAAATCGCCAAAGCAAAAAAGCACTACAACATAAAAAATCGCTATAACTAAAAATATTATCGAAAAACGAAAAAATCGCCTAAAAAATCACCAAAACAAAATAAAAAACCCTAAAACCAAATAAACCGCCAAAACTAAAAAAATCGCAAAAAACCAAAAAAATCGCCATAACGAAATAAAGTGATAAAACAAAAAAAGCCTATAACTAAAAAAAACCGAAAAAATTCCCCAAAACCGAAAAAAGCGCCAATACTGAAAAAAATCTGTAAAAAAAAACAAAAAAAAAATTGCAAAAACAAAAAAATCGCAAAAAACGAAAAAAATCGGCAGAACGAAAAAAAGTGTCATAACAAAAAAAAATCGTTAAAACTAAAAAAATCACCAAAAACCGAAAAAATCCCAAAACCGAAAAAAGCGACAAAACTGAAAAAAATCGCCACAACTAAAATAAATCGCTAAAACTAAAAATATCGTCAAAAAGTGAAAAAAACGTTAAAAATCGCCAAAACCAAAAAATCGCCAAAACTAAAAAATCGACAAAAAACAAAAAAAAAATTGCAAAAAACGAAAAATCGTCAGAAAAAAAACGAAAAATACTCACAAAATAAAACAACTAAAATTAAACAAAAAAGCACAACGAAAAAACTGTCAAAATGAAAAAGGGGATAAAGCAAAAAGGGATATACATACATATGTGTATTCGTACGGAACCCTTCGTGTGCGAGACAAAGTGCCACTTTACTTAATTTTTATACAATATTATTTTCAATGTATGTGCAGTGTAAAAAGAGGATTAGTGTAGATTTATAAAAAACAGTTAAATATTTATTAAAGTTATGAAAGGAATACTTATAGCAAGATTAAAAAAATCATTTTTAAACGTTTCAAATTTGTATGAAAAATAATTCAAATACGTTTCAAAACAAAACTTTTCCATACAAATTTCAAAACGAAAAATACATATTTACAAAAGCTGACCCTTAGTTACAATCTTATGTCTGTATAGGCGTAAGTTTGTTAGAAAAACTTATGTGTTTTGAAGGTATAAAGGCTTACATAAGAGTTGCTTTTAAATATTAATATGATCCTAATATAATTTTTTCCCGACCAATTTTCAAATTACTGCTGACAAATGTTTAACATGTCTTCTATGTCTTTCTATGAACCAAAATAATACCCTTGCGAAAGCAAATTTGACAAATAAAAAAAAAAATCCTATACCAACATCTTTTCGAACAATTGTAATTTCAGCTTTTCTTATTTTTATTATTAGTAAAACATAACGCGTTATAAGTTTTTATGACTTACCAAACTGATTTTCATTTATTTATACCGTCATGCTTAACATTTATTTTAACAATCCTCTTAAGACAATGTGGCGTCAATTGTCAACACACTTGACTTGGTTAATAAAACAAACTTGAAAGAAATCAGGGTAAAATAGTAAAATAGAAAAAAACGAATGAAAGGAAGTCAACCAAGCAAATTGTAATTTCCCAAAGAAAATGGGTTAAAGACAAAAGGATTTTTTGGCAGAACATATAAAGGAAAATTGTTTACACAACATTTACGCGAGGTAGGCTCTAAAATTAACTGATCTAGTAAAAACAAAATGTCATCATTAACTTTAAAGGCCACACTCGGCTGAGAAGGAGGTACACTCTTGCTCTCAGCCGAACAAGAGAGACGCAAGACAACCAAAGAGCGAACCACTGAAACAAATATTTTTGTCTGGTATTGGCTGGACTTAGAAATTAAAATTTTAGAGTTAAGATTTGGTTATTTATTTTTAGATCAATTTTATTTAAATACAATAAATAAATATAACCGCAAAAACATGTCTGCAAAACTATTCGTTTTTATTTAACAACTCCCGATTGCTTTTGGGTGAGTTTAGTTACATAATTCTTTAGTTCGATGAAATATTCACAAGTTATCTCAAATTATTTTGAAAAATATGCTTATTTTCGGGCAAATCATCGGCCATATTATCCATTGGGGAAATACTAGTTTAGTTGAATGCTTCAACAAAAAAGAATTGCTAAAGTAGAAACACGGTTACACCACTTTACGGTACACTGGAAAATTTTTTGCCTACTAAATTACAAATATTAAAAAAGTGCCTAACAGTTGCCCATTTTTTAGGGTTCCGTACACCAAAAGTGTAAAGGCACCCTATTGTTGTCTGTCTGTCACAGGCTGTTTTCTCGGTAACCGTAAGAACTACGGACCAGAAATTTTCATAGAATATGTAAAACTTTAACCGCTACAACACAATTATATAATAGTTAAAAATTAGAGGGTGTTCTAAAGCGGGCAACGAAACATGTTGAAATACTAACGTAATTTTCAGACACTTATCTATAGACACTTTAAATTTCCAAAGTAAGTGTTAATTGGTGTAGTCTATAGAATAGACTACACCATATAACACTGATATTTAAAACAGTAAAAATTAGGGGGTATTCTAGCAGTTAATGTAAATTTGACTAATAAATTAGACAGTTTACTGTATCTTGGAAACCGTAAGAGGCAAACTCTTGAAATTTTAAAAACCGCTAAAACTAACAAATTCCAAAATTAAAAAAATGTAAAATCGAAATATCGCCAAAATAAGAAAAGCGCTTAAAAGAAAAAAGCACTAAAATTAAAAGAAACGCTAAAAGGCAAAAAATTACCAAAATTGAAAAGATTGTTGAAAAATTAAAAAACGCAAAAAAAGAAAAAAATCGTCAAAACGAAAACCTAAAAAAATTGCTAAAACTAAAAATATCGTCAAAAACGAAAAAAATTGCCAAACATGGAAATAAGTCACCAAAACGAAAAAAGCACCAAAACAAAAAAATGGCCAAAACTAAAGAAACTCCAAAAACCGAAAAAATCGGCAAAAATGAAAAAAGTGTCAAAACAAAAAAATCGCTAACAATATAAAAAATCACCAAAAAACGAAAAAAGCGCAAAAACTGAAAAAAGCGCCAAAACTAAAATAAATTAATAAAACTAAATATATCGTCAAAAAGCGAAAAAACGTTGAAAAAAAAAAAAAACGACAAACGAAAAAATGACCAAAACCAAAAAAAAATTTCAAAAAACCAACAAAAAAATTTTAAGAAACGAAAAATCGCAAAAAAAACACCAAAAACCACCAAAATGAAAAAACGCGCCAAAACCAAAAAAAAAAAAAATTCGCTAGATCAACAAAAAAACTTAAAAAATAAAAAACTAAAATTGAACGAAAAAGCAAAATGAAAAATTTGCCAAAATGAAATAAAGGCAAAAACGAAAAGGGATATATGTGTATTCGTACGCAACCCTTCGTGTGTGGGCTGATATCGCACTTTACTTAATTTATTTAAATTTATTTATAATGCTTTTTGAATTCTACATCTGCCTTATATAGATCCGCAGATATAAGATTACCGATTTTACCCCTCTTTGTCCCCTTTGAATCTGAATATACATATAGTGTATCTGTATATACAGATATAGTAAGGTATACATGTATATACGGATAGATATCTTTTACAGAATTATTTGATTTATTCACCGTTTTTATACAATTTTAGGAACGTCCGCTTATATTAGTTTAGAAAAATATGAAATCGTTTATTTTTCATAGTCTTTCTTCTTCTCCAAAAAAGGAAAATTATTGTCAAAGAATTTACAGCACATAAATTATAAAATCATATTCAAATTATTCAAGAAATAAAAAATTCAAGAAGACGACAACAAACAAAGAGTTGAGATATTATAAAAGGCTTTTATTTTTCATTTTTCGCTTCTTCAACTTCAGTTGTTTATTCTTTGTCTTTGTTTTCTTTCAACAGCAATCTAACAACTTCCTGTTCCTCTTTCTCTCTATTAACTGTTGTTTAAAATATGAATCCTTTTTATATTTTTCCAATGCCATTTTGGTTTGCATTGTTCTAACTTCCGTTTAACAAGACATGGTCCAAAGGACTTTTAACTTCATTTTGAATTAAAATTTCAATACGAATATAAAGTGTTATGATGGTCTCTGCTAACCAAACAGTTTCAACATAATTTATTTATTTTTTTTTCTAAAGACTTTTGTTATGCAACTTAACACTTTATGAAAAATTATTTCTCTTGTTAATATGTATATCACTTGTCATGCCATTTCATTGATATAAAGTTGTTAAAAATTTTTTATGAAAATTTCATAATTTCATATTGAAATTTATTTGCCAACATTAGATTCATTTGTAAGAATCATGTCCACAATTTGCTCATTATCAATTCCTTTAGGACATCATTAAAATTTTGTAAGTTTTCTCTAAAAAAAAATTCTTAAGTGTGTTGTTTACATTTGTGTCTATTGTAATGACTATGGTGACAATATTTATGATGATGTAGAGGAAGTGACGAAAAAGGTGCAGACAAGTTAAATATATAATTTGAAGAGTAAAGCAATTCATTTTTAAAACCTTTGAAGCAGCGCAATGAAAACTTTTCTACAAGAAAAACTAATTCATTAAATTTATTTTATTGCATATTGGTCCCGGGTCAGCTTAAAATAGTGCCGCTGTAAGGGAAGGGATTAAAAAAGAAAAAAAAATTTTATTAGGCGGCATTCACAACAATTCGGCCAATATAGAACCAGCAAACGCCGAATTTAACGTAAGACGTTGGCTCTTAAGCCTTACAAGGTTCAGTTTGTCAAACGACCATCCGCAACGTCAATTCATTAGTTTCATTGAAGAACAGCCAATTGAAGCTCATTTCCGATGCGTCGATCGCCAGCTGCAACGCCTAAGGACTATTTTTTAACCGACTTCAAAAATAAGGAACTTATCAATTCGTTTGTACATCCGTAGTACAGTGGACAGTGCGCTAGACTATTAAGCAGTAGATCGCAAGTTCTATTCCTGTCAAGACCCTGGGTGTATCTGCAGAAAACCCAAAAAAGGTTTAAGCACTATGCGGTTTTGTTTTTGGGAACAAAGTTCCCTATGGCACGTTGTGCATATTAACTGTTTCTGTGCTGAGGGGCAAAAAAAGAATGTTTAATACGAAAAAATACTTGTAACGAATATGTTTAACAAATACGTGTGACAAAGACGTGTAACGAATACTGGTAACGGATACTGGTAACGAAAAAAAAAAACGAAAACGAAGGAAACAGGCTGGCGCAAAGGTTAAATTATTTAAAAATTCAATAATGCCGCTTTGGCATTTTCACGATTTCCGGTGCTGCCGTTGTTTTCCGGGGAAGTTCCTGGGAATTTCAGAGATTATGGGATGAGGATGAAAATCTATCCTAGTTTTCGGGAATCATTGGACGTGAATTGTGCCTTGGCAATGGGTTGGTGCCCTTGATAAGTTTCGGCTAAGCTCCAGGTGTCTCGGGTAAACAACACGTGTCTCGGCTAAACACCAGGCGTCTCGGCTAAATTCTTAAAAATTATTGCCTAAATATCTTTCATGCGATAATGTTTTTTTTGACGACGAATTGTCTTCTTTTTAGATCCAGAGGTTCGAATTACTATCTTAATTTACTTGGTGTCATCATGGTAGAAGTAATTTTTTTTATCAATTTATAATTTTTATATATACTGGGGGTCGTGGCACCGGGTCCGGTGACTAGTTACAGTGTGCCAAAGCGCAACAAATATGAAGGGGCATCTGACACAGCGACCGAGGGTGGCCGGCCGATGGCACCAGACCGAAAGTGTTAAGGAGATGGGATAAAATCGCTAGTAGCTTGCCGAAGACGGCAGCCCCAAGCCGATAGGCGATGGGCCAAAGGCAACAGGATATCTGTCCCTACTTGGTAACCCATGACTAGGCATATCATTTGTTAACTGATTTTCAAAAAAAATTTTTTTGTTTGAAAGTGTTTGCTTATAGTTTAGTACCAATTTTTTTATTTTTGATAATCGAACGGGATATTTTCCCACCCAAAGTGTTTATTATCGCATAACTCCTCAATTTATGGAGCGATTTTCAAAATTATTTTCTTTTGAAAAGGTTTGCTTGCTTGCAGTTTGGTCGCATAAATTTTTATCCAAAATTGGTCCGGCAATTAGCCCTCCCGAAATATTAATTATCGCATAACTGTGCCGATTCTCAAAATTGTTTATTTCAAAGGGCACAAAAGCTTTGGTACACTCATAGAAAAAAGTATCTTCGCATTGATGACGCCCTGTCATCAGAATTCTGATATCAATGCTAATCGGAAATTGGACGGACAAAATGGACGCCCGAAATATTTATTATCTCATAGTTTCCGAACATGCATCAACCTGATGACAAACGTCATCATTGAATTTTGACATAGCTTAAATGTCATCTATCCTATGACTGGAATGACATCAATACGATGCTACTTATTATACAATTATTAAAATGTAAAACATGTATGAATATAGGCAAGAAGTAAACAATATTCTAAAGTTTCTGATTAGTATTTTAATAAAAATTTTATTTTTAATGCTTTATTTTCGTGTTGACGCGTTTAATGACATGGCACTACGCTGATGTAAACTCATCATGATTGCTATGATAGAGCTAATAGTAAAACCTAGAAGACGTTATAAAAACTAAGCTAGTACAGCATACATGCACAGACAACACATTGACGAAAACAACAGTATGACATTCTTTCAATATATTGATGACACGTAGTCATCTTAAGTATGTTGACTTTTTGCTGCCGATGTTTTCATGGTGATGTGGCTGAAATGCTAGAGTGGTCAGCTTATAAATATGCAATGAATTGAAAGGCCCCAGATCAATATCAACATTAGAAGAAAAAATAAAATAACAAAAAGTGAAACTAAAATAGAAACAAATCAATAACTGTTGTAATCATTCCATTGATGGCAATATGACTAGCTTCTGTAAAGCTAGACATCACAATGGTGCAAAGTCTCATGGGCCCAAAAACTAAAATAGTTCTCATAGCATTGATATCAAATTAAATCAGCGTTATGACTGTTTTTCTATCAGTGACATTATACTGATGACATTTAGCCATTAAATTGACTTTAATTCGTTATTTTTCTGATGTCGGTGTGTCATTGCGCTGATGATAGATTTGTTATCATTAGCATTGATGACCAGCTGATGTAAAAGTTGACATCACAATGATGAAAAGTGTCATGAGGTCAAAAACGAAGACAATTGACATAGCATTGATATCAAATTAATAGCGTTATAACTGTTTTTCTATCAGTGGCATTATACTGATGACAGTTTGTCACTAAATTGATTCTAATTCGTCATTTTCCTAATGTAGGTGTGTCATTGCGTTGATGATAGATTTGTCATCTTTGGCATTAATGACCAGCTGATGTAAAGGTTGACATCACAATGATGAAAAGTGTCATGAGGTCAAAAACGAAGACACTTGACATAGCATTGATGACAAATTACATCAGCGCGAACATTAAAAGCCATTATAAAAAACACTCGCTTCAAAAAGCTAGTTGTCATACTTTTCGTGACATCCTACCAATTTCAATAGAGACTTTTTTTGTCACCAACTGTATTTAATATTTGTTTCTTGTTAACCATTGTCTATTCTACTAAAATTTCAATTACTTATTTCCACCACAAACACTTAATAAAGTTGTGCTTAAGTAAAGATTTCAACAGTCTAACAACTTGAAATTTCTATATTTTTTTCTTCTTTGTAAAACCAGAAGCCAACAACGAACTACACAAATAATATTTAATATATTTAAAGAATTTTTAAATTAGTAAAACAACGAAGGCATACAAAATTATTTCTTTGTGTCTTTATTAAAAAATTGATACCAATTAGTCTAGTAAATAAAACATTAAAATGTATATTTAAGAGTTAAAAACAAAAAAAAAATAACACAATTTTTAAAAATCATGTAGGCCTAACAAGATTTTATAAATTATGATTTTTTTTCTGCTTGTATGTAACCAGGAAAAACCCCATGTGGCCGTGCCAACACATGTTTTAACTTTTAAATTTATGAAGATTTAACATGCTTAACTCTAGTCTAAGACAATAATCCCAGCAAAATGTAAGAAATGGGAATAAAACTACTATACGCCAAATATCCGTACTTAGTTTGCTACAACATTTAGACATGTTGAGCTCTTGTTTAAAAAAAACCAGTGGAAATCTAAAGCAACAGCAACGTTAATAGCAGCAACAACAACTTAAACAGTATGAGGTTGTTAAAACATGAGTAGTTATAAAAGTCTGACATGAAAATTCCTTATTTATAATAAAAGAAAACCCATCATTGCTAAAGTCATCTTTTAGAGCATCGGATCAGCATGTGTAAATTACTGCATTGAAAAGTGCTTGCATGTGGCTTTTCTATTATTTTTTTTTCTTTCTCTGAAACATTTTACAAGTGATTAGCTTTGGATTGTTATAAGTTAATTGAGTTGTTCAAATGCAATAGAGAAAACTGAGCAAAAGAAAATGACAACCGAATGACTTGGGTATTTAGAAGAGGCTGATTTGCAAATTAGTGAAAAGAATTTGATTTGTGAATCAAACTGAATTGAACATGAAATAGTGGCGGCATTCATGTTTTCTTAATCAGATACTGTAATTTAAATTCAGATATGATATTTTACGTTTTATATATTTAAAAAGTACCAAAAATACTGTACAGATATTGCTATAGAACGAGGTCGTATGTGTTTATTAAATCGAAGTATATTATTAATAGGCGAGCCCTTTTTGTGCTGCAGCTTATTCGCATATTATACAGTCGATTTTGACATTTTAAAGATATTTACTGAGAGATGTGCACAATTTATATTTTGTTAAAATCGGTTCAGTATTTTGGGAGCTATAAACGTTTGAAGTTGCTACTAATACACAAACATATAAGTAGTATACATGCATGTGTTAGTTTAAACTTAAATAATTCGGTTTAAAAAAACCGACTGCAATACAAAGATCTTATGGCACAGATTACAAAACAGACGCAATTTAGAGTTAGATCAAATGGTGTGTTTGTTTACAAATTGGGTAACCGTCTACAATTTTTCATAGTACCAATCATTTCATGTCCATTCAAATGTAATAATTTTGAAATCGGTCAAGAAATGGCGGATTTATGCGATATTTAATATATCGGACCACCACTTTTTCGCCCGATTTTTCCTTCTATGGGATCAAACTGAGATTCAACTCGTTCAAACATAAAAAATGCCCCACAGATTTTCGAAAAAAAATTTATGGCATAAACTGCAAGTAAAACATTTCCAACAAAAAAAAATATTTTTGAAAATTGGTTCACATATAACAGAGTTATTCTTTAAGGGGGGTTTGCAAATTTCGCCACCGGTTTTCCAAAAAAAAATTATGCAAAAAAGTTGCAGGTAAAGTCTTACAAAAAAAAAAAAACTACAAATGACAGACAGGGTGGCAGGGGGGAAGCAAAAGATTTTGGAAAAAAAACTTGTGGAACCAAACTGCAAGCAAAATCTTAAAAAAAAAGAAATTTGAAAATCGCTTGACAAACGACACAGTTATACACACCACTAAGGGACTAAACTGCAGGTAAATCATTTCAAAGAAAAAATAATTTTGAAAATCGGTTCACAAATGACAGAGTTATGTAAGGAGAGGGGTGAGAGGGTGGTGCGAATTTCCCTCTCCGATTTTCGTAAAAAATATAGGATCAAACTGCAGACAAACCCTCTCAAATAAAAAGAAGAATATAAAATGAATTTTGAAAATCGGTTCGCAAACGACAGACATAAAAAAATACACACGAATCGATAACCACATTTTTCTTTTTTGAGGTCGGTTTAAAAACCAACAAATTATCTAGGTCTGTTTGTTGTATATTTTGCATTTGCTTTTGCAAAGATAGTGTAGATGAGGTTAGCAGGTTGCTGTCATAGTCGGAAAAAAATATTCCATCCCTCTTCGGTCCAAGAATATGATCTCTTTGTGATACCTGTGAAAGAAAAAGAGAAAAAGTATAAGTAAAAAGGGAGGTGTTAATTTCAAATAGAAAAGTTATATTTTGAAGAGTGAGAAAAGTGAGGAGTGAGGCGTATAGAAATCCGTGTAGGAGGGCCATTTGAGGAGTCAGCGAGAAAACCTTCTGTTTCTGAGCTCTATAACTGATAGCTCGGAGAGAATACTGAATGATATTTTACCTAGAAGCCGAAGTTTGTGATCCTCTTCAGAAGCTTCATAATATATTCTCTTGTTCGTCATTACAACTGAATCAGTAGACATTATAGGGAAGACCCACAACTTTGGCGTGTGTTCCGAAAGTGCGGTGCCCCGTGATCGTGGCCATGAAAACCTTAGGCGATACATTACATTTTACTGAATTGTAAAATATAAATCTGGAAAAAACGACGTTGGAAAACTAAAATTATTTTTGATGGTTAAAATTACCAATTAAATTTTAAAAAATTTTTGTGGTCAAAATTACCAATTTTTATGGTTAAAATTACCAATTTAAGATAACAACAACGAAAATAGTTATTTTATAAAAAATACTGTATTTAAGACAAGCAAGTCACCACATGTCTATGTATACTTTGTGGTATCGTTACTGAAGAAAATGACTTGGATGAGATGGTGGGACGTCCGGTTAATAAACATGAAAACCTAAGTTCAAGACCAAAAAATTACAAACAAATAAAAAATTTTTTTTTCAAACAATTACACTAACTGCTTAAGACTTTGCGGCCATCGAACCTACAACCTTCCGATTAGTAGTTTTACGCACTATCACATAAGCTACAATTCCATTGGTTGATTTTTACTGTATTTTTTTGGTTGGCTCATTTCTAACCTATGAAATGGGTTAGATTTACCTGTATTTTATTTTGAGTGTATATATGCACAAAAACATAAATGTGAAAATAACGTCAAGTTATTGATAGGTAAAATCATCTTATTTCTAAGCAACCTGCTAATTTGAAAATATCTTTACCTTTCTAATATGGGAAATATCTATACATTTATTACATTTATTATTTGAGATATTCTTCCAATTTGGTCTAAATAAAATTGGGAGAATATCTCAAATAATAAATTTAATAAATGCATTAATTTGGATTTTATTTTTCATTTTGCCTTATAAATACTTTTATTGTCACCCAATGGGCGACTAATTGTATGAAGGTGTTGAGAAATAAAATAGATTCATATCGAATATATTTTGTTTGTTGGTTTTTATTTTATTTTTTTGTAATTTTAAATAAATTATTATTTGTAAGTTCTCAAATTCAAATAAAATGATTTGGTAAAGCACCAATGAAATGCATATAGGCATTTCTTAATCTTCAACAAATAAATCTTTATTGGAAATAATTATTGGTATTTTTTTATCTTTTTAATATGGGAAAGAATTATGAAGAAGTTGGCACTGATAAAAAATTCAAACTCTCCCCTTTAAAATTTTGGTTAAATCTTTTTAAATCTTCTTTCTTATCTCAAACATAAACCAAAATTCTTGCAACATTACTTCACCATCAATTACAACTTTTAGTGAAGAGGGTTCAATTCATCATTAATTTGCCCATCTGACTGCAGCTTTCAATACTTAAGGTATTACAAAAACTGAAAGAAACGATATAATAACTTGTTATAATCCGTAAATGATTGAAAGCAATTGAAATGTTCGCATTTGATGGTTTGGATTTGAGACACAACCACAAAAACCATTTCAAAACCTCTAAGCAAATATCTAGTTATACTACTCATCAGCATAAGATAAGTGCAATGAAAGTTAAAGAAATTTAATATATAATCATCAAACAGTGGGCCTAGTGCTAAGAAATTAGAAAATATAGGGAATAAGATAAACATACGCGAACACCGTATTCACAGAAACTGGGAGATTTTATCCTTTTAAGATCTCAGACAGACATAATACAAATGTTTTAGATTTATATTCTCTGCACACGAACAAATTGCTATCGTCAATTAGATTTCAAGGAACTCTGGAACATTTGGCTTCCCTTTAATTGCGTAATAAATCAACAAAAGTATAATGAAAAAAAAACAACTATAAGACCTATTGTAATCTTTAATTTTTTTTCCATTTATTAAGTAATCGACATCACTGTAACACATTAATGAATGACATACACTTACGAAGAAATCACTCAACCACCCAATAATATTCCCAATAAAAGAAATCAATTGCATCGAGCAGTTATTAATATGTATACTCTTACTATTTCCCTTCTCCATCAATAACCCTCCCACTCACACACTTGCTTAGTTCATTTAATACTCACATAAATTTGGTAATGTTACTCATACGTGTACATCTACATGATTGAAAATATTGTTATTGCATTTACAGTTAGTTTTCTTTTTTCTTCTTTTAATCTCTTTTCTCTTGATTGCGTTTGCGGTAGTGTGATTGCGTGCCTGTATGGGCGTGTGCGTATCACCCCTGAAGGAAGCCTGGGGCCAACTGTCTCCAAGTCACCACTTTTGTCCACAAGTTTGCTGACTTTTTGGTGACATTGCCAACTACGCTTCGTTTTACTTCGCCTGTAATAGGAAGAGCGGTTTTTGACAGCTACAAAATCATTTTTCGGCTGCATGCAAAAATAAGAGTTTCTATAAAAAATCAAATTTAATTGTCTTATCTAATAAAATATTCCATATATGCTACCTAGAATCAGTAAAATTCGCTAATGAATTTCTAGTGCCAATGTCTCAATGTGGTCCCATACGAACCACCTAGTCAATAGTTAGTTAATAGTTCTGAGGTCACTAGTGGAATCTCAATGACAAGCACATGCTAAATGTCTATACCATTTGTATATGAGCATTGCCTTGGGTATAATTAGTCAGTAGTAGGTACTGGTGACCAAATTCAGTAGTAGGGTTGCTAATAGCGATTTATTTTTGAAAATCCCGGTATTCGGGATCTTGGAATTTTTTTATAGAACTTTCAAATATTATAAAAAATTGATTTATTAATTTTTAGTCGAACTGTATGGTTTTTATCCAAAGTTATTTAATTAGCTTGGCTTAAGTTCATTTTTAATTTAATCTTTCGATCAAATTATTTTTTTTTTAATTTAAGAAAGAAACTCTAAAGCATGTGAATATTGAACATTCAAAGAAAAATTCTGATGTACGGAGGGTTGAACTGACAGCTGTGTCGTGACCACCAAGTCTACTCATCAGAGTCCTTTACCTACACCACCACAGACAGTGGCAACAACAGTGTAGCGAAAATCCTACTAATTTAATTAACTTTTTCTAAAAGTTTGGAACTTCACTAGCTGTATTTTCTTAGAATGTTCAACTATTCTAAGCTTTTTTATTTCAGTCTTACCAGCGTGAAAATTTTACGAATTCTATTAAGCTCTAAGAATTAGAGATTATCAACGATATTCCACTCTGGTAATACTGAAATGAAAACGCTTAGAATAGTTGAAAGTTCTAAGAAAAGACAGTTAGTGAAGTTCCGAACATTTAGAAAAAAGTTAATTAATAGGTGCGACTCGCCACAAGATGGCGACAGTCTGTAAATTGAGATTACTAGAATTAGTAGGATTTTCGCTACAGTGTTGTGCCACTGTCAGTGGTGGTGTAGGTAAAGGACTCTGACGTTTAGACTTGGTGGTCACGAAACAGCTGTCAGTTCAACCCTCCGTACATCCAAATTTTTCTTCAGAATTTCTTTCTTAAATAAAAAAAAAAATAATTTGATCGAAAGATTAAATTAAAAATGAACTTAAGCCAAACTTAATAAATAACTTATTATAAAAAATATCATAAGATTAACGAAAACTAAAATTTATAAATAGTTTTTTATATAAAAATTGCTAAATAAGAAATCCCAAAAAATCCCGGGATTTATATTTACAAATCCCAGGATTCGGGATATACAAATCCCGTGATTCGGGATTTACAAACCCCGGTACTCGGGATTTCCAAATCCCGAAAAATCAGGGATTTTGGGATTCGGGTTTTCCCGTTTGGCATCCGTAGTCAGTAGTGACTGAGAACAGTTTTACTATCCATATTTCCTTTAGGGATATTTTTGTATGAATGCATTGTTTTCTGTGTTTATGTTTAAACAAACAATCATTATAGAATTATTTTGCCCTCAGGTTGATAAATTAATTTTCAATACGTAAATATGTATGTATGTTGTATATATGAAATCAACAACAGGAACTACAGCAACAAAATTTCTATAACGAATTGATAGGAAGAAACAAAGCAATAACAAACATATAGACTCGTGCACTCAACATTGTTTTTTTACAAATAAACAGGAAGGATCAAACACAATGCAGGCAGGCTGACTTTATGATTGTTTTTTTCCTTTGATTTTGTTCTTTGGCATAGAAAATGATTTGTTCGAATGTCGAAAGTTGTGATGGTGATGACGATGATTATAATTTTTTTTGTTGCTATTTATTTTGACGATGATTTAGTGTAAATGATGTGTTTGGTTTATTAAGGAGTAAAAACTATTAGAAACATTTATATGTACTGACCCTGATGCCCCCGTTGTTACCGACGACATTTTAATCGATAACGTCTGCAAGGCAATCAATGATTTGTCGCCTATAAAACATATTTAGAAATAAGAATGGTGACAAGGTGGTGTACGTTGTCGTGTATAAAGAATTTTGTTCTGATAACACTTTAAAAGTTTGTGCTCAGTGACGACATAATGAAGAACAACACTTCGCATTAAGTCGTATGTGCAGTTTCATTGCCGATGACAAGAGTAAAAACTGCATGGGAGTTGTTGCATGTTGTAATAAGTACACAGGTGGCAGCATAACGTCAGCTGATTATTTTTTGATGTGGCAATACTTTACGTGGCTTATGCAAAAAATTACCACACGTCCATCACGTGTATTTTTTTGACAAGCATTATCTAGTTTTTGTTGTTGTATTGTTGTACTTGTTGCCCTTATGTAGCCAGCTGTGTACTTATTGCCGTGTGTACAGTTTTGTTGCCGACAACAAGAATAATAACTGAATCGCAGTTGTCTTGCTGCTATATATGTACATCAGTGTGCAGGTTGTGGGTTCGATTCGATTATTATGTATATTTTTAAAATTATTGTATATTCATTGACGACAATTTTAGTAACATGGTGCCAACGTTGTCATCAACGACTCCTGTGGCCTTTGTTCGAAAATATCGTAAATAATTGGTTTGGACTATCGTCAATGCGTCGTCGGTGATAGATACTTGTTTCCCACATTCATCGATGATGTCTCGAAGACTTGGCCTATGGGGTACATATACATAAATAAATGAATGGATTTTTACTTAAAATATTTATGCTTTTTTCATTGAAGTGGGAGTATATTTTTCGGGCTTTTTTTTTTCATTACTATTTTGAAAATGTAATCTATACTTAATCATACATACATAAATACTGCAAATAATATTGACTGTTTGCAATTTTCACAATATGAGTGGTTGAAGTGGGTATTTATGCCATACCATCTTCTTTACCAAACTTGCTGAGTAAAAGTAAAATTTTTTCTGTTTGTTACTCAAAGTAATAAATCTTTTTTCTTTAATCAAACATTTACTTATTAGACTCGCAAAGACAAAGAAAACAATTGATATATAGCTAAAATAAATTGAAATTGTGAAGGAACAAAATATAATAGGGGTATTCATTTATGCTGTGAAACATACTATACATATATTGATTTTAAAATTATTAAATAGCTTAATATTACTTTGAATATTACTTTGCTTCAATAGAGGCTGGATCTCGAGATAGAAAATTATAAAAAAACAACACAAGTTTTTTATATTCAAAATTAATGCCCGTAATGTCAACAAATATTAAGAGAACAAATAGTAAGAGAACCGGGAACCGAAAGAGCTACGGACCTGAAATTTTCATAGGATATTTAAAACTTTTGCCGTTAAAACAACAAATATATGCCAGTTAAAACTTAAAGGGTGTTCTAAAGCGAGTAATGAAAAATGTTGAAATACGTTAGTGTTAATTGGTGTAGTCTGTATAATACACTACACCAATTAATACCGATATTTAAAACAATAAAAATTAAAGGGTGCGCTATCAGTTAATGTAATTTTGACTATGTAATATAGACAATTTGCTGTATCTTGGAAACCGATATTTAAAACAATAAAAATAAAAGGGTGCGCTATCAGTTAATGTAATTTTGACTATGTAATATAGACAATTTGCTGTATCTTGGAAACCGTAAGGGGTCAAATCTTCAAATTTAAAAAAACGCTAAAACTAAAAAATTCCAAAATCAAAAAAATGTCAAAACGAAAAATCGCCAAAATGAAAAGAGCGCTTAAAGAAAAATGCACTAAAATTAAAAAATTGCTAAAACGCAAAAAATCACCAAGACTTAAAAGATCGCCAAAAAACTAAGAAAACGTAAAAACAAAAAAAATCGTCAAAATGAAAAAAGCACTAAAACCAACAAAAATCGCTAAACCTAAAAAACGAAAAAAGCGTCAAAGCAAAAAAAAGCGCTAAAACTAAAAATAATCGACAAAAGCCGAAAAATCGTCAAAACGAAAAAAGTGTCAAAACCAAAAAAAAAAAATCGCTAAAACTAAAAAATCACCAAAAACCGAAAAAGCGCAAAACTGTCAAAATAGCGCCAAACCTTAAATAAATCGCCAAAACTAAATCTATCGTCAAAATGCGAAAAAAAACGTCAAAACAAAAAATACGCTGAAACAAAAAAATCACCAAAACTAAAAAAATCGTCAAAAACAAAGAAAAATTGTAAAAACGAAAAATCGCAACAAAAAAAACAACAAAATGAAAAAAGCCCCAAAACCAAAAAAAAAAAAATCACTAAATCAACAAAAAAAAGCTTAAAAAATAAAAAAAACTAAAATTAAACGAAAAAGCGAAATGAAAAAATTGCCATAATGAAATAAGGGCATAAACGAAAAGGGATATATGGGTATTCGTACGGAAGCCTTCGTATGCGAGCTAAAGTCGCACTTTACTTAATATATTATATATTTTTTTCAATTAAAATTTTCCACTTTTGCATATAAAAATATATTTCTCATTATTGCGGTCTGAATAAATCCAAAACTATTGAGTTTGTTAAAAATAATATTCAAACAGCTTAGGCTGAGACCACACGGGCGTTTTTAAAACGGGGCTTTCTGATTTTTGTGTTAAATTTGAAGTTTTAAGAAAATTGAGAACTTTCAAATTAAATACAAAAAGCAGAAACGCAGCGTTTTAAATACGCCCGTGTGACCTCAGCCTTAAAGGTAGTTTTGTTTAAGGTTTTTAAGTGGCTTTTGTTATAAAATTGGACAACCCTTTCTTAAGTTCTGAGAAAATCGTTGGAGCAGCCTCTTCAAAAATCGATTTATTGTGAATAAAATTAAAACTTATCAATCGATTTTTATGAAATAAAGCTTATATTATTTCTAGCATATGTGGCTTTATGATGTAGAAATAAAAAGGGTAACATTTTGCCATTTTATATGTTTTATAAAATTAAAAAAAAATAAAAAATTTTCAATTTCGCATGAAAAAAATATAATTTTCATCATTGCGGTTTAAATGATTCCGAAACCAGTGATTACATAAAATATATTAGAACGGCTTAAAGGTAATTTTATTCCAAGTTTTGTAGCGGTTCTTGTAATCAAATTGGACAGTCTGTTTCTAGGTTATGATATAATCAGCGTAGCAGCTTCTTCAAAAATCTAAAATTTCAGAAAAACATAAAAAAATTATCCATAGAATTTACAATTTCGACTTTTTTTTGTAGTTAAGGAAGACAATTCCAAAAACGCCCCAAAAATTTTTTTTACCTAAAGATGGATTTATTCAAAATTTTTATTTTATGGCTTAGGGATTTTTTATTCCCGAACTTTTTTTTGTTTCCCGGGAGAGCGGGAAACAAAAAAGAAATTTCCGGAATCGTCCTTTTCCCGCTGTCTTCAAATAATTTCAATTGCTTTTTTAATAGCAGCGTTTAAAGTTTCCTCGAAAATCTTCCAGTTCAACGCATCACTGCCATCTGAAGAAATATCTATTTCCCCATTTTCTTCCTTATTAAATGCATCAAGTAAACCTGTATGAATATTTTCTGCACATCTAATTACCGTGAATTTTGGTGCATACTGAAAAACATTGCAGCTACTTTTACTAAAAAAATTTGGTTCTTTTAAATAATTAATTAAATAAACAACTATTTTCTCTTCGTTTCCATCCAACACAATTTATTAAACACTTTCTGCCTTTGTAGGTTTCTTTCCCCTTACATAAATACTATTTCATGATGATCGATAACGATTTAAAGAAAAAGAAGAATTTTTGGATTTCAAAATCAGTACTTTTTTATGTGTATAAATAGATTTGCAATCCCAGGAATTCTCGGATAAAATTTCCGGGAAAGCGGTACACGAAAATACGCGATTGTCCCGGTAATTCGCGGGACTAGAAATCCCGCCAAGAACCCTAAATAAGATGCTTAAGTTGCATATATTTTTTATAGCTCTTCTATTTATGGCTCGCTAAGGAATAGAAATATTCTTTCATAACAAAAATAATCGAGACTATTATATTTCTTTTTGTTTTGATTCATTTGAACGAAAGTATTTGTTTGTTTTTGTTTTAATTTTTTCATTTCATTTGTAATTGTTGTTGTTTGATATACATGTTTATGGAATCGTTGTTGTTGTTCTTAGCGTTTAGTGCTTGCGTGTATAGATTTCGAAGCATACGTTAGGGAGGTTATTTTTTTCAATTTTCAAACGATAGAAAGCAGCTAATATTTTTAAATACCTATTTTGTTCAATATTCTATGAAAACATTTTATATGTATGATGTTTCATCCATTTAAAATTTTTGCAACTTGCAGAAAACTGTTAAATTATAATCATCTTTTATTTTTTATATAAAGAAGGAGCATAGCTATAACCAGGTGTCCCCAGGACACCACTCGTGTTTTTATTTTTTTTTATTAAAACGTACTTTGCCCCTTTTAATGACCTTCCCTAATGTAAGTATTATTCTTTCTTGTAAAATTTATGATAATTGGAATATTTATATACTTTTCTACACACCATTAACTTAACTTCGACAGCGATTGTCATCGTACTTAAAACTATAAAATGAAAAAAAAAAACAATTTCTTTATTGTCTACTAAAAGATTGATAGTTTTACTTTGATTATATTGAAAAACAACTTTTTTAATTCGATGAAACTTTGCTGAAAAACAAAATAGTTTCAATATAAACTTTCTTTATAAAAAAAATAATTTTTGTAATTAAAAACTCCTTCCTTTCGATCATGGTCTTAGTAAATATTTTGTAAACTTTTTTTTTATAATAAAAGAAGCTAAAATCAGTTCGCCATTGTAAGAGTCGACAGTTTTTTATTATCACCTTAAAGTTAATTTTTTAAATTTATTGACTAAAAAATATGAAAAAGAACTAAAACTAAAAGTAAAAGCAAAACAAAAAAGGATAAGGTATCCTTAAGAAGTTTGCAAATTTTCTCTTTTTTTTATTGCCATTTGAATAAGTGTTTGTTGTCACTTTAAGTCAGCTACTTGAACATAAACCACATAAAGAAAGATAAATATTTTTTTTTGTTGGCAAAAATTTTTTTTAGAAACAAGTTATACACTTGGAGAAAAATATGAGAATGCTTTGAATTTTGAAAAAGAAAAGTTTCCCTATGAAAAAGGAGTCTAGGACAAAATTCACATTAGGCAAGTTTTCTTGCCACAGGTTTTTATTTTTCATGCAGAATGAGAGCAAGAGTTATGCAAATAGTATATATTTTTTCATCATTTTCCCACAAAAGAGGAATTTCAGCAATAAGAATTGCAAAGTATAATATCAGTATAAAGGGTGTAGAACTTTCTACTCAACTCCTATGGGTTTCTATATAAACTGCCACTTTGTTTGGCTAGAGTGTTAAAAACAATCTCACTACACACTTACAAAACACATAGTATTCGTAGTTGTGGTAAATTTATGCACAAAGTTTTTATTTTCTTTTTTCCATAATGGTAAAAAGAAAGACTCAACTAAACTTTTTTCTATTCTATTACTTTTTTTATATGGCTGCTTTTAAAATTCCAAGTTATTCATTGTTTTATTAAAACGATTACAGATTTTTTTTATAGGATTTCTTTCCTCTACAAAGTTTTTGTTTTCGCTTTAGCTACAGGCAATATATTCTTATTTATCAACAATGTCAAGGCGAATAAAAATAACTTGCTCTATAAATTGGCTTTTGGTAGGTGTTGTGATAATAATAACAATTGCTTGAAAAAGTCAAAGGTTTCTTGAATAAGTCATAAAATAAAAAAATAAACTGTATAAATAAGTTGAGGTTGAAGAAAGGAGTTATTTCAGTGGCATTACAGAAAAATCGTGCTTAAACTTTAGAGTATTTGCGAAACTGGAAACTATAATTTATAGGTTTCTGATATAAAAATATACACCATATGAATCTAGCTTTAATAAACGAAAAAATCTAGATTTAATTTTCAGTAAACAAATTCAATGAATTAGTAAATATTTTAACTAGAAACGGACCTATAAATAAATTTGTAAAAACATACAGACAAAAATGTGTCAATAATTTTATTGGAAAAAAGATGGTTTTTATTTCAGTAATCAAATTGTCTAAATCTCTAAAACAATTTGTCTAAAAATATTTACAAGTTTTAAATAAAATAATTTACTGATTCCAATACAAATATTTACTAGATTTTTGTGTGATCTTATAAAGTAATTTGCCTAAGAATACTTACGAATTCTAAGCAAAATAGTTTACTGAATCAAACAAAAATATTTAAAAAAAACATTTTGTCTGAGTCAGTAAAAACTTTTTTTATATTTTTAAGTGCATTAAGCATTTATGAGATTTAACTTGGTTAAATTTGTTCAACTCTGTATGTTTATCTAAAGACTCTAAAAAAATTAATGATAATTAACGCAACAACATTAACGAATTGATTCACTCAGAAATCTTCAGTAAACAAACTTGTTGCAATCGCTTTCCTTTTGCTATAATTATTGTACTTTTAATAATATTACACATATATTATATGTGTATTTCTCCATCGGGGTTGTTTTTTTACGGCACGGAAAACTGATGTTTGCAGTTGTTTTTGTTGTTTGCATCCTAAATAAAAGTCAAACAAAAAGTTCACTGATTCAGTAAAGCACATTTGCTAAAAATTTATTTTATTTTAAACAAACTTTTGTTTGAAAATTTGTCGATGATAGTTTGTTCTGTGACGTAAACAGTTGTTTAGAAGTGGCCGGCGACAACTGAATGAACGGAACTTCGATTTTTTCTATGTTGCATCTTCAGAATCCTATTTAAATATTTATACCCGTCACCATGGGTAAATAAGTTAGCCAAAATAAAAGTTCCCTTTAAAGTTTAGCAAATTGGGACTTTGACTCGCACACGTTTGCATATACATATCGACGCCTTAGCGACAAAAATTAAAATTTTAAGGAGAAGGGTTTTTTATTGTATTTAAACATGATTTATATTCATAAACTGTCGCTTACTTAATTTTGAAATTTTCACGATTTTAAACTATGGGTAGGCCCATTCATTTTTGATTCCAGGAAAAAATAAATTTTTTATAAAATGTCTTTTACGATCATTTCACGCAAAGAGGTCGATATGTATACCTCTTTTCCTTTTGTTTTGGTGTTTTTTCCTTTTAGCGCTTTTTTCATGTTGATGATTTTTTTTTTCGTTTTGGCTTTTATTTTAATTTTATGGTTTTTAGTTTTGGGATTTTTTTGGCTATTGTCTCGTTTTTGATAATATTTTTAGTTTGGTGATTTTTTTCGTTTTGTTGTTTTTTTCGTTTCAGCGCTTTTTTTCGTTTTGGCGATGTATTTTTTATTTTTTATTTCGAGTTTGTTAGTTTTTGCCTTCTTTGTTTTGTTTTGGCGATTTTTTTAATATGTTCCTATTTTTCTTTTAGTGCTTTTTTCATTATAGGGAGTTTTTTAGATTTAGTATTTTTTTTATTATTGGTTTTTTAGTTTGGCTTTTTTTTGGCAATGTTTTCGTTTTGCAATTTTTTCATTTTTTAGAGATTTTTAAGTTATGTATGACTTTTTCCGCCTCAGCGCTTTTTCTTTATTTTGTCGCCTTTTTTTCGTTTTGGGTTTTTTTTTAAATTTTTTTTATATATATATTTTTTGTTTGTTTTGGTGATTTTCTCTTTTTGGCGATTTTTTTTAGTTTTCAGCTTGTTCGTTGCATTACTTGAAAGGGTATATATCCTTTTACAATTAATTTTGTTTGTTTCAAGGGTCTAGTTCTGTATTACGGTTCATAAATTACAGACTAATTTAAAAATTACGTTACACGATGGAGTACCCTGTAATTTTTAACTTTGTTTTTTTTTAGTTTTCGTTACTGTTGCCTTTAAAATGCTGCACTGTCTGTAAAACTTTCAAATGTTTACCTCTTGCTGTTTACAATATACAGCTAATTGTCAAAATTACATGGTCAAAACTACATTAACTGATAGAACACCCTTTAATTTTTATTTTGTTTAGATTTCAGTATTGGTACAGTCTTCATAATAATACAGTGTCTTTCAATATGTATATATGTCAAGTGTCTGTAGCATTAGGATTTTCCATGTTTCGTTGCTCGCTTTAGAACACCCTTTTATTTTTAACTTTCATAAATGTTTAGTGTTTTTTAACTTTAATTAACATATCCTGTAAAAATTGCAGGTCTGTAGTTCTTACGGTTCTCCAGATAGGAGCCTGTGACAGACAGAGGGACGAACGGACGGACAGCGCAGCAAAAACAACTGTGTTGTTGTCACCTTTGGTGTGCGGAACCCTAAAAAAAACACCCAATATAAACAAACCTATTTCTATCGCTTTATCATAACATCTTAATTTTAAGAATTGCGTTTGGAGATATTAACGATTTAATGTAAAATCTATTGTGTTGGTGTTCTAAAAAATTGCCGTGATACATTTTGAGAAAATTGTAGTATTTGTGTATTGTAAGAAGACGAACAAGGATATGACCCTAGCTCGATTTTGGCTTAATTCGATTTAAGATGCTATGATAAAACGACACAGATAGTATATAAATAAATATCCATTTAATTAATAACAAAAGCCACAGTTAATGATTATTAATTTTTAATTGTTAATAACACAAAGCATGCCACAATGTATTAATTAAAAGAGTATAATTAAAAATAAGTTATAGCCGAAACCCTTCCCTTCACACATAAAAATGTCTATCTAGCTTTATACATTTGTTAGACATTCATAAATTTAAATTAACAACTAAAAATAAAACCAAACTCTTTCGTTTTTATTTAAAAAGCAGTGAAAAGTAAACACATAAATACTTTCAAATTAAAATGAAAAACTATTAATAAAAATTATTTAAATTAACTTTTGTTTTGTTGTGCTTATTGTTTTATTTGTGTTATTTGTTTTTCTTTTTTCGGGTGGCTTTTAATTAATTAAAATTTGTTGAACATGTCAGAGGCAATTAATGATGCTGGAAGTAAGAAAGAAATTTTCTTAAATATTCCAACTAACATTTTAATATAAATGATTGTGAAGCACGTAACTGCCGTTAGTTGTTAATGCATTAATGCACTGTTATGTCCAGTTTTTAAATGCAGTGAATGTATGTGGTCACTTTTATGTAGAGGGAGGTACAGCAGATACTGCTATCACTGAACGGAAGTTAACACATGAAATGTATACGTAACACTTCACTGGGTATAAGATAAGAACTACTTAAACTTTGAAAAGTACACTACAAAAATTAATATAAATATTTGAAATAAATGACTAATTATATTACAGAAAACTTATATAGGCACCATCTATGAAGTTGCTAAAAAAGTTAAGCTACAACTAAACTTTTCCAGATAAAAAAAAAACTTTTCTACAAAACGATTAATTTAGCAGTAGCCTGGAGCCCAGTATAGTCTGATACTATATATATCCATTAGGACACGGAGGGCTCTTCTATAGCTTCTAACTATTTTCTATTTAAAGCTGTATTCATTCAAAGCCTTTAGCGCCTCCTGATTCTTAGCATAGAAGGATACCTCCTCACTTTAAACCACATTTTCGGACATCAGTTATATAGCCTTTAGAATCGCTAGGATTTCAGCACAGCACACTCATTCGGAAGTCTGAAATGCTGTCTGATGCTAAAATATAGACACTAACGGTGGTGCCTACTCCCATTTTATACCCGTCTGTGAAGACAGCCCAACCCTCGTAGATCCTATCAGATTAGACGCAAAAGTCCCTATGTGGTATTACTAATGATGGCATCCTCTTAAATTTCAACGACCTGGAAAGCCGTTAACCCAGGGGTTATGGAAACCTGTACATTGAAGTTGATCTCAATGGGGACATTTGTATATCTGTACTTCAAAAATAAAACGCACATGACATTAATGGGTCAATTTTGCCCAATACAAAATATTCATATATTTATTATCTTTGATTATTTTTTTACATTCATTGCATGTAATATGGGGTTTCGGAATGATTTTTGCAAACAAATTTATTACATACCGAAAATTTTTTGGAATATTTCGTTGCTTTGTACCGATTTGGCTAAAATAAGAAGCATCCACTTTTCAAACTTTTACCTTTGAGTTGTTTGCTAAGGCACTTTGAACGCTTTTGACGATTGCTTTGGCATGACTGCTTGGCAGTAGATTCGTTCTATATGATATATTTTTTTCTCGCTTATTAGCTTCACAGCCGAATCTTCCAAATAAATACGTCGCTTTTACTTCTTATTCCGATTCCAGTCCGGAATAATCTTTACGTACGAATTGTAGGCTGATATATCCAATATGTTGCATAATACTGTCTGTGGCCATCGACTTGTTCTTCTTCTACAAGTGTTTGTTCTTATTAGTTAATCTAATATATCAACTCCGGATTTTATCCCATTGTAAACGTGAATGGTATCTAGCTGCGCAAATGGGCAACATCCACGAAATGTACCTAGTTGCTCATCCGCTGTCATATATCGTACAGTATTGAACATTTTCCGTACATTTTATTCCTAATGAATCCAAAAATCCCTGATAGTAGTAAGTTCACCGCGGGCTCGTTTTTCGTCTTATCAAGTTGCATCACTCACGATATATTTTGAAATATTCGCAAACACAGTGTACCTGTGTTTGCATCGCGGGGAAAACCACAAGTAGGGACTGTCCAATTAGCCAATAGGAGCAATCATCCCTCGCAAAAAAACCTTCCGTGTTTGAGCAACCCTCTAATGTGATGAATAAAGTGTATGACTTTGACAAGAGGTGTGAAACTGTTCTGGACAACAGAAAGAAAATGGGGGAAAATGATACCCCGTTACTCCTTTGGAAGTAGCACCATCAGGTGGTACAGTGGTGGCTCCAGAACGCCGCAGGCTCTGGTGTGGGAGTCCTAGGACCAAGGACGAACTACTACGAGTTCTTGGGAAAAGCTCCTTCCATTTTTCAATCGGAAGTTTATGCCATTGAGAGATGCACACAGCTTAATCTTGACATGGCTACCCAGGAAGATAAATAGCCATCTGCTCGGATAGTCAGTCTGCCATCAAAGCACTCAGCTCATATGCGTTTACTCCTAAGTTAGCCGCATCAAGCTAAATCAACTAAGCAGCACGAATAAGGTTATACTCTACTGGGTTCCTGGACACGCCGGGGTGGTAGGAAACGAAAATACAGACAAAATGGCCAGAAGGGGGTTTGTACAGACATAGATGGACCAGAACCGGGTTGAGGACTTGAATTGGATAAAATCCGGGAAGATATAGTGACGGAAAGCAAGAGTACTAGGGAACACCTCTGGTTCAATCTCCCTGGAATGAGGCATGCAAATTGATTGGAACGTATAACCAAAATCGTTTCTTAGGCTTCCGCTTCCCATTCTCGAGTTGATAATTCTACTGGTGAGCAGTGAATTTGAGTACCTCTATCGAATCCTTAATGGCCTATATAATAATATTATTAAAGGCCCCACTAATTTGAACAACATCTTGAATTTTGATTTTAACGTTGTTGACTACAGACAGTGTTGCCAGAATGATGATTTTATCATATTTTTGATGATTTTTAAACCAGAATATGATATGATGATTATTTTCCTTAAATGATGATTTATTTTCTCGCAAATTATGATTTTTTTGAGCTTTTCATATGTATATCGTCACAGAAAATGAAAAGGCCCCATTTCACATTTTAAAAGTTTTACAGGAGAAGAATGAATCTTGTTTAAATGAAAAATATATTTACAACTAGTGCAAAATTTTACAATATAAGTAAAAAAGACCCAACAAATGTATATATTTATTGTGAAATTTTGCACCAAATGTCAATATATTTTTCATTTAAGTAAGTTTTATGCTTCTCCTGTAAAACTTTTAAAATGTTATATAGGGCTTTCTACATTTTCTGTGATGATATATAAAGAGTTATTGAAAGAAATCGTGCATTACATATTGTAGTTGTTTGAATCAATTAATAAAAGTCTTTAACATATTTCCCTGTTTTCGATTTTGTCTAGCTCTTTTTCGGTTTTGGGGTATTTTAATGTATAAAGCGGGGTACAGCTGTCGAACTTGAGTGGCAGTCGGAAATTCATCAGCTTTGAAAGATAGTTTTGAATGACAACACTGTCAATCATGTTGGATGTTAAAAAATTTTGTGGGATATACAAAGTTTAATGTGCCGAATTCAACTCCGTTTTCGGTGTTTTTATATCATGTACAGATTCCTTAAATGGGTGTGACTAATATTTCCAATAGCACCCTAAATCGAGAACAAACTTTCCGATTAGAATAAATAAGCCACCAAAAGATGCGTATTAAAATTCCCTTAAGTCAGAAATATTAATATTCTATATATCCAACTATTTCGGAGTTATACAGAAATTACCGGCGAACATTTTTTTGGAAAAATTAATTTTATTGTTTTCAAAAACTCATAAAAGAAATTTAAGCTGCAAACATTTAAAATTTTTATCATTAGTCTGACAGCTAGCTAGACATAAAAAATTCGATGGGCAAATGTTGATTTTATTCACAATTAAGTGAAGGAGCTCAATTGATAAAAATCATAATTTCCATACAACAGAAAAAATTTCAATTTATGTGTGTGTATATGCACTAGTTCGCTCACCTACTTGTGAATAAAATCGACATTTGTTTGTCGATTTTAAAGGTTTTTGGCTTATAATATTCCTAATATATAGTTAGCTTCCTTCCCTCTTAATTTTTTTCATGACTTTTTCAAAACGAAAAAAGATTCATTTTGCATGAAACACGATTGTTTTCGCCACTAATTTCTCAATAACACCGAAACAGTATGAAATAAAAATAAATAAATGTAAATGACTTAAAGGTAATTTTATTCTGTATATTGTGGTGCATTATTTATTCAATTTGGACAAACCATTCTCCAGTTATGGTAAAATATACTGATGTACCCAGTAAAAATATCAGTCATGCCAATTAAAAAATCTGTACGTGATAGGAAATATACTGAGCACGGATTTGTGGATTAAAGTTTGTATATTTCACAGATTTTTATTTCAAGTTGAGTTTTCCGAGATTTTTTCGCGGTGGAAGTTATTTTGTCGCATTTTCATATGTTCTTACAGTCATGGCGATATTTTATATGCTACGCTGATTGCTCCTGACTTTCAAACGTTTTCACAAATGTTTACTCTTACATACAATTTTAAAATGTGCAAGAATCTCTTTAATATTGGTTGCCAAAAATGTAATAACTCTCCTATCTAGAAGATGACATGAAGGAAATCATATCATATTAAAGAACTCGTTTTTATTTTAGTTTGCTATAAACGTCTCATTGTTCAACTTAGGAATACGAATTTGTGATGATTTTTTATATCAAAATATGATTTTTATTTCGTCATATGATGATTTTCTTCGAAAAGCTTCTGGCAACGCTGACTACAGATAACCGAAATCCGACGCGCCCCCTTGGTTCTATTTTAGTCTGATCAATGCACTATGTTGGCGAGGATTGTCGTGTGGTAGCTGGTACCTTGTACTACGTAATTATTTTTTAGCCTTTAGTGCATTATCGGCATCACTATTATGATTCATTAGAATAAAATCATTTAACTTAAAAATATGTTTATTTATTTTATTTCTATTTCTGACGTACAGAGAAAAAATCATTATCAAAAAATTTTCAAACAAAAGTTTGTCTAAAAATAAATTTCATTTTCAGTAAATGTTCTTTACATAATCAATGAATTGTTTGTTTGACTCTGATTAGCACGCAAACACCAAAAACAACAAAATAAAATTATCATAAAAAAACCACCCCGATGACGACATACACACAAAAAACAACAACAACAATGATAGCAAAATAAATGCGATTGTACCAAGTTTATTTACTGAAGATTTTTGAATGAATCAATTAGTTAATGTCGTTGCATTAATTCTCATTAATTTTTTTTAAGTCTTTAACAAAGTGAAATTTCATAAATTCCTGATGGATGATGATGATAATGAGCCAGACAAAATTTTGTTTGATATATTGCAAAAAATCCAGTAAATATTTTTGTTTGATTAAGTAAACTATTTTGGTTAATATGTGTTAGTATTTTTAGACTAATTGTTTTATAAATTCAGACAAAAATATTGTTTGATATTTTTGATAAAATCCAGTAAATATTTTTCTTTGATTTAGTAAATTGTTTTGTTTACAATTTGTTCACTGAAAAAAAACACGGTTTTTTTCAATGAAATTTCTTAGATATTTTTGTCTATATTTACAAATTTGTTTGCAGGTCCGTTCCTAGACAAAATATTTACTATTTCATTGAATTTCTTTACAGAAAATGAAATTTAGTTTTTTTTTCTGTGTAGATCTCTTACGACATCTCATTATTTACTTCTACCCTACAACTAGAAAAGTGTATATCCGTAAGTAAAGATAGGGTCTGAGAGCTGGTTTTAGCGTATGACCCATCCTATCTTCTGATATGTCCCGGTGCTCTGGAGTCCTTGGATAGTATTCGTCTAAACCGTCATAGCTCACTGACATATTGATGTTAACTTCAGACAAATCCCAGTGTCTTAGTTTATATTTTTCATGTAACAAACTTATCATAAGATTTGTATAAATAAGAACTGCGATCACATATAACCGACCTACCTAATAGCACTTGTGATGGTAGTTTGGCCATTTCCATTGCACTGTTCTGCCGTATATGTTGAATATTAAATTGATGTTAATTTTACCTTGTGCCTTGGGATATTGATTATATCTATGTAACTCCTACTGAATATAACATACGAACTTTAACCTAATGTAATCACTTTGGACTCAAAAGCAAATTATATAGTTCTATATAATCACATTATTTAATTTAATTTTATTTCATTCTATTTTTAAATTTTAACTTATAGGAAATCCATTTACTTTCATTAAATTCTCGCTCTAGTTGTTTTTCAAATCTATTTTAATAAATTTTTAGTTTAAATTTCAATAATTAAAAGCTTTCGTTTTACTTCAATAAACAAACTAGACCAGCATTTGTTTTTTTTATATTTGTTTGTAACCAATCCCGTTATTAATATCTATGAGAAATATATGCATAGTTTCAAATTGTTTTCTAAATTTGAGGTGACACAACAATAAATATTCAAATTCGATTATTAAACTCAATAAATTTCAATTAAATATAAAAAACCATTTCCTTTACTAAACAAAAACTTTTGATCAAATTAGAAATACAAATAATTAAAAAAGTGTGTTTTAAAAAACGACAAATTTGATCATGCATGAAATGTGTCACAGCATGCTCCCGTTCTTTTTTTTCAGTATTTGTTATAATGAAAATGAAACTCACAAGCAGCACATTTCCACTTCAACGCCAATTTTAGGGCGTAATTTGTTGATTTTATAGCTTTATGTCTGTCTGAGCGTCTTTGCACTATAACTTGTGTTAATGCCTGGACTCAGGCAATCAAGCATTGAGGCATTTGTCACCTTTGACTAAACGAATGAATGACTGACTGACTGACTGACAACTACCAATTTAAGCGGTAAAAGGTGAATTATGTATTTTGTTTTAATTTACTTTTTTTCTTGCTTTTTTATGTTAATGAAAAGAAGCTTAATAAAAATTTTTTTTATAAAAAACACCACTTTACTCGTGGAGAACGAAGACTTTTTGTATGCCTTGAATCAATTAAACATTGACAAATTGTCGCTTTTATTTTTGGTAGTTTAAATTCTAAAAATATATGTTTTTTCTTCTATCGGTAAAACATTTGTTAACAGATGTTCCATGGTATTTTCTTTTTCATTGATTCTCTTCGTTGTTGGCCATTTATTTTATCAATGAACAGAAAATCTAACGATTGGTGGGTGTTTCCCCTGTGTGAGTTATTGACAAGGTATTTAAAATTGAATTTATGTGCTGTTTTGTTTCTTTTAAATGAAATATGTTTTAAATTTTTTTGTAAATATATTTATAACTAGTGGTAAGTATGAATATAAAATATGTAAATATTTTCATGCTTGCTCATTTATTAGTCTATAAATTAGCAATTTAGTTTTATGAGCATTTATTTTTAAAAAATTTCCGAAAGCTTTAATAACGACACATGTTCTAATATAATCTCTAATATAGCTGGGCATTGCTATGATAAACTGGTTATTTAACATCAACTTAAGCGATATAATTCTCGTATGCAATTTTCATGAAAAGTTTGTATATATAAGAATTGAAATCACATTGAACAGAACCACATCAGCCCACAACTCGTGATAAGCAGGATGAGCACTGATGTTTTTGTCAGTTTTTCCCTTGTTTCTTGGAATATTAATCATGCATGATTTTTTTTTAATAGAACGTTACGAACCTCATCCTAATAAAAAATTTGGAACCTAGTTATGTCACATACCGAATTTAGCTCTCTCTCTCTCTCTCGGCTAAGTCCAAAATCAGGGCAGACTATTTATATTTTGTAGCAGCGGTTTTTTTATAGCAGTTCAAACTCGGAGGGAAGTATTACCATTTCTTTAATCGATGCCATTACATATCGAAAATACTTCACAGCTGTCTGAAAAGTGGAATTTGCTTTTGCTGCTGACTTCAATATTCACAAGTCATTCTGACTTCGCCATTCTAGCCATACAACTTTAGAAGTCCAATATGCCGATTTGTTCACCGAGCAAAACTATCCGGCGCCACTATTAAATAAGCAAACACAAACTTGGTGTGCTTTAGGCCATCAACACAACATTTATTCTAATTTTCTCACTTCAGACCCTGACAAGTATAAAGTGAATGCCCATGCAACTCCTGGTAACTCGCGCCATTAAATCATATCTGCCCCTCTTCTCAAAACTTCGTAACACGCTAAGTACTTCAGCCAACGGTATCATCTTTAGCAATGTGAAATATCTTTGAGGTGACAGAAAGTGACGAACTCCAATAAGACAAAAAAAATTTACTTGAGTAGAACATAATTCTGACTTTAAAAAAACGACTTCAATACATAGAAAAAACTAAATATCATTTTCAGTAAAGAAATTCAATGAATTGGTAAATATTTTGTTTAGAAACGGACCTACAAAAAAATTAGTAAATACAAACAAAAATGTCTCCACAATTTCATTGGAAAAGCCCAAGTTTTTCAGTAAACGAACTGTCCAAATCTATAAAAAAAAATTCTCTAAAAATATTTACAAATTCTAAACAAAATAACTTACTGAAACAAATAAAAATGTTTACTGGATATTCTGCAATATATCAAACAATATTTTTGTCCCAATTTCTAAAACAATTTGTCTAAAAATACTTAGAAACTCAAAAACAAAATAGTTTACTGAATCAAACAAAGTATTTACTGAATTTTTTGTAGTATAACATACAAACTTTTTGTCTGAGTCAGGAAAAACTTTTTTTTTATATTTTTAAGTTTTAAATAATGACATCCATTAAGCATTTATGAAACTTCACTATGTTAAATGTGTTCAGCTCTGAATGTTTATTTAAAGACTTTAAGAAAATAAATGAGAATAAATGGAAGAACAACATTAATGAATTGATTCACTGAGAAATCTACACTAAACAAAGTTATTACAATCGTATTACTTTTGCTGTCATTGTTGTTGTTATTTATGTGTATGTCGTCATCGTGGTTGATTTTAACGACACCGAAAACTGGTTTTGCTCTCTTTTTTTATGTTTGCGTCCTGAATAAAAGTCAAACAAAAAATTCACTGATTCAGTAAAGAACATTTACTGAAAATTAAATTTTATTTTAGGCAAACTTTTGTTTGGAAATATTTTGGTAAATCATTTTTTCTGTGTACAAATAGGTCAATCCGAAATTTTTCATAGTACCAAACTTTTCATGTCTGTTCAAATAAAAAATATTTCAATATTTTTGGCGACCACTTTATCCGTCCGATTTCTACTTAAAGTTTTCTTTCAAACAAGAAAAAATTTTGAAAATCGATCCATAAATGGAGGAGCAAGGCGATAATCAATATTTGGGCGGTCAAATTGCCAGTCAGATTTCGAAAAAAAGTTATGGAACAAAACTGCAAGCAAACCCTATCAACAAAAAAAAAAAATAATAATAATAATAACTTTGAAAATAGGTTTACAACGGATAGAGTTGTGCACGTAGAAACGGTAAAACCAAACTCCTTTTGTGGAGTCGGTTAAAATATTAGGAAAATGAGCATGAAGAAAACTAAGACTAGGAATTGTGTGCAGTTAATATCAATTTAGTAGTAATACAATTCTCGTATGCAAATTTCTCAGAAGATTCGTATAAATAAGAACTGCGATCAAATTGAAAGGAGCCACCTAACAAGTTCTCATAAACGGAGATACACATGAGCAATAACGATGAAAGTGGTAGGCATCCGCAAACAATGTTGTTCTGTTCTCTCGTGTGAGTTGAATATTAAATTAATGCTAATTTCTCATGTGCCTTGTGATATTCATCATGCCAACATCTTTCTGAATATAACGTTACGAACTTTAGCCTATATAATTTTGCTTTAAATACATGTTACATATTTTTATTTTTACAATATATTTTTTTAAACTTGCAAACATTTTTCATTTTCAAAATATACATTTTGTTTTGTCCCATTTTACACATTTATAAGCTCGTTAAATCGATAATTAACGTTAAGTATTCTAAGGCAATTTAGCAATGTTAATGACACAATTACATATCGAAAATGCCAAGTTACACAATTGTTGTGTTGCATATGTATTTTGTGCTGCATTAACAATTGCAATTATTCTCAGCTCTTCATGATGTTGAAGCAACATTTAAAATGATTATTTCCAGAACATAATACAAAAATTTGATGTAAATAACAAGGATCTAATAGATGGTTTATATGTACATATATACATAATTCAAATTGTGGTATAATTGCTAAGTATCGTTGCTGTTGCTGTATGCCAACGGCATTAGTTTACCGAACAACTTATGATTTTGTTGTAAACAAACGTATAAAGTGGTAAGTATACACTGAGAGAATTTCGCTTCATATATTCAATGAAACAAGTTTATTAGATTTTTTCACAGTTCTAATGAAATATTTCCCAATCCTAATGAAATTTCTGCAGAATTTCATTGGAATTGCGTCATTAGCTTTCATAGTTTAGTTAATAAATTTCGTTGGATTTATGACAACAACATTGTGTCATTTTATGGAAACCCCTTTAAGTTTTCACAAAATGTTTTAATCCTTACTTAATATTCATAAAATATATACTATAAAAAATTAAAAAAAAATTTTAATGTTATGTCCTTTAATGTTATAATTTCAATGAAATGTATTTCATTGTTTTGATGAAATATTTAATTGCATTTATGAATGTCCGATCAAATAAATTACATATAATTCTTTTTTTAAAAAACACACCCTTATTTATTTCAACAGTTGGCAATCAAAACCAAACAACAAAAATTATTTTAATTGTTTGTTGTTGTAGTGTTTCTTATTATTGTTATTTACTCATAGATGCATTGTTTTGGCAGTGATGTTGGCTGAAGTAGTTAAGACGTTGCCTATAAAGCAAATGATGAGAATCGAAAGCCTGAGTTCAATACTGTGAGCGGTCATTAATATTACTAATGTGCATTGTCGTACGTATTTGTAGCATGGAATAGTCAATAAATTCATAATAAATAAAATATTTAATCTAATGACGTTAATAACGGACCTTTTCACAATGTACGATTAAAAGCTAACATGGACTTTAACGGCAAGCTCGGCATAAAAAAATGCCGTTAAAGTCCACTAAAACAATGATATAACTTCATTGCAATAATGGCAGATATTCATTAAAATAATAATCTAATAATTTCATTAAAATAATAAAATTATTTTATCAAAACGATGAAATAATATTGCCAAAATAATGAAGTATGTTCATTGAATCAATGAACTTTTTCATATATTTAATGAAATTTTCATTAAAATAAGTTTAAAGAAACTTATTTACTTAACCCAGCGAAGTGTGACTTTGGTTGATTTTTAATGAAGTTTTTCATTGGATTATTTATTACATATATAGCATTTATGAACAAAATTCTTTCAGTGTAATAATGCCGTTTTTATTATACATGTCGTGGCTTCTGTTAAAGCAATTATTGCCTTAGAATCTAAGGCATAGATGCACATATGATCCTCTAGCTGTTGTTGTTGTTGTTGTTGTTAATGATGAAACATAACAAGCGACAATAGTTTTGCATGTTGCATAAACACGATATAAATAACAACACAAGTACAATACCAGCTACCACTAGCTAAAAAAAAATAAAACTTATAATATTGCCATAACTATCTGCAAATTAAATAGTTGGCGAGTTGTACGTATTTATGTACGTTAGTTAGCTCTACAGGCATTATTATTGAACCTACAAGTTGCATGTTTTTCAAAAAAATATGCGTGTTGCTAGCACGCAATAATTTTAACAAGTTGAAATCATAAAATTTGAAATTACTTGCTAAAAGGAAACACAAATAAAAGTTAACAATGGGAGAAAAATGAACATGGTAACATAAGTACTCATCATCAGTCATAAACATGCATGTTGCAAATGCAACATGCTCATGTAGCGTATAATATGCATGCAATATCCTTTTGTTTTAATGTGCCTACACAATGGTTTATTGTCAGGACAATTTCAGGTGAAGTGCAAAGGTTTATTTTTAATTTAACGCCCATTAGAAAAGTTGTCAACAAATTTGTGAAAGCAAAATAACAACCACAAGAGAAAAATCTCCTGTATAAATTTTTCATTAGATCTTTGAATTTAAATTTATAACAATTAAAAAATAAAAAAATTATCTGTTATTTAAAAAAAAATTAAAAACGTTATGCAGTAGAGTCTTTTATTAAATCCACTTTTGACATTTTTTCATCATATTGATGACACCGTTTCATCAAATTGATGACACTGAGTCGTCATATGTGTGTTTATGTTAACTTTATTCTGCCGATGCTGCAGATAGTGGCGTGACTGAAATGGAAGAGGTGTAGGCTTATAAATATGCCATGAATTAAGGAGCCTCGGTCAAGATACACATGAGAAGGAAAAATAAAATAAGAAAAAATAAAACTGAAATAGAAACAAGTAAAAGTAAGAAAATTTAAATGGTATAATTGTCTTAATCATTCCATTGATGGCAAGATGGCCAGCTGATGTTACAATGATGAACAGTATGATGGGGTCACACATGAATACACTTGACATAGCATTGATGTAAATATACATCAGCGTTATGATAGTTATTCTATCAGTGACATTATAGTGATGACATTTTGCTATTAAATTGATTGCTACTCGTCATTGTCATGATGTCAGCATGTCATTGCATTAATGATAGATTTTTCATCATTGGCATTGATAACCAGCTGATTTAAAGGTTGATATCAAATAACATCAGCGTTATGGCGGTTTTTCTATCAGTGTAGAGCTCAAGTTTTGGCCAAACATGGGTCATTGTAGAATCAAAATTTAGTTTAGTTTTATGATAATTTTAATATTGTTATTATGCCCTGTGGTTCCTTTAACCACCCTATACTCACGTCACGTCGGTCTGTCAGACCGATGTTTGTAGAGCCTACAAAACTTATGTTAGCTTAAAAAAGTTTTAATAAAACTCCATTTAGTTTTAGATATGTATGTATTTAGTAATATAAACACAAGTTTTAAAGAAAAGATCTTCTTTGTATATGACTAATAGTTTTTCATGGCAATCATTTAAAAATATGGTTAAATTCTTAAGAGATAAAAAAAATCCAAAAAAAAATGTATTTCTATTAAAACCAAACAAACTTAAATGCAATAATTCCAAGAAAATGACACAGGGAAATGAAAACATATAAACTAAATCTAAAAATAACACAAACTTAAGATATAGTTTCAAAATATAGCCTATGAAAAACTGTTACGCCAATACTCAAGTCGGTCTCGCAGACCAATTATTGCTACTTACGCACACACGTCCTATTTCCACAAACTTTATAATAGCACTTAATTGAATTGCATTGAGAATGATGAAGCTAACAGAAACTACAATACAAGAGCACGATTCTTTCATAAGAGAAAAATGAAAATACTATAAGTCGGTCTCACAGACCGTATGCGTGAGTGCGTATAGGAAGGTTAAGAAACAAAGGGCTGCGACAAGGAACGAAGGGACAAATACAATGGTGAACTTTAAAGTATGAAAACGTATTTTTTTCGATTTTCCATTTTTTTGAGGGTTGTTATTAAGTAGAATCGTATTCTATTCTTATTAGACGAAGCTAGCAATGCCCAAGATAATAATCTTAATGAGGCTATTGGACAAAAAAAAATTTTATTACTTGGACTCTGCGAAAATTTTTGTTGGAAATTTTGTTTAACTTGTCCCAACAAAAAATTTATTTATATAAAATTTTCAATAATTATTACATTAAAACATGTTTGCTAGTAACACACCAATATGTTGCAATCCTAAAAACTAAAAACCTGCGGAAAAAATCAACAGAAAAATTTTAAAAACCTCCTAATCAACTTTATGTAGGATCTTTTAAAAGATTATCTTGCATGGTTGAAGTCTGCCTGCTTAATGTTAACGTTTTTCTACATTTATTTTATTTTTTTGAAACGACAAAAAAATCAACCGCCATCAGACATGCATTTAATCCGCAAAAACACTAATTAACGCATGCCAAACATACATATACACAGGCAGAAATACTCGTAGTATCAGCTGCAATGGCAACGGCCACAAAAAATAAAAATTAAATTAAATGAATAAAATGAAAAATTCAAAAAAGGATTGAAAGAAACACTAAACACACATGTGTCAAATGATAAACAAATCAACTGAACTGAACTGTCTGTCTGTCAGCGTCTTTAAAATTGATAAGTTTATCAACAACAGCTTATCACAACACAACGCACACTTACATAGTTACAAATACAATTTTAGCATTGAAACATGCATGTGTATGTTTGAACATGCAACATAATCGTACACCGTCAACAAATCAACGTAATGAAAGCAACGCAACAAATAAACAGCATGTAAACAAGTACTTTAAAGAAACAGGGATAGCAAAGCTGATAAAGATTTGCACTGTGGGAGATAGAGAGTGAGAGATTAAATTTTTAAGCAGGATAACCTTCTTTTAGAAATTTCAAAGATTGTTAACAATTCAAAGAAATAGGTTTAGCAAGCCTGCTACAAATTTGCACTATGGGAGATTTAATTTTGGCATAAAATGGGTTAATAATATGTTAAAACGGCCTTAAAGACTTTCTTATGCAAACGAAGAGGAATTGTAATTGTACTATGGGTGAAATATATTATTTATTCTCATATGAAATTTTAATTTGCAAGACTTAAAATTTTTTTTTTGTTACAAAAAATCAGTTTTATTTGAAAAAGTTTTTGCAAATAAACCCCACTATAAAATGGACGTTTCACTAATCACATGTTTTACCATATTTTTGTACTTTCGAGAGAGCTCCATCTGTGTGCAAATTTTGTAGGCGTGGCACTGTCCACTTTTTTAACCATAATATTGTATTGTAACGATAATTAATGTGTATGCAAAGTTTCATTAGAATAGTTTTAGTAAAATTTGTTGAAAAAAATATTTACTTTGCATGGGCGTGGCACTGCCCATTTGTTAATTATGATGTAGTATTCAAAAAGAAGCTTAATGTGTGTACAAGGTTTTAGATGTATCGGCTGCGTAGAAGTAGTTGAAAAGGAATGTGTATTTACTTTGTATGGGTGCGATTGTATGGGAGACTTTCAACCGGACCAATCTAGAAATACTTCCTTTTAAATAAAGAAAAAAATCCGTAATCTGTTTATAAAGGCCAACGTTTTGAAACTTTTTGGGTAATAAGAAATTATTTTTTATTAAAAGACAACAACAAAACCAGTTTTCAATTACACTATGGGTTGGTTAAAGATAATCTTTCTCGAAGTAACACACAAATTATGAAATATTTTATAGCGTTTTAAAAGTACTCACTATATTTTCAATTAAAAAAAAAACGCAGTTCGAAAATGCGCTATGGACCATGTAGAGCTCCATTTTAAAAAATTTACAAAAAATTATTTTAAATAGTGTGACAGTTTTTGGGAAATATTATAGTTATCTTTTAACATTTAAATTAAAAAATAAGTGTACTATGGGCTGAACTATTCGAAAAAAGAAAATAAAGTCCGTAATTCCACTGCATAGATGCCACTTTGTGACTACAAGATATTCAGTTAAAACAAAACAAAGAACATACATATAAATTTTTATAAAACAATTTTTTAACTAATTGTGTTATAATACAATTTTCCTCTTTAAATCCATTTTTAGGGTTACGTACACCAAAAGTGTAAAGGAACACTATTGTTTTCGCTACGCTGTCCGTCTGTATGTATGTCTGTATGTCTGTCTGTCTGTCCGTCTGTCACAGGCTGTTTTCTCGGTAACCGCAAAAGCTACGGAGCTGAAATTTTCTTCTCTAACACAACAAATATATGACAGTTAAAAATTAAAGTGTGCTCTAAATTGAGCAACGAAAAATATTGATATATTAATGTAATACACATACACTTATATATAGACACTTTAAAGTTCGTGTTAATTGGTGTAGTCTGTAGAATAGACTACACCAATTACCACCGATATTTAAAGCAATAAAAATTAAAGGGTGTTCTATCAGTTAATGTAATTTTAACTATGTAATTTAGACAATTTGCTGTATCTTAGAAACCGTAAGAGGTAAAATCTGGAAGTTTAAAAAAAGCTAAAACTAAAAAATTGGAAAATAAAAAAAAAATTCATAACGAAAAATCGCCAAAATGAAAAAAGCGCTTAAAGAAAAATGCATCAAAACTCAAACAATTGCTAAAACGCAAAAAATCACCATAACTAAAAAGATCGCAAAAAAAACTAAAAAAAAACGCAAAAAACGAAAAAAATCGTCAAAACGAAAAAAAGCATTTAAACCTATAAAAAATCGCTAAAACTAAAAATATCGTCAAAAAACGAAAAAAATTTCCTAAAATGGAAAAAGATCACCAAAATCGCTAAAACTAAATATATCGTCAAAAAGCGAAAAAACGTTAAAAAAATACGCCAAAACGAAAAAAATCACCAAAACTAAAAAAATCGCCAAGAAATAAAACAAAAATTTAAAAAAACGAGAAATCCAAAGAAATTTATTATTCAGGCTTAAGTTTGTTCAATTAAATTTTTACAATTAAATCATTTTTTATTGAGAAATAAATTTTCAAAGCATGTGGCAATTGAAAAGTACAAAGACCAATTTCTTGATCGAACTTAAGGTCGAACTTAAGCCTGAATTATAAATTTCTTTAGATAAAACTCATATAGTTCGACTAAATACACACAACTTCAATTCAAAAATCGCAAAAAACCAAAATGAAAAAAGCGCCAAAACCGAAAAATCGCTAAATCAACAAAAAAAAAACTTAAAAAATAAAAAAATAAAATTAAACGAAAAAGCAAAATGAAAAAATTGCCAAAATGAAATAAGGGCAAAAACGCTAAGGGATATATGTATGTGTATTCGTACGGAACTCTTCGTGTGCGAGCTAAAATTGCACTTTATTTATTTTTTTACATATATAATTTTTCATTTTCATTATACCCTTCCTATCTCTTTGCCCACTGTGCATCGGTGTTTTTCACTGAAAACCATCATCACCAGAATTTCTAATCAACAACACCAGCATTTAAAACGATCGAATGTAAAGTGCGTAAATCCATATTGCTACGTCTACAAACAAGAGGCGTTTTTTATACATATGTTCAAATACACATATGTATGCTGTTGTTGTTGTTGTTGCTGCTATTTATCAATAACTACAAAAAAAGGATATTTATACAACTATACATGCAACTTCAACATTTCAACACGCACATTTGGACTTGTGTCAAAGTAGTTAACTGGCAATTAATATATTTTTTTAATATTCTTTTTTATTTTTAACAGCGAAAACTCTACAGCAATTTCAACATACAGCCCGACCAACTCATATTTTTTTTTTTTGAGTTTCAAAAAAATCTGTAGGTTTTGGCTTTATCTATAGATTTGTTGCAGCAAGTGAAGAAAAATAAATTAATAAAATCTTATACTCTTATCTTTTTGAAGTGTTTTTATGAAATTGAAAATTAAATGCAAACTAATGAGGAATTTAAACTTTAATTAGTCTGGTGTGAGAAATGAAATATGAATTATTATGAGAAATGAAAGATTTGTAGGTTTCAGACAGAATAAAATGACATTATATGGAAATTGTATAATGGGTAGATAGATAGATGGTCAGTCATTTTTAAATATTTTCATACTTGTTGGTTGTTTTAAGCAGGAACTCTTATAAATTTTAGCCAGCAAATTGGGGCATTCGATATCGGTCGAAATTTCAATAGTATTAATACATTCTGGTGGGTACAGATCCATTATTATCAATTTGTTGCACAATTAAATTTTTATCATATTTTTTTTGTCTCGTCTGTTTGCCGTTGCATTTCAAAAATTGAAATTTTAAATTGAAAATGGACGTTCATCATTTTTTGAATAAAGTTTCGACAAATAAGCAATAAATTTTGTAATTTTTTAAGAGTTTGCGGCGTCTTTTCCTTAAAATATAAACTATGTTTTATGTTGATTTAATATTCCAGTATAGTTAAATCAATATGAAATTGATACTGAAATAATATGAAGCATCGTGTGGAATCAAATATATTTCAATTTATAACAATGTGAATTTGATATTGTAACAACAGGAAGACTCGTGTTGAATTAAAGTTATATCAAGTTTAAACAACATGACTTTAATACAGCTATTTTATTAATTATTTTACTTACGTGATGTATATTCTCAAAGGCATCAGCAAAATTTGTGTTGTAGCCAAGATTTTTAACTCGGCTCAGTTGGTTGGCAGTCAACGCGCTAATCGCTGCAGCCGCAACAGCTTCAAACTTTATATTGGATATACATTAAATAAATAGCATCGTATGTAATATGAATTTCATTTCAATTCAACATGATTTAATTGATCATTTAACAGAACATATGTATATTTGAAATTAAAGTTATATAGTTAAAGTTATAGTTTATTTAAAATTATATGTAACGTTTATGACAAAATTGCGTTAACAGTGAAAAGTATTAAATCAAAGAGATTTAAGATTCGATTAATAATTTTCCGTGTTTAAAATTAATATGTAACAATGATAATTTTATATCAGCAGCAGGACATTTGGGATGTTTGTCGGTTATTAGTCAGCTATATATAAATAAACAACAACAAATCACACAACTGAAGACAACAGTGAATTGTACACAGAAAAGCAAAATCAATCCATCCATACTTAAATTAATCCAAAGCGGTGTCAAAAGTACAGTAATTCCTGACTTACGTAAATCAAGTACAAGGTGCTTGATTCAACTGCGGAATATTCAAGCGCAAAATACTTAATTCTAGCCTGAATCTTGAATCGAGTACAATCTTTTTTTTTTTTAATGAGTACAAAGGAGAGGAAGAATTAAGTATCTGGCGTAGCAACAAAAACCCAGATACTGATTCGCTGCGTAGAAGGGCGAGATCTTCGTGTGATAGAGTACTAAGGCGTAAAAAAGGTTTGAACGAACAACGTTTTCGTGCTATACTTTTTGCTACCGCTCGGAGCAGCAAAAGCTTCTGGCCATTCGCTAAAAGGGTAAAGGGATTATGATAGGTCCTCCATTCCGGCTCTTTTAAAGGATGACCAGTGAATAACTGACCCTATTTATAAAGCTATACCTTAATCTTCGGGCAATGCATTATTTTTTGCAGGAATAGTTGTACGACCATTTAAGCAATGAAGAATAGACCAAAAACTTTTATGGAATGCATCGACAATTTTAGTTTAGCACTGAGTGAAGATGTTGGCTCTATTGGGCGTGTATGAATCATGGTTATTTAGTCCATTCAACGACAAATACTACTGAAGCAGATATTTTTCAACAAACCACATAAATTCGTGTGATACAATCACATCTTATCTGCTCTTTTTGTGGGCGTGTTGGGAAACAGAAAACTAGTTTCATTTGCTCCTCCTACTAAGATAAATACATATCGCATAAACATTTAAGGGCCAAATTCACAATCTGTAGTTAGTTAACTAACGCTGGTGGTTTAACTAACTGTTTTTCGTCTAAATATCAATAATTAAACCACGAACATTAGTTAACTAAAGACTGTGAATTTAAGCATACGAATTTTAAGAAACAACGAAGGTACACTCTAAAATATTTTTGTTGAAAATTAGGTCGATAATTAGGTCGGCAAAACTTTACCGATTATTATCGACTTAAAATTAGACACGCATTATTTTTTAACAAAATATTTTTACTAAAAAAAGGTTTGAACCGCGACCTCCTGACTGATAGTCTGACCTATCTACCATTCAGCCATAGCCGTATTATATTTTATGTTGAATTTTTTCCACTTGGACTAAATATGTTTAATTTGAAAGGTTTTTTCTTTAATAAAATAACTACAAAATCGATGTAATTAAGACAAGGAGAAATTTTCAACATAAATTTAGACAATATATGATCGTACATTTGAAGCAATGTTTTATAGTGTAGCTTGGAGATAGACACCACGTAGGCTGTGCGTCAAAAACATGAAATTGTAGATTTAACGACGCAATCACTTCTATTTGAACTATGTGAAAGTCTAATAAATCGCAAAACCGTTCAAAGAATTCCAGAATGGTTTTACATTTTATTTTCGAAGCGCCACTGTACTTTGCGTGTTTGCAATCAAAATATGTTAATTACACTCCAAAACATTACTTAAAATTTAGGATCATATATTGTCTAAATGTGTGTTGAAAATTTCTCGTTGTCTAAAATTGCATCGATTTTGTAGGTATTTGCAATAAAAGAACACAATTTGTCTAATTTAAGTTCAGAAATTAAACATACATATTTAGTTCATGTGGATAAAATGGCAGAAAAAGTATAATATGACTATGGCAGATAGGTAAATACGCCAGACTATCGATGGTTCGATGCTGCTGGCAGCCAACCGCTTCGGCGCAAATTTTTTATTTGTTTAAGTAAACATATTTTTTTCAAAAATCAACAAAAAGAATGCGTGTTTAATTTTAGGTCGATGATGTCTAATTTTAAGTATATGAGTAAAGTGTTGCCTGCTATTATCGACATAATTTTCAACAAAATTGTTTTAGAGTGTAGATATTGGATTGTGACTATTTTTCAACTACTTCTCATGCACATTCACGTTAACAAAAAGATGCTATTGGGTGAAGTGGTCTAAGCGGTAAAGAGCTCTGTTGAGATAAGCGGGAGCTATCGAAACGTCAGTTCAACAATCCGCGCAGTCAAAATTTTTTTGTCTACATGCTTCACATTTATCTATTAATGAAAATATAATTTAATTGTAAAATTATATTAAAACCGAACTCAAGCCAAAAATAATAAAATTTCTTTGTACATAAAACCATACAGTTCGACTAAACTCATAACATAAAAATACTCATGCTTACTCATCATGCACGCTGACGTCAATATAAATTCTAACAATCAGTAAAAAAGTACGCTCCCAATATATGTACTTACGAAAAAATATATATATTAAATAATATAAAATATTTCTTCAATAATACCATGAAAATTTATCAAAAAACTATTTTAAAGACTTGCAGCCATTAATGTACAACTTTTATTTAATTTTAAAGCAGTATTTTAGTACGTTCAACTGTTGAATTACAAACCAAACGCTCAAAAATTCTACTCATGCACTCTCACTACCGCCGAATTAATTTACATCTACGTTCATGCGAGTTTACACAAGAAAAAAATTACCTACCATAATGCGTGATCATGCGTGATCGTGCATGAATAATGATAATCACGTGAGTGATTGCCATCTCTAGTTAAAACTAAGTTAAGTATAAAGTAGAAAATACTATAAAATATTTTTTTTTAATATATAACAATTGTGCGTTTACCTAAATAGTACATTTTTCAAACATCTTCATAGGGTGCCAATCGTGTTGCTTTAAAATTCCCTAAAATAGTATATCAATTGATTTATATGAAACTAATATTACTCATATTATCAAATATGTTTAGTTAATAAACTGTTAAATGTTTTCAAATTTCCAGAAGCACTTAAAACATGGATTGTTTTAACAAAAGGAGCAGTACGTGAAAAAGGGTATGGTTTCAAATAAACACATTCAAATAAAAATAGAATTTCAACGAAAACACCACATGTGGTTCAAAGAATAATAATACAATATTTTATGCGTGCACATAAAAGCAAATATTTTTAAAAATTATTGAAAATATAAAATAAAGGTTTAAATCAGGGGAGTGTTTTCTACCATAAAAACACACACATACACATTATTCATGATGTTTAGAAAATAAGAACAAAATCAAAATTTTATTTAAGATTAAAAATCAATGTAGTTTCAAGAAGCTTCCTGGAAATTAATTACAAAGAAAAAAAATCAAAGTGAATAAAATTTGTATGGCCAAGTCACCACAAGTTTCGTTTTTTTTATATTGCTTTAAAATTCAATATAAATTAATTTTCCACCTCATTTAGTTGAGCGCATTATGTTTTAACTTAGAAAGTCTTAAATTACAGTTTTGTTTTCCAACCAACATGGGGTGATTCTTCATTTGTTTTAAGTTTTCTATTTTTATTATTTTTAATACGACATTTCGACATGTTATTTAGCATATTCAACAAAAAATACGAGTAAGAAAATATCCAATTACTTAGCAGCTCTTTGTTTATTTAATTCCATCGACTTAAACAAATTGTTGATAGAACTTGTCAGAGCACAAGATTTATAACACTTAAGGTGGGCCATAAATCCGATTGATGTAATAATTAATTAAAAGTATTTTAATTTGTTTAGAAAATTGAAAGAGTTATAAGTTGTGGCAAATATGTTGAATATCAAATTGTGCTTTTATAAAAGTCGAAGAAAAATTAACAAAAATAGTGCCAATGTGCATGGCAATTAAGTGACATTTTATTTTATTGTAACGGAAAAAATATTTGCATTTATTAAAGGAATTGTCTTAAGGAAACAACTTACCCTTTTCCAAATCGATTTTGAAATCAACATACTTAGTACAGTAGCCGACTTTTGAAAAAATTTACCTACACACAGAAAAATTTCGTAGTCAAATCGTCGAAAACCAGGATAATTTAACATTTTTCGGTAGTGATTTTGCTTCATAGGTATTTCATGTTAACTCAATATGCTTTACAATAACCTTCAAGCACCATTTTTCCTTTTGAAATAACTATATTACATGTTGATTCAATGTTTCAATACAGAAAAAAATTTTTAAATACAATCAATTTTTTTGTTATAGCAATTAAATAACTAATTGATTTTGAACCTACAACGATTTTTGTAAATACAATTACGAAATTGTAAGTTAAAGGAAACTCAGAATAAATTTTTAAAAAATTTTTTTGTTGATTTCAAATTTATTTCAATTAAGATTATTGTTATATCAGCAATGAGAATTGTTGATTTTCCGAACAAATTTTACTATCATAGTTTTTTCATTAACAATATATTTGTATACAATCGAATCCTCGAAGCGACTTTTTGCTTGTCTGCGAAAAACACTAAGTGTCTTTGGGCGGAATCGAACCGGCGACCTCTGGACTAATAGACCAACGTTCTTACCTCTCAGCTACAGAGCGATTCGTTATTAAATACGCAAATAATGAATACACACAAAACGTGATATGCTTTGTTTTATCTACGTGTGTGTATTCAATTGTTATATCAACAACGGTGATTGTTAATTTTTTTCACAATACATAACAACAAATTTGGTTAGTTCAGTTTGTTGAAAAAAAAAAATCTGTGTTTGTCGTATCAAAAACTAAATTTGTTGTATTAACAAAATATATGTTTGAATTTAAATTACATATTAACAATTGAAATTGTTAGTTGCAGTTTGATGATATTTTTTTCTGTGTTCTGAAACAACACGAAGAAACATGTTGAATTAAACTTATGTCAAGTTAAAACAAAATTACTTTAATGTAGATATTTTATTAATTATTTTACTTACGTTATGTGTATTTGCATAGGCTTCAGAAAAATTTGTGCTGTAGTTGTGCGTTAACCACTGCAGCCACAAAAGCTTTATACTTTACTTTAGATAAACATACACCAAATAAATACCATCACAAGTAGCATGACTTTCATATTAATTCAACATGATTTAATTGATGACTTAACAGATAAATTATTTGAAATTAAATTTGAAGTCATGTTGATTTAAAATGAAATGCAAAGTTGAAATTTAACAGTGAAAAATATTAAATCAAAGATATTTAAGCTTAGATTAATAATTTTTCATTTAAAATTGATGTGAAACAATAGCAATATTAAATCAGCGGCAGGAAAGTTACGCTAATAATGTGACGTTTGTCGGCTATTTACATTTACACAACACGAACATGAAAATAAATAAGAATAAGTCAAGTTGAAACATCATGACATTAATGTACATTTTAATAATTTTACCTACGTGATGTACATTCGCATAGGCTTCAGAAAAATCTGTGTTGTAATTGGCTGCCCCAACTAAGATTTGAACTCGTGCCACTTGCATGGCAGTCTACGCGTTAACCACTGCAGCCAAAACAGTTTTATAATTTACTTTATATATACATACACCAAATAAATATCATCACAAGTAGCATGACTTTCATATTAATTCAACATGATTTCATCGATGACTTAACAGATAAATTATTTGAAATTAAATTTGTAGTCATGTTGATTTAAAATGAAATTTAAAGTTGAAATTTAACAGTGAAAAATATTAAATCAAAGAGATTTAAGTTTAGATTAATAATTTTTCATTTAAAATTGATACGAAACAATAGACATTTTAAATCAGGAGCAGGAAAGTATCGCTAGTAATACGAAGTCTGTCGGCTATTTACTTTGCCACAACACGAACATGAAAATAAACAGCAGCAAGTCAGCTTAGCACAACAGTGCATTATAGCTTTGAAGAAAGCTAATAAATACTAACAAAAATTATTTCTCATAATTTTAATACGATTTCTAACCAAAATTGTGATGTGTATTTTGAAGTGGTATTTTTTTGCTGTGTGTATATCTACAAACATGAATGATTCTCATTTTAAGTGAAATTTTCTTTTCCTACCAATGCATTGTTACCAATACATTACTTACCATTGCAATGTAACTAATACAAATATGAGAAGGTGGGATTCATATTACAGTTTTCGTTCCATTCAATGAAATAAAATTATATTTTTCGATTTTTAACATTTTTGCGTATTGAGTGTTACATTTGCTTTCGCTGTTCTTCTGGGAATGATTTTCGTGAAAAAATACAAAAATACAAAAATCAGTATAATGTTTGAAAGCAGTATACATCTACTCTCTACAAACAAAAATATAAAATAGTCATAGGATGAAATTAAAAAATATGGCAACTTTTTTAATTTTGACTTGGGCTTACATGGAAAAATTAAAAATTTATATCATTAAAAATAATTCTTTACGAACATTTATACATGATCAAAAAGCAGGCTAACTCTTCTTTAAAATAAGACTAGTCTTAAAAAAATTTAATTTTAAATAATTATTCCTATAAAAAATACATCCTACCTTATACATTCTTCGAAAATATAACAGCCCACAGTGCGGTATAAGCAAACCTTTTTCGTAGTAAATCAGACATTTCTATGCCGATAATGTTATCTCGTTTGTACCCTTCCGCAGCTGTTAGTTTTTTTACCGTCCTTAGATTTATAGATAAATTATATATAATAATTTTATTAACGTAACGCTCAATACATTCTCTACACAAACTATATTTTTAATTTAAACAATTCAGATGTACTCATATAGAGACTTCGATGAGCTTTAACATAAACTCCGTAATTATGCACTAAAAATTTCAATTAAAGTAAAAATATATGGATAACACTCAATACATCTTTTTTTGTATACAAACCACTTTTTATAGATGAAACTCTTTTATTTATATAGAGAATAGAATAGGAGAAATATCTGGTCCAAAGACCAGACATGCATCTATAAATTAAATCAAGCTCTGCATGACTCTCATTATGAAAATCAGTACAAAGTTTGGAGAATGCCGCTTAATATCATTCGAACACAGAAACTCTGAATGGAAAACACACCTTCTACTACTTCAGGATAATACACTCTACTCTACTCTACTACTTAAGATAATACACTCACAGAGAATGTGTTCCGTTGACTCATCCTCTTCCAAGCATTAACGACACAAGGGTTAACGAACTTGGTTACTTTTCCACAGAGGATAGTTCAGTCCAAAGTGACCAGAGAGAAAGCCAGTAACTAGCCGTACATCATTTCTGTTGGAATTCAAGATGCCACTGTATGGAAATGGCTGCATCAATGCTTTAGCTTGCCTTAAATCAGATGAAGACAGCCACACTTCCTTTGCGGTTGATAAGTCATTTGAGTTTACGCCACAAAAGGGCTCTGGTAGTGCTGGCGAAGTATTGAGTAGTGGGTACCGAGTATCGAGTATTTGCTGTTATTTTTGGGTACTTAATACCAAAAAGTAATTTCTCGATACATTCACTATTGTGTTTTTGTAGTCAAAACGAATGCAAAATTGATGGCGTAAAATACAACTCTGCTAAAAATTTAAATTTTTCTAAGAGTTAAGAGTATCGAATAAGTTTTGAGTACTCAAATCAAAACTATTAATTAGTATCGAGTAATGAAAAGTAGCAGAAATTGCCAGCACTAGCTCTGGGCCAGCACAGAAAAAAAAATTTTAAATACAATTAATTTTTTTGTTATATCAATTAAATAATTAATTGATTTTGAACCTACAACGATTTTTGTAAATACAATTACGAAATTGTAAGTTAAAGGAAACTCAGAAAAAAATTTTTAACAATTTTTTTGTTGATTTCAAATTTATTTCAATTAAGATTATTGTTATATGAACAATGTGAATTGTTGATTTTCCGAACAAATTTTAACTATCATAGTTGTTGTATTAACAATATTTTTTATACACAATCCTCGAAGCGACTTTTTGCTTGTCTGCGAAAAACACTAAATGTCTTTGGGCGGAATCGAACCGGCGACCTCTGGACTAATAGACTAACGTTCTTACCTCTCAGCTACAGAGCAATTCGTTATTAAATATTCAAATAATGAATACACACAAAACGTGATTTGCTTTGTTTCATCTACGTGTGTGCGTTCATTTGTTATGTCAACAATGGTGATTGTTAATTTTTTTTACAACACATAACAAAAAATTTGGTTAGTTCAGTTTGTTGAAAAAAATTTCTGTGTTTGTCGTATCAGCAACAAAATTTGTTGTATTAACAAAATATATGTTTGAATTTAAATTACATATTAACAATTGAAATTGTTAGCTGCAGTTTGATGTAACGCAGAAACGTATTTGGGACCGGATTGGCTTCCTGTGGGGAATTGTCAAAATCTTGTGAAAATTTGCTCAAATCGGGAACCAAGGGACAAAAGTATGTAACAGTAACCTCTGTAGAAGATGAGCAAAATATACGATTAAAAATCTGTGTTAGATTTTCCGAACAAGTTTTCAATAGTTTCCCACTTGGGAAGAACTTATGTTAAGTCATTAATTTGTAGATGGGCTATCCCGACAAGTTCCCGATCAAATCATAAATGGGATGACCTTTTTGGTGTGCCACATGCATTCCAAATCGGGCCCCAATATGAGTATTGGGAAAATTTCTAGTCGGGTACTATTTAACAAAGTTCACAAAACTTTTAAATATTTAGAAGTACAAACTTGCTCTGCTATTTTAGTATATGTTGTAAATGCAATTTCAATAATTAAACTGAGTAATGCAGCGTACTAAGAAAGCGTAACGGTCAGTACAGAAAACCACGGACAACTAACAATAAAAAAATATATATAATTTCTATTCTTTTACAAAAATTTAATGTGTGAAATAAGAGAGGCAAATATAAATACTTTAAAACCATTATAGATTAAACCTCGTTTTTTGGAAAACTTAATACTTTCTTAATGTGGAAAATCAAGAGCATACATTACGGACACGACATTTTGTATGAAGAGAGTATAAACAGTATTTTGGCTCATCGATTTTAATACAAAATGTACACTCTTAAAAAAACTTCTGTACATTTTTTATAATATATTAAATTATGCTAAAGGAGTCTTCAGTTTAATATTTATGTGTTCATTTTATGAAATATTTTACTATACTTTTAACGGGCACGACAAAAGCATTCGAAATGAGAATCTCCCACATAAATATGTTTGGCTTTTATGTTATGTGTGGTATTGACAGATATTTAGACAAATGCACCACAGCATAAAACAGATGTATTTATATTTCATTTCCAAAAAAATAAAAATAAAAAATTTTAAAAATTAAAGAAACGGTTACGGTCTCCGGCAAATGAGTTTCAAATTACAATTTTATCTCAAAAGTGCTGCAGACATTGATGCATTATTGTCCCGACTTTATTGACATTTCAAGTGTAATGAGTAAACAATTTTTCATAAAAATAAATAGTGAGAAAACCCCAACCCAACAGCCAGGCAAAGAGTAGAACGAGTACTTACTTACAAACGAGCGAGTACATATTTCACTTACATACTTATATTTCCTTTAAACAAAAAAGAAATAACATAAAATTGAAAAAAGTATAGAAGACGATTTTTCAACAATGAAAAAAAAATTACAAAAAAGCCGACAAGTCATCGATAAACAGTTGTTAAATGTCAATAGATATTTTTGTATGACATAAATGACAACTAACTCAATAGCATCAAATATTTTTTTTATTCAAGCGTTCGAAAGTAAATGAAGCAAACAAGGTGATTGTGTTGGAGAGGAAAACAAAGAAAACCGGATATGAAGAATGTTTTCATAAAATAACCCAACAACAACCTTAACAAATAACAAAATATTATAATTTTGAATTTTCTAAAATACTTAATTCAAAAAGAAAAAGAGTAGTTTTCTAGCAGCCGTATTAAAGTTTTCTGTTATCATTTAAAGATTAATGTATCTCTACATTTATTTCTTTTATATCAAAATTATGTATGTAAAATTGATTAGTAACGGTAGAGTTTCTACACGATAAACATCTTTACTGCCCAGTCTTTAATGAAGTATAAACTTTTTTCCCATAATAACCAAAAACAGGTGTTTTTATAAGTTTTCTTTAGAAAAAGGTTATTTTGATTGTTTGATTATAAGTCAACTTTATTTACATCTTAATGAATGACAGCTGTCAAACTATTTGAGAATTGTATTTCATTTCTTTTCAATTTTTTATGTCACTTGTTAATTTTACGTGTTTTTGTTTTTCTTTTTTTAATAGTAATAAAACATTTAAATTTTTTTTTTATTGTTATTTTATTTCTTTGTTTAACTTTAGCATTCGTTATTTGAGCAATGAGTTGACTTTTATTGGAAATAAGTTGCGTAAGAAAAATTTCTATTTTTTATTGCTTTAATTTTTAATTGTTTCTTCGAAATGTTTTGTTATAAAGTCTGCTTAAGTACTGGATAAAATGTCAATTTCTTGTTGTAATAAAATCATGAAATTTGATTTATGATATTTTACTTTAAACAATTTATTTATAGACTTGTTTTGAAAGAAGTGAATTAAATGAAAACTTATATGCACTCATTTATGTCGAGTATGCTTATCAACATAGTCTGCAGTTTTTTAATACAATTGTCATCAATAAGTTTTCGAACACGTATCGCGGAAGTCGTGTACGTTTCAATTGTCGTTGACATAATACTAGTGTGAATAAGTGGGCGACATTGTCGCATATTTTGTCATCGCTGATTACATAAGCGACGATGTCGTTTGTCTTCTCGTCAGTGATTAAATAAGCGACTTGTTGCCTATTTTGTCGTCAATGATTACATAAGCAACAATGTCAATGATTAAATAAGTGACAATGTCGCCTATTTTGTTGTCAATATAGCCTACAATGTCGTTTACCTTGTCGTCAATGATTACATCTCGACAGTGGCACCTATTTAATAATAGAACGGACTTTAATTAATATTTTTAACACACAAATTAAATTGTTGCTTACTTGATATTTTCCGTTTCATTAAAATCATTGACTGACTCAGCAGGGATTCGAACTGAGGCTGCATGTTTAAAAGTATTCGCGCTTGCATCATTGCTGCAGCACCACCTAAAACATCGACAACAAGAGGCCAACATTAGTTGGGTTGAAGAATAAATGAAGGACGTTGTCGCTCATCTTGTCCTTACCAAAGTTTGTTTAAAGACAAAATGTAAGGCAATATCGTTTATCTTGTCCCCCACAACTTTACTGAATACAAAATATAAGATATTACCTTACATTTTGTCCTCAACCAAACTTTGGTAAGTGCAAGATGAGCGACAACGTCCTTCATTTATTCTTCAACCCAACTAATGACTATGTTGGCCTCTTGTTGGCGATGGTTTAGGTGGTGCTATAGCAAAGATGAAAAGAAAAATGTAAGACATTGTCGCTTATATTGTCCTCATCAAAGTTAGATTGAGGACAAAAATTAAGACATTGTAGCTCGTCTTCTCCTTCACAATGTTACTGAAGACAAAATGTAAGACAGTGTCGCCCATATTGTCTTCAACAAAGTAGGATCGAGGACAAAATTGAACAATGAAGTTGGATTGCGGACAAAAATGAGGACATTGTCGCTCATCTTGTCCTTCACAATGTTACTGAAGATACAATGTAAGACATTGACACTCATGTTGTCCTTAACAAAGTTAGATTGAGGACAAAACATAAGACATTGTCAGTCCAAATTGATTATTAGGCTAAGGTTCGTAACGTTATATTCACAAAGAAGTGGGCATGATTAATATTTCAAGGAACAAGGAAAACTCAACATCAACTTAATTTTTCAACGTAAACAGTAGAACATAGCAGCGCTACTTTCGGAAGCCGCTACACTTCCATAATCAGTGCTCATGTGTATTTTGCTTATCAACACTTGTTGAATGTGATTTCAACTCTTATATATCCAACTTTTTCATGAAAATTTAATACGAAAATTAAATAACTTTAAGTTGATATTAAACTGCACTTTCCCAGTGTTGCCAATGTTTTATTTTTCTGCATTCCCATTGTCGCTCATGTTGGCGTTAAATGTGTTTACTATAGGACAACATGCAAGAATTTCTCCCTCAGATTGTCGTGAACGACGATTTCCGTTAAATTGTCGATTAGAAATTCTAGTTGATAGAGGAAAATTCGTGCAAATCGTCGGCGTCTATGTCGTGCAAGGCAATCGGGCAAAAAAGTATACAATTTCGTGACAAGAAAAGTGGGCGCTACAACACCCATACAAAGTAAATATTGTGTTTCTACTACTTCTACATATGCGCTTCTCCTAAACTTTGCACACAGATTTTTTTTCATGCAGGAAAGCTCCTTCATGAAAAAAATATAATAACAAAAGTGGGCAGTCGCACGCCACTGCAACGCACAGTTGAGACTTTTGCAATATAAATGGTAAAAAATTTTGAACTTCTAAACTGTTGATTGGATTTGGACTCAAAAAAAATGTATGAGGCTTGTGAGCATTTTTTTCAAAAAAAGTATCTTCATCATTTTCAATTTTGTAAAAACTTTGTTTACCACATTCACTCTTTAATCACACGTCGCAAAAGGCAATCCTTTGACAATGTGCTTAGCGCCAAATATTTTGTATGTGGGTCATGTACCCTATAGTATACCCTATGGTGTAGTCTGTAGAATAGACTACACCAATTAACACTAATACATATTTAAAACAATAAAAATTAAAGGGTGTTCTATCAATAAATTTAATTTTGACTATGTAATTTAGACAATCTGGTGCAGCTTGGAAACCGTAAGACACAAACTCTTGAAACTTAAAAAAACGCTAAAACTAAAAAAAATCCAAAAAATATGAAAAATGTCAAATCGAAAAATCGCCAAAATGAAAAAAGCGCTTAGAGGAAGAAAGCACCAAAATTAAAAAAACGCTTAGACACAAAAAATCACCAAAACTGAAAAGATCGCCAAAAAACTAAAATAAACGCAAAAAACCGAAAAAAAACGTTGAAACGGAAAAAAGCACTAAAGCAAAAAAACTCTAAAACTAAAAATATTATTAAAAAACAAAATAAAGATCGCCAAAAATGGAAAAAAATCACCAAAACGAAAAAAGCGCCAAAACGAAAAAAAGTGTCAAAACCAAAAAAAAATCGGTAAAACTTAAACAATCACTAAAAATCGAAAAAATCCCTAAAACCGGATAAAGCGCAAAACTGAAAAAAGCACCAAAACTAAAATAATTTTTAATTTTTATATCGCCAAAAAGCAAAAATAAAACAAAAAAAAAAGCGCCAAATCAAAAAAAAAAAAACACGGAAACTAAAAACATCGACAAAAAATGCTAAAAACGAAAAATCGCCAAAAAACGAAAAAAGCACCAAAATGAAAACACCGCCAAAACCAAGCAAATTGTCAAACCAACGAAAAAACTTAAAAAAAATAAATTAAAATTAAACACAAAAAGCAAAACGACGATATTTTCAAATTGAAAAAAGGGCAAAAACGAAAAGAAATATGTGTATACGTACGGAGCCCTTCGTGTGCGAGACAAAGTCGCACTTTACTGAATTTATTGGTATATCTCGGAACTTTCTTACAAACTCTGACTTTTAGAAGCAAATATTTTAATCATTATATATTGTTATCCAATTATTATTTAAATAAATTTTCTTTATTTCAGTAAGTTTACTTCTTTTTTTTATTGTAATTGTTAAATCTTCCAAAAAAAAATCTCTATTTATTATACAAAAGCCAACTATTTGACAATTTACTACGGACTCTTAATATGATTCAGATTCTCAACAAAGCAACCAAGCATACAAACAACAGCAATGTTAAAGCATTTATAACTTCTCCATGAATGAGTTTTTATTGTAAGCCATAAATCATAGACGACTCAAAAACGTTTGTGACAACAACCCTTTTTTATAGCAAAAAACATAAAAACGAGTAAAGGAGAACAAGGGGAAATTTTATAAAACTCAGTTTAAAAACCCCCGCCTTGACCCTCCTGCTAAAAGCAAAAAGCCACCAACAACAAACAAGCTGGAGAACAAAAAAAAAGCACCCAATAAACAACATAAGCAGACGTGTAGATATTGCAAACGGCAACAAAATAAACATTTAAAAGCCGCAAAAAGCGCACGTGTCAAACTGTCAAAAAAATCAAAAATTCATATTTTGATGTTTTTATAAAATCGAACAAATTTGTTCAATAAAAGAGTACACATACACAGACACCTAACGATTATTTGCTTCGATGCGTGTGAGTGTGTGTTTAAAACAATTGCCATATAAAGACACAACATAGGCCGACAGACACACACACAAACAGTTGTATAGATTGCTGTAAAAAAAGTAACGTTACAAAATAATCATGTTTAAAAATGACATTTACATGAATATTTAATTTACATCCTTTAATCATGTTAATAAAATTGTTAAATTTTATTATTTAATTTTATACTTTTCTTTTTTTAAGTCGTGTAATAATTGTGTTGTTGGCGCTTTTGATAGACATTTAATACTTTCTGATGGCTGTTATTGGTAGTAAATCATATTTATATTCTGGTGATAGACTGTAATACATAACCATAAAAATATCACATAATTTTAAAAGAAAAAGGAAGTAGAGTTCAAGTTGTAATACACACTTACTTGATTTTTACTAAGGGTATTCATTTAATGTCATAGTTATGATTTGTTAATAATAATTAAGTCATAAAATATTTTATTTTACAGTCAATAGAAAAATTATGTCATGGAATTAAAAAGAAATAAATTACGTCTTATTGTTTTTATGGCATGGTTAACAATTTCTGAACAGTGGGGTCGATCGTAAAGGGAATAATGATCATTTCTTAGCATTTGTTTCAATATAGAATATCACAAACTGAAGAGCTACTTTGCATAGATTCATTGAAATTCTAAAAATCAGGGAGTTGTGATAGGCTTTATTGCCTATAGACAAGAATGTTAATTTAACATTTTTCGATAGTGATTTTACTTCATAGGTGTTTCATGTTAACTCAACATGGTTTTGCAATAAACTTGAAAGAACATTTTGAATTTTAAAATAAATATTTTTCCTGTTGATTTAATATTCCAGCACAGTTAAATCAAAATGAAGTTGATACTTTAATAATATGGAGAATCATGTTGAATCAAAGTTATTTCAAGTTGAAACAACGTGAATTTAATATAGAAACAACAAGAAGAATCATATTAAATCAAAGTTATTTCAAGCGGAAACAATATAAATTAATGTAGATATTTTATTAATTATTTTACTAACGTGATTTGTATTCGCATTGGCATCACAGAAATTTGTGTTGTAGTTGGCTGCCCCAGCCAAGGGTTGAACTCGAGCAACTTGCTTAGTAGTTAACGCACTAACCATTAAAGCCATAAGAGCTTCAGGCTTTACTTTAGATATGCACTAAATAAATACCATCATAAGTAACATGAATTTTAATTTTAATTCAACATGATTTAATTGATTATTTAACATAAAATTTATTATAAATTACAGATGCAGTGATGTTGATATAAAATGAAATGTAACCTTGATAATAATGTTGAGTTAACATTGAAAAATATTAAACTACAGAGATTTCAAGTTAGATAAATAAATTTTCGTTGAAAATTAATACAAAACAATGGTAATTTTTGATCAGCAGTAGCAAATTTTCGCCGGCAATGCTAAGTTTGTAGGCTATTTACATTTAAACAACACAAACATGAAAATAAACCATAACAGGTCACACAACTGAGCACAACAGTGCACTGTAGCTACCCAGGAAACAATTTTGGCTGACATGTCTAACATCAGAAAAAGTCTGCGACTTTACCAGACAATCAGCCGAGTTGTCTAAAATTTCCCCAGACATTTGGCGGAGCAGTATGCAGTTTTTTGGTACGACGTTTCTGCACATTGTCTGAAATATTATCCGATTAATATCAGAATAGTCTGCACATTATCCGAAGTCAATTTAATTTCCTTTAAGGCATTTAACAGAGTAGTCTCCACATTTTCTAATCTACGTCTTACAACTTTTAGCAGTCACTTCTGCACATTGTCTGATTTTAGTTCTCGTTACAATTCTCATTTATCTCTTGTGTTTATACGCACAAAATGGGTAAATGTTTTCTGATGAGCTGTCATAAGCAGCGCAACAATGCATGGATAATTTTAGACGATATTTCTGATAAATTTCTAATTTTAGCTCCGACTTTTCTCTGATATTAATACGCCAGGACGTAAAACGTATCAGATGAATCGGACGGAACATTTTCTGATGTTTTGTCAGACATATTTCCGACATTTATAAGACATGTCGAAAATTCCTTTAGAATTGCCCTAGGAAATTCTTCGGAATTCGTACAGAATTCTGTTAGACCTTTCGGTATAGTTTTTAGAATTTCCTCATATAAAGAGATCCGGTTTCTTGTCAACCACTCATATGATTTTCGGTACGTTTTCTGACCGACATCGGATACAAATTCGGCATTTTGTGCAGACTTTCTGACCGACTTCGGGCCTACATCGGCAAAAATTGTTTGCTGGGTATGACTAAAGAGAATAAACACCAACACACTTAAACAACAAATTATTGCTCATAAAATTAATATGACTTCCAATCAAAATTTGAGACATGTTGATTTTACTTTGGTATTTTTTATTGTGTATGATTAAGCCATCTAATACCTATACTGAAAATAGTACATGCAAATTTTACGAAAAAACTTTTTTAGTTAATTTTTTCGTAGAATATACATAACTTTCGCTCATATTATGAAAAAAAGCTTAGCAATATTTTTTACTTTACAATAGTAATGAAAATATTTTTTATTAAAACTAGTTTTAAAAAAATTTATGTATTTTTCAAATATTAAGGTCTTTTAAGGTCTTTTAAAACAAGTTCGAAGTGACTCAGTGGGTACCCTGAAAATAAGCCATGTAACATATTACGGAAAAAAAACTTTTGTTGTAATTTTTTTCGTAGAATATACTAAACTTTCGTATATACATATTACCAAACCAAAACTTAAGCAATATTTTTTAATTTACGAAAGTAACGAAAACGTTTGGTAAACATATTTCTTTGTTAAAAAAATATATCTGAAAAAAAAAAATAATTTAAAATATTTTTTTTATAAATTGGCCTATTTTTTCAGATGTGAGTAATTAAAACATAATTTTTTATAATTCTTATAAAATAAGTACACTGAAAATAATCCATGCAACATTTTACGAAAAAAAAATTTTGTATTCACTTTTTTCGATGAATATACGAAACTTTCGCATATATTACGAAAAAACATTTAGGCAATATTTTTTGAATTTACGAAAGTAACGAATACCTGTCGTAAAAATTTTTCTTTGCTAAAAATATCTTTGAAATAAAAAAATGAATTCAAATATTTTTTTTTTATAAATTGACGTATATTTCAGATGTAAGTAAATAAAACAAATTTTTAGATTTTATAAAATAAGTAGAAAGTGGCTCAGTGAATAGAATACATGACTTGAAATATAAAGAGTGCAAGTTCGTGCCCCGGTTGAGCCATACTTTTTTTACTTTTATTTTTTGAGTATTTTCGTAGATTTCGTATATTTTACCACAGAATTTCGTTGTGCGAAATTACGATATATTTCGTAATATGTACGAGCGTCTTAGTGCATATGTTGCATGGACTTTTTTCAGTGTAGAAAATGGCTGAGTGGGTAGAGTACTTACCTTGATGTATGAAGATTGCGAGTTTGAGCCTAGGTTAATCCAACAAAATTTTTTTACTTTTTTAAATATTTTTGCACATTTCGTACATCTTACGAAAGAATTTCGTGGTGCAATATTACGAAATATTTCGTAACATGTACGAACGTTTTCGTGCATATGTTGGATGAATATTTTTAGTGTATGAAAATATTTTGGATAATTTTCGAGCTAAAATTAGTTGCATAAATTGAAGATATCAAGTCTATTAGACGTTCTTTAAGAAAATCGGACAGTTGTTCACAACTTATGATAAAATCTGTAGCGAAGAGTCTTCCAAGCTCAATTGTTTTCGAAAATCATAAAATCAATATTAATGAGCTGATTTAGAATAAAAATCCATATTTCTTGTAAGATCCACATAGCATTATTATACAGTAATGGAAATGGTAACTTTCTACCGTTCTCAATAAAAATCTGTAGAGAAGCCGCTTCAAAAACTTTTAAAAAGAAAAAAAAAAGTAAAAACCTTTAGAATTTACAATTTCAAAATTTTTTGTAATGAGAGGAATATACATAATCTATAAAATATTCTATTTGCTCTCAGGTGCTATAAAAATATGTTATATTGTTGCATAGTGTTATTTTAAGAAGAGGGTTTCTATTTTCCATCAAAATGAAGTTTTCCTCTACATAATATATTTTAACAGTTTTTGGGTTTCATATTACACAGTAACCATTCAATGAAGTTGGTAATAAAATGTAGAAGCTCTTTTAAATGTTTAACTCTTTCATGTATTTAAAGTAGTCGTTAAGGTCTTCGTACATATTTTATGTTTCCTAATGAGTTTTAATTGCTGTCAAAAAAAAAACTATTTCTATTTTGACAATATTCTTTTGTGTGTTTTTGTACATGATATAAAAATCTTAATGTTAAAAATGCTGTGGGATACTCTTGTAAAAATACCAATTAAATATTGAGTATGAAATAAAAATTTAAAGATATTACTAAATGTACTTCTTCGCTTTCAATAATAAAATTTTATGTTCGGGAATACAGCTAGAAATCTAAAACAGCAGACCCTTTAGATACATGAGATGTAGACCAACATAAATATATGTATGTACTATACTATATACTATACATTCCTTACATGTATCTTTACTTTACCAGACAATCAGCCGAGTTGTCTAAAATTTCCCCAGACATTTGGCGGAGCAGTATGCAGTTTTTTGGTACGACGTTTCTCCACATTGTCTGAAATATTATCCGATTAATATCATAATAGTCTGCACATTATCCGAAGTCAATTTAATTTCCTTTAAAGCATTTAACAGAGTAGTCTCCACATTTTCTAATCTACGTCTTACAACTTTTAGCAGTCACTTCTGCACATTGTCTGATTTTAGTTCTCGTTACAATTCTCATTTATCTCTTGTGTTTATACGCACAAAATGGGTAAATGTTTTCTGATGAGCTGTCATAAGCAGCGCAACAATGCATGGATAATTTTAGACGATATTTCTGATAAATTTCTAATTTTAGCTCCGACTTTTCTCTGATATTAATACGCCAGGACGTAAAACGTATCAGATGAATCGGACGGAACATTTTCTGATGTTTTGTCAGACATATTTCCGACATTTATAAGACATGTCGAAAATTCCTTTAGAATTGCCCTAGGAAATTCTTCGGAATTCGTACAGAATTCTGTTAGACCTTTCGGTATAGTTTTTAGAATTTCCTCATATAAAGAGATCCGGTTTCTTGTCAACCACTCATATGATTTTCGGTACGTTTTCTGACCGACATCGGATACAAATTCGCCATTTTGTGCAGACTTTCTGACCGACTTCGGGCCTACATCGGCAAAAATTGTTTGCTGGGTATGACTAAAGAGAATAAACACCAACACACTTAAACAACAAATTATTGCTCATAAAATTAATATGACTTCCAATCAAAATTTGAGACATGTTGATTTTACTTTGGTATTTTTTATTGTGTATGATTAAGCCTATACTGAAAATAGTACATGCAAATTTTACGAAAAAAATTTTTTAGTTAATTTTTTCGTAGAATATACATAACTTTCGTTCATATTATGAAAAAATGCTTAGCAATATTTTTTACTTTACAATAGTAATGAAAATATTTTTTATTAAAACTAGTTTTTAAAAAATTTATGTATTTTTCAAATATTAAGGTCTTTTAAGGTCTTTTAAAACAAGTTCGAAGTGACTCAGTGGGTACCCTGAAAATAAGCCATGTAACATATTACGAAAAAAAACTTTTGTTGTAATTTTTTTCGTAGAATATACTAAACTTTCGTATATACATATTACCAAACCAAAACTTAAGCAATATTTTTTAATTTACGAAAGTAACGAAAACGTTTGGTAAACATATTTCTTTGTTAAAAAAATATATCTGAAAAAAAAATAATTTAAAATATTTTTTTTATAAATTGGCCTATTTTTTCAGATGTGAGTAATTAAAACATAATTTTTTATAATTCTTATAAAATAAGTACACTGAAAATAATCCATGCAACATTTTACGAAAAAAAAATTTTGTATTGACTTTTTTCGATGAATATACGAAACTTTCGCATATATTACGAAAAAATATTTAGGCAATATTTTTTGAATTTACAAAAGTAACGAATACCTGTCGTAAAAATTTTTCTTTGCTAAAAATATCTTTGAAATAAAAAAATGAATTAAAATATTTTTTTTTTATAAATTGACGTATATTTCAGATGTAAGTAAATAAAACAAATTTTTAGATTTTATAAAATAAGTAGAAAGTGGCTCAGTGAATAGAATACATGACTTGAAATATAAAGAGTGCAAGTTCGTGCCCCGGTTGAGCCATACTTTTTTTACTTTTATTTTTTGAGTATTTTCGTACATTTCGTATATTTTACCACAGAATTTCGTTGTGCGAAATTACGATATATTTCGTAATATGTAGGAGCGTCTTAGTGCATATGTTGCATGGACTTTTTTCAGTGTAGAAAGTGGCTGAGTGGGTAAAATACTTACCTTGATGTATGAAGATTGCGAGTTTGAGCCTAGGTTAATCCAACAAAATTTTTTTACTTTTTTTTTAAATATTTTTGCACCTTTCGTACATCTTACGAAAGAATTTCGTGCTGCGATATTGCGAAATATTTCGTAACATGTACGAACGTTTTCGTGCATATGTTGGATGAATATTTTTAGTGTATGAAAATATTTTGGATAATTTTCGAGCTAAAATTAGTTGCATAAATTGTAGATATCAAGTCTATTAGACGTTCTTTAAGAAAATCGGACAGTTGTTCACAACTTATGATAAAATCTGTAGCGAAGAGTCTTCCAAGATCAATTGTTTTCGAAAATCATAAAATCAATATTAATGAGCTGATTTAGAATAAAAATCCATATTTCTTGTAAGATCCACATAGCATTATTATACAGTAATGGAAATGGTAACTTTCTACCGTTCTCAATAAAAATCTGTAGAGAAGCCGCTTCAAAAACTTTTAAAAAGAAAAAAAAAGTAAAAACCTTTAGAATTTACAATTTCAAAATTTTTTGTAATGAGAGGAATATACATAATCTATAAAATATTCTATTTGCTCTCAGGTGCTATAAAAATATGTTATATTGTTGCATAGTGTTATTTTAAGAAGAGGGTTTCTATTTTCCATCAAAATGAAGTTTTCCTCTACATAATATATTTTAACAGTTTTTGGGTTTCATATTACACAGTAACCATTCAATGAAGTTGGTAATAAAATGTAGAAGCTCTTTTAAATGTTTAACTCTTTCATGTATTTAAAGTAGTCGTTAAGGTCTTCGTACATATTTTATGTTTCCTAATGAGTTTTAATTGCTGTCAAAAAAAAAAACTATTTCTATTTTGACAATATTCTTTTGTGTGTTTTTGTACATGATATAAAAATCTTAATGTTAAAAATGCTGTGGGATACTCTTGTAAAAATACCAATTAAATATTGAGTATGAAATAAAAATTTAAAGATATTACTAAATGTACTTCTTCGCTTTCAATAATAAAATTTTATGTTCGGGAATACAGCTAGAAATCTAAAACAGCAGACCCTTTAGATACATGAGATGTAGACCAACATAAATATATGTATGTACTATACTATATACTATACATTCCTTACATGTATCTAACGCCAGACCAGCAACAAACGAAAAATGTGGGTTACACGACTTTTGCGTTGATGGCCGGCCTCATATAAAACTTAACTTTCCTTAAAAACTGATGATTATGTGAATCATATATTTTTGAACAGGTTTGAAAGTTCAGCTATTATTTAATGTGTGTTTTTTTCTAAAGATATGTAAAATATATGTGACTGATTCTCATTCTAACCGCACATTTTGTGCTGTTTTTTTACCGATATAACTAAATGAAATATGAGAAGGTAGGATTCATCTTACAGTTTTCGTCTCATTCAATGGAACCGGAAGTAAAATTATATTTTTAGATTTTTTAAACTTTTTGTGTATTGAGTGTTACCTTTGCTTTCGCGGTTGCTCCGGGAATGATTTTTGCGAAAAAAATACACCACAAAAAATGAGCAAAGGGTTTGAAAGCACTAGACATATACTCTCTAAAGGCAAAGTGGTATAATAACCGTAGGATGAAATTAAAAGTTATGGCCACTTTTTCAGTTTTGACTTGGGTTCATATGGAAAAATAAAAAATGTATTTGTTTTAAAATAATTATTTACATATATTTATAAACAAATAAAAATCAAGCTAGCTCTTCTTTAAAATAAGACTTATTTTAACAAAATCCATTAATAATATCAGAAGTTATATCAATTTCAAAATACGGCCTAACTAATATATTCTTCGAATATCTGAGTAGTCCACTTGCAAACACCGCTATGTTAATATACCGTAATTTGTAGAAAATCGATTAAAACTTCAAACAACAAATAAAACAGCGGCTTTTAGCGAATTTTTATTTTTTTCAACTTAGCGGTGTTTGCAAGTAGGTGGACTACTCATCTAACAACTTACAGTGCGAAAGAAGCAAAATTTTTTCAAGGAAAACCAAAAATTTGTATGCAGATAATGTTCTTTATATCGTTTCTACTCTTCAGCTGCTGTTTACATATTTTAACGTCATAAAACTTATAGATAAACTATATTTAAAATAATTTTTTACGTAACGCTCAATACATTTTTATACGAATTTAATATTTTTTTCAGAGCACACACTTTATACTGAATACAATAGAATTCAGATGTATAATCTGCGATGTATTTTAACATAACCTCCTTAGGTATTCACTAAAAATTTCAATTATATATAAAAAATATGGATAACACTCAATACGTTTTGTTGGATACAAACTATGATTGATTAATAAAATACTAATTAACAACGTTCACAAAACTTAAATATTTAGAAGTACAAAACTACGCTGTTATTTTAGTGTATAATGTTAATGCAATTTTAATAATTAAACTGAGTAACGAAGCGTAATAAAAAAGCATAACGGCCAATATACAAGACTGCGAACAACAAGAATTTGTAAAAAATTCGAATTTCTAATATAAAAAAAAAAATTGATTTGTAAAATGTGCAAATGCTCTTAAACCGTTATAAATTCAATCTCGTTTTTAGAAATATTCATAGCTTCTTATTGTGGAATATCAACAGCATGCATTACAGACACGCCACTTTGTATGAAGAGAGTAAAAACAGTATTTTCGTTCTTCGTTTTAAATATATAATGGACAACAGTCTTACACAGAAAAACTTATGTATATTTATTTATAATCCATGTTAAAGCAGTTTTCATTTTAAAATGTATGCGTTTATTTTATGAAATATTTTACTATGCTTTCAACGAAGACGAAAAAGCCTTTGAAATGAGAATAAGCCCCTTACATATGTACAGAAGTGTTTAAGAATAACGATAGTGTCGGTCTTTCGACCTAACATGACGCTGCACTAAACAGAGTGGGGACAACTGTGTTCCGTCCAACGAACACATAGCTTATATTTCTGTAAGATCCCTGTAGTCCCTGTTTTTACCGACGATATTTTCATCGATATTGTCTGCAAGACAATCAATAATTTGTCGTCTATAAAACACATTTAGAAATAACTATGGCGACAAGGTGGTATAGGTTGTCGTGTATAAAGAATTTGTTCTGACAAGATTATGAAAGTTTGTAGCTTATTGATAACGCTGTGGTCCCAGTTGTTATCGACGACATTTTCATCAATGTTGTCTGCAAGGCAATCAATAATTTGTCGCCTGTGAAACGCTTTTAGAAATAAGTTTGGCGACAAGGTGGTATACGTTGTCGTATATAAAGAATTTGTTCTGACAAGATTATGAAAATTAATGCTACAAAACCTTATTGACGATATCAAGAGTAACAACTGCATCGAAGTTGCCTTCCTTCTATTTATGTACATTAAAAGTTTTAAGTTTCCCACAAAACGTATTTTTGTATAATGTTTTTTTAAGTACTCCGCTAGGCTGGTAGGTAGCGTGCTAGCCTATTACATTTTTAATTTTATTATTTTTCATTGACGACAACTTCAGTAGCATGTTACCAACGTTGTCATCAAATCTATTGGAGTATTATTACCAATAAAAGTGTATTATAATACTGGCACTACATCCTAGTAAAAAGTTTAAATATGCATTTTAAAACCCAATCGCTACGAGTCATCAAGCTACGATATAAAAAATTAAACAAATATCAAAATGTAGTACAAGAATTAGCCGTAAATACGTGCTTTTATGAAAACTCATGCCACAAACTTGCCAACCCAAAACAGAACTTTGAGACAACCACTCACGAAACAAAAAGGTTAGTCATCATTGCCACACAACATATGAAATAGTATGAAACCCAGTTAAACCAAAAACAACAAATAAAAGGAAAAGAAATATTCAAAAACTCAACATAAAGATTAATAAAAAGTTGTTATTCTTTTACATACCGCTTTAAGTCGACGTTTTCAATACCACAAAATGTTGACATTATCAAATTTTATGGTTGTTAAGTGATAGGACAGTGGGAGGTTAAAGTGGGACTACACTTCCAAAAACTACAAACATAGTTAAATGTAAAAAAAAATGTTTTCCAAATTTTTGTAGCCAATTTTCTACATGAGAATTTAAAACTATTTAACCCCTGACATCGTTTAATACTTTCTTCAAATCCATCAAATTTTTAACCATTTTTTTTCAATTAAAAGCCTATCAACTTAAGTTTTCTTCATTTATTTTACAATATTTTACGTTTGATTGTAATACATTTGTTCCTCTACCATTATGTTCATACTGTTGCGTTTTCATCTGTTTGCTATGAAAACATTTACCAAACAATTTACATCACGGAATCGATATCTATTTCCATTTATCGTGTGGCATGTGGCCCAATATAAGTATTTCGGTACAAAAGAAAAGAACCTAAAAGTGAAAAAAAGAAAACCAATACAAAGTTTATATGCGTACTAGTAAAACAGTTTAAAAAAGGGGCATTAGAAAAAATATTACATTGTTTTTCTTTACCTTTTTGTTACGTTTTTTACCTTTCTGTTAATTTTTATTACATTTCGAGTCAAAATAAAAAAAAAACTTAACTGAAAGGAAACAAAATCGAATTTTTTCAATCGATGTTTTTAGTATCTTTTGTTGATGAAATTCTTTTTGTTTTTTGTTTTTTATGGACAATTTGAAATGGATTTCTTTGTATGTGTATTTAGACAATGATGTGTATAGCAGTCACCTGATGTTAAATTGTGGTTAAATGAATCATTAATGTGCTATTAGGGTGTTTGTCTCTTAGTTTCAATACAATAGTTGGTTGATTTTATATGGTCGTTTGGGTGCGTGTAATTTTTTTTTTTGACAATTGAATGGTTCTTTAATTCTTCACTCAATATGTAGGTACAAATTTGTCTGATGTTATTAACGTGTGTCGGTCCCCATACAAAAGTGAAAAAGTTGAGCCAGTCACCCTGGATACCGCCCTTTTAGTTTTTTTGTACACTGCGTTGCCATTTGTAGTCCGATCATAACAGTCGCATATCGTTGTTCATGGCTTCACTGTGGCTTCATTTTTGCCATTCGTAACTTTTTAGTCGGACATGAAATTCGAGACGCCATCTCAGTTTCTTCCCCCAAAGGTTAAATTGTTTACACGTGGCAGGAAAGCCCTTCTCAAACTATGTATGTCTAGGTTTTAATATAACCACTTCTGTGCCAGCCCCCGAAATTAAGCCCTTTTTTCTCTTAACGCATATAACGCATATCGTAATTTATGGTTAGAGTATAGTTTAATTTTTCCTCTCTAAATATCAAGAATGGTATCGATTATCCTTCCCTTTTAATGAATTGTTTTGCAAATCGATGGGGAAAACCTTTTGCAACTGTGAAGATTGTCATTATTAGTATTTTCTTTATTTTCATTCAATAAAAACAGGAAAAATCTAAACTAAATCGATTTGCAACACAATGCATTAAGGGGGAAGGATCATCACTAACATTATTAATATATAGAGAGGAAAAATAAATTTATAAACAAACCATAAATTACGGTACGCGATATCACCTCCAGTCAATTCTTCAAGACATCATCAGTGCACGTTCAAAACAAGTATCTATCACCAACGACGAACTAACTGACTATAGTCGAAGCCAACTATTGACGACATTTTCGAACAAAGGGCACAGAAGTCGTTGCTGACTTTGGTAGGATGCTACTAAAATTATCGTTAATGAATATATAAAAAATGTAATAATCGAATCGAGCCCACAACCTCCACACTGATAGGATAGTACACTACCTACTAGCCTACTGAGTTAGTCAAAGAGCTTTAAACAAAAACATGTTTTGTGCGCAACTTAAACTCTTAAAAACACGACATCTTCGATGCAGTTGTTACTCTTGTGGTCGGCAATATAACTGTACAGATGACATATTGCATGCAGTTTTTCTTCACGTTAGGGTGGCAATGAAATATTTATTTGTTAATTTGAACAAAATCTGTTTGGATTACTGTGGAATTTGGTATAAAACTCAAGTGGTGAAAATTTTAGCCCAACCGGATAATTTTCAGGCGTGTCCCATTGAATTTAAAGTTAAGATTTTGTGAAATTTACCAAAATGAAGCATAAAAAAGGGACGCCTTAGAGTTATCCAATTTGGCGCAAATTTTAGCCCCCATCCATTCAAAGATTATTGTTTGGAAATTATGCTTCATTTATGTAAATTTCACAAAATTTGAACTTTGACCACTAGAGGTCGCACGCTATAGTTATTCGAATCGGGCCAAAATTTTTATCTACGCTTAATGAAAGATCACTATATTTAAATTGAGTTCAACTTTGGCAAATTTTGGAAAACTTAAAATTTTACCTCCATGCGGCACGCCCGAGAGTTATCCCATTTGACAAAAATTTTTGCAACGTGTGTTTTAGACAAAGTACTTTAATAATCTGCACAGCTATTTTATGTTTTTCCAATGTCAGCCTAATGTATATAGGCATATAATATATGTGCACATGTGCAAAATGTACATTAGGGTGACAATGAAAAAATAAGCTGTGCGGATTATTATGATACTTGGGCTATAAGACACGTGTGGTAAAAATTTTAGCCAAATCGGGTAACTCTCAGACGTGCCGCATTGAGGTAAAATTTCAAGTTTTCCGAAATTTGCCACACAGAAAAAAATAGACAAGAATTATATTCAATAAGACCATGTTATTTAAAAAAAATATGAATTTCAATAACATTTATCTTTAACATAATAAAATATTTCGTTGTAAGTATTTCTTTTCCATGCCGGTTATTTCTTTTCTTTTTATACATAAGCCCGGGTTCGTATTCCAGCCATGTCAACATTTTTTTAATTTATATATATATATATATATATATATATATATATATTTATTTTGAAATAATTTTGTTATCAATATAGGGGAATTCTTTATCACAGGAAATTTGAAAAAAAAATTATTCAATACCGGGATTTTTGTTATCAAAAACGAAACTTATTTTTTTCTGTGCAATGTTAAACTCAATTTAAATATAGTGCTCTTTCATTAAGCGTAGATCAAAATTTAGGCCCGATTCGAATAACTATAACGTGCGACCTCTAGTGGTCAAAGTTCAAATTTTGGGAAATTCTAAAATATGAAGCATAGTTTCCAAACAATAATTTTTGATTGGGTGGAAGTAAAAATTTGAGCCGAATTGGAGAACACTAAGGAATTCCTTTTTTTGATTCATTTTGGAAAATTTCACAAGATTTTAACGTAGGGGCACTCCTGAAAGTTATCCGATTTGGCTAAAATTTTCACTACGTGACTTTTATACCAAATGCTACAATAATCGGTTTGAATTTTGTTGAAAATAATAAATCAAAAATAGTTCATTGCCACCCTAATTAATGTACGTGTAAAAGGAAAAATGGGATTAATTTTGGATCGTGGCATAAAAGTGATTACGTATATTAGAAGCTTGCCCTTGAATACGAATATGTAATAATTTCGGGTGACTTCAATTCTGATATGTTTGTTGTCAATTAAACAACAACAAGGCATCTTTTGGATTAACACCTACAAACACTGTTACTCCAACTTACTTTATAGCAACCAGTAGCACGTTACTTCACATATTTTTTGTATCGAACACTTCAAATGTTTTGCTGTACGACCAAGTTTCCGCCCCGTGTTTTTCTAAACACGATTTAATTTTCTTGACGTACAATTTCCGATCTCCACCAACACAACGTATAGTTTATTTTCGTGATTTCAAAAGTATTGACTTGAAGATGCTTTCAGAAAATTTTGATAGCATTGAGTGGAGTCAAATTTATTATATGGCCTCAGTTGATGAACAGGCACAATTTTCGCAGAACTATATTCAACAGTTATATGATGGCTCAGTCCCTATTAAGACAAAGCTAATATCTGCCAAAACCAAGCCCGGGTTTTCTGTTGCCATTAAACAACTTATTTATATGAGGGGTCTAGCTTACCGTAGATGGAAATGGTTTAGGACCTTAGAATTGAAAACAGAGTTTAGAACAGCTAGAAAAAATGTCAATACTAGAATCAGAAATGCAAAAACTGAATACTATGCCAATCGATTTAGCACTGCACTTGGCTGCAAACAGATTTGGAAATACATACGGGAAATTGGCATTTGCTCTACGGAGAACAATAATAACTGTCATATAGATGCTGATGAACTGAATAAAACTTTCACGAACATCCCCTTTGCCGCAATAGATAAAAGATTTTACAATTTCTCTAATGTTAATGCTAGGACTACTGCAACTGATTCTACTAATACTGTCCAATTTTCTTGTGTTAGTCAATCAGACGTTCTTTCATGTCTCAGGTTAGTTAAGTCGAATGCAGTAGGTTGTGACAACATGCACCCAAAATTCGTAAACATACTGCTGCCGCTTCTCTTACCTTACATAACTCATTTATTTAACACTATTATCACGTCTAGCATCTTTCCCTCCAGTTGGAAGTTCGGGAAAAGAATACCCCCAGCAAAAATATCCGTCTACCGGAAGCAGTTTTGTAAGGGAGAGATTTCGGTACTCTCGCTTACCAACCTGCTTCATTATTACATGATTTTTGTATGGGATGTCCCAATTGGTAGGTCTGGAGGCATGTGCTTCTTTCTGCGCATCTTAGATGCATTACCGTCATGTCTTTTTTATATGTATATAATAAGACACATTTTTGTTCTTTATATCACAATTTCACCCACACTTGGATAAATTTTTTATTTGAAATTATTTTATGTTTTTTTTTTATATTTATTGATATTACGCTACAATTTACTTTTATTTAATAATTTTTGCTCGCGTATTAAATCAGCAATCGATCCCACGATCTCCGCATGATAGGCTAGAACACTAACCACTGAGCTACCGAGGCACATTTATTTTCATACACAATTCAATGGAAGAATAAAAAATAAAATTACGAAGTAAAAATAGCACTCGCATCCATATTGGTATCCCCGTAAGCGAGAGAGGATGCACAATAAAAAAGTTTGTGTTTAAAAAAAGAATTCGGGTTTAAAAAATATGAAAAAGACATAAATACCCGACTACCTTTCTCGCGTGTGCGTTAAATTTCTTCATTCGCTTACGTTATTGCAGCCTCGGAAGGCAGAGTGGATGCACTGTCTGCATTTGCGCATCTCCGAAGCCCTTCTATTTATTCTTAGCGCATCCTTGCACCACACTTATTTTTGCTGGGCCTCTACCTAAGAATGAGTCAGAATTCAGGCCAATTGCTATTCTACGTTACCTATCAAAAGTTTTAGAAAAAATTCTGTATATTCAGATGTCTTCCTTTATCTGTGAAAATAAGTTACAGTCTCACAAGCAATTAGGTATTCGCTCAAATCACAGTTGTGTTTCAGCCTTGCTCGATATTGCAGAAAACATCCGAAGTGAACTTGATAACAGTAAAAACCATTTTTTAGTCCTACTGATAATGAAGCTTAAGCACATTTTTCAATTTCTCACCAACTTTAACACGTCTTTTGTCTTCGTATCTTACTGACCGTTGACAATCTGTTTTTACGAGCAATGCTCAATCTCGCCCATTAAAGTTAGCCTGGGGAGTGCCTCACGGCTGAATTCTTGGACCTCTTCTCACTATACGCAAACGATCTACCAAAACAACTTCTCCACTGCAATATTCACATGTATGCAGATGACGTGTAACTATATTTAAGCAGTCCTGTGCATTCTGTTGGCCAAAATATTATGAGACTTAAGGACGATTTAAGCAAAATTTATCGCTGGGCTTCTGTGAATGGACTGTTTCTAAGCCCGCTTAAATCTAAGTGTATAATAATTCACAAAAAAAAACGATTAATCCTGTTAATAATGTTGATATGTATTTTAAGAAATGGTGAAAAATTGGAAGTTGTGAATACTGCCAAAAACCTCGGTATAGTTTTCAATAATAATCTTACTTGGTCGACCCATATCAACACACTTGTGGGTAAAATATATGTCAAGTTGAGATCCTTAAGGTCTTACCAACTTTACACTCCCTTGCATATAAGATAACTTCTTGACAAATCCTATCTTATCCCCGGATTACTTTATGGCTGTGAACTTCTTGCTAATTGTGATTCCGCTAATAAGCAAAAGCTAAATATGTTATACAACAATATACTAAAATATGTGTACGGCTTACGAAAGTATGGTCATGTCTCTGGCTTCTCCTCAAGGCTTTACGGTATATCTTTTGAAAATCTACTTAAGATTCGAGTTCTTTTACTTTTACATAAAATTATTTATTCCAAAACCCCGCGATATCTTTATGACAAGATCTCAAAGACGGAAAAAGATTATCGTCCTGTGCCATCACTACCTTGTGTCTGAATGGCAATTCTTTTTGTACGCATCACGTCCTTGGAATCTTCTCCCACAAGCCTAACAAGTCAATAGCAACGCAGCTAGTTTAAAAAACTTGTTTATTTACTAATTTTTCTTGACTGAGTTTTAATATATATTTATTTTTTGTCTTAAAACTTTTCATTTAATTCGTTTTTCCTGATGCTGAGGTCATGTTTGTCTACACAGAGAAAAATTTCACATTCAAATCTTCGAAAACGAGGTTAATTAAAAATTTTTCATTGGTGATTTTGCTTCATAGATGATGCAACATGTTAATTCACCATAGCCTTTAAAAACCTTTTTCTTTTTGAAATAACTATATTTTATCTTGATTTAATATTCCAATACAGTGTAATTAAAATGAAGTTGATACTGAAATAATACGAAGGATCATATTGAACCAAAGTTATTTCAAGTTGCAACAATGTAAATTCGATATTGAAACAACACGAACAATCATGTTGAATCAAAGTTCATTCAAGTTGAAACAACGTAAATTTATATCAAGTTGAAACAACACGACTTTAACGTAGCTATTTAATTTTTTTTTAATTTAACTTTATTGAAATCCTGCTCAACAAGACAGAGTCTTATAATTACAGGGCAAGAGTATTAAGGTTAAAAATGTGCCACAATAGTTAAGTATTTTACTTACGTGATGTGTATTAATAAGCACAGGCATCAGAAAACTATTTGTTCTAGTTAGCTGCCCCCACCAAAGATTTGAACTCACCCACTTGCTTGGTAGTCAACGCGCTAACATCTGCAGCCAGGACAACTTCAAACTTTACTTTAGCTATACACCAAATAAATACCATCATAAGTAACATGAATTTCATTTAGATTCAACATGATTTAATTGCTGATTTAGCATAAAATTTATTAGATATTAAAGTTATAGTTACGTTGATTTAAAATAAAGTATAACGTTGATAACAATGTTGATTTAACAGTGAAAAATATTTAATCAAATAAATCAAAGTGTAAAATAATAATTTTCCGTTTAAAAGTAATATGAAACAATGGTAGTTTTAAATCAGCAGCGTTAAATGTTCTCTATTAAAGCAAAGTTCGTTGGTTGTCTGCATTTACACTACACGAACACAAGGAAACGAACATAACAGTGCATTGTATCTATGAACAAACCCAGTAAAAAAGTTGCTTCCAATAAAGCAAGTTTCTACTATTATGGAATAAAAGTAGCGCTGACAAACCTGCTGATATCGCTGCTGATTTTTGTATGGCGAGTTCCCGAATTGGAGTACTAAATTTTTGCTCACGAAAGCGCTTTTGAAGCGCTGAAAATCATCAACATTTTCAGCACTAGAACTGAAAATATATGAAAAAAAATTTTTCGATGTGGATTGGCGTCGTTAACGCCATTTTAATTTTTCTTGTTTCTTTTCTTTATTAATTTTTATTAATTTCATATTTTTACTCAATGGTTGTTATTTTAACTTCAACTAATATCGTAATATCGAACTAAGAACCTTCAGGTTTGAAGTGCAACGTACCAAGCACTCGATCAAAAACACTGTTGCAAAACGGCACCACTAAACTCAAATAAACTTACTCTTCATTCTCGCTTAAAAACCTGCTTTGGATCAGCACTATAAAATCGCTTTTTTGTATAGCTCGTTTACGAAGCTTTTTTATAAGTAAAAAGCAAATACTTTTCTCGCTTCAAAACCTGCATTGTTGTGATGCTATGAAATCAGCTTCTGAACAGGCTCATATTTTAAAGGGAATTATGAAGTGCTTTATTTCTTTAGTGCTTCAAAAAACATGAACATTTTTTACTGGGAGCTAAATAAACACCAACACACTAAAAGTATAAATTATTTCTGATAAATTTATTATGATTTCCAAGCACTGTTGCGACATGTTGATTTTACGTTGATAATTTTTCTGTGTGTACATTAGAAAACTCCATTATTTTACATGTTTTAACTTGATCAAATTTACTACATAGATTATACTATTCACTTTACATTTTTTTCAGCACCCAGCTTTATTTATCCTTTTTCTTTTATTTAAAATAGAGTCCCTATTTTTGATGCCATAAACTAAACAGAAATTGTTTAATTGCCCCCTTGAACTCATCTGTCATCATCTACGTTTCAGATATTTTTTCCAGTAAATCAAAAATTAATTAAAAACCATTTCAGAGAACACCGCTCTAAGGAATACCAAAAAAAAAAAACACACACACATTTTCTATTAATGTCGATTGTAGTTCACACCATAAAGAATAAGAGCCGCTGCTTTTCATCATTATCAATTGTTGTTAATAGTGTCGCCACTTTGTGCCTCAAATTCGTCATACTTAAAGGCTGCTGCTTAAAAAAAAAAAAAACTAAAAATATACTGACTGTAACACCAGGCCACATAAGTACACAGGCATCTATCTATCTACTCGTTTTTAGTCATATGATCATAGACATGTATGATAGTGTTTTAAACTTACAAACAATTTGTGTTGCACACGGTCATCATTGCATGCCGTGTATTATTATACTTATATGTATATAAAGTTTTTCATTTTGTGCAACATTAACGATTGTGTTCTTGTATGTGCATCTAAAGAGCCATAGAAATAAGAATATACTGTGAAAAATTGCAGTTAATTTTTTTAGTTTAAGTGTGTTTCTTTTATGAACCCACATAAATACATAAATTCTAATAGAAATGTACCGCGATATACTAAATAACTTTGAGACGTACAAACTCCTAAAAAAAAGGCAGGCATCACAGGCATCTTCTTTGCCCCAATATAGTAATGCTGCATGCACGAACATTTGTACTAATAAATGCCGATATGTACTCTGGCAAACACCCAATTTGTGGCATGATGCTTCTTTTGTACATCGTACCCCAAAACTATCCACATTTTTCTTATTTGTACAAAATAGGTATTTTGGCTTTCAACGCAAAACAAATGCATTCGAGTGCAAGATATGAAGTGTTATTAAGGGAAGACCCTTTTTAAAGGATTTTCTTAAAAAATGGAAATTTAATAAGAGTAATTAATCATGATCAATATTTCCAACGAACAAAGGAAAAATCAACTTCAAATTAGTTCTAGCGTACATAGCAGAACATAGCAACGCTGTTTTTGAAAACCGATACACTTTCATCATCAGTGCTCATGTAAGGACCCTTTGAAAAAATTCATTGACTTTAACACATCCTTAGATATCACCCTTTTAGATACTCTTACCAAGAATAATAAAAAACCCTAAACGAAAACTTATTAGTTTTGGTAATAAAAACAATTTCAATGTATTGTATCACAACAGTACTTAGACATAGGAGAGCACATATAGCATATTTCTATAATACCAACCCATAATAATAAAATGAGCAGAATATTTGTTGCACATTTTGTCTATTTTTAATGGCGTGGCAGATCATAAGAGGCGCTTTGAAATGTAGACAAAAAAACTCATTCGCTTTTTATGTGTTTTTTTTTGCGCGGTATGTTAAGGGAAACCATATTCATAGCAATTTTCGCAATAATATTTTTTTACTACTCGTATATTCTTTCATGTCTTCAAACTACATATTGTGGTTGTTTTATAAAAGTGGAGCAAATTATACTCATTAACGCAGAATTTTCGAAATGTTTGTATTAAAAAAAAAAGAAAAACTTAACCACAAAATAGAAGACTTTGTTTGAGGAGTTTTAATATTTGGTTTTGGTGCAGTGAACTATAGCAAACAAAGTTAATATAAACTTTAACTTCAAGTTTGAACTTTACGTAAATAACTCTTATACTTATGGCGAATAAATCAGCAAACGCTAAAATGCTGGTTTAGTTAGACTAAACTTAAATTAATATTTAGTTTAAACTCAACAGCAGTAAAAATCATTGACCGATATGTAATTTATGTTCAAAAAAATAATAGTTTGACAGCAGTACGATAAATGCCAAAGAAATAGATGTTTTGCAACGGGCTATCAATCAAAATCACATGATATTTTAAAAGCCCAAATTTATACTTTTGAAGATGGCTTATATGTTTTCTTACTGATTTATAGATTTGCTGGCTTAAACATGAATTAATCCAAATAGAGTGATCATCCTGCACTGATTTATTAAGCCGTGTACACTCTAAAACATTACTTCAAATTCACGATCATATATTGCCTAAATTTGTGTTGAAAATTTCTCCTTGTCTAAAATTACATCCATTTTGTAGTTATTTTATTAAAGAAAAAAAATTTTAAATTAAAAATATTTAGTCCAAGTGGAAAAAATGTAACATAAAGTATAATACGGCTATGGCTGAATGGTAGATACGTCAGACTGTCAGTCAGGAGGTCGCGGTTCAAATCTGCACGCAGCCAATCGCTTTTTGTAGTAAAAATATTTTGTTGAAAAATAATGCGTGTGTAATTTTCGGTCGATAATAATCTGTAAGGTGTTGCCGACTATTATCGACGTAATTTTCAACAAAAGTGTTTTAGAGTGTAGCCTGTAGTGTAGACTTTTTATGTTATAACAAATTTACAATTCTAATATTAATTTAACTTATACAAGAAAAGTACTGTTGCACACACAGGGAAAAAATATCAACGTAAAATCAACATGCCACAATGTTGATAATAAATCATATTAAATTTCTGCAAAAAGCTTATAGACTTTATTTAAAGTTACCATTCTTTGGTATTTGTTTTAAACGAAATATTATAAAAAAAAAATTGTTCAGTTTTTATAGTAAAATCAATTTTTATCATATTAAATTAAAGTTAGATCTTCTTTAGTGAATCAATGAAAAATCAACGTTACATTTGATTTCATCAATTAAATCATGTTGAAGTAACACGAAATTGATGCTACTTATGATGGTATTTATATTAGTGCATATCTAAAGTATAGTCCTCGGTGCATTGTCACCTTGTCTAAGAGCAATGCCGGTGGTAGCTTGGATACTGGTAGGGTCTCCCATGATGAAAAGGCTGACGGGTAGTGCAGAAGCTAAGAGCAATCCATAACATGGGCAGTCAACATTTGAAGCATTGAAGGAGGATGAACTAAACTCCATGAAAGCTGACAACCTAAATAATTGGGATAAGGCTCGATTTACCAATCATTCATCAGCTCGAAAACATCGATATATTCTGGAGACCTCGATTAGAAATAGAAATGAAAATGGACTGGACTGGCAACTTTGGCGATGAACCACCGCAAAATAGAATTAATAATCTACGAAACCTGGAACGTCAGATCACTAGTTGAACCCACTAGATTGGAGAACTGTGCGAAACGACAAGACATATTCCAAAAGAGTGTCGGTTTCATCCAATCCTCTGAATCACAACGTGTACTAACTGAATAGAAGCCAATCTCGGATACGATAATCACTGTAAGATTTCACAATAAGCTAATGCACATCACCTTTATCCAATGTTATGCACCAGCCAACACCACGTGCAACGAAGATAAGGATGACTTCTACTAACAATTGGATACAGTGATAGGACAAATACATCGTGGCGATATCAAGATCGTTCTTGGAGATTTCAACGCAAATGTAACTACTTCAACTACACGCAACATAATTTGCCCTCACAATTTCGAGAATAGATGCAACATAAGCAATACTTTGAAATAAGGGAACATTGAAACTTAAAAGGAAAATACCCTCCATAAGGGAGATAACTGCAGCCATTACCAAAATAAAACAGGACAGAACTACTGGCCCCGATAATACTCCTCCAGAAATCTAAACCAAACTCATATTGGTGTGCTAACATACTTGCGCCTTAATTAACGGATGCATGGACTAGTCAACTTACTCCAAAGCAGTGGGATAAAGGCCTAATTATAGCTCTACCCAAAAAGGGTGATTTACGCGAATGCAAAAACTAGCGCAGGATATCATTACTAAACACCATCCCGAAGCTACTGGCAATGATAATCTTAGAAACACTCTCTTCACTAAAATAAATTATATGGCAAGAATAAGCGGGTTCTCGCAAAGGTAGATAATGCGTTGACCATGTCTACACGCTCAGAACTATTATCGAGCAGGCTTACGAGAATAAATCATAAACATACTATTTGTCTATTATAAGGCAGCGCATATGGAAATCTCTTGAACCCAAGATGGAGTCCCAAATACCGCAACGAACATAATTAAAAATATGTGTTCTAATGTCGAAAATAAGATCTTGCTTAAAGGCTAAACTTCAGATACCTTCGCAATCGAACTGGGAGTCCGCCAACACTATATTCTCTCTCCACTCTTGTTTTTGGTCGTAGTAGATTCAGTAATGGGGGCGACGAACGCAGCAGCACCTAACACCCTGCAGTGGGCTCCATTTACAAAATTAAATGACTTGGACTATGCAGCCGATTTATGCCCACTAGCTCATAACTTTGAACACATAAATGACAAATTTCAAGCTATTCATCATAATGTAAATAAGGTTGGACTTCGCTCCCAACGCAAAGAAAACCAAGGTCATGAAACTAAACACAACGAACAACCCAACTGGAAATTTTCCCAGTTTTCATATGGGGGCCTAATTGGGAACGCAGGCGGCAAGCGAAAAAGGGTGATCCCATTTTAAATCTGACCGGGACAATGTGGGTATAGTTCATCTACAAATTAGTGACTTAACATAAGTTCTTCCCAAGTGGGACAATACTGGGAACTTGTTGGAAAAATCTAACGCAGCTTTTTAATCGTATTGTTTGCTCATCTTCAATAGAGGTGATTGATTGTTGCTTACTTTTGTCCCTTGGATAGCCTCAGCAATTTTAATTCAATATTATAGTTTGCTATTTCTCCGATTTAAGCAAATTTTTGCAAGATTTTGATATTTCCACACAGGAAAGCAATCCGGTCCCAAATACTTTTCTGCGTTACATCGCATTTGGTATCACAGTTAAATCCCAAATGGGTTTGCATGAAAATTTCTAGTCGGGAGTACCGCGCTCCTCCAAAATGGTACTACCTTGGCTGTAAAATCTCAACAAACAGTGGTGCAGATATAGACGTCGAAAATCGGATGAAACACGTAAGGTTGTGTACTCGCTGAGAAATGAATGGATATCAAATGATCTGCCAAATGATCTCAAGTTAAGAGTTTATTACACCTGCATTTAGCCGATCCTTCTCTATGGATGTGAATCCTAAGGTCTGAAAAAGTTCTCCACAAAGGGGCTTAAAATATTCAAAAATGGCTGTCCATGCTCCGATGTTCCAGGCCAAACACGATTCACAACTCTCAACTCCTTCGCATTACAAGGCAGATGCCAATCCACCAGGAAATTTTAAAGCGAAAACTCGGATGAATTGGTCACACATCCAGACCAGGGATTCAATACATTCACAAATCACTGTCTACGTTCCGATGTTCCAGGCCAAACACGATTGGTAGCTCTCAGCTCCTTCGTATTACAAGACCGATGAAAATCCACCAGGAAATTTTAAGGCGAAAACTCGGATGAATTGGTCACACACTCAGACCAGTACACAATTTAAAAGGGAGCTCTGACGTATAACCCACAATCTTTCCGTCAACCAAGACACCGAAAAATCACCTGGCGTACTTCGCCGTCAAATCAACTCGCATTATCGCAACTTACATGGAACGAAGCTGTAGAAATGACTCCCAACCGAAATAGATGGAAATATTGAATAGAGGCCGTTTGATCCCAAGCTGGAGAATATTTAAGGTTGTTGTGACTGTAGTGGTTAGCGCGCTGACTACGATGATAAATTTCAAAAGAAAAAAAGTTCTTTGAAGGTTATTGTAAAATCATGTTAAATTCCGCCATATTTACTTTTAAAAACGTTAAATCAATATCTTAATAATGACCTAAATTCTGGTATCGTGGCCTATCGTTCCATGGAATGAAACAGGCCACAGGTTTTGTGGGATACTCTACCGGAAGCCCCTATTCTGATATGCGCTCAGAGTATACTGGTAGAACGTACTGAATCATAAATCATGAATAGCTTGTCACTCTCTCGCGCTCTCTCTCTCTCTCTCTCTCTCTCTCTCTTTCTATCTCTCTCTATTTTATGGTATATGATGATTTGTTATAAACAGTTTGTTTCCAGTAGGGCACAGATTATTTCTAGTATGCTTCTTAAAATTCCTACACACACCCCTTTTAGCTGTTCATTTCTACAAAAAGCGCAAAACTAATAATAATTTTTCTCGTGTCATTTAAAAACTATTTACCGACACGCGTATGAATATTATGAGCAGCTACAAAACATCACACAGAAGAAAAACTTTAACCAAAACTTTTTCGTTTGTCTGCCTGTCTGTCTGTCTGCTTGTCTGTCGGTCGGTTTCTTTTTTCCATCTATATTTCGATCTGTGAGGGGATCTGTGTATGTCTCCTTGTATTGTCAGTCATCTAGTCAGTCTCTTCTATTGTGGCATTTTAATGGGTGTCACTTGAAGGCGTTTTTCACAAATACCTCCTCCTATTTTTAACACTCTGAAAATCTCAAAAAATCTTTATGACTTGTTGTGCCTCATTTCGGTTAGAAATGAACACACATATACACACCCGCACATGACTTTGACAGAGAAGTTTTATTTCAATTTAATTTTATTTATGATTTTTAACAATAAGCGTGTGTTTATTATTGGTTTCTTCCTGCAATTTTCAACTTCAAACAAAGAAAAACCAACAAACATCATGTACATATTAGTTTTCTTTTTTGCTTTCTTACTTGAAAAATTTTAGTGTGAAATATGAAGTTCTTCACTTGATCGTAAATGTGTCATCTGTTAAATGCATTTAAGTCCTTTTCGGTTATAAATTTTTCTTCTTCCGTCTTTCCATTTGAAGTGGTATTTAATCAATGTGTTTTTAATAATACCTGAATGTTATGTGTCTGTACAGACGATAGTTTCTCTTTTTCATTTCTCTGAAAATATATACAAAAAGTCTTTGTTGCTTTATGGCAGACAAATTGTTGAAGAGCCTATTTAATGGTTGTGGTTTCTTTGTTTTTGTGTGGAAATTTGGAAACTTTAACAAAAACGTTCATAATTTAGAAAATCGTTAAAGATTTATGTAGATTTGCCATAAATGATTTTTTTATTAATCTTTAAGTGTGGCAAATGATATATTAAGTAGTCACCATGTGTTAATGGAAATTTTGGGATAATGGCTTAGATGTAGAAAAGGAAAGTATACCAGGAGCGGTAATATGCTTAAATAAAACGTATTTAATATACAATAGATGAAAAAATAAATGAAAATGTTTCGTTAAATATTGTTTAATTAAGGAAGTTATTAAAAAAACATTTATTCTGTATCAATTTCCAAGAAATGTGAAATTTAATTTAAAACACGTTTTTTAGAAAAAAAAACTTTTGTTACACTCACATCAGCGCTTCTAAATAAAATTCTTTGTTACAAATTATTTTTTTTTTAAATATGTTCGATTTAATTTCTTAAGAAAAAGGCAGAAAAAAAACGAAACATCACTCACTCGTTATACATTTAAATGTATCAATTACATAAAATGTAATTAATATGCTAAATAAGTAATAAAACGTGGTTATAACAAAACGTTAACAAATTTCTTTTTCAATGGAATAAATATTTAAAACCAAAAGAAATCAAAATAAATTTATGATGACAATACACGACAAGCCAGCCAAAGTGGCTTCAAATTCTTAAACACACACACATGCATCATACACTTAAGACTTTAGTACAAATGAAAAATTGTGAGAAGTTTTTGTTCAAAATAAATAACAAATACAAAAGTAATCTGCTTGAAATCAAAAACTTAAAATCGCAATTCCCATTTCTTCATGGTTGGGGCCAAAAGCGAGATGAAACTCTTGTATAACAAGTGCTTATGCCTTCAAGATTTTTTTTTTGTTTTTTGTAAGCACTGAATGAGTGTTTTTTTATATTGGTGGTTTCATTTCCATTCTTCGTAGAATTAAAACAATAAAGAAGAATTAAAAAAAAGGAATGACAAAAAATGAGTATTTTATATTTTATAACCATCATAAAGTTATGCACAAAATGTGACATTTTTATGACATTATGACGTTTGTATATTGTTGTAACGTTTGTGGTTTTTTATTTGTTTGTTACTGGATGGGATTTTTTTTACGAAATTATCAAGTGGTTTCATAACCGAATTGTGAATAGCCTACACTGAAAATAAAGCGATGGGCAACGATAATGAAATGACTACGTTGACTTCCTTTTGTTACTACATGGAAAAAATTTAATTGATAACATGAAACATTACATTGCAGTGATGACTTATTATTACAAAAAGTCCTTAATTTTGCACAATATAATATATAGTGTGCTTTTACACACATCAGTTTTTCTTGAAGCAACTTTTACTTTCTTGTGAGAAAGAGCGAGAGAGGAATATATTTCATGTACTCCTCTCTCGCTCTTTCTCACTAGAAAATAAAAGTTGCTTCAAGAAAAACTCATGTGTGTAAAAGCAGACATACAGAAACAATTTCATATTAAAATTGTCGAAAACAAGGTTAATTTAACATTTTTTGGATAGTGATTTTGCTTCTTAGGTGTTTCATGTTAATTCAACATGATTTTACAATAACCTTCAAAGAATAATTTTCCTTTGGAAATAACTATATTTGATATTGATTAAATATTCCAGTACAGTTAAATCAAAATGAAGTTGTTACTGAAATAATACTAAGAATCACTCAGAATCAAAGTTAGTTCAAGTTAAAACAACGTGAATTAAATACTGAAATAACACAAGGAATCATGTTGAAACAAAGTGATTTCAAGTTGATACTAAGTGAATTTGATATCGAAATAATACGAAGAATCATGTTGGATCAAAGTTAATTCAAGTTGAAACAACGTGAATTTCATATTGAAACAACACGAAGAATCATCTTGAATCAAAATTATTGCAAGTTGAAATAATAGTTTTACCAACGTGATGTGCATTCGCATAGAAATCTGAAAAATTTGTGTTGTAGTTGGCTGCTTCAGCCAAGATTTGAACTCCGGCTACTTGCTTGATAGCAAACGCGCTAACCTCCGCAGCCACAACAGTTTCAAACTTTACTTAAGATATTCACTAAATTAATATCATCATAAGAAATATGAAATTCATTTAAATTAAAAATGATTTAATTGATGATTTAACATAAAATTCATTTGCAATTAAAGTTATAGTCATGTTCATTTAAAATGAAATGTAACAATGTTTATTCCACAGTGTCTGGATTATTCTAACAATGTATTTTATACCTAAACAGTGGATGAGTAGAAAATTGGAAAATGTGACATAAAAACTAATTGTTTCTGTTAGAAAAGAAATACTTAAAATATTTTTTGAAAAAAAATTCACATTATTTTGAAAACAAGAGGTGGTAGAACCAACTAATGATGCCATCGCAATCAGCAGATGAAAATACGAAAGAGTCAGAAATTTTAATTTCAGAACATTTGCAAAAATAAATGTTTTTAGGACTAAAATAAAAGCACACGATTATTAACATCTTTGCAACAACAGAAAGATATCCTGATATACTCATCAAGTGTACAAAAAATATGAGTTATTTTTTGTAGGTTAATAATTCAGAAAGCGTTTTAAGATTTGTAGGGCCGGTCTTGACATATTAAGCGAATTATACAAAAAATTCCGAAAATTAAGCAAATATTAAGTGTCGTTACACTGAAAGAATTTTGTTCATAAATTCTGTTAACTTCGACATTCATCGAATGAAAAGCTTCATTAAAACTCAACCAACAAGTTTCGTTAAAATTATTTTAATGAAAATTTCACTAAATATATTAACAAATTTCATTGATCCATTGTTATAATTTCGCTAAGCTAATGAACATATTTCATTATTTCGGTGAAATTAATTCATCGTTTTAATAAAGTTGTTTCATTATTTAAGTGAAATTGTTCAATTATTTTAATGAAATAGTTTTTCATGAAATTCTGTCATTATTTGAATGATTTTAATTCTGTCATTATTTTAATGATGTTTTGTCATTATTCTAATTAAATTATTTCATTGTTTTAATGAAATTATCCTGCTTGTTCTGTAAATCGAGTCGATTTAGAACCGCTCGATTTAGAGAAATTAAATCCACTAATAGCTAAATTTTTTCAGACTTTTTTGCAGTTTCATATTTTTTAGAACTTAAAATATCATATCTGAAATCAATTTACTGTATATGATTTAAAACACATCAAAGGGGGCATTATTTATTTGTAGAAATTTGCTCGGATTCGGTTTACAGAACAGGGACGTATTACATTACTTAGTACCGTCATTACCTTATCTCTGTTATTGAATATTTTAATTTATTGTCAATTCCATGCTACAAGTACGTACGATACACAAGAATGAACATCAGAAAAATGTGTAATGATGATGATCGCTCACAGTATCGAACTCAGACTCATGATTCTCATTATATGTTTTACAGGTAACGTCTTAACTACTTCAGCCTACAACAACACTCTTAAAACAATGTGTCTATAAGGGTATAGTAATATGAAAGGGAACAACAACAACAAATATATAAAGCTATTTTTTTGCTTTACCAAAAGCACCAATGAAATGCTGCATATAGACAATGCTTAAACACCAGCAAATAAATTTCATTTAATATAAAATTATGACAATATGTCAAATAAATTTTTATTTATTAAATTTTTATTTATTTAATCGGTCTTTCATTAATGCAATGAAATTTTTCAGCAAAACAATGAAATACATTTTATTGAAGTTATAGCATTCAAGGGCATACAATTTTAAACTTTTTTTTATTATATTTTTTATAATTCAAGAATTTTAAGAATCGTGAAAAAATCTAACAAAATTGTCTCGTTGGATTTTTAAAGCAAAATTCTTTCAGTGTATATCTTTAAAACTAGAGAAAAAACTGATCGTTATCAGCACTCTTAATTTAGTCAAAAAATATGAACAGCAATGTAGAAAATTTTGTAGTGTTGCCCTGTGCTATCAATTACTGTACAACGCTATGTGTATTATCCCAGAAAATATTACCGAAATCAGGTTTGTAAGCGAAAGAGGGAAAGCGTACTCGCCATTACAAACCTGCATCGGTATTACATGATTTTTATTTGAGATGTCCCTCTTGGTAGGCATCGAAGTATGACCTTCTTTGTACTTATCCTACAAGCATAAACATCATATATTTTTCCTGCGTATTATTTAGGCATCCCGAGTGCACGGTGATAATAAACTATCCTTAACACTGGGATTTGTTGTGATGAACATAAATTTAGTAGTGATACAATTCTCGTATGCAAATTTTCCACAATATTTGATGATATTAGAACTGCGATCACATACACGACTACTTCTAAGATATTATTATTTCTACACTCACTGCTTTGGCTCCTTGGTTGAGTCGGAATTTGCCTCTCAGTCCCAAAAGAGCGAACGAAGCATTTAATTACGCAAACTTTAAAATATTCTAGAAGGAGCACTCAAAAAATTACTACAGTAACGGAATGTACTCTATTCAAGAAGTATTTCGAGCAGTCATTTGTAAATGAATAAACATTTTGGCCTATATTCATAATATATAAAGTGAATTTGAAATATATTTTATGAAATTTTTTTTATGAAAAATGTCAAATAAAATACATTTCAAAATAATTAAAACAAAGGACGCTGATGATGACAGCGTAGCGGCTGTCGAAATTAGTACTACTAATCCGTTCTGCTACTCTGATTAGATATTATAATATTCCACTGTTAAAAATAATTTGAATTTATATTGAACTTAAGCCGAATAATCATAACTTCCAAATCATTAAAAATTGTATGAATGTAGGGGCTAAAATTATAAGCAATTTTATTTTTAACTGATTTTAACATTCATTAAAAGAACTAAGTACGTACACATTAATACGTATTTTCGGTTGCTTTCATTATTGTTTGTTCTTAATGTTGTAGGTACCAAAAAAGTACATGCATAAAAAACACGCATAAAAATACTCAAAATATTCTGTAAGTAAAATTAGCTGAAATTGTAATTTAAAATCAATGAATATTCATTTAAAACCGGTAGTGTAGTGAATAGTGTGTTAGTCTAAACCATATGTGTTAGACAAGACCATATTGTTTTTGGTTTAATTTTTATGTTAAATGCATACAAATGACATACATACATGCATATCCAGAAGAGAAATATTATTTTTGAAAGCGAAAAAGTTTAATACTAAATTTATATTAACTTCGTACTACTGGTTTGCATACTATGCTTTAGCCGAGTGGTTGCTGCGCTGAATTTCAAACCTGAAGGAGATGTATTCGATTCCCAATGGAAATTCAAATAACAAACAGTGAGTAAAACTATAAAATTAATAAAATAATAATTAAAGATACGAAATAATAAGCCTTTAACATGATGTTAGATCGTTAAAAAATAAAGCAAAAATCATTTGTTTTAACGGATCTTTGGATTGATTATTTAACAGTAAAAATAGCAGAAACAACGGACAAATCTTTATTTTTATGAAAGCTGCGATTAGTTTTTGTAACAGTTAAATTAATCCGAACAAAGAAAGAATCATTATTTTTTTACAGTCAAGTCAGTTAATTTTTTAACAATTAAAATTAAATAAACTTTGTGTTGAACTTAAATAAAAAATAAGTAGACCAGTTTTTAATTGATTTTCTTTTTATTTTATATTACAATATCGGATAATTTCACGTACAGAATATTTTGAGTGAAGTTCCTTTGAAAGACTTCACTATTATTTGATGCAATCCACTTTGTTGCGTACACCCCATTCGTATGTAACGTCACAGTTCGTCTGATGTAACAGTTCATCCGAAAAAATAATAGAAATGTTGCAAGCATTATAACAAACCTTTATAACTTATTCAAAAGATTAAAAATTATGAATAAATGTTACTTGATGAGTTTCTTTTATTTTTTTGGTTCTTTTAAAACTTAATCGTATTTCATGGTGGACCCAACAGACAACTTTATGCTACATGGAATTAAAGAAAGATTTTTGATGTTGTTGCATTGTTGTTATATTGGTTGCTGTTCATTTGTATTTTTCCTTCAGTTGTTGCTGTTGTTGTTGATATTGTTGTTGGTTTTTCTTGTTCAGTTTTTCTCCTCTCGTTTAAGTGAAATGAAATATGATACCAAATAAAAACCAAATTAAAAGCGATAAAAATCATTTCATGTTCGTCGCTTTTTATACAATATACAATACGCTAAAGAATTTATAAAGGGAAATATGGCTTGGGTATGTTGCACAAGTTATAGCATCAGAGTTTAAAAAGTATCCAGTGACAAAATAAAATACTATAATTTCAATCTGTTATCGTTTAACTTTGACCGATTTTTTCTTAGCAAGTATTAGGGATTTTTGTTACAAATGAAAATAAAGCTCCCTTAATTTTCCAGATTAAGCTATATAATCTGAAAATAGAAATATAATTAATTTATTTAGATAATAGTATAATGTCCTCTCGTGATAGTTGAAGGATATTGGCTGAAAATTCTGCGATTTCTGATCTCCGGAGTTCTGTTTAGCACCAAGCCATTCTGAAGTCTTAATAATTGAGTTCGTTCTTTCAAAATCGCTGTGTGATACTTCTTTAGATCTTTCCGTACTTATTCAATGTAGACCAACATACATCATATCCTTAGATACATGAAGGGGTAGAGAAGCCTTGCCCGTCTTTGGTTGGAAGTTCTGGTGCCGATTGAAGGAAAGAAAATTCACTGCCACATAGAGACTTTAATTGAAAAAAATTTAATAAATCTGTATCTTAAGCTTACAAAACGATGTATGTAAAAATCTTAAAGGAGGATCTAAGCTTTAAGACTGATGAAACTTTGACCTTTTTGAAGAAACACACGGTGAGCTATAGGATGTCAAAGTTGACTATCTCCAGGCATGACAAACTTTGTTGGCCTCATAACTTTTACAAATATTATCCGATTTTAATGAATTTAGACTTGTCATAAAGCTAATTAAGAGATATTTGGCATTGACTTTTTTCCTGATTTCGTAAATATTTCCGTTAATAGCATAGTCAAAAAACTAAAAAAAATATGTTATGATTTTAGACAAAATTCTTCATAGTATGCGGAATAGTTGATGAACTCCGGAATATACTAACGAGCAATGGCATAGAATGTCAAGCATATGCCGATGACATCATTATCATTGCAAGGGTAAAATTTGAAGCAACGTTGTGTGACATTATACAGAACGAATTAATGATAGTGAAGGAATGATGTCTATCTATAGGGTTGAATATCAACCATGCAAAGACTACCACTGTTCCTTTCACAAGGAGGAGGACACTTTCACGCTGGCAGAACATCTGAGTAAATAGCTTGCAAATAGGAAGATCATGGAAAGTCAAGTATATGGGAGTAATATTAGACTCAAGGCTGTTATGGAGACAGCATTTACAGGCGACTGTTGACAAAGCAACAAAAGCACTAATGGTTTGTAGATCTGTAGCAGGTAAAACTTTGGGTTGCACACCCAAAATCTTGAGATGGATACCATGATAGTGAGACCTATCATCACCTACACAGAAAAAAATAGACAAGAATTATATTCAATAAAACCATGTTATTAAAAAAAAAATATGAATTTCAATAACATTTATCTTTAACATAATAAAATATTTCGTTGTAAGTATTTCTTTTTCATGCCGGTTATTTCTTTTCTTTTTATACATAAGTACTTAAAACAAGTTTTATCCCATAAAAAAATAAATGGGATATGGCTCAGCTATAGAGTGTATGCTTTACGTCCGGAAAGCCCGGGTTCGTATTCCAGCCATGTCAACATTTTTTTTAATTTATATATATATTTTTATTTTGAAATAATTTTGTTATCAATATAGGGGAATTCTTTATCACAGGAAATTTGAAAAAAAAAATTATTGAATACCGGGATTTTTGTTATCAAAAACGAAACTTATTTTTTTCTGTGTATGGTGCTGTTGCTTAGGCGGACAAGGCCAGGCTAGCTACGACCAGAAAACGGCTAGAGAAATTACAGAGGCTAGCATGCCTCTATATAATAGGGGCTATAAGAACGTCTCCTACGGCAGCTATGGAAGTCCTCATTAACTCACACCTCTAACGATTGTGATAGAGACTGCCGCCAGGCTAATCATGGACTGTCTAATTAGCCAATGGGAGCAATCATCCCTGGCAAAAAAACTTCCCCTGTTTGCGCAACCCACTAATGTGATGAATAAAGTGTATGACTTTGACAAGAGGTTTGAAACTGTTTTGGGTTTGGGTTTGAGTAACAGAAGAAAATGAGGGGAAATGGCACCCCGTTACTCATTTGGAACTGGCACCATCAGATGGTACACTAATGGCTCCGGAACGCCGGCAGGCTCTTTTGTGGAAGTCCTAGGACCAAGATGAGCACAATTTAATCTTGACAGGGGCTACCGAGGGAAGAAATAGCCATCTGCTCGGATAGTAAGGCTGCCAGCAAAGCACTCAGCGCATATGAGTTTACCTCTAAGTTTTCTTGGGAATGCTGTATTAAGCTAAATCAGCTAAGCAGCACGAATAAGGTCACACTCTGCTGGGTTCCTGGACACGCCGGGTTGGTAGGAAACCAAAATGCACACAATATGGCCAGACGAGGGGCTCGCGCACCCATGGTCGGACCACAACCGTTTTGCGGACTTGGATTATATAAAATCCGGGAAGATATGTCGACGGAGATCAAGAGTACTAGGGAACACCTCTGGTTCAATCTCCCTGGATTGAGGCATGCAAAGCTAATGATTGGAATGTATAACCAAAATCGTTTCATAGCTCTCATGTCCCTGAGTAAAAACAATCTAAGAATGCTCACTGGTTTCCTCACAGGCTATTGCAGACTGAGAAAACACCTCAACAGACTTGGCATTGAGTGTAACAGCCTGTGCAGATTCTGTGATTCTGCGAAGATGAAACCCCAGGGCATATCCTGAAGGACTATGAAGCGTAATGCTACAGAAGCTATAGCCAATAGGGCAAGAAACCATTAGAGGATTGGGAACTAGCAACACTAGAACCACTGGCAATCTTAAGATTTCTCAGGAGAGTAGGTCTAGATGGGGTGCTTTAGCATCTGGCAAGGAATACAATAGATCTTCTTCGGTCGCAGTGTCCTGTGTTTTCTGCATAATTTAAATTCATTAATTCATCCATAATATGCGGGAGAAATTTCTAAGTTATCTCAATTCATGTAGCCGTGCCAAAAAATCAAAGTCAATACTATTAAATGAGGGCGAAAATGGTTAAACCCTGAGGTCTTGAGTTCAAGACTAGTTTCAGGCAAGCCAACAACATCATACATATTTCTCATGTGTGTTGGTAAGTTATTGTGTTGGTTGTTGTTGGACTGTTAAAGTGATGAAGGCATAGCACTGATCACTTTGGCAGCACCGGCAGTGATTAATGCTGTCATATCCTAATGCACTTCACAGCATCCTCCTTCGTCGCTATTGTAGAATCGTCGGCGAAGTAAAAGAACTAATAATATGGTTACAGAGCTTAAACAACTCAATGCCTGTACTTGACACCAGAGGGGCTTGCAACTTAATTAATTAATGCCTACCAGATTAAATGACTGATTGTTACTTCTCTTAAAAAAATTATGACAACTAGAGAGCTTAATTGTTGGACGCTTTTCTTAAAAATTTTTTCAAATCAAAATTGTTTCTTTTCAATACATATTTCAAATGAACTGACTTCGGAAATGACTGCAGTAGAAATTTTAAACCGATTAAAGCATGCACGCTACATCTAGCATTCGACGAATATTGTGATGAAAAATAGAGTTTTAAAAATTTCTTTACAAATTCGATTAGATACATTTGATATAATTAATCTGGCTTTTAATTGTTACTCGCCTGGTCAAAAATGTAACCAGGAGTGCAGAATTTCTAAAAATGGTAAAATTTTCACAAGCATTTTTTTACCTGCATGAAAATAGTACCAAACTCCATCTTTTAATTTTTACTTTTTTAGTATCTATTAAAAATAAACATAGAAATACTCTTATATTGAAAAAGTTTCACCGATATATTGCGCGGGCATTTTTTTACGAAGTTCTAATCCACAAAAAAAAAAACGTGAGAAAATGCGAATTTCCCATTTATTTGGCCAACGCATGAAACGTATGAGTAATATGATAGTACATACCATCATATTACTAGTCTAACTTCATTAAAATCGGATAATTAAAAGTTATGAGGCCAAGAAAATTTATCATGCCCGAAATAGTCAACTTTGACACCCTCTAGCTCAGCGTGTGTTTCAACATAGTGATCTAAGTTTCATCATTCTTAAAGCTTATGATTTTGGCATACATGGTTTTGTAATCGGATCGCAAATTTCAAAGATACAGATTTATTACCCTATTTTTCCAATTGTAACCATTTTATAAGCTCCAATCCATTCACAGCTTGGAGCGCTAGAGACTCGATATACCTTTTAGAAAAAATGCGTCTTTTGCAGTTTCACTTTTTTTGTTAGTCCGCCTACTAAAAAGCATAAAAAAGATATGGAGGAGTCTAAGACGCTTTCTCAAATCAATTAACATTTAAAAGCAATATTCATCTGTTCACTATTACCTAAAGATTTAATATCTTTCCACTCTGTCTTTAGGTTTTAGTTTATTAGTCTGTTAAATTTTTTCGTCTTTATTTTCCTTGATTGTCTCTGGCTTAAAGCATACATTGTTTTCATTTAATACTTTATAAAAATATTTCGTTTTTTTGTAATTTTATTTAAAGCTTCGTATTTGTTATTCAATGTTATTAAGGTCATAAAATTTGTAATTGTAGGTGTGAATTATCTACCATGTATTATAAAATATACATATATATTTTTCTCTCGTTCATAGCAATTTAAAGTGTCAGATTTCTCAAGAACTTGGTGGTTTTAAAAGTTATCACGTAATTTTTTATAGTTACGTAGAAAAGGGATTTCTTGTGTCGAGAAGTCATTATAAGCAGCACCCACATGTTGTTAAAATAATTGGCATAAACAAAAGAGGATTAATTAAAGCTTGTAGTTAAGTTTATTTTATATAAAAACCATAAAAAGTGACAGTTTTATAAAGCGGAAATAATTAACAAGCCAAAAAAAAAAAAGAAGCTGACAGGTTAAATGAAATAAAATTGAAAACAAAAATTAAAAATAGTTTACTTACATGTCAAATTGATGAGGATATGAATGAAAATATGGGTTTAAAAGCGGATTTAAGGGAGAATTTTTTTAGCATGTAAATTAAACTTAGTAGAAGCCAAAAATAAAAAAATAGTTTTTGCTTTCTAATTATGAGTCTAAGGTTCGACAGCAAGAATTAGATTTGAGACAGATTTCGAAGTATCAAGACAAAAACTATGCTGCTACTATAATTCACAACCTAACTAAGTTGAGTTGTCAATGTTGCAACTCAACTTAACTATTTTTTGTATTGTGATTCACAAACAATTGTAGTTGTCTTCCAAATAATGTTAGAAATGATGGTCTTATCTATGCTCTATGTTTCTTGAAATCATAGTAGCAATCATAGAACGTTTTAAAAATTTTTATTTTTGCCCGTACTATTTTTTTCTTGAGAACTTATGTTTTATGCATATGGCAACAATATTGGTTGAAAAATGTGATAGGTTGGCGTCTGGAATAATGATGCCGCACATTAAAACCAAACAAGAGTAACGCAATAGTTGAAATAAAAACAAAACCACAACTGATAAAAAGCAATTGCCTCACTTCGATGAAGTTTGAGTTGAGTTCTAATCCATAATAAGAATTTGATAACTACAACTCAACTATCAATTTAGTTGCAGATCATAATAGGGGCCTTAATTCCACACTGCAAACCAAAACAATGTTGTTTTCCCACAGCAACCCATCGTAAAAATTTTACACTGTGAAACAAGGCCCCAACGTATAAAATTTAATTTAGACACATTTTTTGGGTCACTTCGCATTATGAATAATAGCTGCAATACTTTTAATGAAATATTGCCAAATTATTATAAAATTGCACCGAATCTGAAAATAAATTTGGCCCCAAATTTAGGAAAGTTGTTCACAATGAAAAATCACCTAAATTAAAAAATAAAATTTGATCCCAAAAGTAGCTTTTGCCGCAAGGGAACAATCGTCCAAAGCACTTAAATGTTTTGCTTAACCTTGAACCAAAGCAAAGAGTTTTGGCTATTGGTGTACCCAATAGCGCCTTCGTAGAGACGTTCTGCCTAGCCGGCCTTTGGCTGGGCTTAAGAATTTTCTCCCCCAGGTATGTCATATAGTGGCTTCGTTGAGTAAAGACTTTCCGCTTATCTGGCCTTCGAGCGGGCTTAAGGACTTTCTCCTCTGGGTATGTCGAAAAATGGCTTCGCTTTCTTACTTTGAAATTGTATATGTACTATCAAATCGAGCAAAAATAACGTAAAATAAGGCGAAAATAGTGTCACCACAGAAAAAAAATTTTACTTTAGAAATTACTTTAATTTTGTCATCTACACTGAAAGAAGTTCGCTTCATAAATCCAATGAAATAATTTCGTTGGATTTTTTTCACAAATCTAATGAAATATTTCACAACTCTAATGAAATTTCATGCATATTGTGAAAGGATTTCATTGGAATTTCCTTATTAATTTTCATAGTTTCGTTAGAAAATTTTATTGGATTAATGACAACAAGATTTTGCCGTTTTATGGAAAACCCTTTAAGTTTGGCAAAATATTTTTATTGATACTTAAAATTCTTTAAATATATACTATACAAAATTAAAAAAATAATAAAAATTGTATGCTCTGAATGTCATAATTTCAATGAAATGTATTTCATTGAATTCATGAAAAGTTTCATTGGATTTATGAAATAACTAAATCACATACAGATGTTTTTTAACATACCTTTATATATTTCAACAGTTGGCAGCCAAAAGCGAACAACAAAAATAGTTTGAACTGTTTGTTCTTGTTGTACACTTTCTTCTTATTATACACTCATAAACACATTGCTTTGACAGTACTGTTGGCTGAACTAGCTAAGACGTTGCCTATATAGCAAATGACGAGAATCAAGAGTCTTAGTTCGATACTGTGAGCGGACATCAAAATTAAAATTTTTTCTGATGTGCATTGGCGTCTTCGTACATATTATAACCATGGAATTGTCAATAAATTAAAATAGACTATAAAAAAGAAAAGTTAATGAGGCTATTAAGTAATGTAATAATATCATTAAAACAATGAAATAATTTAATTAAGATAATGGCAGAGCATCATTAAAATAATGACAGAGTTTCATTAAAATAATTAAATAATTTCATTAAAATTATGAATCAGATTTATTAAAACATTGAAATAAATTGACTGATATAATAAAATATGTTCAATAACTTAGTGAAATTATTACATTGGAGCAAAAAAAAATATTTCATATATTTAATGAAATTGTTATTAAAATAATGTTAACGAAACTTGCGTTGGTTGAGTTTTAATGAAATTTTTCATTGGATTAATGTAAAAATTCACAGAATATATGAACAAAGTTATTTCAGTGTATAGTGCTAACAGCTTTTAGAGGCTGTAGAACAACTCTAAATCGAAAATTGGGTTTCGAAAATTGTATGTGTTACGTTATTTTCTCGGGTAGAGTTTGACATTTTTTCCATTTGGCCCACTATGCGAGTATCTTTTTTGTTTCCACACAGAAAAAAATATTCCTAAAAAAAGTTTATTTAATACACTTAATCAAAAATTAAAACTAGCTTCAATTAATTTCGTAATTGAATGTTTGAATTTCAGTGATTGAATATACAATTTTCGACGTATCGAATCTAATTTAATTTCTGAAATTTTTCTTTTTTCCCTCGATTTCTACTTTCCTTTCTCTATATATAAAATATTTCCTTAATCGTTCATAAAAATCAGAGATTTTTAAGACATAATTTTTAGCACTGCTTGAATTTATTTAAATGACATTATAACACACAAACTTTTTGACATTAATCCCTGAAAAATCCTGGTATAAAAGTATTCATGATCGTATCATTTACTTGTTAATCTCTGAAAAAGAAAATAAAATTGTATTCAAACTGTATCACCGTCACAAATATTCACTCACAATAATGTGTAGGAATTATGCATCATTTACATTAAAACTTATTAATTAGGGCTTGTTAATATTAATCGCACGAAAGTCTTAATCATTTTATACTCTGACAAACCGAATCATATTTAAAATTTATTTCGTTGCATCTTGGGCAAAACGCAAGAAAATCATAACAATTGACACAAAGACATACCCATTGAACATTTTTTAACGATATGTCTGCGACATCGGAAAAAATCTGACAATCAACGGAGTTGTCTAAAATTCCCTCAGACATTTATCAGAATAGCCGGCAGTTTTCTGGTACGACGTTTCAGCACGCTTTGTGAAATATTATCCGATTAATATCAAACTAGTCTGCGCATTATCTGAAGGCAATTTTATTTACTTTAAGATATATAACAAAAGATTCTGTACATTTACTGACTTACGACTTTTAGCAGCCACTTTTCTGTAAGTTTTTAAGCTTATAAAATGAAAAGAACTGTATGGTACAATAGTCATACACTTTTTCGATTCTATGTGCGAATTTAATACGATAAAATAGAACGTAAATTATCGGAAAATATGAAATTTTTCAAAACTTCTTCAGAATTCGTACAGAATTCTCTCAGAATTCGTACAGAATTCTCTCAGAATTCGTACAGAATTCTCTCAGGAATTTGGCATCTTGTGCAGACTTTCGGATCGAATTCGAAAAAAAATGTATCAAAAACGTCGCACCAGAAAACTGCCGACGATTCTGCTTGATTCTCTGCCTGTTCGCCGATGTCGAAGGAGTTCTTTTTTTCGCACAATTACATTTAAAATAATAACAAAATTTTTGAATTTGTTTTTGCTTTAAATGTAATTTGTGCGAAAGAAAGAAGTCCTTCGACATCAGCGAACAGGCAGTCTCTTTTTCTTGGACTAGCACTCAGAGAATGACTCCTGCTCGTGCAATGCATTATGCTGAAACTAGGAAAATTGGTTATGGGAAGGAGGATAGAGGAAGTGGTTATGGACATTCGATGTGCTTCTTCCAACATTTAAAATTGACAGAAAGGTTATTCCTTATGCGAACAGCTCGGCCAAAGAACCAATTTTCTCTATAATTTGTAATGCGATTCACTGGTGTATCGACCACAAATGGATGTGCCCTTAATGTGGAACGTGTTGATCGCGGGTTGGTTTCAGAAACAAATTCCCTGATTTCATCAGAGCACACTCCATTGTAGACATGATAAAACAGCGAAACACACTCCTCCACATTGTGACAATGCTCTAGCGAGCCAATAAGGTTGCCTAACCTACTGTCACCAATGAGCTAATTTGTCGTCTCCTGTAAGCGGTCGACTAAGTTCAAAATAGTCTTTGAAGTATCGTTTCAATACATGAGAACTCTATTCCATTTTTGGTTGAATATATGTGGTACAAATAGTAAGGAGATCAGATAGAGTGAAGGATATCTTACACCGTTTAAAGAAACCGAGGCACTTGATTGCTTCTTTTGAGACTTGAAAGATGTCATCAGAGCTTGTGATTCTCTAAAATCTATGCCACCCATAATTACAGATTGAACAGCGAGTTCGGTCATACGGGCCCAATATCCAACAGGCTTGGGATATTGCTGAATGAGTAAGAATGGTAGATTCTGTTGCCATCTGCAAAAGAGTATGTACGATTGGAAGTTTGGCACAGATGATCATTAAGAAAAATAAGAAATAGTTTGGAAAATCCAAAAGTGCAGGCCTCATTATTTCATTTAAACCGTGAAATTAAATAGGTTTCTTCTAATTATACTGAAGCGTAAAAAAAGGACTCGATTAGTGAAGTCTTTCGGTCGTTATCGTGACCACATACAGACAAACGGACGTGCAAGAGAGAACTTTTTTAAACAGTTTTTTAGTTAGCTCAAATAATAAAAATGACATTAAAAATGGTATGAGTGCTAAAAATAGTATTTTTTCTTAATATGTGTGTGTATATATTTTTTACAAGTGCAATATATGATAATAATAGAGCCATTTTAAGTTTGAAAAGTCAGGAGTTTCGCGTGAAGTGAGAGAAGTACCCACCTCAACGCTTCGCTTATGAGGCGTGCAAAAGGGTAGCAGAAATAACGGAGCCTTAAGGTACCTCCGAATTAATCTGGAGCTTGTCGTTTAATCCAAAGCTACAAGTTTTGACAAAAGTGCACCATGCCTTACTCTATCAAATCTAGTATGGAGTGACACAATTTTTCCAAAAGAAAGGCCAGTAAGTCACGCGTATAACATCCTCTACAAAAGCCATATTGGCGGCCACTGAGTAAACTCTTAGTCTCCAATTACCTCACAAGATGGAAACTCACCATACTTTCCATAACTTTAGAAAGTGCAGACTATAATGAGATTCCTCAGTAGTTTTCAGGGTTACAAGCCTCTCCTTTTTTTGGTATTGGTGTTACATTGGAAACCCTCCAACACGATGGAAATTCACCAGTATGATATAAAGAGCTGAAGAAATAATAGATTTGGCATATTTACAGATATTCTATCAAGAGCAGGCAATGATAGATTGCTTTCCGGAAAGTGAAAATTACTTGCAAATAATTCAGCCAGAATGTTGGCTTTATCAACGGGGTTAGTGAATATATGTTCATATTTGATTATCCTTTAAAAAGGTCGAAATAGAGGAAATAGCATTATCCTTAAATATTTTAACGAATGATCAAAAGCTCTTGCTAACCCGAGGGGCACCCTTAGTATACTAGCGCACGTAGATGTTGCCCTTTTGCTCAGGGAATCATTAACTGCGTTTTTATGATTACCCCAGACACTGAAGGCTTCCTCTCTGGACGTTTCCTCTCTAATGTTTAGGACCATTTCTGCCATAGCATTGATATTATTGTCAATTAAATATAAGCACAATTCACAATCTTGTGCAAATGTTCTTGCAAAATGGTATAGTATATTTATACTCACCACTAACAATTGTTAAGTGGTGAGTACAATACCATTTTGCAAATGCTAGCACTTGCACAAGATTGTGAATTGGGCTATAGTTTCCTTTTAAAGTTTCAGATTTTTTCTGATATCATAAACGACGGCAAAATATGTTCACTGGTTAAGAATGCAAATATGTATATTTGAAGATACACATGTAGTACATATGTGTTCAGGTGTCTGAATATGTGTGTTCGTATCTGACCGAATTGAGTTAAACTATATTTAAAACACATATATATTTTCATACACTTAAGCATTCCTTTAGATTTAAATTTAAACACAACACAAACAAGCATACTATTATGCACTTTGAGCATTCGTAACTGTATTGACTCTCTTTGATAATACTCACTCTGCCCGCATAAAAGAATCAAAGAGGGATTTTATTTAAAAGCACACGCCCCTTGATTTTTGATTAATTACCTTACCGGCTTTGACAGAGTGCCTGTGTATCACACAAATAAAGTTGTTGCAATCTTTTATTTCGTTTAGTTGGTTTTTGGTTTTATTTTCGGCGAATTCTTTCTGTTCAGTTCTAGTAATAAGAATCATTAAGTTTTTTTCCGACACGATTTCTGTGTTATTTGTTTATTTATTTTTTCCCTTTTAGCTGCCGTTCTTTCATTTTTGATGATTTGTTTAAGCGTGATTTGAATACGTACCACATTGCCACGTTAAAGGAAGATGAATAAAAAAAAATATTTTTTTTAAACCATGAAAATATGCACCACAATCAAAGGATTACAGAGTTTGTAAAGAAAACGTAAAGAAAAGAATTCGTTTTTTAATAAAAGAAAAAGTATAAAAATATAAGAAATATATGTACATATATAAATGCAAACATGTGCAATTTTTTTTAAATAAGGGGAAAATAAGACAAATTATTATTATATTTTATAATTACATTATTTACGTATTAAAGTCTAATATTTAAATATAATAGATATGACCAAGTGCGTTCACAGCTACACTGAAAGAAGTTTTTCCATAAATTGTGCAAATTTTGACATTAATCCAATGAAAAATTTCATTAAAGCTCAACCAATGTCACGCTTCGTTTGATTAATGAAATAAGTTTCGTTAAAATAGTTTTAATGGAAATTTTATTGCTCCAATGTAATAATTACACTAAGTTAAAGAAATTATCTTATATTATTGATGAAATTATTTCATCATTTTAATAAAAATATTTGAAAATATGAAAAACATTTCATTAAAATTATGATATTCAAGGATATAATATATATATTTTTTTTTAATTGCTTATAGTATATATTTCAAGATTTTTAAGCATCGATTAAAATATTTTGACCAAACTTAAAAGGGTTTCCATAACATTATAAAATGTTGTTGTCATAAATTCAATGACATTTTCTAACGAAAGTCCACGAAGCAATTCCAATGAAATTCTTTCACAATATTCGTGAAATTTCATTAGAATTATGAAATATTTCTTTAAGTTTGTGAAAAAAGTCTTAACGAAATTGTTTCATTGGATTTATGAATCGAAATTCTTGCGCTGTAGGTCTATGATATTAGACCATTAAGCTCCAATATAATCAAGAAATAGTCCCGCATAATTATAATGTATCTCTCCACAACCATACGAGTACATATGTACGTAATTCCAGAGTCAGTGTAGCAAGTTTTAGTCTTGTAGTAATAATTTACTCGCCTTTGAAATATTCCATAAAATTGTTATTTCCATGGAAAGAGAGTTTTAAAATAAAACCACAGATATTATAAATCTAATAATATTTTTGGAATAGGTATTTTTTATATTTTTGGTCTCAAAAAATTGGAGTAATAGAAATTTTATAAATTTTCGACCGTTTTTGGGTTGAGCTTGGCGGAAAATTCCAGGGATGATCCGCAAAGACAACCGTATCCCATATTTTATTTATTAGCATTGTTACTTTTATGCCTACGCCACCATTTCTTTCATTTCATCCGTTTCTTCGATAGCAATATGCAACAAGAAAAATCCCAAGGATTTTTGAAGAGGCTCCTCTATTGATATTGTCATAATTGCACACAGAAAAAAAGGAATGTAAAATTAACATGACGTAATTTTGATTGGAAGTCATATTAGATATACAATAAATAATTTGGCATTTAAGTGTGTTAGTGTTTATTTGCTTTGTTCATTGCTACAGTTCACTGTTATGCTTAGTTGTGTGACTTGTTGTGACAAATTTTATTTAAAAAAACCACTGAAAAACTTTAAACATAAATAGCTTTAAGCTGCTTGAATATTATTTTTTTAGCCGATTTCAAAAATGGATAAAGGTTATATATATATTTCATGTATATATATTTTTTAAGTATGTTCTCTAAAAACTCCGCCATATATAAACCGATTTCGGATTTGTTTTTCTTTATTTAAAAGGCTGCACTTCCCGTTGAAAAGTGGGCTGGGTCACGCCCATACGAAGTAAATACATATGCCTTTTCATCTACTTCTACTCAACCGATTCCTATGAAACTTTCCACACACATTAAACTTATGTTTGTATACTACACCATGATTAAAAAATTAGGCAGTGCCACGCCCATGCAAACTAAATATTATTTATCATCAACTTATACTAAACCGATTCGTATGAAACTTTACATACACATTTAATTATTGTTACAATACATCATTATGGTTAGAAAAGTGGACAGGGCCACGCCCATGAAATGTAAATATTTATTTAAACTACTTCTACTTAACCGATTCTTATAAAACTATAAAAATTATGGGCAGTTGGGGGTAAATCCCAGAGGTAAACTTTCAAAACACCGATGCGCGTATGTAATTTTTTATTATTTTTTTTGGTGGCCTCTACCAGAATCAATCATGACAACCTTGTTATTAAAAAAAATAATAATTTATTCTACAATGTAAATATTTGCAATTTTTGCAAAAATTAGGTGGCTTCACTTTATTATGAATAAAATCAATATCTTTTCATAGATTTTCATAAAATACTACTTATTTTATTTGTAGTGTATGTGACCTTCTGACCCGTTAATAAAAATGGTAACGTTTTAACCATTTTTGATTTTTTATAAATTTTTATAAAATGAAAATTTTCTAATTTTGCATAAAAAATATATTTCTTTTCCATTATTGTAGTCTGAATAATTCCGAAACCATTGACTACAGAAAAAATAGTGTTTAAGGGGTTTAAAGGTAATTTTATTTTAAGTTGTCTAGTTCTTTTTTAATAAAACTGAAGAACCCCTTTATAAGTTATGATAAAATCAGTCTCTTTAAAAATCCTAAATTTTTGAAAAGAAATTAATGAAAACAAACTTATTCATAGAATTTCACATTTTGACTGTTTTTGTAGTTAGGGAGCCATAACACATCAAAAAAAAATATAGTGGTGGTCGAAGATCATGAGGGTGCTGTTGGCTGAGTAGTTAGCGCGTTTGCCTACAAACTCTAGGGTCTTGAGTTCGAGACTAGTTTCAGGCAAGCCAACAACATCATGCATTTTTCTCATGTGCATTGGTGTGTTATTGTGTCGGTTGTTGTTGGACTGTTAAACTGATGAAGGCATAGCACTGATCACTTTGGCAGAACCGGCAGCCACTAATACTAACATATCCTAATGCACTTCACAGCACCCTCCTTCGCCGGTATTGTAGCAAAACCGTCGGCGAAGTAAAAGAACTAATAAAATGGCTACACAGCTTAAACAACTCAATGCCTCTACTTGACACCAGAGGGGCTTGCAACACTGCTCTACAAAAAAAAAAGCGGAATAGCAGGTTTGTAAATGAATTAATCTTTCTATCTCTCTCCCACTTCACCACCTGTTCTCTCTACACTATTCCTTTCCCAAAGAAGGTAACGCATTAATTAATTAACTGGTAGGCATTAATTGACTGATTGTGTTACTTCTCTTTAAAAAAAAGTTTAATTTTGTGGCCTACTGTAATTACCACTATGCGGCAACTGTTTATGTATTTCATATTGCGAATGGATTATTTAAAAGCTATTTATGTATGTGTTTGTCATTTAACTTTTTGTAGTATAATTGAAGTATGGTGTGATTAATTTATAATAATTTATTAATTTCTTCAGTGAGTGCTGAAAACAACAAACTTATCATGGTTTCATTTTTATGAGGTCTTCAAATTATAACCTTCAAATCTTTTTATCGCCTTAATAGTGCATTTTTTTTATCAAGTTGCATAACGCAACCAAAATATTATTTTAAATAAAACCAAGTCAAACTGCAGCCTTATATATTTTTTTGTATCCCTAAATAAATACACAAATATCAGTTTTCGTTAACTTTTATCAAAGACGAAAGACCGCTGAAAGTGAAAAAAATAATAAAAAATGATAAATAAAAACCTCATAAAATTATTTTTCATAATAATAATAATATTAACTTTAATTAAAACTAAACTAGTAAGTGGACTCTTATATTAGTTGCTTTAAACTTGACCTTAAAACGATACTGAGAGCATAAAAGAAACTATAAAAAATATTTTTCAACCACACATTAGTTACGCATAAAAATTTTAAATAGTTTTTTCCTAACACCATAAAAACCATAAAATAATTATAAAAGTATTAAAAAAATTTAAACAAGACAAACAAAAGAAAGTGTTTGTTCTTCTAGTAAGTAAATCTACACCACTTTCCGCTGCGAATAGTTTATGTTCAAACTGTGAGTTGTTTAATCAACTGCCACCAGAACTGTGTGCTACACTTTCTATTGTTTCGCAGCACAATGCTTTACAAAAAAAAACACGCATTTTTTATATTCTAATGTTTTCATGAACCCCAACACACTTTTTGATATTTGAGCTATTCGAAGAGATAATAAAACATTATGAAAAAAATATAAAAATTATAGGTATAAAAGAATAATATTCGTATACATTTGAAATGCATAATCATAATTAATATGCATGTCAAGTGGTAATATGCATATATTAAAAATTCATATATTTCTCTCTTTAATAGAACATTACAAAGCTAAAAAGAGTATTAAAAAGTGGCAAAAAAAAGATAAATGATTCAGCAAAGAGAATTTGAATATTTAAACAAAATATTCAAATGATAAATATTCGTTACATTTTCATATATTTTAAATGTGTTCTTAATAGTTTTTGGAAATGTCTTTAAAGGACTGTTACTTTTTTTTTAATATTGAAATCAAACAAAGACATTTTTTAGAATTGTTGGCGTTCCAATAATATTTTTATTTTTAATCTTGTTTTTAGTCCTGATGTTAAAAAGTGATACCAATAATTAATGATATGAAATTCTGGTGAAATCGACCAACCTTCACACACACACGCAATATATTGTTCAATACAGTAATCATCGTTTGTGACTTAAATCATCAGTCAATGACAAATAAGGGAATGATTCCTTTATAAATTTGTAGAACTATTAAATTTTGTCTACAAAATACTTACATATTTTAAAACCAAATACAAAAAAATATGACAATTAAGTTATGAGTTTAGTCGAACTGTATGAGTTTATATCCAAAGAAATTTAACTATTTTGGCTTGAGTTTGGTTTTAATTAAATTTTTCAATTAAATTATATTTTTATTTAGAGATAAATGTGAAGAATATAGAAAAAGAAAATCTTTGACTGTACAGAGGGTTGAACTGATGTTTCAATACCTCCCGCTAATCTCTTCAGAATTCTTTTCCGCTTGACCACTCGACCAAAGTCGGTGGTACACTCTAAAGCACTTTTGTTGAAAATTAGGTCGATTATAGTAGGCAACACTTTACTCATTATTATCGACCAAAAATCAGACACGCATTCTTTTTGTTGAATTTTGCACAAAATAAGTTTACTTAAACAAATAAAAGATTAGCAGCGAAGCGGTTGGCTGCCTGCAGCATCGAACCGCGACCTCTTATCTGATAGTCTGGCGTATCTACCTATCAACCATAGGCATATCATACTCTTTCTGCCATTTTATCCACTTTAACTAAATATGTATGTTTAATTTGTGAAGTCAAATTAGACAAATCATGTTTTTTTATTGCAAATACCTACAAAATCGATGCAATTTTAGACAACGAGAAATTTTCAACACAAATTTAGACAATATATGATCCTAAATTTTAAAACATGTTTTAGAGTGTAGGTGCCTTTAGAGTTTTACAATTACGTTATGACTTTAGTCGCACTGCATGAGTTTATATCCAAAGAAATTTAATTATTTTGGCTTGAGCTCGGCTTTAATTTAATTTTTCAATTAAATTATATATTTATTTAGAGATAATTGTGAAGTATATAGACAAAGAAAATTTTTGACTGTACGAAGGGTTGAACTGACGTTTCTATAGCTCCCGCTTATCTCTTCAGAATTCTTTGTCTATATGCTTCACATTTTTCTCTAAATAAAAATATAATTTAATTGAAAATTTAAATTATAAGTGAAATCAAAAAAAATAAATAAATTTCGTTAGATACTAAAAAAAATATATGTTTATTCGAGATGGCTAGGAATATGTGACAGGAGCTCTTTATCACAAAACAATTTTGAAATAAAAGTTTGTTTAAAAATAAATTTCATTTTCAGTAAATCTTCTTTACATAGTCAATGAATTGTTTGTTTGACTCTTATTTAGGACGCAAACACCAAAAAACAATAAGAAAAACTGTGTCGTAAAAAAACAGCCCCAATGGTGACATACACACAAATAACAACAACAACAACAATTATATCAAAAGGAATGCGATTGTACCAAGTTTGTTTACTGCAGATTTTTTAGTGTATCAATTCGTTAATGTCGTTGCGTTAATTCTCATTCATTTTTGTAGAGACTTTAGATAAACATTCAGACTTGAACACATTGAACAAAGCGAAATTTCAAAAATGTTGAATGGATGATGATCCAGACAATAATTTTGTTTGATATATTACAAAAATATCCAGTAAATATTTTTGTTTGATTAAATGAATTGTTTAGTTTAATATTTGTTTGAGTTTTTAGACTAATTGCTTTATAAATTCAGACAAAGTTATTGTTTGATATTTTTTAGAAAATCCAGTAAATCTTTTTGTTTAATTTAGTAAGTTGTGTTGTTTACAATTTTTAAATATTTTTAGGCAAATTGTTTAATAGATTTAAGCAATTTGTTCACTGAAAAAAACACGTTTATTTTTCAATGACATTTTTGAGATATTTCTATCTATATTTACAAATATGTTTGTAGGTCCCTTCCTAGACAATATATTTACTATTTCATTGAACTCATTTACAGAAAATGAAATTTAGTTTTTTCTTAGTATACATATAATCATGCACTTAGGCGTATACGTTACGTGTTATTAAGCGTAATGCTATATAACGTGTTTGTCCCCGTAAATAACCTATTGTCGAGCCATAACCGCAAAAAATCTTAACTGACATAATTTCTAGTTTCGTTTTTGGACGAAAATCAATTATTTACGATCATAAAAAGGTTTGGAAAGATATACCAAAAGAAACATATTTGCACAACAAAAAAAAAAAAAGACAAACTCGGAAACCGAAACCGAATTTTAAAAAAAAATTTAAAAAAATATGTAAGACCCATGAATTTCACGGTTAGCCTAATATGCTACTGAAATCAGTCTTATCCACAGCAATTTTAAGCCAATGTTGCTCTTCGTATACTATCTTAAATAATTTCTGTCAAAATGATTCTCACATACAAAAAGCAGACAGCCTCTCATTGACTGTTTTCAAATGACCCACTAAAGATGAAATTGTTATGTTCGGAATTGTATTGGTTGTGCCATTGTATAATGTTTTGTATAGAATGCAATACGCGTAATCATTTATTAAATGTCTATTCGTTTCTGACAAGTGATAAATGGTTTAGCTATTTATTATAAGGAAAATATTATGAGTCATTAGCGATAATCTTTACTGGTTTAATTACAAATATTGTTTATTTTGAAACAAAAGAAACAAAAGCGAAATCCCTTCAGTTAATCATGTTATTGTTGTAAAAAATTTAAATCATATATTCTTAATCTATTAAGGACTTTAGGGAAAATTTTTGTAAATACATATATTTAGTTTAAACATTTTTTTTTGAGCCTCGAAAAGCGTAAAAGAGGCTAAAAAAAGAGCAAGTCATCAATCATTTGACATGAACGCAGTGAATGTTGGTATTTAGCTAAAAGTTAAATACAGTTTTAGCTGGAAGTTTGGCAAAAAAAATTAATTAAGTGGTAAGCGAAATAAATTATTATCTTATAACGCTTGGGATGGCTGACATTTTGCATTTTGCTATACCCTTCGTATAACTTTGATGAAATGGTATGCATAGACTGAGTAATCCGTTTGTAATATTTGAAATATTTTGTTATGTCGCTAGAATTAGTATGGTATAGTGTTTTGTAGGTAGCCGGTAAATATCTAAAATTATATATATTTTTCTGTCTATCGGAGAATGTCCGCTAGGCTTCATATAACGAAGGCATTTTAATATCGCAAAACTTCTTCCATATATCTTAGCAACGATATTTAATTTCTGTAGAAAGAAACGCTATAGGAGCCTGCCAACAATTAATAACAATTAAGTATTTAAAAAAGTTCAGCTAGCAGCCTTTAGAATATGACATAAATTTTAATCAAATTATGCATCTCCCGTGCATGCACCGAAAAAATTATTACCATTATTACCAAAAAATTTTCAAATAAAATTTTGTCTAAAATAAAATTTCATTTTCAGTAAATGTTCTTTACGGACTCATTGAATTTTTTGTTTATCTTTTATTTAGGACGCAACCACCAAAATAAACAACAAAACCAATTTTCTGAGTCATAAAAAAACAACCCCGATGACGACAGAGACATAAATAACAACAAAAAAAAATGACAGCAAAAGGAATGCGTTGTCAGAATGCAATTAGTATCAAACGTAAATTGCAACAATTTTGTATACTTAAGTTTTCTAAGTGAAGCAATAGATGATGATGTTATTATTTAAAACTTAAAAATATAAAAAAAAAATTTTTACTTACTCAGACACAGTTTGCTTGATACTTATAAAATATCCAGTAAATATTTTTGTTTGATTCAGTTAACTATTTTCTTTAGAGAAAGGATTTTTAGACAAATAGTTCTCTGCATTCAGACAAAAGATTGTTTCATATATTACAGAAAATCCAGTAAATATTTTTGTTTAATTCAGTAAATTATTTTGTTTTGAATTTGTAAATATTTTTATTTGTAGATTAGGAAAATTTGTTTACTGATAAAAAAAACAATTTTATTCAATGAAATTGTTGAACATTTTTGTCTGTTTTTTACAATTTGTTTGTAGGTCGGTTTCTAAACAAAATATTAACTAATTCATTAAATTTCTTTACTGAAAATGAAATTTCGTTTTTTTTGTGTGAATGACGCCATTGGATGCGCGGCTGGAAATAATGACTCCCCTTGTTCTCTTAGCGCCAAATGATCGTAAGCGACAAAAATTTAAATTTTCAGGAGAATGGTTTTTTACTATATATAAACATGATTTATATTCATAAACTGTAGCTTACGATCAAATGTTATAGCCAGTATTTCAAAAGTTATCAAAACATTTGAAATTTTAATGATTTTAAGCTATGGCTATGCTCACAAAATTTAGATTTCAATTAATCAATTAGTTTCTTACAAAATGTCGCCTACGATAATTTGGCGCTAATGGGTCGATATAATGTCAGGTTTATAAATTTCGGTGAACTTTTCGGCAATTCTCTAATTTCCTAAAGATTATTTTAAAACAAATTTTATTGTAAAAAAAAAATCACTTTGCTTCCTTTTTAGGGTTCCGTTCACCAGAAGTGTAAAGGAACTGTATTGTTTTCGCTACGCTGCCCGTCCGGCTGTCTGTCTGTCCGTCCGTCTGTCACAGGCTGTTTTCTCGGGAACAGTAAGAGTTACGGACCTGAAATTTCCACAGAATATGTAAAACTTTGGCCGCTACAACAACAAGTATAAGACAGTTAAAAGTTAAAGGGTGTTCTAAAGCGAGCAACGAATTTGTTGAATTACTAATGTAATATACAGACACTTATATATAGACAATTTGAATTTCCAAAGTTAGTGTTAATTAGTGTAGTCTGTAGAATAAACTACACCAATTAACACTGATAATTAAAACAACAAAAATTAAAGGGTGTTCTATCAGTTACTGTAATTTTGACTATGCAATTTAGACAATTTGTTGTATCTTGGTAACCACAAGAGACAAACTCATGCAAAAAAAAGGCAAAACTAAAAAAAGTTCGCCAAAAAAAGAAGAAATCATCAAGAAGAAAAAAACTGTCAAAACAAAAAAAAACTCTAAAAAATCACCAAAAACTGAAAAAATCCCCAAAAACGAAAAAAGCGCCAAAACTGAAAAAATCGCTAAGAATAAAAATATCGTTAAAAAGCGAAAAAACCCTTTAACACAAAACAAAAAACGCCAAAACCAAAAAATTGCCAAATATTAAAAAATCGGCAAAAAACGAACAATCGCAAAAAAACGAAAAAAAATCAGCAAAATGGAAAAAACGCTAAAACCAAAGAAATCGCAAAAACAACGAAAAAAAATTAATAAATAAAAAACTAAAATCAAACGAAAAAGCTAAACTGAAAAATTGCAAAAATGAAAAAGGGCAAAAACGAAAAGGTACATATGTGTATTCCTACGGAATTCTTCATGTGCGAGAAAAGGCGCACTTTACTTCATTTATTTCCATGTGATTGACGCCATAGAATGCGCGGCTGCAAATAATTAGTCCCCTTCTCGTGTCTTATAAGTATAAGAGAGTAAGTGGAGATAATATAGAGCACTTTAGAAAATGCCACAAATCCGCCGCACGCGGGCTCTTGTTATATAATGACAGGTTTCTAAATTGCCGTGAACTTTTGGGCAATTCTGTAATTTCCTAAAGTTTAATACAACAGTTAATTTAAAACAAATTTTATTGTAAAAATCACTTTGCTTCCTTTTTTTGAGTCGTACACAAGTTTTCCCTTTTTCTACAAACTTTTTGTTAGGGCTAGCTAAAATTCGTTATAAGCCGCCATTAATATTTTCATGGTATTTTAACATTGACTCCAAAAGTATTTAATTTTTGTCGTAACCCATTTTGTCATGTCTTGATGATTTTAACATGCAAAACTTGCATTAATTTAAATTTTGACGCGTTATTTTTTCGCTGTTCTCTCTCTATTTTCAAATCATAATAATGTGTTCGTTTGTTAAGCGCAGTTCGTCATACGTCGCTCTTTTTACCAAAGACAAGAAAAACAGAACCAAAAAACAAATGATTATTAATGGTTTTGACAACAAATTCTAAAGACTTATTGATGTTCAAATATAGATAATAACATTTTTTTGTCTTCTTTAACATCTTTAAATGAATTTTTTAAAATGAATTTTGGAGTTTTTTTTCGTTTTTTTTTCGCTTCTCTTAAAGTCAAGTCTTTTGGAGTTAGGTAAAACGAAAATGTCAAGATTAACTGATAAATATCTTTTAATTTTATTTTTTTGGGGTATTAGTGAGTGAGTAAGTGAGTGGTTCATTTGGTTGGAAGAAATAAAATTGTTTGATGTTCAAAATATTAGATTAAATTGTAAAATTTTGAAAGACGTTTTTGTGGGCTTTTAAAGATCGTTAGTTCTTGGTGGCTGTGCATAACTGTCAAAATTATTTAATGTGGCAATATGAAAATGAGATAATTGATATTCTGCATTTTGATAATTCTGAGAGAGTTTCTTTACAACAATAATAATAATTTTATGAAATTCTTATAAAGATGAAGCTAAAACATTCTTTTTTAAATAAAAGTGCATGACAATTTATTTTATTAATCCATAGTAATTAACACATTGAAAATAGTCGCAATACAAATTATGTTATACAAGACAGCTGCTAAATGAGACTAATGGCTTCCAACAGCAGGATGTAGAATTATTCTTATTAAGTCAAGCAAGAGTCCTAGTGTAAGAGCCAGTGTGCGGTAGACTTGCGATATTTTCGTAAACCATGTATTTTCTCCACTTACTCTCTAAGACTTATAGTACAGAAGATATCGTTTAATATTTCTTAGCTGTGGTTCCTATTGGCACAAAAATGCACAATTTGTCTAAAATTTACGTAATTTTCTCCTCCTAGATTCTTTCAACGACTTAATTGTTGTTACCTTAAAAATACAATGGTAGACCCGGCGCACATTGGCTCATAAACGTTTTTCGTTGGCCAAAATTCGGCTATTTTTTAACCTATTAAGTAATTTTTCTTTAACGGACAGATAACTCCTTGACGCTTTAGAAGCTTTTAATTTGACTAAAATCGGCCCTGCAATTATCGAGAAATTTAAGCCCAAAGTTGAACTTTTGAAGCTGTGGGGTTTTCTAATTTCGAACCCCTTTATTTGTTAAGAAAAGGAAATATATGGACAAATAACCCATTTTAATAATACCTAGAATACACTCAAAATAAAATTGTAGGTAAATCTAGCCAATTTAAATTATTAACTTACTGTTAATATAAATAGTTGTTGCAATTTTTATTGGTTAAAATAACATGTTAAAAATGTAAGTCATATCATGTCTATGTTTATTTTTTTCTGTTGTTATTTAACTAAATGAATTGGCTGAGATCGTAAAGGTGTCGCTTTGTAAACTTGCGGAGAATTGTGAAAACCAAGTTCAAGACCAAAAAAAAATAGCAAAAATATAAATTCTTTTAAACAAAAATAGAAAATGAAATTTGATTCTTCTTTTTGGATGAAATTTATATTTTTGCAATAACAACAAAATAGCTTAATTGTACAAAAAAAAATTGTTTCAGAAAAAACTCATTATATCTCCAGCAGATGTCGCTAAAGTCATAATTTTTTTGTGGTAGTTAGAAATAAAAAAACAATATTTATTTGGAGAGGTTTACAAAAAAAATTTGTTAAAAATCCAGTTTTAAAGATATCTTTTAGATATTTTCGCTAAAAATAACTTAAATATATGTGCGATAAAATAAAGTATCAGTTTTGGATAAAATACTGCAATAAACGTTTACAATAGAACATTGAAATACCTACTTTTTTGTTCGCAATTAAAAAATACCAATAGTTTAATAGAGTAGTAAAAAAAATTGATTATAATAGCTTCCATCTATTTTTGAAGCTACCATACCAGTCTATAATATAAAGTAGATATGTGCGCGTGAGTTAGTTTTCGCTCACGATCACGAAAGGAATATCCTTTTCAGGCACGCTCATGCACAGCAAATTTTAAGACCCTCACGATCACGCACTCTCACGATCAAAAATGATTTTAACACGCGCGCAAACGCACCACAAAACCTTAAGCTTTCACGATACTAATTTCTTTATATCGCAGAAGACACAAAATCGAACGTTTAAAGTTTAAAGAATTTTTTAGTGTTCATATGAAAATGAGCTTTTGGCCCAATGAAGTAATGGGTGAACTCAAAAATGAAGTAAATTTGTGCAACCGGTCTGCCAACTATTGCAACAGTAATAAAAATGCTGCCGTTGTTGCAGCAATCTGTGGCAGCACTGTCAATTGTTTATATAAAGAAAGTTTTGACGAAAAAAAGTACTTGCAAGTGTTTTTTTTTTCTCGAGCACAGAACTTTCATTATTGCACAATTACTGAATTTACGAACGTATCCAACATCAGGCGCGGATCCAGCTTGAGCTTTTAGTGGGGGAACTTCTCAGTAAAACATACCATTTTTCCAAACTTCTTTTAGAAACTCTATAGAAATTTACTCGCTTCGCGCCTGCCCAACATACATGGGAGATTCTCATTTGGAGTGTACATTTTGGGTTTTTTTATTTTTAACATTACAAATTTAATTAATAAAAATATGAGAAGACAGGATTCATGTTATAGTTTTCGCCGTAATGGATCCTAATATAAAATAATAATTTTAAAATTAGTTTTAATTTTTGTGTATTAGTAGAGTTTTTCTTTTCCCGGACTTTTTCATTTCCCGGGAAAGCGGGATTGATTTTTCAATTTCCCGGGAACTCCCGGGAATTGCCGCCCAGTACAAAACGATACAAAATAGCATTTCACTTAATTTATTTGAACAAAAAAAAAATACCAATTCACGAGATCTGTCAAATAAGGTTATGGGTGCATTAAACGTAAGTAAAAAAATCATAAAATTTGAGGTCCTTAGCCGTGCCGTATGGTTTTTAGTTTAAATTAAAAAATCTTATTTTTTATTGTATAAGTTCTGATTAGTAGCCACCCGAAGTAAAAAAATTTACTAATTTCATACTTTTTTATAATCTCCGGAGCTTCTTAAGTAGAAAAAATATTTCATTGATTTATTTCATGCGACACTAAAGAGCATTTCATACTGCTAAGCAAAACGGAATTGAAATAATTAAGTAGCGGAAAAGTGAACACCTGAAAATTACATTTTTTTTGTTTGAATCGATTTTTAATTGAACCCTGTGTGAACCTGTTGTGGCTTAAAATAACAATCTGATATTTTCAGAAAATATAGACCAGCCGCCTTATTCCCTAATTCGCTAAGGCTAAATCTTGATCGCTAAAATGCTGAACAAATACAAAATTAAACATTTTTGGCGATAACATAAAACACAAAAATTTCGGTGGATTAAATTTTTAAGACATTCCATAATTTAGCAATACACATTGCAAAATTGTATTCGTAGAGGAAAGTTGATAAATCGACCGTATAGATTTTTAGCGACAGAGATCTAGCTTTAGCGAGTTACAGAATAGGGGTGCTGTACTTCTTTATTATGCCCACTTTCGCTATGTCCACTTAGTGACAATCTGTTATTTTCATTTCTTCACGAAATATGTTTTTTGAGTGCTGCTCTTAGAAAAACGTGAAAAAATGGAGACAAATAAAATGTGCTCAAAACTAAAAATTTTTTCTTTTATTTACATATTTTGCTAAATAAAAGCAGCACTAAAAATGTGTGCTTACAAAGAAGTTATCATAATAATATTTAAAAAATCCCGGGGATTCCCGCACAATTTTCCCGGGATTTATTTCCCGAAAAATGTGCGGGATCCCGGGAATTTTTTCCCGGGAAATCCCGAATGAAAAACACTACGTATTAGGAATGATTTTTCTACTCTCTAAAATTTCTTTTTGAAATCGCAGGACGAAATTAAAAGTTGACTTGGGTTCACATGAAAAAGTAAAAAATTAGTATCTTTTAAAATAATTATTTACAAAAATTTATAGAGGAGGAAAAATCAGGCCAATTCTTCTTTACCGATTTTCAAAATTCATTTTTTGTTGGAAAGGGTTTGCCTGCAGTTTGGTCCCATATCTTTTTCTTTTCGAAAATCGGAGGGGGGAAATTCGCTCCAGCATGCATAACTCTGTCATTTATGAACCAATTTAAAATTGTGTTTGACAAAAACTGGTCCCAAATTTTTTTTGTCGAAAATCGGAGGGGGAAATTTGTTCCCCCACACCGCCTCCCCCAAATTGCATAATTCTGTCATATGTAAACCGATTTTCAAAATTCTTGTTTTGTCTGAAAGGGTTTTCCAAAAGTTGGTTCTATATATTTTTCCGTATTCGGTGGGAAAATCCCCCCCCCCCCCCAAAATACATAACTCTGTCATTTGTGAACCGATTTTCAAAATTATTTTTTGTTTGAAAGGGTTTGCTATCAGTTTGGCCCCATAATTCTTTTTGAAAATGGGAGGGGCAAATTTGCTCCCCTTCCCCTCCCCCCCAATACATGACTCTGTCATTTGTGAACCGATTTTTAAAATTCTTGTGTTGTTTGCAAGGGTTCGCTAGTAGTTTGGCCCTATAATTCTTTTCGAAAAGGGGAGGGGAAAACCTGTTCCGCACTGTGTCTCTTTTGAACTGATTTTCAAAATAGTTTTTTTTTGTTTGAAAGGGTTTGACTGCAGTTTTGTTACACAGTTTTTTTTTCGAAAATCAGTTGGGAAATTTGCTGTAAGCCCCCTTCAAGGTTGGTACCATAATTTTTCTCCATAATCTGTGCGGGACTCCCCCTTACCGCGAAATATTGATTTCACATATCTCCCCCATATATGGACCGAGTTCCAAAATTCTTCTCCGACTCCACAAAAAATATTTATTATCGCACAATTCCTCCATTTGCATACCGATTTTCAAAATTGTTTATATGAAAGGCCATGAAGTATATTGCTCATTGTACTGAAGTCGGTTTTTTTGCCAGAATTATTTAATCACAAGATTGTGTAGTCATCATTATGTAGCAAATATTAGATCAACCGGTTAAGAGGAAGGGGATATAATTAAATATTACTTTTTATGGGCGCCATTTTTCCAAACAGAATATGAAATTGTCATTTCAGATCAATCGGTCAACTGGAAAGGGGAAAAGTTTTCAATTACTAGATTTGACCCGACGACACAAATTCCATAAGCTCCACAACGTCCACAAACAGGATACGTTAAATAAAACCATTTAAATATAATAAATTAACTACTGAAGTTACGACTAACGACATAAGTCACAAACAAGCTAGTCATAGCTAAATTTAAAACTCTAAGAAAACCTTTTCGTTCACCACATTTACCGTCATATAATTTACAAAGTACCATAAAAAACTAAAGGTATTTTAGTTCTCTGTGGGCTAAAAAAACAGAGTTGGTACACAATTTTGGTGTATCACACTGTAATCTTCAATGAGTTTTAGCAAAAAAATTTCAGTTTTAAAAACTGTGGAAACCTTTTCCAATATATTAATATGAGGTAAGTTTACAAAACTTTATTTTATTTAGAAACACAAACAACGTTTGGCTTTTATAGTACATATATATGGGGGTCCTCAGACCCTTGCGTCAGGAGTCGTGACTCAGAACTGCATATCAATCTAAAGTGCTTTTTAATGTATGGAACAACTTATTAAGACCCAGTTTAATTTCCTCATTTAAGCTAAGTTTATCCCAATTTTTTATTATGCATATGACCGATATTATTTTACTATTGAGTTTTGTATTTGTTTTATGTACATATTCCGAATTACAGAACATTGACAAGAATCTGGAGAAAAGAGACTCTGATTTGTTCTCAAATGTTTAACAATCAGCTAAATTCAATTCTTTTACTTGTTAATTCGCCATTTGGGTTTACAATCGATTTGACTCATGCAAACATTTAAACATTCATTATTTTTCTTTCATATTTCTAATACATACATACATACAAATATACATACTTACTTATGTATAAGGGAGTTTTAAAATTATTTCTAGCATGCTATAAATTTCTTTTTATTTGTTTTTTTTTATTTCCTTTTGAAAAGCATAAAATTCCAGTACCGGTGTTTTGTGTCTTAACAAGATTTTTTGTTGTTGTGCTCATTCTCTGTTTTTAACTTAAATGTTAGCTAACATCTGTTAAATGTTTAACATTAAATTGCATAACAGAAAGTTTCTTGGACAGCTGCCATAACATTGCTATTGTTGGATTTTTGTTTTAAAACATTCGCTGTTACTTAAAATATGACTGTTAATAGGCTGCCTTAACATTTAAACAACGGTTAATCGTATTGGAAATTGTTCTGCTAAAGCAACAAACAGTTGTAAAACGTTCGTTTATGCGAGAGGATGTGAAACACGCATTATATAACGGCGCGTCTTCATATTAAATTTATTAAAAGTGTGTGTCTGTGTGCACGTTTGCGTTGAAGAAATGTTTGTTTATTAAGCAGATGCAATTAAAGAAAAACGAAATTATGTATGTAATTTTCTTTTTTAAATGAAAAATAAAGTGGAAATAAAATGTTAACTATTTAAAAGAGTTTTTTAAAGCAATATTTTTTTAAATACGAAATCTTATATAGATTTTGTAAAAAAAAGTAAACTTTTGTTAAGCTTACATATGCTGAGTTATTCTCAAGTGTATAAAATACTGTTGGCAAGAGCAGAAGAAAAGGTCAACAAGTTTCATTTATAATACCGTCTGATATCTAACAAGTAGAGGTGTGTCATTTTAAAACATTAAAAATGAAATTATAGGCAAATAACCCACCATATGATAACTTTAAAGGAAAACAACCCCGTTAAATGGGTACTGTATAACAATTTATGATAAAAATAAGCTAACAATCATCCTCCCTTTAAAGATTTCAAGGGTAACTAACAAAATAATAGTAAAACCCATAAAACTCTTAGATTGTAATCGTGTTAAAGAATTTCAATATTTCAAAATACAAATTAACATTTAAAATGAATTCCTCAAAAGTTGTGAAGTTATGGATGTTTTTGTCACACCTTAACCCGGCTTCTCATGCATAGAACAAACGGTATTTTAGAAAACACTCTTCACAGTAGAGTTAAGTATTAATTTATACGCTATTCTATCATCGTTATCACACAAATACCAAACAACATCAACGTCATGCTACAAATCAGCATCATTTTCATCACCATAATGATGATAATGTAATGTATATTTTTTCTGTTTCATACCATTTAACAAGTGATTGACTAAAATAAAGAAAGCATAACGAAATAAATATTTTTATTAAACAAACAACAATAGTTATTGATATACACAGTAGTAAAAAAAAGCCGATAAAATTTATTGTTGCAAAATATTTGCAAAAAACAAAAATTTTCAAAAAAAAGTTTGCAATAAAATCAAAATAAAACAGAAGTATAAATAAAAAGAAATAAATCAAAATAGAGTATTATTCATAAAGAAAAAAAAAGTGCTACAAAAAGTGATTTATCATCATTGCATTTGGATACATGTAATCAATTAAAACATTTAATTAAGGATATAAATTCTCATACATCAAATACCAACTAGCTGGTCATCAACAGTGACAGTATTTTATTGCCATTAGAAGTTAAAATCTGTGAGGATTATTATCAATAACAATAAGGTAATTTGAAAGACACTTTCAGTAGCAAAAAAAGAAAAACCATAATGAAAAAGTTTTCAAAATTAAAGTGAGGTGTGTACTTCTTACACAGAAAAAACAAAATTTCATTTTCTATAAAGGAATTCAATGAAATAGTAAATATTTTGCCTAGCATCGGACCTACAAACAAATTATTAATATAAACCAAAATATCTCAACAATTTCATTGAAAACAAATTTATTTTTTTCAGTAAACAAATTGTTTAAATCTATAAAACAATTTTTCTAAAAATATTTACCAATTGCAAAAAAAAACAATTTACTAAAACAACCAAAAAGATTTACTGGATTTTCTGGAAATATCAAACAATATTTTTGTCTGAATTTATAAAACAATTAGTCTTGAAATACCAACAAATATTGAACAAAATAGTTTACTTAATCATACAAAAACATTAACTGAATTTTTTGTATTATATCAAATAAAATTTTTGTCTGTATCATCATCATCCATTAAGCATTTATGAAATTTCACTTTGTGAAATGTGTTAAAGTCTGAATGTTTGTCTAAAGACTCTGAAAAATTAATGAGAATTAAGGCAACGACATTAACGAATTGATGCACTCAAAAATCTTGGTACTATCGCATTCCTTTTGCTGTCATTGTTGTTGTTGTTATTTGTGTGTATGTCGTCAGCGCGGTTGTTTTTTACGACACAGTTTTTCTTGTTGTTTTTGGTGTTTGCGTTTTAAATAAAAGTCAAACAAAAAATTTATTGATTCGGTAAGGAACATTTGCTGAAAATGAATTTACTTTTAGACAAACTTTTGTTTGAAAATTTTCTGGTGATAATTTTTTCTCTGTACTAGTGTGTACTTATTATTATGTACATGGTTTGGCGGCTCACATTCACAAAAAAGTTCACAAAAGAAAAACGCTTTCAAAAAAAGTTATATACGAATATCATGAACGGATCAAATATAAATTTTGATTTGTAGCTTTTTTGTATAATTAAATATATTAATTATTTCATTTTCTTAGACGAAACATTGAGAAACAGTTTGAAATTTTTATACAAAAGTTTGAATTAGGAAAAATTTATCAGAATTTGAAAAATCATTTATTTTACAAGTGCTATTTGTTAGTTGTAAAAAAAGCCAACTAGACCCTATATTGGGAATCTGGCTCAAGCGCAGTTATACAATACCATTTTGATACACAATCTTCCATTGACTTAATCAGCGCAGATATTGGACTAATAACACAGTACAAGCATTTTTAAAAAATTAAAAATCCCGTCGAGTTTCATGACGGTTTTTTATGTTTTCGAGGTCGCTGAATCCGAGTCTGAAGTCATTCTTTCGGGTCACTTCAGGTTTTTGTGCTACAGAGGGGGAAATTCCTAACCCACCACTATCGGAGAAGGTTAATATATATGACCAGTGATGCCAATTTAGCCTTTTTCTGGCTAAATTTAGGCATTTTTCATCCTGTTTAGCCAGAAGAAAAGTTAGTTTAGCCATTAGCTATTTTTTTAGCCACTTTTATTTTGATCTAGCCATTTTTTGCCCATTTTTGGCCCTTTTTTTTACCGATTTTTATAAAAAATTTAAATTCGCAACAAAGAAACACTTACTCGTATTTACTAACAAAAAATACAACAGAGCAATATGTTATTGTTTTGCACGCATGAGAATAAAACAAACTTTGTTAAAACCTCAAACTATTTTTCTGAGATGAAAAAAATGCATTTTGTTTTGTTTACCTTCATAATCGTTCGTTCATCCAACTTTTTAAACAAACTTTTTAAACAAACTTTTTAAAAATTGCCAAAAATCTCGAATAATGGTAATCAATAGGGGGCAAAAATACAATTTATAAACGGGGGTTGTTGCTTTCTGAAATATTTGCATTCAGAAGTTATACCCAGCAAATTTTCTAAAATACTTGCATTAATAAGCTAAACCCAACAAACTTTTTAAAATTGACAAAAATCCCTGAAAACTATTTTGCTAATAAAAAGAAAAAACTTCGGTGAGCGCCTTAATGGCACTCCATAAGGTTTTATTTATTTAAAAACAATCTCTCCAATTTGACGCAGAAAATAATATAAAAATTACTTTCTTACTTTTGCTTCATGATTTTTGTATTCGATCTCGCTTAGCCATTTTTGGCTAGTTTTTAGCCATTTTTTTTCTACATTTAGCCATTATTGGTGAAGGAATTCTGGCGTCCCTGTATGTGACCAACTCCCACTATTTTTTCAAGAGGAACATTTTTTCCTTTGCGACCTACTCCCCGGACCCTCCTAAATACAAATTTTATGATTTTTGCGGAACTTTGTAAAAGGAAAAAAAATTAGTTTAGTTAAATAGAATATTTCTTTTAGTTCTAATATATTTTTATATAGAAAACTTATAGCTAAAAATAAATAAAAAAATAGATAAAAATAAAGTAAAATTAAGTTATGAGTTAAGTTAAACTGCACTCTAAAACAGCTTTGTTGAAAATTAGGTCGATAATAGTAGGCAACACTTTACAGATTATTATCGACCTAAAATTACACACGCATTATTTTTCAACAAAATGTTTTTACTAAAAAAAGCGATTGGCTACGTGCAGGCTTGAACCGCGACCTCTTGACTGATAGTCTGGCGTATCTACCATTCAGCCACAGTCGTATTATACATTATGTTACATTTTTCCACTTGGACTAAATATATTTAATTTGAAAGGTTTTTTCTTTAATAAAATAACTACAAAATCGATGTAATTTTAGACAAAGAGAAATGTTCAACACAATTTTAGGCAATATATGATCGTAAATTTGAAGTAATGTTTTAGAGTGTGTATAGGCTTATATTCAAAGAAACTTTAATTATTTTGGCTTGAATTCAGCTTCGATTCAAGTTTTTAATTAAATCATACTTCTATTTAGAGATAAATGTGAAGCATGTAGACAAAGAAAATTTTTGACTGTGCGGTGGGTTGAACTGACGCTTCGATAGCTCCTGCTAATCTCATCAAAGTTCTTTACTTCTTAGACCACTCGACCGAAGTCGGTGGCATTTCAGTCAAGAGCCGAATATTATCTACTTTTAATCAATTCATACTATCAGTCTTAGAGTTGTATTTCATTTGATAATTATTGATATTGAGCTTTTCCTTTGTCTTGTGTTAAGTAAAATGTTTTAGCTTATTTCTGTCTGTTTGAACGTCGTCTATACGATTCTTCTAAATCGCTCGGTTTCACGCTCCAACAATATTCTCCGAGCGTGAAACCAGACGATTTAGAAGAATCTTATAGTCGACATTCAGAGAGACAGAAATAAGCCAAAATATGGTTTTACTTTACTTATGTTATCTATTAATCTATTAACTAAACAAAATTTTCTATTTTTATAAAGTTACACAAAAATCATAGCATACACAAAAATCATTGGGATAGCTCCCAAAGGAAAAACTGTTCCTCTTGAATAAGTAATGGGCATGTATATTAACCCTATCCGACCCTCCCTACACAGAAAAAAATAAGTTTCGTTTTTGATAACAAAAATCCCGGTATTCAATAATTTTTTTTCAAATTTCCTGTGATAAAGAATTCCCCTATATTGATAACAAAATTATTTCAAAATAAAAATATATATATATATATATATATATATAAATTAAAAAAATGTTGACATGGCTGGAGTACGAACCCGGGCTTTCCGGACGTAAAGCATACTCTCTATAGCTGAGCCATATCCCATTTATTTTTTTTATGGGATATAGCTTGTTTTAAGTACTTATGTATAAAAAGAAAAGAAATAACCGGCATGGAAAAGAAATACTTACAGCGAAATATTTTATTATGTTAAAGATAAATGATATTGAAATTCATATTTTTTTTTCATAACATGGTTTTATTTTTCACCATTAGATTTTTAGATATTTTTTCATAACCGTTTATGTATACAAAGCAGAAAATATAATTTTTTTTATGATACGTATTCTCAGCTGTGAATCGAAAAAAAATTATAAAATTAAAACATTGTTTCCAAAATGTATTTTTATTAAAAACAAAGTGTGAATATGGATACTAAAACTCGGGTTGTGTATTTTTAACTGTTGCAAACATCTGCATATTAACGAGAATTTAATATCTGGGCCCACGAGGAATAACAGCTTAACTAGATTTCGGCAAGTTTTCAAGAGATCATTTTTAAGTTTGAAATCGTTGTCTGAAATCAGGGAATTTAGATTAAGGTTATCTTTGTTGCTCGATGTTAGCAATTTAATAATATATTAATTTGTAATTTAATTTATAATTAAAAACCAGTTAACTTAAGAGAAATAAAAAAAACAGTTTAGTTTTTTCCTTTTCATTGTTTTTTAAATTTCTAGATCCCGTCTCTATTTTAGCTGTTATTCCAAACTTAATGAATTGACTTTAACTTCAATAATAACTTAATAATTAATAAGCTCGAGCTTAGCAACCAAAGCCAATTAAAAAATATCAATTTATGAAACGAAATAATGGCTAAGCTGGAGTTAGGCAGAATTTTCACGTATGAGTACACTCTCGGCACGGTTTGGAATAAAATCTGAATTCTATTTAAGAGACTATTTAAGAAAATTAGTTTGAACAAACTTGAGATGGATTCTTATTCCATAATCGTAAAAGCGAAGCATCGACTTTGGTTGTCTAGATTTTTGGGTATAAAATGCTAATTTTTTTAGCTACAGTGATAAAATTTCGAGTGGAGGTGCATATGAATGCGAGGAGTACAATGGCAGCAATAACTCAATATTGTCCTAACTCGACTTTAGCGGTTATTCCTTGTAGGCACAGATATTTCTTTAGAAACATTCAAGGTCGAAAACTCTAAAATTATGCACTTTTGCACATGGTTAGAGTGACTCGGCGGCTTAGGAAATCTTGTAATTCTTACGTTTAAGATATAAGAAGTCCTCTGCGTCTTTAATGTAAAACACTACGGTAACATTTTTGTGAAACAATTAAACCCCCTACTTCTTCGTTGTATGGACATTTTTGTCCCTTTCTTAAAAAAGGGGCAACAAATTCCCCTTCAGCTGCAATATAGTATTTTAAAATGTTTTAAAAAAATTTTTCTCGTAAAGTTTTACATAGAAATTCTGAAGATTTGCTTTGCTGAATACTAATTATGAGTAAGTACGAAATTAACACTTAAGCACAAATAAAATTTTAAATAATTTTGGGCGGTCTAGTTGAGTTTAGAGCTTGAGTGTCGTAAAAAAACTATAGTAGAATTTTATGGCAAATATTTTTCTAAAATATTTTAGCCCGCTATATCACCGCTGAAGGGAATTTTTTCATCCTTTTTTAAGAAAGGCACGAAAAGAACCAAACAGCCTTGAGTTAGAGGGTTAAACAATGTACTACAAAAATGCTGCTCATTGTGTTCTACATGAAAGTGTTAAACATTTTTAATGCATCAAACGTAAAGCTTACAAGATTTCTTATGCCGATTCATTTTAACTATGTGCAGATCCCTCTTATATACGCTCCACTGCAAAAAGAGGATGTGACCAACCATTTTTTTTAATTATAAAATTTGGTAGTGCAATTCTGCATACCAAGTTTGGTGACGCTAGCTTGTGGGGAAACACTTTTTGCCGAATTCTGCGATTTCCGGCCATAGTGCAGTGTTGTGTTAGGACTTGCCCCTCTATAGCACAAATACCTGACGTGACCCGAAAAAACAACTCCAGATTTGGATTCAGTGACCTCAAAAACATGGAAAGCGCCATGAAACCCCACTGGATTTTCGGACTGTTGCACAGTGTAATTCTCACTTCTCACATATCAGAAAATTAACAGAATATATTTTCTAGAAACTACGAATAAAAATTTTGATACTTTGTCAAAATTTTTTATATACTTAAAACTTTTTTGTAAAGTTAAAATGCTCCTTAAGTGTACAAGGTGGCACAAAATTATTCATCCAGTTTTATTTTTGAATAACTTTTTTCCTAAATAAAAAAAATAATTATTTTGAGTGATGGAAATCTTTATTTAAACCTTTAGAATTTTTTCTGTTAAGTGGAATAGATGATATTCTCCAAGTGGCTGCCGCCATTGTTGATACACATTTGTGCCCGTTTAATCGCATTTTCCAAGACTTTCCTCAAGACTTCCAGTGATAACAGTTCGCATACCTGTCGAATATTCTCCTTAATGGCAGCGATAGTCTGGGGGCTGTTGGCATAACCCCGCGAATTCAAGTAGCCGCAAAGAAAGAAGTCTTGGATGGTTAAATCGGGCGATCTTGATCACAATGGCAAATCGACAAAACGGAAGATTATGGGACCAGGAAATTCTTCCTTCAAAATATCCGTTGTGGCTTGGCCTATGTCTGCGGTTGCAACGTCTTGTTTAAACCACATGTTCACCAAGCCCCGCTCATTAAATTCCGGCAGTAAGAAGACGTTTATCATGGCCCTGTAGCGTTTGTCATAACAGGAACCGTATTGCCGACGGCGTATTCAAAAAAATACGGTCCAATCACTCCTCCCACGCGAACGCTGCGCCACACAGGGGCTTTGAGTGTAGTAACGGTTTTTCGTGCATCATATGCTGTTTTTCATGCATCACACGGCGATTTTCATGGAAAAGTATGCCAAACGAAAAGTCTTCGGAAATGCGATAAAACGAGCACAAATGTGTATCAACAATTGTGGAAGCCACTTGGAGGATATCATCTATTTCACTTAAGAGAAACAATTTTGCAGGTCCAAATAAAGACTGCGATCACTCAAAATCATTATTTTTTTTATTTAGGAAAAAAGTTATTCAAAAACAAAATTGGATGATTAATTTTACTCCAACCTGTATAATATATAAATAATTTTAGAGGCAAGCTAGTGTTAATATTATACAAATATACAACAAATTCTAATAGTTTTGGTGGAGAAAAAAAAATTTTTTTTAATATGATATTTTTACATAAAGAAAAATTTCGCTTGAATATGGAATTACTCATACGTACCATGCCCAGATAATATATGTTCAAAACCGGAATCAAATGTTTAAAAAACAGTATTCTTAGAAAGATATAAAAAGGTGGATTTTTATGATAGAGTTATTCCACCTCAAATCAACTAAGACAAAGGGTGAAATTTTTATGAAACTCGGTATGAACTTGTTAATATAGCTGAAATACTGATATAAAGTACTCACCCTTATCGTGTTTGGCGATTTTCGCCGTCGTCTACGACATTTGTGTAATATATTAAAGACAGCACGCTACCTTTGTCTTTAATCTATTAAAAAAATGTCGTAGCTGAAGGCGAAAATTGCAAAATACGATAAGGGCCAGTATGTTTTAGTGTTGGCTGGCTATGGAGATAGGACTTTATCAAGATGGAAACATCAGCTATTTAACCAAATTTTATGACGAAATAGAATATGAGTGTCTATATATTCGTTTTATTAATATGGTGAGCACGAAGTTTCACCTCTGGCTATTTATTCCAACTCTTCCGATTCCTATGAAACTTTGCACATACATTAAGCTTTTCTTTGTATACTACATCATGATTAAAAATATGGGCAGTGCCGCGCCCATGCAAAGTAAATATCGCTTTTTAACGATTTCTACTAAACCGATTCTTGTGAAACTTTTGCATACACATTTAGTTATTGTTACAATAAAACATTATGTTTAAAAAAAGTGGGCAGCGGCACGCCCATGAAAAGTAAATATTCATTTATACTACATTTACTCAACCGATTCTTATGAAACTTCGAACGCAATTAGTTCTCTTGAAAGTACAGCATTATGATAAAAATTATGGGCAGTGCCACGCCTATTTTATAGTCGGTTTTCTTGGCAAAAAGTATTTTATGAAATATTTTACTATATTTTCAATGTACACGAAAAAGCATTTGAAATGGGAATCACCCATATATATAATTGCATTAACATTTTACAAATAAAGATTTTCCCCTTGTTTCACAAAATATTGGCTACGTCTGACCGCACTCTTAACAAATTCAAATTATTAATAATTTATTGCAACAACTCCCAAACATTAACAACAACAAAAAAAAAAACTTGTTTCTTCTTTTATTCTCTTTCATTTTTTAGTTTCTTAAAAACTTATTCAAAAGTAACCAACAAGACCTAAAAAATTCCCATAAATTATGAACTAATAAATATTTCCCATACATTCAAGTTTTATTAGTTTTTAATAGTTATTTTAAAGTTATAACTGCTTATTAAATTTATACCATATTATTCACAAAACCCTATTATTATTTAAATTTGGACTTGTTCAAATTATGAATTTTGTTAATGTTAAATATATAAAGGCCATCCCAATTAATAATGAAGCTTTTATTGTAAAAAATCATGTATTTAAATACTTACTAGCTTCAACAATAAAATATATGTATAATAAATTATTTACATAATAAATAATTTATGCAACATCATAATTAAAAATAAAAAAAAACAAACACCATTATTAATGGTTTGTTGTTCACATGTTTAGGAAAGATTCGTAGAGATATGAATAAAAATAAAAAATTACACACTTTTGTTACGAATATGATTTAACTTTTTTAAATTTGATTGAACTTAAAAGTACAATTGGGAATTTTTGTTTTGACCGATATTACATGCAGCCTTCTTCAGCAGAGTAAGTTCGGGTAATGTGTGAGTAAGTTCGGGTCTTTGTGGCTCCTTATAACTCTGTTGCGTTAAAGGAGTAATATGTATGTATATGTAAGCTACGTATAACTACTTTTAGCTGGCTTGTCTTAATACAGAACTAAAGCAATTACAATTATGCCTTTCGATTTGTCTATGTAAATTTTCAACTTTCTTCAATTTTCTGTAAGGAAATACGTCCCCTCTCGAGGAAAATTTTGTAAATCAATGAAGTAAATTTCTAAACCCCTACTTTTGTTTTCCATATGCTCCTTAAACTGCTACAAGTAGCTTATATATAAACATCAATCCACTTGACATTGATGTTACATGTGGAAATCTAAAAGTAGGTGAGTGGTGCTACAAATGCTCTTTATTAAGAAAATTCTATAGACAATGTAATGAAATATTTAGAATCAACATAACTTAAACATGTTTTGAAAAACATCTCAATATGCCAGTATTTCAATTTTGCGTATAATTTGAATTCGAAAAATCGCTCTTAAATATTCACCCAGCAAAATTAATGTTTTCTTAATAAGTGCCTACTGCAGTCATCTTAAGACATTTCTCAAGTAATCTTGGTTACCTTAAGATGAACGAACCACTTGAAACAATTCATTAGAAAAAGAAATAAATATATTGATATATATTTAGACATTCAAATGTTCATCAGCAAGAGAATAAATAAAACAATGCGCGGTAAAAGAAGAATTGAAAGAAACGTTTTGTATCTTAAAAATCTGTGTTCTAATTAACCTTTAATAAACTCAGCACATAAATTTTTACATTTCAAGTGGATTTTTGCTTAGTTTTTTTTCCTTTCTCTCATAAAGTACCTTCTTTTTTTTTTTTTGAAAATTTGTAGCTTTTTGATTTTGGTTGTTTCATCTATTAAAGGGAAAATATGTTTCACTGTTTATTTTTTTCTTTGTTATTTCTTAAAATTTTATTCCTTTACGTTTTCAGCACATATGTCTGTATGAGCAACCCTGCAGACAAAATGACTAGTATGTCTTTAGAAATATACTAGTTGCTTTTTAACTCAGACTAGTTGCCTATCTGTCCTTCTTTCATATATCGAACTATGGATTTTAACATTAGGTTGTCATAGGAGCACAACTAGTTCATTTGTATACAGTTATATCCACGTTGGGATACCAGTTGTTGTAAAGTATTGCTCTTTTTTAGTTTTTTTCATTTATCGTTTTGCATTTGTTAAAAAAAACTTTGGCTCAACCGGGGTACGAAAACACATTCCTCATATTTCAAGACAAGTACCCCACCCTCTGAGCCACTTTCTACTTATTTTTTTAAGAGCTAAAAATATGTTTTATGTGTAAGTCGTATACCTGAAAATTGTGTACTTTTTTTAACTAGTATCGTTACTAGTCTCAATACAACTAGTAATCTAATTGTCCTTTTTTACTAGTATCGTTACTAGTCTTGTTACAACTAATAATATGACTGTCGTTTTTTGACTAGTATCATTACAACTAGTACATGACTGTCCCAAAGTGTATCTAGCTGTAAATTTAGCTGCTGGGAATATGCAGCACAAATGAATGTATTTATGTACATTATGCATGTGTGCTAACGAGGATTGACCCAAAAAATACCAGAAATTTAAGTGAACATAGTATTTTTTTAGAGAGCATTAATAGCAGGTTTATGCTGTAAAAATTAATTTAGTTGTTGGTTGGACTTTGTGAAATCAAATCAGAGCAGTGGTGTGCAAGTAAATACCATTTTATTCTATGTTGGGTTGGGTGCTTCGCGGCTAAGTATATCCCTGTTATACCAAATGTTACCGACGACATTTTCCTTGATGTTGTCTGCAAGACAACCAGTGATTTGTCGCCTACAAAACACATTTAGAAATAAGTATGGATACATGCTGTACACGCTGTCGTGCATAAAGAATTCGTTCTGACAATATTATGAAAATTTGTTCTACAAAGTCTTATGGATGACAAGATGAAGAACAACTTCACGCAATATGCCGCATGTACAGCTTTATTGTCGACAACAAGAGTAACAACTGCACTAAAGTTCTCATGTGTACAGTTTTATTGATATTAGCAAGAGTAACAACTGTATCGAAGTTGTCATGTGTATGGCTTTATTGAAGGCAACAACAGTTAACAACTGTATTGAAGTTGTCATGCTTGCATTTATGGACATTAAAGAGTTTTTGTTGCCCACAAAACGTGTTTTTGTATAAAGTTTTTTAAATAACTCGGTAGGCTAGTAGGAAGCGTGCTATCTTATCAGTGTGGAGGTTGTGGGTTCGATTCGATAATTACATTTTCAAATTTTATTATTATTAAGACCATGGCACAAGGCACACAGAAATGGACTGATTTTGTTTGCGCCCTATGCTCCGAGTAGGACTTTTAATGTAGTTTACCGGTGTATCGTACTTAATTTAATCCATTTGTATAATGTACACGTAAATTATAATTGACGGGAATAAAAAAAATTATTATTTGATGACAACTTTAGTACCATGTTACCATCGTTTTCATCAACAACTTTTGCGTTCTTTGTTCGAAAATGTCGTCAATAGTTCGCTTTGAGTGTCGCCAATTCGTCGTCGGTGATAAGCACTTGTTTCGCTCATGGTTCGATGATGTCTCGAAGACTTGCCCTACAGGGGCAACACATGTGTGAGTCTCACATTTTAAAATTTAATTTTAGACAAGCATTTGTATGAAATTAATTTTAAATGTTTAATTTTGAGCTCTTATTTACACTAAGACAACCCAGCGGTACAAAAAGAAGCAGCATGAAGACCTTAAATAAAACATCTTTACACCTTCTTTTGGAAGAACAATTACATCACGCTGCACTCCATCTTCCTATCTTTTTTACACATGTTGTCATTGCGGAGAAGTTTTTCCGTTCAGTTCTTCTGGAAGGCCTGACAAGATACCTTCTATTTTTATAGCGGCTTTTGTATTTTTGATTAATGTAATTTTTTGTTTAAAATTATTTCCTTTTATGTAAAGTAATTGGAAATGAATAGTTTCGGCGGAATAAGTACAAGGGTAATGAGCTCCAACATAAAGCGCATAATAGTAACATATGTGATACGAGAATGTTTGTTATTTCCTAAGTAAAGAGGCCGTTAACTGAGAAGGCCTTTTTAGTTTTATCGATGGGAACAAAAACACACACCCACTCTTTTATTCTCAATAAATATGTTACTGGGACTAAAAGTTTCTGTAGAAAATCATGCTGAGATCAAAATTTTCTATAGAATATCATATTGGTATCAAAATTTTCTATAGAACATCTTTCTGAGATCAAGGACTTCTGTAGAAAGTCTTGTTGGGATCATCGAAAATATGTTGTTTGATTTTACTGGGACTAAAATTTTCTGTAGAAATCATGCTGCGGTCATAATTTTCTTTAAAAAATCGTATCGGTATCAAAATTTTCTATAGAATATCTTTCTGAGATCAAAGATTTCTCTAGAAAATCTTGTTGGGATCAAAGTTTGTATGATTTTACTGGGATAAAAATTATCTACAGAAAATCATGCTGGATCATAATTTTCTATCGGAAATCTTTCCAGGCTTAAAATTTTCTATAAAAAATCTTGCTGGGATCAATTTTTTTAATAAAACCTTTTCGAATATTTTTCTGTGATCGAAATTGTGTATAGAAAATCTTTTGGTGACAACAAAGATTTCATTAGAAAATCTTGCTGCGATAAAAGATTTAGTTGGAAAATTTTCTGTGATCAAAATTTTCTACAGAAAATCTTGTTGATATCAAAGTTTTTAAATGGCTTCATTTAGCTTACCACATTTGTGCAGTTTGGTTCAAATATAATAATTGCAAGTTTACCCCCTTCCTGTTGACCGATGGGATGACCACGCCCATAAAAAGTAGTGTATAGCGCTAGTCCCATCCTGTTAAGCGATTGATCTCTTAGATTTGTTAAAAACCTTTACTTACGATGACTATACAATTTGGTAATTTAAAAAAATGGGCGGCGCCATGCCCATAAAAAGTAATTCTTAGTTTTAGCCTCTTCCTGTTAATCGATTGATCTAAGATTTGGCTTTACTTTTGATGACTATACAATTTTGAGATTAGAAAGGTGGGCTGCGCAACACGCCGATAAAAAGTAATATTGACTTTTATCACCTTAGGTTTTCCTATTATACCCTCATATTTTCTTTCGTTATTAGTGGTTTTTATTCGCGTAAAACAGCATATTAATTTGACTTAGAGACAATATATTGGATCAAGACATCAAAAAAATATATATTTCAAACTATTCATGTGGCGGAAGACTGCTGCAGTTTATATAATTCGCTTCAGCAAATTTTGCAATTGATCTTGGAGAACTTTCCTATGCGATACTTTCGTCATTTTTATTGTCAAGTTCATCCAAATAGTCCAATGCTTCACTCATAAGCGTTGCTTGAATATTTTCTGGTGGGGAAGGGGGGCTAAAACCAAAAGTAATCTTCTAGTGCGCTTATATTACCAAAATTACTCTAAAATTTTGAACTTTTTGAAGGAAAGGGGGCTTTTTCCTTCCCAGAAGGACCTATCTACGACAATGGCTTCACTAAGGGCAAGTCTTGCAAACAAAGAACATTCCATATCAATAATAAATGTTTTCCACAGAATATCTACAAACTAAAGTATTAGAAAAAAAATTTCCATATAGTGCCTGATGCACCCATGTGGTAAAGGAAAAATATAATGCGTCAAAAGTGGGTGAGGTGTATATTTTGTAGAATGTTAATTTATGTCAAAACTAAATATTCGGTTGCATAATTATAATAAAATATTTTTCGTAAGACCAACAGGCAAAAAGAAAGGGTAACTTACTTTTCCATGTAATCCATTTTTCACTATTTGTCAACTTTTTCTTCAAGGTTTTTGAAAAGACCTACTAACTTTAAAACACAAACCACAACTGACCTACAAACAATTTGTAAATGTTAACAGGTGTCTCTATGATGCAATGTAAGTGATTTTGTGTACAATTTTTTTGCATTTGGATTGCTGTGAACCTTCTAATATAACGGTATTTTTCGTTACCATATGGGTGCGCCAGGACAATTAGGGTTAATAGGCGAGATCATTCTTTGTAAGGAAGTTTATGATCCGATTCTTATGCAACCAAGTTTGACAAAACCTATAGCAAATTAAAAATATTTATTCTTAGATGTACACCATCTATTTATATTTTTTAAGATTCGTTCAATAAAGCCCCTAACCAGAAGTTAACGCCAAAATTACAAAAATTGCCAAAACGAGAAAACAAAACCGACAAAACTCAAAAAAAAACCGCTAAGGCCGTAATAAGCACTAAAACGAAAAAACCTCTACAAGTAAAAAAAAATAGCCGAAATAAATTAATCACAAAAACGACCAAAATACAAAAACAAAGAATATCACAAAAACGCCAAAGCTGATAAAAGTCACTATTATTAAAAAAAATCCTAAAAATCGCCGAAACGAATAAATAGATTAAAAGAAAAAAACCGTTAAAAAATTCAAAAAATCTCAATAAAAGTGCTAAAACGTAACAGCAATCTGTGGCCTACCCTCGTACGTGCATGAATGTGATTATTTGTTCATTTCTTTAATGCATTTTTCTTTCCATATTAGTCTTTGCATACATAATTTTCACTTTTCAATGCTTTAGTACCTGATACTAATTATTTGCCAGTTGTTTTACTTGTACGTGAATAAAACACTTGAACTAGTTTTATTTATGAGCAGCAAACTATAGCAGCATTAAGTTTTATTTTTCTCTCTGTTGCTTTTCCATGTTGTTTGTTGGCTGTTTGTTTTTTTACAAACTTTTTTATAAAAAGGAATATGTTTTTATTTCAACCTCTCTGTTACCACTTAAAGTCTGAGGTTTATTTGATGTAGCTTTTCTGTAGTTAGACTTTATGTTTTTAAATAGTGCAATGTTATTCTTTTTTTTAACTCATAAATGTTTTTCCCATATGGCATTTATCAAGAGTGCTGATATGACGAGTGGCTGCATAAGTGACTCTGGCTTTAGTACTTTGTTCTATGGTTACACCATAAAGGTCCTTAATATTGGTGAGGCTCTGAAATGAGTCTTTAGTACAGAAGTGTTTTTATAACATTACTGAAGTAAAGGTAGTACTTAGTTCATAAACTTGGCTAAAAAAGCAGCATTTAGAAGAGCCAACAAGACCTTGACTAACATTTAAAAGTTTAAGCTAAAACGCTTTAAAAAAAGGTTTAAAGTGTGATAAATTGTTTATTTATTACAAGGTATATTCGAAAACTTTTTTAAGAAAATTCAAAAGAAATTTGGCACAATCTATTTTTAGGCAAACAATACTTAGCAACTAGAAAATAACAAGAGGCTAAAAGTATCATTGAAAAAATTGTTGGGAACTTTTCTGGAAAATGTTTGTGCCTACCAGTCTCTTTCTTGGCAGTGCTAAAGAGATTCTATCTCTGATTTTTTTACATAGAAAAGCAACTACACAGCGAAGCCTTTATTCGACATACCAAATGAGAAAAACTTTCAAGAAACACGAAATCTTTATTCGGAGAAGCCGCTATTGCTTAAAAAAGAAACTAATAAGTGTCCTAAAATTTTCTTTGAGGGCTAATTTCATAAACTGATTTTCAAATATTATTTTCATGTATATATTTTCACATATTTCATAATGTAACGAGTGATTTTTTTGCTATTATCTTTTTGGCAACACTAGTTTTGACAGCTTACGCACGTTTTGTATCTTGTGTCACTGTCAAACATCTTCAGTTTGGTCTATAATTTAGTCATGAATCGTCTTACAAACGAACAACGCTTGCAAATTATTGAATTTTATTACCAAAATGCGTGCTCTGTTAAGAAAGTTCATCGCGCGCTTCTTCCATTTTATGGTCAGTTTAATCGACCTACTGAGGCTTCTATTCGGGCTATTGTAAAAAAATTTCGCACCAAATTTACATTGTTGGACATTAAACCACCAACACGTTTACGTAGAGTGCGAACTGAAGAAAATATCGCAGCCGTATCGGCCAGTGTTGGTGATGACCGTGAATTATCGATTCGGCGCCGTTCGCAGCAATTGGGCCTCTGTTACTCCACTACGTGGAAAATTTTGCGGAAGGATTTGGGTGTGAAGCCTTTTAAGATACAGCTGGTGCAAGAATTGAAGCCAAACGACCTACCACAACGCCAAATTTTTGGTGAATGGGCTCTTGAAAAGTTAGATGAAGATCCACTTTTTTATCGAAGAATTGTGTTCAGCGACGAGGCTCATTTCTGGTTGAATGGATACGTGAACAAGCAAAACTGCCGTATTTGGAGTGAAGAGCAGCCAGAAGCATTGCAAGAGCTACCAATGCATCCACAAAAAACAACCGTTTGGTGCGGATTATGGGCTGGCGGCATCATTGGGCCGTATTTCTTCAAAGATGATGGGAATCACAACGTTACTGTGAATGGTGAGCGCTACCGTGCGATGATAACAAACTTTTTTCTGCCCAAAATGGAAGAGCTTGACTTGCATGACATGTGGTTTCAACAAGACGGTGCCACATGCCACACAGCACGCGAAACAATGGACCAATTGAGAGGCGAGTTCGGTGAACAGTTTATTTCAAGCTTAAAACCAGTCAATTGGCCGCCCAGATCGTGCGATTTAACGCCTCTAGACTATTTTTTGTGGGGCTATGTTAAGGCTAATGTCTATAGCGACAAGCCCGCTTCGATTGACGCACTGGAAGCCAACATTGCCAACATTGTTCGTGAGATACCGGCCGAAATGTTGGAAAGAGTATGCCAAAATTGGACTAAGCGGATGGACCATTTGAGGCGCAGCCGCGGCCAACATTTGCATGAAATAATCTTCAAACATTAAATTATATCGACCCAACTATCGATCTAAATAAATATTTCATGCATTTTTCTGAATTTTATGTGTTTTTTTTTTACTTTCCGATAGTTCTTATAAAATCACCATTAGTAAGTAAAAACAAAATTAAATACATGAAATAAGTCCCTTAAAAATCGTTATTAACTTCTGTACAGTATTTGGAGTCTTATTTTATTTTCGTTTTGAGAAATTATTTCATGCCGCCACACACTGGGGTAATCGATACTGATTTATAAGCTTAATTCACAAATCCTAATAAAATACAGCTAACTATTATGGGTATAATCTAAAAGAAGTAAAAATTTCTTATCATCATGTGTAAGAAAAATATAAAAAAAAATTAACTATAATCATACAATGCAATTGTAAATTCGGAGTAAGTAAGAACAATTATTACTTTTTTACAATGACACCTTCAGGTAATGACACTTTAGGTAATTTAGTACACGTATGGATAAAAAACAAAAAATCAAAAACAAATCCATTCCACCCCTGAAAATAATATCACATGCGTTGTTGCAAATAGACCGAGTATATGAGGAAGCTCAAGAGGCCACAGACAAAGAATTAAAGCTTTTCAGCGAAATTTTTCTCGAAAACAAAATAAGTTCAGTAAAGTGCGACTTTGACTAGCACACGAAGGGTTCCATAGCTTTTCATAGCTTTTTATTTTAACACGCATGTGTTTGAATTTGTTTTTAAATTTTATTAAATTTATGTATGATTTTTGAATATTCCAATAGAAAATTTTAATAGAAAAAAAAAATACGATTTTTGTCTTATTAAATATTTACGAATTTTAGTTTTTAATTTTACGAATTTTGTGACAGGTAACATTTCCGTAAAAAAAATATTTGAATTTATGAATTTAGTAATAGAATACGAATTATACTTTTTTCTGTGTAGACCGTTTTTTTGCGTATTTTTCGTTTTAGGGTTTTTTGTTTTATTTTTTTTTCGTTTCTTTGTCCATTTTTTAGTTCTAGCGATTTTTTCGTTTTGGTGCTTTTCTTCGTTTTATCCCTTTTATATATTTGGCGATTTATTCGCGCTTTTCAGTTTTGAATTTTTTTAGTTGATTTTTTGGGGGATTTTATTTCGTTTCTTAACGATTTTTTAATTTTTGGCGTATTTTAGTTTCAATGCTTTTTTCATTTTAACGATTTTTCGTTTTGACGTTTTTTAGCCCTTTTTAAAAAATTTTTCGAGTTTTTCGATGTTTTTGGCAATATCTTTTATATAGCGTTTTTTGCGATTTTTCGATTCTGCGATTTTTTTGGTTTTTTGTTTTGCTTTTTTTTTGTTTTGGGGATTTGTTTCGTTTTGGTGCCTTTTTTTTGTTTCATCGCTTTTTTGCATTGTTAAGATTTTTTGCTTTTGACTATTCTTTTAATTTTGTTGTTTTTTTAGTGTTTGGCATTTTTTTTCTTTGGTATTTTTTTTCATTTTTTCGGCTTGTTCCTTTCATTACTTGAGGGATGTCCTTTAACTATAAATTTAACTATCAATTATTAATTTTGTTTCTTTCAAGTGTCTAATTATTACGGTTCATAAGAATTCAAAATTCCATTACGTGATGAATAACCTTTAATTTTTAGCTTATTTTTAGCATTCGTTACTTTTGCCTTCAAAATAAATTACATTAACTAATAGAATACCCTTTAAATTTTATATTATTTACATATCAGTATATATAGGTGTAATCTGTATAACAATAACTGTGAATATGTCAAGTGTCTATATCAAGTGTATGTATACATTACATCAGGATTTCAACATGTTGCTCGCTTTACAACACCCTCTAATTTTTAATTTTCATGAACCTTTAGTATTTGTTGTGGTAGTAGTGGTCATAGTCACAAATATTCTATGAAAATTTCAGGTCCGTATCTCTCACAGTTCTCGAGATCGAAGCCTGTGACAGACAGACAGACAGACAGACAGACGGACTATAGGAAATTTTACCCTTTTTGTGGCAAAAATTAATTCCATCCAAAGGGCCGTTAAAATTTTTTATCACTTACTGTCTCGCAGAAAAAATTTTTGTCCCTCAAGCTCACGCGTTCTTACGCGGGACTTTTTTGAAACACTCTTTTTTAGACCATTGTTAAGTGGTGAGTTATCATCAATCGCGATGCGAGAACATATTGATTGTACCACTTCCATTTTTACCAGTTATAGTACAAAGGACGATTGGTACAAAATTTCAGGCAGGGTATATATTATTATAGGTCCACTTAATTAAAGACATTGCAAAAAAATCGCTCAAAATAGTATTTGGCATTACAACTAAACGGTTTCGATGAGTTAACCATTTTTGTTATTTTCTTAAATAGCTAATGAGGCAGTCAAGCCATCAACTGAAAAGGCCGCAAATAAAACCTATAGAGCTTAAAGTAAACTACGTGATAAATAATAAAAATTTTCTACTTAGAAAAAAATTATTATTCTTACTTTTTGTATGAACTTATTGGCCTTTCCTTTACTTTTTTTCTAAACTTTGCAATTAACAATTCCATACGCCTCTAAAAACGTTTGATTTATTAGTTCTTAAAAAATAGAAACAGGAAAACCTAAACAATTACCCAAATTAATATATTTATCTGTTTATATTTTACAATTTCGTTTTAATATTCCATTAATATAACCATTATTTTCTTCTCCCTATAAACGAAATCATTTAGGCATCATATTCATAAAAACTAATAATTTTTATTATTATTTATAATTTATTTCAAATTTTATTGCTTTTCCTTTTGTTTTTTGTTATAATATCGGGTCGGGCATCATAACATCATAACTCACCATGAAGGAATTATTTAAAACACATGAACGAATAAATATATTTACATTTAGAACGAAAAAACAAACATCAAAAATAAATGTAAGCATAAGCACCTCAATAAACAGTGTGTGTGTGCTGGAGTAAGAGTTGTAAAACAAATACCCAACAACAAATCGTATGAGTTGTACAATAAACATGCAAACATGAATTGCATTTCACGCCATATAATTAGTCACGTACCGCATGCACTCACTCCACGGGCAGGTTGGTTAATGTTAAAATGTTTAGCACCCAAAAAAAAAAACAAACATACCAACAAAACACCGACTATAACAACAACCGAAACGCTAGCAATATTAAAATCAACAACAAAAATTACTTCATGTATTAAAAAGTAAATAAATATTCAAAGTCATTAGACGACTCAATATAAAATGGATATGGAAATGATGACGACGATGACGTTGACTATGACGATGAAAATGCAGATGTTAAAAGTAAATGTTAGTGTATGCGTTTATGGTGATGGGCATGATGTTGTAGTCAAAATTAAATACATATTAAAGGAAACACGAAAGAGACAGAAAGGGAAATGAAAATCACCAAATATAACTACGAGGAGATGATTGAGCCATATTTATATTTATTTGTCTGTTAGTTTTTAGGTGCAGGTCAACCACAAACGCACACAACAAATATAGTTTATTATAAATGCATACGTATACTTTTAGGTACAGATAGAGGAACCGACAAATACAAACTCAAATATTTATTCACACCCCTAAAGGATGTGTAGTAATAATATTTGGTGGTGGGGTCGATGATTTTATGGTTGTTCTTAATTATGATTTCAGAGAACGATGACTACTCGTAAATATGACTCTGATGATGTTGTTAAGCTATTAATTAAATTAATTTGCTATATTTGATATATTAATTATTTTACAAAAGGGAAAAATACTAAAATAATGGGTGTCAGTTGGAAGATACACAGGGTGTATAACTGTCAGACATGTTTCTTAAACTTCTATTATCTATAAAAAGCTAAAGAAAAATAAACCAAGCAAGTTTTTTAAACTTTAAACTGCTCTCCTGAAAATACAATATAACGAATATCCATAAGTTGGCGTTCTATGGCCTCTACTGTGGACGTTGGTCACCGATGAACTGCTTGAAGAACTCAACAACCTGGACTTCCGAACGTATGGCTGCGCCGACGACCTTATCATATCTGTAGTAGGGTGGCAGGAAAGAGCGATATCGAAAAGGATGCAACAAAAGATAAAGTGTTGTATATTAACCGGGCAAAAGCAGTTATTGTACTTTTTACCAGAAAAAGGAAAGTTAGAGCCCAACCGATTCACTATGTCAGTTTGGCACGTTTTCCGACTATTTTCTGGTTGAGTACTTATTTTTGTATTCGCTAAATAGTTTAAAACATATTTAGGTTTTTGTCTTTTAGAATGGCAAATTATTGCGTTCATTAAAATAATTATTTGAATTGCCGTATTAGAATAATTATAAGTTGAACAAAAAATGCAGGCCAAATAATTTTTTTTAACTGTTATGGCTCTTGACTTGACAATACCTTGTTGGAAATTATTTGTATTAGAGACGAGAACCTCACAACTCAAACGAAAAAATAATAACGATTTACTGAATTGTATTAGTGAGTGCTTTCCGTCTATAGAAGTAACGTTTTATCGAGATAGAGAATGGGGCTATTAGACTAGTCGAACCCACCTAAAATGATACAATTATCAGGTTTTCGAGCGAAAATAAATAGTTTTGGGTCATTCTTGACAGTCACTCGCTTGGAATCAATACTCCCTAGAAATTCAATGATCCTGCCAAACGGTTATTTGGCAAAACTTGGGGACTCAAACAAATAAATTAAGTAAAGTGCGACTTTAGCTCGCACTCGAAGGGTTCCGTACGAATACACATATAAACATCCCTTTTCGTTTTTGCCCCTTTTTTCATGTTGGCAGTTTCTTGCGTTGTTCTTTTTGTTTAATTTTATTTTTTTTTTATTTTTTTAAGTATTTTTCGTTGTTTTTGGCTATTTTCTTTTTGGTTTTGGCGCTTTTTTAATCTTCGTGACTTTTTCGTTTTTTTTTTCTCACGATTTTTCGTTTTTTGTTTCTTGCCGATTTTTTTAGCTTTGGCGATTTGTTGGTTTTGACGTTTTTTTTAAAGATTTTTTTTTACTTTTTGACGATATTTTTAGTTTTAGCGATTTATTTTAGTTGTAGCGATTTGGTTTTGGCGCTTTTTTAATCTTCGTGACTTTTTCGTTTTCTTCTCTGACGATTTTTCTTTTTTTTGCAATTTTTTTGTTTCTTGCCGATTTTTTGGTTGGTTTTGACGTTTTTTAAAGTTTTGTTTTACTTTTTGACGATATTTTTAGTTTTAGCGATTTATTTTAGTTGTAGCGATTTGTTTTCCCGTCTTGGCGCTATTTATGGTTTTGGGGATTTTTTTCGGTTTTTTGGTGATTTTTTAGTTTTAGCGATTTTTTTTTTTGTTATGACACCTTTTTTCAATCTGACGATTTCTTTCGTTTTTTGTTTTTTTTGCCGATTTTTGTTATATTGGCGATTTTTTTGCTTTTTGGCTTTTTTTGTTTTAAAGTTTTTTTCGCTTTTTGACGATATTTTTAGTTTCGGCGCTTTAGTTTCGTTTTACGCTTTTTTCAGTTTTGGCGTTTTTTTTTTTGGTTTTAGGGATTTTTTTCCGGTTTTTTGTGATTTTTTTAGTTTTTGCCATTTTTTTTTTGTTTTGACACTATTTTTCGTTGTGGCTACTTTTTTGTTTTTTGCCGATTTTTTAGTTTTAGCGGCTTTTTTAGTTTTGACGCTTTTTTTTGGTATTGGTGATTTTTTTTTTAATTTTTGGCAATTTTTTAATATTTTGATGATATTTTTAGTTTTAGTGATTTTGTTATGTTGTAGTGCTTATTTTTCCTTTTGGCGACTTGTTTTGGGTTTTTGTGTTTTTTTGCGTCTTAGCGATTTTTTTAACTTTGGTGCTTTTTTCGTTTAAGCGCTTTTTTCGTTTTTGGCGATTTTTCATTTTTCATTTTGACATTTTTTAATTTTGGAATTTTTTAGTTTTAGCGTTTTTGAAAATTTCAAGTTTTTTCCTCTTACGGTTTCTAAGATACAGCATATAGCAAAATGACTTAGTAAATTACATTAACTGATATAACACCCTTTAATTTTTATTGTTTTAAATATCAGTGTTAATTGGTGTAGTCTATTCTACAGACTACACCAATAAACACTAACTTTGAAAATTTAAAGTGTCTATATATAAGGTTCTGTATATTACTTTAGTATTTTAACATTTTTCATTGCTCGCTTTAGAACACACTTTAATTTTTAACTGTTATATATATGTTTGGCCAAAGTTTAAAATTTCAGGTCCGTAGCTCTTATGGTTCCCGAAAAAACAGCATGTGACAGACAGACAGGCAGACGGACAGCGTAACGAAAACAATAGGGTTCCTTTATACTTTTGGTGTACGGAACCCTATAAAATACACACGAATTGATAACCTCTTACTTTTTTGAAGTCGGTAGAAAAAAGCAAAAAATACGCGTTTAGAATGAGAATCAGCCATATATTATTTCACCACTTTAGAGCAGAGTCAATAGAGTGGACAAAAATTTTAATTTTTTGGAAATATTTAAAATACGGCGAATTTTTGTCTATAACTTCGGTAAAAACAATTTTACCACTTTGGGCATAAATAAAAGCATATACTTTTTGGGAAAACTCAAACGTTAGCTTTTTTCGGTATGGGGATTTAAATTTTTTAAAATTTAGTTAATTTTCTGACGTTTATCTATAACTTTGGATATAGTAATTCTACCATTTTGGCACTGAGAGTTCTATGTAGATATGAAAGTAAATAAAAGCATATATGTATATATTTTAAAATAAATTTAAAATAAATTTACATTTTCTAAGATACAATGGTTATAATTTTCGGATATATAAAAATTTTTTTAACATTTTTAATGTGGCTCGAAGAGGGACTTATTAGCTTTCAAGCGATATATTTAACTTTTTAACTTTTTTTGAACGATTTTCCGTCATCCCACGTCAAATTTGGTTTGTAAACAGACCGGTTTCGGCTATGTGCCATCTTTAGTGTTCTATTGATTTAGTGTTCAATAGAACACTGAAGATGGCACATAGCCGAAACCGGTCTGTTTACAAACCAAATTTGACGTGGGATGACCGAAAATCGTTCCAAATTCAAAAATACCCCGTCGGAAGAAAAACACAACAAATAACATTTTATCTCCATGTGTTTGTTATATTAGCAAAATTCCTTACCGAGATTCATTAAAATCCGAGAGGGTGAGGTCCATTTCACCCAAATTCTTAGTTGATTTGAGGTGCAATAAATTGATGCTTTTATCAAACATGCTTTAACTGATTGATGTGACTCTGAGGCAGTAACATTTTTATTTAAACAATTTTAATTTTTGAAATTAAATTTAAAAGTTTTCGGCATTTTTCACAACCATATTTTTCATTAAAAGGATCATTCAAATATTTGCATATAATTTATAATTCCATTAGTAATAAGTACAAAAAGTTCGCACACACACACATACAATAAATTTCCTGAAAATGTTGTTCATAGAGTAAGTATAAAGTAAACATTAATTTGTATAATTTAATTATCGGCAATTAAAATGTAAAACGCAATAAAAATAAATATAAAATTATTAGAATAGTGTTTGTGTATATTTGGTATATACCCTTGATTTTGTGTAACACGATTGTATGTTTGCATATGATTTCTTTTTTCTTCTTTTGCATATTAATTTAATTGAAACAAAATAATTTCTATATGAGTAAATTTTGTCAATGTTTTGTTGTTTTATATTGATTTTTCTATGAGTATTTATTTACACATGACATGTTAAAATATGACAATCAGTAAATAAAAACAAAAATGTAAACAAATATTATTTAAATATGGGTAAATAATGACAAATTACAAAAACAATTTACAGAAATGTTACAAGCAAATGTCTTATAAAATCATCGTTCCATAAGGAGGTCCTCCATATGAAAAGTGCACCTAATGAAAATTGGACAATTGTCAAAACTTTGTCTAAATCAAAAATTGAAAAGCATATTAAATTTGTTTGATGATTTTAAAATTTTAAATCTAACTCAATTTTGGGATGATTTTGAAATTAGAAAGTTAGACCAAATAACAAATAAAGGAAAATTTACTTACTTTCTTGCTTTTGTTTAAATGATTTGTTTCCTTTATATATCTGTTCAAAAAAACACGTTTTACTTAGAAAAAATAATAAACATATATGTATAGAAATAAATAAATGGTAAAAAGAAATTATACAAAACAAATAAAACAATAAAATGCATTTTGTATTACATACTATTTTTTATCATATCTATCTACCATTTCGAACTCTGTTAGTACGTACTACTTGCTGCTTCTATAGCTGACTAAGAGACACATTAGTACACTCAAAATAAAATATTGGTAAATCTAACCAATTTCATAGGTTAGAATAGTTGATAGTGTGTAAAACTACTAACCGAAAGGTCGCAGTTTCGATGCCTGCCAAGTGTGTTTGCTAAAAAATAAAAAATAAAAATGTTGTTTTTTTTTTGTAATTTTCTCACAAGTTTACTCATCTTTATATACCGGACGCCATTACCATCTGAGATAAGTCATCTGTTAAATAACGATAGCACAAAGTATACATAGACATGTGGTGACTTGCTTGACTTATATTTAATAATTTTTGTAAAATAACTTTTTTCGTTGTTACCATTTTAAATTAGTAATTTTAACCATAAAAATTGTTAAAAATTAAATTAGTAATTTTAACCATCAAAAATAATTTTAATTTTAAAGGGACGTTTTTCCCAAATTTCTATTTTACAATTCAGTAAAATGTAATATTTTGGTCTTGAACTTACGTTCTCATGGTTATGAACCAAATGTCTATACCATTTCAGCTAAGTCAACTTGTTAAATAACAATAGAACAAAGTAACACAAGTTATTTCAACGAATGAAAATAGTAATTTCATAAAAATTGCAACAACAGTTTAAATTGGTTATATTTACCTACCATTTTATTTTGGGTGTATATTGCTGTTCATAAACTATTTAAAATGTGCAGGGAAGGAATGAATGCAAACCCAACAACATCACGTAATATTTGCTAAAGCAATTTACGCTTTTGCTACATGCAACATAAAAATTGTGATATTAACAATAATATTGTGGTAGAGAGAGGCATGTAGAGAGAAGTCTATTTGAAACTGTCTGGCTGCCTTAATTGTTTATGTATGTGGCAAAATAAAAATATATGGATGTTCTTATGGCAAAAACAGAAATATATATGTGACATTTTTATGTTACAACAAATAGAATATATTAAGAAGAATTGAAATCTTTTTATGAATTTAGTTTATATGAAATGCCGGTGTGCTTTTCTACTCCAGTAGTTCTGAAGAAAAAGTGTTTTAAACTATTATACATATTTCTAAATTTTAGTAAGCGTTAGCAGTGTTAATTTAACGTTAATTACAATGTATAACACGAAAAAAATAAAAAGGGTTTTAATGACTGATTCTGGTAGAGGCGATCAAAATATATGAAGAGTGATTTTTCAAAAAGGCTTATTTTCATGTTAAGCAAAATGAGAAAAAAACGTTTAAGGGCTGTTTACAGTAATTTATTTTTTTAATGTCTCCATTGTTGCAGTGCACAGTGGGGCAGAAACAAAATACTTGGAACATAAATCAGGCATTTCTAAATGGCTAGTTCTATCGGCAACAATTTTTAGAAGGACATAGCAGGGGAGTATTTATGTTTTAAATAGCAAATCTTTTACTTGCTCAGGAGTGGAGTTATGAAGTCTCAAAATATGGTTGAAGGGCCATGGGCTGAAGGGCCATGTAAAATTTCTTACTGCTTGAAATTTTTTGTTTCTCATCCAATTAAAATTTTTTTGCTGTATTATAGCCCTTAATAAGATCTAAAAGATACATTTTTGGTTGTATACTTATATCGTATACATAGTTAGTGAGTTATAATCATTTGGCAATTTGAATTTCTCAATTTTGCAAAACTTTGGTCCAGTATTTTCCAGCTATCGGATTGAAATCTCATCCGTTTTATAAAATTTTTTCGTTGGTTAAAGAATAAAAGTTCACAGAGTTTCGTAAAATTCTGCCGTCTGAGTTGGAAAATATTAACATTTTAATTTGAAATTTGAAAAAAATTAGAGTTTTCGATAATTTTTGCTAAAAAAAGAGAGCACCATCACTCTTTTACATAGAGCATAAAGCAAATGTATACTTATCTGAAAGGTATATGTACTGATGTGAATCGACGGCAAACAAATAATTGAATTTCCTAATATAGTGGGACCTGGGCACGTCCTAATAGGACCTATTTCAGATCTGAATTATGAATTTAGTCTACATATTCTAAAATCCCAAAGCTGGGATTCAAAAACCATTGCCATTGCTGCAAACCCTTATGTGTACCTACTTTTTTGGCAAAGTGCTAAATGTGCCTTGGATGAAGTGTGGACGCCATAGGCAAAATTGTTCAGAATTGCATTTTTAGTTTTTTTCGGAACTTTCTTACGAATTCCGAGATTCTCAGAAGAAACTTTTTTTTTTCTTTCCCGGTATTTAGTTCATAAATTCCAATATAAATGCAAAATTTCACTCGAAAATATCAACAATCAACGATTAAGTAAAAAATTAAAAGCTTTAAACTGTTAAAATCTAAATATATTATTGAAAACTACACATAATTTTCTAAATTTTGATATATCATATTGCTAGCTTTCTCTTTTATACGTGTAAAATTTATGGACTTATAAGTAAAAATCCGTACTGAAAAAAAAGCTTTACATGCCCTGAGAGATAATGGACAACGTGGCGTATAGTTAATATTTAGTATATTTAATAGTCATACATACATGATTGTGACCTTCTCCGAGAAAAGGGACCTAGTGTGTCAAAAAACGGGTTTGGACTTAAGAGTGGATTCTGGTAGCTAAAAGGTTGTATAATAAGCTGAAATGAGTTTTTCTCAAAACTTCATTTTCACACACTAGGTCCCTTTTCTCGGAGAAGGTCATATATATATATTAACTTTTGTTAATTATTACACTATACGTGTGTCGGCGTTTTGCAATATCACATCGGAGTTTTATTTTAGTGGGGGTTAAAGTTTCCAAATTTTGGTCTAATCATGCAGCATATCGGTGCATGAAACTATGTGTTCTTTAGATCTGAGGTACTGGGTATGTTCAGCAACTTTGTAGAAAATATTAGGGCAAATATTTTTGTAAAACATATTAACCACCTAACTCCTAACTACATAGCGGTCATTTTTGGCTCTTTTCTAATAAATCGTAAAGAGCAATATTAAAAACAGGGAGTGCTTAGACAAAATGTTCTAAAAAAATATTGGATATAAAATTTTACTATAGATTAACAAAGACAACCAAGCTTCATACTCAACTTGTACACCAGAAAACATTGAAATATGTGACATACGACAAACGTATTCTGAAGCAAAAGGCTAATTACGCCTTTCTCATTATGGTTACAGTAAATTTGACTCATGCTGATGAAAACAAAAGACTCAGGTTATATATTCACTATAAAACTGGAGTGAATCCTTTGGGTCATTTTAAATATATTTGATGTTAAACATTAAAAACCGTCTCCAGAAAAGTTAACTTTTGCTACATACGACATCCGTATTTTGAGCTAAGGCAATATTACTGAAATTAGTATTTTTTTCAACAACACAATCTTATTGAAAATAATTCTTATCTATTTTTTCCTGTGTTCATGGCTTAGGTATAATTGTAACCACTGCAGAGTCCAACTAAATGTGAGAATATTTAAATTTGCTTAAATCGACTTAAGCACTTATTTCTGATAGCCGCAGAAATTCTGCTATACATTTTCAAGAATCCCAAAACTCAAAATTGCACTTGAAGGTCAGAAATAGTTAATACTTAGAATGTCTTTAATGGCTTCGTGTTAAACAATATACAATATCTTCAAGAAGTCTCCATTAAACTGGCTCGCCCTCCATAGAATATAAAAAAGTTGAGCTAGTCATCCCCTACGATCAAAGATTAATTGAAAAAAATTCTAGAAATATTTATGCTTTGGTAAATTTTTAGTCCGACATCAAATTCGGGGCGCCACCTGTGTGTGACATCTTGAATCCTTCCCCCCCCCAAATGTAACATTTTTTGCACGTGACAAGAAAGCTCTCCTGAAACTTAGTATGTCTATATTTTAATATTCTCACTTTCATGCCACGCCCAAAAGCTAAGCCTCTTTTTCTTTTTCAAATACATACTACATAAAACCAGGTCAAATACAATAAAATAAAAAAATTACATCGTAGAATGAAGGGTGCATCAATGACGTTTCTAAGACTGTAAAAAATATATATTTGCCATGCCCAAAAATATAGCAGTTTTTATTATGTCTCATATCGTTGTTTATAGCTTGACTGTCACTTAATTTTTGGCTCTGGTGACTTTTTAATCCGACATCGAATTCTGGGCACCACTTATGACATCTCGGATCCTTCCCCTCTTATGTTCACTTTTTTGTACGTGGCAAGAAAGCCCTTCTAAACCTTTGTATGTCAACCTTTTAACGTACTCATTTTTATGCCACGCCCCATAATTAAGTTAATGCTTCCTTTACTTATACATATCATATCGCTTACCGTATATAAAAAAATCAGCAAAGTGCTGTATTTTGTAGCGTGGCAAAACAATTTTTTTTGCAGTTCTAGAAATGTTTTTGATATAGCTTTCATTCTAAGGAGAGACTGGTTAAAATTTTTTTCTTTTATATATTGATCGACCTGGCTTAAATGCAATATCTATGTGAAAATAAAAAAAGGCTTACTACTGGGGCGTGGCATAAATTTGGGTATATTAAAAACTAGATATACTAACTTTTAGAAGGGCTTTCTTGCCACGCACAAGGAAGTGGCTATAAGAGGGGAAGGATCCGAGATAGCATAAGTGGCGCCAAGAAGTTTATGTCGGATTAAAAAGTCACCATATGCAAAAATGAAGCCATAGTCAAGCCATGAGTAACGATATACAATGTGCTATGATTGGACCATAAATGGCAACGCAGTGTACACAAAACTAAAAGGGCGGTATCCAGGGGCGTGGCAAAAGATTAAAAAAATGTATTTCTGGCATTTTTTTCAACTAGTCTTTGATCCTTGGGCGTGACTGGGCAAACTTTTTTATTTTTTATGGATGCCGAACCACTTTAGTGTACATGTCTGATGAAAGTTTTTAGTATGGTCATCGAATTCTATGGCTAAGTGGTCCATGTGAGAATTGAAAAAAATACTTGCAATTTTAGCAAAAAATCAGATGATTTCACTGTACCATGAATAAAACTAATATTTATCCATCGATTTTCATGAAATGAAGTTTATTTATTGGCCGACTTCAAAAGAGGGGCAGGTTATCAATGTGTGCATGTGTTTTCTTTTAAAGTTTGCACACGAATAACTCTGTCATTTGTGAACCGATTTTCAAAGTTATTTTTTGTCGGAAAGGGGTTTTGTCTGCAGTTTGGTCACATAATTTTTTATTTTTTTAATTGTTTGTAAAATTGGAGGGAGATATTAGCTCCTCACCTTCTATGCATAACTCTATCACTTGTAAACCGATTTTCAAAATTATTCTTTTATCTGAAAGGGTTTGCCTGCAGTTTGGTCCATACTTTTTTCTCCGAAAATCGGAGGGTAAAATTTTGCTACCCCCTTGCATAACACTGTCGTTTGTGAACTAACTTTTAAAAAAAATTTTTTTTTGCCTGAAAGAGTTTGCCTGCAGTTTGGTTGCATAATATTTTTCTAAAATCGGAGGAGGAATTAACTCCTCCATGTATAACTCTATAATTTTGAACCGGTTCTCAAATTTCTTTTTTGTTTGACAGACTTTGCCTGCAGTTTGGTCCCATACATTTTTTGCGAAAATTTTTCCAAAAATAGCAAATTTTTGATAAAAGGAAAAAAAATTATCCTCAGAATTTAAAGTTTTTACTGTTTTTCTAGTTATGGTGATCTCTAAAACATCAAAAAATATAGTGATTTTTCTTGTTGCATAGTGTTATTTGAAAGTGCTCTCTTTTCCGGTAGTTTTATAATACGAGTTTTATTATTTTATTTAAAAATTTATTTATTTTATTGTTGTTGTCATAATTTTAACAATAACAAGAAATTTAAATAATAAAAAAAGTCAAATCTCAATAACAACAGCTTTTATCATTTATATTGATCTGTAATACACAGCATGATTGTGTGGTAGAATTATGAATTCAATTTAAAATAAATTTTTTTTTTAATTTTTATGATCTTTAAGCAACCACCTTCTAATGGCTTTGTGCGGCATCATAATAAACCCCACACTCTCATACAAACATTAAAAAGCACCTGCCACACAAGTCGTTTCCACATCTTTAACATCTTTTTTTTTTTTGCTGTTGTTCAAGTTAGAAAGCATGAACACAATATATAAACAATCTTTTTTATCAAATGCCATAATTCACACAATTATAATTAAATTTTTTGTTATTCAAACACAGAATTTCACTTTTGTAGGCTTGTTTTTATTATTTTCAATTTTACCAAATCCATTCAAAATGTCTTTACAGCTGCATAAACTAAAAAAAAGTTTGAAAAGAATAAAAGAAATGCATAAATTAATTGTCTGACTCTAATAATGAAGAAATGATTCCGAGCAACATAATATGTTAATGCAGTTGTGCTTTTCTTTATTTAGTTCTTGTTTTGTTTATTTTATTCGTTCTCTGGAGTGTCTATTGTAGGGTGTTTATCGATTGTTTAAGTTAATTTCAGGTCATAAATTTTAAGATTTTATTTTTATTAATCTAATGCCATGTCTAAAATGATAAATTTGTGGGGTTTTTCTTAATATTTTACATGACTTTGAGAGCTTGGAAGAGAATAAAATAACTAATTGTGAACAAAAGCTTATTTTCGTTTTAAGTTAAAATTTTCACTGACACTTACAAGGAATTTATGTTTGATGGAGAGTTGTAAGCTTTTGATAAATTAAATAAATTTACCCTTTTTTGAAAAAAAAACATATACAAATTTTTAAGCTTTAAAAATTAAGTTATGAGTTTTTAGTTGAACTGTATGGGTTTTACAATAACCTATAAAGAACATTTTTCGTTTTGAAATAAATATATTTCATGTTGATTTAATATTCCTGTACAGTTAAATCAAAATTAAGTTGATACTGAAATAATACGAAGAATCATGATGAATCAAAGTTATCGCAAGCCGAAACAGCGTGAATTTGATACTGAAATAATAAGAAGAATTATGTTGAAGCAAAGTTATTTCAAGTTGAAACAATGTGAACTCGATAGTGAAACAACATGAAAAATAATGTTGAATCAAAGTTATTTCAAGTTAAAAACATTAGAATTTGATATATTTTTTTAAGAGAAGTAACACAATCAGGCAATTAATGCCTACCAGTTAATTAATTAATGTTTTACCTTCTTTGGGAGAGGGATAGAGTAGAGAGAACAGGCGGTGAAGTGGCAGAGAGGTAGATAGCTTAAATCAGTTACAACCCTGCTATTGTGCATTTTTTGTAGACCAGTGTTGCAAGCCTCTCTGGTGTCAAGTAGAGGCATCGCGTTGTTTTAAGCTGTTTTAAGCCATTTTATTACTTCTTTTACTTCGCCGACGGTTTTGCTACAATACCGACGAAGGAGGGTGCTGTGAAGAGCATTAGCATTCATCGCTGCCGGTAAAATGTGGAAAATGTGTGCCGGAAAAATGTGGTTGCGATTTGAACCCGTGGTAGTCAACGCTCTAACCACTGCAGCTACAACAGCTTCAAAATTTAATTACATATACACTAAGTAAATGCCATCATAAGTAACATGAATATCATATTAGTTCATTATGGTTTAATTGATGATTTAACATAAAATTTACAGCAAATTAAAGTTATAGTAACGTTGATTTAAAATGAAATTTGGCGTTGATATCAATGTTATTTTAACAGTTAAAAATATTAAATCAAAGATATTTAAGGCTAGATTAATAATGTTTCTTTTAAAATATTTTAAAATATGGTAATATCAATAGTAATTTTAAATCAGCAGCAGGAAATTTTTGCTGGTAATGCGAAGTTTATCGCCTATTTACATTTACACAACACGAATATCAAAATTAACAACAACAATTCACACAACTGAGCACAAAAGTGAATTGTAGCATTAAGGAAAGGAAATAAACACAAAAACACTTAAACAAAAAGTTATTTCTCATAAGTTTAATATGATTACCAATCAAAATTGCAACATGTTGGTCTTACATTGGTATGTCTTTCTGTGTATTCTGTAGGTTTTGTAAATTTTTTAAGCAAATTTTTCCGTCTAACAGAAATATCAGGTGCATAAAACAACTAAAATCTGATTTGTTTACGGTCCTTCGAACCTTATAGCACGTGCCAAAATTCACTATTCCGCAACTCAGTCTTGGGCTTGTCGGAGTTATTTAAGAGTACCTATCTTTCAAACCAATGTCACTTCATAATTCCTTAGTATTTATTTGTGTTATCCATTGTGGATTTCATTGGAACCTTTACATGTTGTACTGAAAGAATTTTGCTTCATAAAACCAATGAAAGAATTTCATTAGATTTTTTCATTAATTTAATGATAATTACACAAATCCAATGAAGATTTCATTAATGTTGTCAAAGAATTTCATTGCTTGAAATGACGATTTCATAAATCCCATGAAACATTTCATTAATATTGTGAAACAATTTCGTTGGTTGAATTTTAATCAAAATTTCATTGGTGTAGTTTTAATGAAACTTTTCATTGGATCTGTAAAACTGTCATTCAACCAATGAAATTGTTTCACAATATTAATGGAATTTTCATTGGGCTTATGAAATTGTTATTGGATTTGTGAAATTTTCATTGGCTTAATAAAAAAAAATTTTATGAAATTGTTTCATTGATTTTATGAAACATAATTCTTTCTGTGTGTCCGGCCTGCACTTTTGAGGAAACTTATTTACAACTTTAAATAGTCGAATTTGCAGTGCCATACATGTCGGGCAGCTTATTGAACCCAGCATCGTATAGCCTGAGGTTGTAGTTGTGTATGCAACATCATAACCGCCAAGATCAATTCGGTTCACATTACCATATACAAGAATATAATTGCATATTGCAACTCTTATAAATGCTGCACAGAAAAAAATAAGTTTCGTTTTTGATAACAAAAATCCCGGTATTCAATAATTTTTTTTTCAAATTTCCTGTGATAAAGAATTCCCCTATATTGATAACAAAATTATTTCAAAATAAAAATATATATATAAATTAAAAAAATGTTGACATGGCTGGAATACGAACCCGGGCTTTCCGGACGTAAAGCATACACTCTCTAGCTGAGCCATATCCCATTTATTTTTTTATGGGATACAACTTGTTTTAAGTACTTATGTATAAAAAGAAAAGAAATAACCGGCATGGAAGAGAAATACTTACAACGAAATATTTTATTATGTTAAAGATAAATGTTATTGAAATTCATTTTTTTTAATAACATGGTTTTATTGAATATAATTCTTATCTATTTTTTTCTGTGTGGCCGAAAATAAGGCATAGTTTTGAACAGTAGGTGACTATAAGTGATATGAATGCGCCACAGACTTCGTCCGTGGCGCATAATCCTTTTTTTTTATAAAACTGTAAAGAAGCCTAAGATCGTACTCTTAATAGAGTCCTCTACAACAAAGACAAGTTCTACTTATGAAAGGAAAATATTTTGTATTTCTATACACTATATACAATCTTTTAAATCTTTTATTTAAATATATGATTATGCTTTACGCATATGATCAAATAAAATAATAACTAAACACAGTTATACACTCAACCTCTTTTACAGACTCATGCTTAGAATCATAACTAAAAAATATATTTAGAAAAACCCTCATACTCATAAATATATTACGAGACTTGCAAATAAAAACAGAACTGCAAAATACAATTGAAAAAAATAGCAACATGAATTTTAATCATAATGCAGCAGCATAATATGTTGTATATATTTTTATGCGGGCATAATACCATAAAATAAAGAGCGCACAGTGGGCATGAGAGTGTAATAATTGGATATATCTATGTATATAATAACGACTAATAACCAATACAATATGCTAGAGGAGAAGCACATCTTTTTAGAATTTTTCAGCGCAACATTGCGAACAGTGGGACAATTTAAAGAAAAGTGTATATAAAAATGATTAAAAAATGTATTTTATTTAGAAAAAGATTAAGCTTGTATGACAAGTATTTTCATAGAAAGTTTTTATGATGTTGCACAGTGGGCCTATGGAAATAATTAATATAAAATATAATGAAAAGAGAAAATTGAAATTTAGAGAAATAAAAAAAATAAAAAATGTATTAGTTGCACTCAAAGTAAAATATTGGTAAATCTAACGAATTTCATAGGTTGGAATTGCGCCAACGCATAAAATACAGTAAAATTCAACCAATGAAATTGTAGTTTAGTTGATAGTGTATAAAACTACTAACCGGATGGTCGTACGTTAGATGACTACCAAGCCTTAAGCAGTAAGTGTGTTTGTTAAAAAAAAATAAAAATATGTTTTTCGTTTGTAGTTTTTTTGGTATTGAACTAAGGTTCTCACAAGTTTACTCATGCTTATAAGCCGGACGCCTGTAGCATCTCCAGCTAAGCCATCTTGTTAAATAACGATAGCATAAAGTATACATAGACATGTGCTGACTTGCTTGAGTTAAATACAGTAATTTTTGTAAAATAACTATTTTCGTTGTTATTATTTTAAGTTGGTAATTTAAACCATAAAAATTCCTAATTTTAACCACAAAAATTTCTAGAAATTATATTAGTAATTTTAATCATCAAAAATTATTTCAATTTGCAAACGTCGTTTTTCGCAAATTTATATTTTACATTTCAGTTAAATGTTATATTTCGGTGTTGAACTTAAGTTTCAATGTTTATGAACCCGATGCCTTTACCATCTCAGCAAAGTCACCTTGTTGAATAACGACAGCGCGAAGTAACCATACACTCTAAAACGCTTTTGTTGAAAATTAGGTTGATAATAGTCGGCAACACTTTACCGATTATTATCGACCTAAAATTACAAACGCATTATTTTTGTTAATTTTGGAACAAAATGTTTTTACTAAAAAAAGCGATTGGCTGCGTGCAGGTTTGAACCGTGACCTCCTGACTGATAGTCTGACGTATCTACCATTGAGCCATAGCCGCATTATACTTTATGTTAAATTTTTTCCACTTGGACTAAACATGTTTAATTTGAAAAGTTTTTTCTTTAATAAAATAACTACAAAATCGATTTATTTTAGACAAGGAGAAATTTTCAACACAAATTTAGACAATATATGATCCTTAATTTGTAGTAATGTTTTAGAGTGTAGATATGAAATGACTTAGAACTTTAAAAACTTACTTTAGTCAAGGAAAATTGTTATTTCATAAAAATTAGAACAACAATTTACATTAACAGTAAGATAACTATTTAAATTGGTTAGATTTACCTATCAGTTTTTTTTCGAGTGTAAGCACGCACATTTGGAAATTTTACCCTTTTTTTGACCAAACTCAAAATTTAAAAATTTTTTTAAGAGAAGTAACACAATCAGGCATTTAATGCCTACGAGCTAATTAATTAATGTGTTAACTTCTTTGGGAAAGGGATAGTGTAGAGAGAATACAGGTGGTTAAGTGGGAGAGAGATAGAAAGCGTAATTCGTTTATAACTCTGCTACTGCGCATTTTTTGTAGAGTAGTATTGCAAGCCTCTCTGGTGTCAAGTCGGGGCATTCAGTTGTTTAAACTGTGTAGCCATTTTGTTAGTACTTTCACTTCGCAACTATTTTTACTTTACCATATTAAAAACACAACAAGTTAAACACTTCGGTTTACATTTTCCTCCACGTAGATCTACCACTATGTTACAATAGCCCAATTCACAATTTTGTGCAAATGATCGTAGTATTTGCAAAATGGTATTGCATATTGATACTCACCACTTAACAATTGTTAGTGGTGAGTATAAATATACTACACCATTTTGCAAATGCTACGATGCAAGACCATTTGCACAAGATTTTGAATTGAGCTAATATGTTTTCCAGGCGGTCTCTAAATTAGTTAAAAAGCAGGGACTGCATGTAGAATACAAACTCTAAATTTCAGAAGAACTTATAAATTCTAAAATTAAGTAAGTGGAAAATAATATCGAAAGTGTGTAGCTTTTTGTTGTATAATAGAATTATGGTGAATTCGTGTGTTATATCGATTAAATCGAAATAATTGCAGTGACCTTAAGGTAAACTAATAGAACTATAAAGTCCTTTTTCATTTGGACTTGCACAAAAATGATAACAGATGATAGTTATAGCACCATCGCAGGCCTCTAGGACAATCAATGTTTCTAGGAAACTACAATGTACTAAAATCAAAATATTTACTGTATGGGGAAGAAATCGAAAATCTATTATTTTTTTAAATCATATTCAAAACAAAACTTTCTTTAATCGAGGTTAAAGAAATTAAAATGGTCCAAAAAATAGTGCTTTAAAACTGTCACGCGTGTAAAGGCGTGACATTAAGTGATAACAAATTTTGAGGTCGAACCAAAAAAAATTATTTAAAGCGGTGCTGCCGTTTAGCTGTATGTGTGTAATTAATAGTGGCAACAAAAGGGGGTAAAATGTCCTATAGTGTACAGGAATAAACATAATAGAGGTTGTAAATTTTAACCAAATCAATATTCACCCCTTAGGGGCTATTCACATATTACGTAACGCTATTTTCGGAGTTTTTATAACCCCCCTGTATCGCTTTTCACAAAATTTTCAGTCTAAATTATCTAGTCCGTAACAAATCTTTAACCGCCCCCTTTAGTGTTACGTAATATGTGAATAGGCCCATATTGTGAATGTCGGCGTCGACATCAACACAATACATTTGTCGCTGTCAATTCGGTATGTTGTCGTTGCCGCTTCAATGATAAATCGGCATTTATTCCAATCCTTTCTTAAAATGATTAGGAGTTCCGCTACTATGAAATCCTTTTGCTAGGCTTGTTTTACTTTCAAGCCGCAGAATTAATTCCTCAGATTGTTTGTTGGGTGTTATTTTAATTTTTTTTTAAATACTTTTTCAAATAAATAACCGTGACAGGTAAAACTTTCTATCGAGTCGTTGCCAAAAATTGTGTCGACAAAAACAGAGCCAATTTAACACAATATTGTCTTTACGTCGCCTATTAAAATGCGAAGCAGCTGTCAATTGTTATCGAAATCCGGCAATATTGACAACGGCAATGCCATTATTGCACCGTCGACGTCACTTGTGGCAACGTTGACATTCGCAATAAGGGTGATTATCTTCTGAGTTTGCTTTTATCTACGAGACTTGAAAACTCTTTAAGAACAACTCAGTATTTGTTTCGTTACACTTTAAACTAACTATTCCCCAATTACGTCCCATAGTGCAAAATAAAATAGACAAATAAACATGAGAAAAAAATACATATACAAAAATATTTATCACCCATATAAAAACTAAAGAAAGAGTTGTTTGACTAAAAGCATTATTTTTCGTAGATTTAAAAAAACAAAACACAATATTTAAGAATGCATATTGGCTAAGAGAAAAAGTAGACTTAAGCCAAATGGCCGAAGAGATGAAAATATTAGATTATTTTATTACACTATTAAAATTAAAGGAATAATTTTTTCCTCTTAACACACGCAAATTACAGTAACTGCCACTAAACAAGACCTGGCACCTGTCACACAGAACCTAAATTATAATAATTGACCTCCTCCAATGACAATGCCATGTAAAAGTGACAGGCTTCTTTCATATACACATTGTTTCAGCTCTTGAGAGCCTGGCACGTGCAGCAATGTCTTGCAGCTTATCTTCCCTCTCCGGTATTTTTTAAAGCAAATAACTTTTTCTCTATACCAATAATCTGAACTTTATGTTCGAATGCAAGTTGCTGCAAATAGTGGTACTCTGGTAATACATACAATGAAAAAACACATATACTAAAAAACAAAACAAGAAATTGAAAAACTAAAATAAAACTGCTGATTTTTTTATAGCAATTGGCAAACACGTTGCATATAAATATAAATATTTTACTCTACATGTTCAAGTATATGCCTTGGAATCATTGTCTGTCCTTTTGTATATGTGATATTCTTCTCATGTTAGTTTTATTTATTTTTTTTTAATAAGAAGTTTTCTTTTGTAAAAATATAAAAGTAATGTAATGTGTATTCCGATTAAAGATACTTCATGAGCACAATATGAAGATAAGCTTTATTTTATTTTAAAAATAACTTGAAAGCAATTTTTTATTCTTCTTAATTGTAACCTCAATCTGTTTATGTGTAAGTATGTAGTATTGCAAGAAAGAAATAAAAAATAATAATATAATAAATAAACAAATTAAAGAAATCTTTAAAGTTTGTGGTATAAAAAAAATGTAAATGTCTAAAGGTTTCTTTCTCATTAAATACATGATTTTACAGGGATTGGCCAAAAAGAGAAATTTTCTTTGCATTATTTTTTTATTTTCATTTAAGCTTTTTAAAATTTCGGGACAATTTTCGAAAAATTTCTTTGTAAAAACAAAGCTGCCAACTATATTTTATTAAATCACTTGCTTGCTATATATAAATAATTTGTATAAGTACAAAACTTTGTAGAAAATCCGTCATTTCATTAGTGACTACAGTGACATGTCATTTTTGTCATTTAAAAATGACATGTGGTTAGAACAAAGTTCACTCCGAAGTTAAATAAGTTTATAGAAACTTCGAAAGAGGTGTAACATTTTTTTAAAAAATGTAATACCAATGATATTCGTCACGTATTTCAATGACAAAATGACACAATTTTTGGAATTTGGCAAGACACAAAAAAAAATGGTCAAGTGCTCAAAAATGTTACATTCCCTGAGGCCTATATTTTGTCCATATAAACTCAGAAATAAATTAAAATATTTGTATTATTTAGTTATAAATTCATACTTTTCATAATGAAAACTGTCATTCGAGTTTGCATACATGCGTAAAATAAGATCAGAGGACTAAAATGAAACAGTTTTCGAGATAAAATACAGAAATTATAAACTTGAGAATTTTTAAAATGGAAAAAGTCAATGTGACAAATGTCACAGTTTTGAAAGACCACGTTTATTATTTAAAAAAATTACGATTATAATAGCTTTTGCTGCTTAGCTTTGTAAGATTTATGATTTGTGTCATAATATATGATACTCAATTTCAAGTAATGTTTTAGAGTGTACACATGCGTAAAATAACATCAGAAGCCTAAAATGAGACAGTTTTCGAGATAAGATTGTGAAATTATAAACCTGAAAACTTTTAAAATGGAAAAAGTCAATGTGACAAATGTCACAGTTTTGAATGACAACGTTTATTATTAAAAAAAAAATTACGATTACAATAGCTTTTGCTGCTTAGCTTTGTAAAATTTGCGATTTTTGTCATTTAATTTAATCAAATGCAACAAAATTTTTGCGTTAATAACTCTTTCATGAACACCATCATGTTCATAAGTATTTTCGCATTTGCAGATTCCGTTTGCAATCCGCTGTGTTTCTCTTCTTTTAATACATAATTTTTATAGTTGCCAAGTGTCGAATCAGTGTTTTCATGTTTGTTGTTATTGCGGTATATTGACACTTATCCGGTGGCATTAAATAATGTCATTAATGCAACTTTTACATACTTGAGATACAAATAAATGTACACACTAACTTGCTGTATACAATCACATATTCATATAAACACTACCCGTGCAACATAATTATGGCTGTTGCTTTTGCCAGACATTAAAAATTTGTGCTGCTGATGGCTGTTGGTTTTTGAATTATTTTTAGTTTGAAGTTTCTTGAGTCTTCTGTTTTTATTCTCTTTGATTTTTGAGGTGAAATTGGATTTTTTTATCGTTGTTAAAAACGTGAGTAAGTTTTTTTTTTGATTATTTGTATACAACTTGGTCAGAAGATAGATAAAAGTTAAAGGTGTTAAATGTTTTTTCTTAGTCTTTAATGTTGTTAGTTATTTATGAAATTGATTGGAAAATTGAGTAAAAGCTAAATTATTGAACAAGTTTTTTTATTTGTTTATGTAAGCTTACGGGAGAAAGGATAAATGTCCAGGAAGAACTGAATGATAAATCGATTTTTTAATTAAAAGCGGCATATTTATCATGATAGAACTCCAATTAAAAAAGTTTTGAGGAAAGTAGCATTTGAAGTTTATTCAATTTGGGTCAATGAGACAAATCTAACATATATTTAATTGGTTAATTTTATAAGTATGAGAAAAGAAGGAAAAGGATGAAACGACTATTGTCAGTTATTTTACCAACAATGACTTTTTATAACATACATATAAGAGGCAACAAATCTTCATAACTTAGACCAATGAAGGAGAAATATATGTGCTTAAAGTGACAGCAGTGATATTTTTAGTTAACAGTTCAATTACAAAGAATATTCTTGAAATTTTTTCTAATATGATTGCTTAAAATCCGAAAGAAGAAATAGAAACATTCACAGAAAAAATTCATAGTAAAATCGTGGAAACCAAAGTTAACGTTATATATTTCCTCAGTGATTGTGCTTCAAATGTGTTCATGTTAATTCAACATGATTTTACAATAACCTTGAAAGAATAATTTTCATTTTGAATTAACTATATTTCATATTTATTTCATATTCCTGTATAGTTAAAGCTAAATGAAGTTGATACTGAAAAAATACGAAAGATCATATTGAATCAAAGTTATTTATAACGTTAATTTGTCACTGAAATAACACGAATAATCATGTTTAATCATAGTTATTTAAAGTTAAAAAAACAAGAATTTGATTCTCAAATAACACGAAGAATCTAATTGAGTCAAAGTTATTTCAAGTTGAATTTAATATAGCCATTTTATTAATTACACTATGTGACAACATCGAAAAAATGGCAGATACTTTTGGAAAGACCTAGTGTAGGTTGTACTTAAGTATATAATTTGGCATTTTTGAAAATTCGATTATACCATCAAATTCGAAAGTTATCGGTGAAATACGATTGTTTGGGGCACACGAACTCTTACTGCGTTATTTCTGCGCCTATTTCATATTTTTAAGCGCTGTTGAATAGAGTAGTACTTAAGCTTTCCGTGTGTACTTAAAATATTTCATTTTGTCTAATACTTCGTGGAAATATTGTCAAAAGAATATAATTTTTTTTTGTTTATTCTTTTAAAATTTTTTCAAGTTTGGAGTATTTTTTCAACCGTTTTTAATTTTTTAAGAAGTGTATCTTATACCAATTAAAACGAGCCTAAAATTATAAAAATTGGTTGAGAATTGGCAAAGTTGCAAGTTTATTTAAACAAAATTTCGATATAAAATAATAGTACATGAAAAACATTTGCACTGCATCAGCGATAATAAATACAGTAGAATTAAACTCTTTTTAGTACAAATCGCATTTAAAAAGTACTGCAGTACTCCAACAGGATATTTAGCACAATTTTAAATATATTATCTCGCATTCGTTGGTTTGGATGTCCGATCTTCATCTAAAATTTTTTTATTGAAAAATCAGGTTTGATGTCATATTGGCAAATGTTTGTTATAGCAGAATGTAAAGAAAATAAAGGAGAAAACTCATCTTTATGAGAATACAGGATACACTCTTATGCAGGCAAAAGTTTTATGAGGCTTAAAAAGTTTGCCATAGATTGATTTCAAAGCCAACCGACCCAGTCTATCTGGCCTTTACAAACTTGAAAAAAAAAGTATTCCTCAGAATGTCCGAAACAGTTAACACTGAGCTACCCCAAATTTTTTTCAATAGATCCAAAACTTTACATATACATTAGGGCGTAGTAAAATGATAAACAAGAAAATTCTATGTTTTTTCAATCTCCTGTGTTGTTAATCGATGAAAGCTTTATTCACGCCAAATATCAAAGCTATTCGTCTTTATTTAAAGGTGGCGCAAGAGGGCTGAACTTTGTAAAAACGAAGCATATAAAAAATTTTTTGAAACCGAAAAAAAAAGTTTTTCTCTTCTTGGCTCTTCCAAAATTGAAGCAATGGAAGTACGCGTCTAGGTGCTATTAAAATTGACGTAATACCGTTTTCGACGTATTTAACCTCCTCTGCCCCTTCGTAACGCTTCTTAACAAGTTTTCAGTGTAAACTATCAACTCTGTAGCAACTATACAATACCCTTACAATAAAAAACACGCAACTGAAGCTTCAATATCTGTCGGTGGACCAGAATCAAAATAATTTTACTTAAAAAAAATGCACCATCTCAAAAATTTAACCGAGCTAAAAAATGTTTCAGTGTATTCCAGGCTATAGAGAATAGATTTACAATAAAGGGAAATTCAATTAAAAAAACTTTTTTTCGCTCTCCCCTAATATCCATACAAATATTAGTTTTGGACAAATACAATTATATTTGGTTTAACAAAGAATTTTCTTTCTTTCTTGCTTCTTCATATAACGGAAGGACGCCCAAATACATTTGTATAAAAATGTTGCGTATTTTTATCATTCTGATAATAAAATAAATAAGTGAAAAATATTTTTTAGCATTTTAGTACAATTAGTGTAATAAAGTACACTTTTTTAAACAATAAAGTACAATTTTGAAAATATCATTTATCATGCCTGCACTGCATTATGCAGCTGCTCACAAAATAAATTGTTACGAACTAACGACGCTACAGTGCACTCTGGCCCCACATCAATTTTTGTTGGCAGAAATTAAAAAAAATTAAGAAAATTAAAAAAGTGAACACATTTTCTCAATGGCAACCAACACTCGAAGCCATAACGAAAAGCGATTTAAAATAATTCTGCTAAAACAAAAACCGACTTCAATCCAAATATCTAATTGAACAGATTACAAAACGGACGCAATTTTACGTTAATTGAAATGGTGTATTGGTCTAAAATGGGGTGTCCGCAATTTTTCATAGCACCAAACTTTTCATGTCCTTTCAAATAAAATATTTTGAAAATCGGTCAAGAAACGGTGATAATTAATATGTCGGGCTACCACTTAGACCGCCTTTTTTCAGTTCTATGAAGCCAGACTTCAAGCAAATCCTTTTCAAATAAATAACGAATTTTGAAAATCGGTTCATAAATAGATAAGTTATACTCTACTCAATATTTCCAGATTTTTGAACAAAATTTGGGCGACCAAACTTCAGGCAGACGCTTTCGAACAAATTTTCCCACCGATTTTCGAAAAAAGAATTATGGGACCAAACTACAGGTAAACTCTATTGAACAAAAAAAAAAGTTTTGAAAATCGGTGGACAAATGACAGAGTCATGCATGGGGGGGGGATCATTAAAACGTAAAAATAAAAAGTTATTAAAACGAAATATAATGGAAATTTGTCTAAATGTAAGTAGATAATGCAACAAAAAAATGCCGGGGAGTACGACTATATTTATTTGATGTGTTATAGTCCCCTAACTAGAAAAACAGTCAAAATTTTATGTTCGATGTAAAATTTTTTTTATAACATAATTTTTTTTATAACATAATTTTTTTTTAAATTTATGAATTTATCACAAAAACCACTAAAAAAAGTTAAAAATTATCTCTAAGCCGTTCTTACATTATTATTTTTTATATACTCAATTGTTTCAGAATTATTCAGACCGCAACGATGAAAAATATACTTTGTTTATGCAAAATCAAAAAATGTTGATTTTATTAAAAAATTTATAAAAAATCGAAACTTCCAAAATATTACCAGTTTTATTCACTAGCCGTAAGGCCACATATACCATAAATGAAATATGCTTTATTTCACGAAAATCGATCAACAAATATTGATTTTATTCACAATAAAGTGAAATTACCTGGTTCTTGGAAAAAATCGAGTTTTGTTGCCTGAAGTTGCCGACTTAGTTCTTTTTCATCATTTAAATGGGCCTTGGAGCAAGTATGGACGTTATGGTCAAAACTAAGAAATTGACGTTCATTTTTCTCTCTTGTTCCTTGGAATATTGATCATGCCTGATTCTTTATAAATATTTTTTATTGCGGTTATTTTATTTATTGTATCTTCAATAAAATTGAACTAACAATAAGTAATCAAATCTTATATCTAAAATTATAATTTGTAAGTCCAGCCAATGTCAGACAAAAATATTTGTTTCTGCGGTTGGTTCTTAGGTTGTCTTACGTCTCTCGTGTTCCGCTTAGAGCAAGAGTGTCCCGCCTTCTCAGCCGATTGTAGCCTCTAAATTTAATAGTGTTGCCGTCTAGGAATTTGGGTGCAACTCAAGTTTTTTACTTATCAGGTCCCAAGTTTTGTAAGCACATTCTTAACCATCATAACATCTAGATCTTTATGAATTCGCTTGTTTCTAACATACCAGGGGCTGATGTAATCGTACGAAGTATTTTATTTTGTCGTCTTTGATTTTTCTCTACATTTTATGCCGAGGTTTTAGAATGGAGTTGTGTAGAATTTCTTCCAGTGAGCCAATTCATTTGACCCGCTTTTAATTTCATTTGGGTCGGCTTTACATATCGCACCTGTTCATCAAAAGTAACACAACTCAAAATTTACAAGTTTTCACTAAAGGCAAAAAACTAATTGCGCCAATATAATGGAATTATTGTTATAAACAAATATACCGTTGTAAAGGAAACTCAATAATATTTCAATAAAATAATACAATACCAAAATTTTTACAGTGGTTAGATATGGTAATCATACACTGTTTCCTTCAAAAAAGTGGAAAATAGAATTTTTTGAGTTGTGTTACTTTTGATGAACAGGTGCGATATATGTGGGACTTCCATGTTAAACGACGATCACGATGAATACCGGCGAGATATTTTACTTCGGTGTGCTGCGGTATAGTTTGGCTATTGATTTCTATAGGCAGGCAGGTTTCTCTGCACAATGTAAAAGTAATATGTAGAAATGATTGCTCGTTAATGTTTATCCGCCATTGTTTTAGCCATTGTTCCAACTGGGCTATATAATCTTGTAGCTTGCGGGAAGCTTTTTGATGGCTTTTGTGAACACTTAGAAAAGCTGCAGCATCAGCTAATGTTGATATGTGTATGTTACTGCTTACCGGCAAGTCAGAGACATATGTGTATCAGATATAATACAGGACCGAGGATGCTGCCTTGAGGAACTCCAGCTTCAATCGGCTGAGGAGGGCTTAGCAAATTTTCTTCCTTAACAAAAAAGTTTCGCTCAGCTAAGTAGATTTCTAGAATTGTGAATTATGAATTAAACCTTCATGCTATACTTTATCAAATGCCTGGGAAACATCGATGAAGAAAGAGCGCAGAACAGTATTTATTTTCCTCATAAGTTTTTCTAACCACGTTTACGAGTGTATGAGTTTGGGAATATAACGTTAAAAATCTTAGCATAATAATCACTTTGGATTTAAAATTTTTCACTGACATTCTTTGTTTATATATTGAATTAAGTGTCCATTAAGTTTAATCTTGAAAATCTTTCTTTAATAAAATAATGAATAACAGTACAAGTGAGAATTCATTAAATTTTCGCTAGTTTTAAATTGTGACATACTAAACAAACAATTTTACATCCTCGTTTCCCTTCTAACATAAAAAATAATACCGATAAAAAATCAATTTTCAATTTGAATTTAACAAAGTTTGATACAACAACAACAAAATTAAAGTGACGTCAAACCAGCACAAGCACACCAAGAAGACAAAAAATAAAATATAAAAACCATGACAAAAAAAGTACTAGAAACGTGACTTATCATTAGAAAGAAAATCTGAGAATATTTTGAACAAAGAACAAGCAGGGGTGATAATCAAAAAATTAGAAACATAAAATCTTTAAAAATAAAACTAAATAAAATATGTTAACAAAAAGGCGGTCATTGCCATGGTAAATAAGATATTTTGTATTAATATTTTTAATCGAAAATTTGTTTGTATAAAACTATTGAGTTTTAGACAACTAATCAGCACTGTTGCAAGCTAATTATGTGAATCCACGAGATATTTTAAAATAATATTAATAACAATATAATAAATCATTATTATTTTAAACATAAGGGCTGTTACTTTGTTAGTTAACATTTTTTTTAGTGATATTTTGAAACATATTCTCCTTTTTTTCAATTTTGCCTTGTCATTTATTATGAGAAACCCCTATTTTTGTAATTTTTTATTTCTAAGAGTACAAAAAAAAATTCATCGAAAATTTTATTAATTTTATACCCTTTTAAAAAACATGATACTGTTTTTTTTCTAATGGCTAAAACCAATTGCTCCTGTCTGGATTTTTTCATTTACATTTTTAAAGTATCGATATTTTTTATTTTTTACTTTCTAAACTTTTTTCTGATTAATCATTGTTAAACCATTTAATTTTTTCTTTCTTTTTATTTTAGGTGAGTAACAAGAAGAAATACACAGTAAGTTGCGGGTATCATGTGTTAAGTTTCCCAAATGGCTGGTTATTAAAAATAAATAAAATAAGGTAAAATTGCATTCAAGTGAAACAAAATAATATTTCCAAGATTTTAAAAGAAATGTAATGAGAAAATTAGTTGATACTACCGTACGGAGAATGCAAATGGCATAAAATAAAACAAATCAAGTGGACGGTCCCCACAATCAAAATAAAATAATAGGTAAATCTAACCATCTAACCATTTTAAATAGTGAACCTGCTGTGAATGTAAATTGTTGTTGCAGTTTTTATGAAATAACAACTTTCAGTGGTTAAAATAACTTTTTAAAGTTACTACAGTAAAATTCGCTTATAGTCCACTGCCTCATTTGCACGCTGTTTGTGGACTATAACGCGAATTGGACTATATCTTGAATTTTATATAAGCCAATTTTTGGCTTATATGCGAATCTCTATATAATTATTTCTTTTAACAGTAGAAAAGTAAAACTAACGCTCAATTCATAAATATTGCAATTAAGATTGCTAAAATAAAAATAATTTCTACTTCAATGTCAGTAATATTTTTATAAAATTATCATTAAAGAATCTATTATGTTTGACTTTTGCATTTTGGATTATATCTGCCATAACTTGCATATATTTAAGATATTTCAAACAACATCTTGGTGGCGTATAAGCGAAAATGGACTATAGAGCTAATGGACTGGAGGTATTTTACTTACAGATGACAGAAAACTTAACATTTTGGAATATATCGCAAATTCTACTATAAGCGGTGTGGCTTGTAAACGAATTATACTGTAGGCATTTCATGTCTATGGTTACGTTGTGCTATCATCAACGATATGACTTAGCTGAGATAATAAAGGCGTCGGGTTCATAAGCATGAGGACTAAGTTCAAGACCGATATATTACATTTTACTGAATTGTAAAATATAAATTTAGAAAAAAACGACGTTTAAAACTAAAAATTATTTTTACCGGTTAAAATTACTAATATAATTTTTAGCAATTTTTGTTGTTAAAATTATTAGTTTTTATGGTTAAAATTACCAAATTTAAAATAATAACAACGAAATAATCATATTAATAAACAATCAGCTACTGGCTGGAGCTTTTAACATGTTTACATATTCATATATACTTAAGTATAAAGTTAAATCAAAAAAGTTTGTCTTGAGTAGAACAAAAATCAGAAAAATGGGAATGAAGAAAAATAAACCGATGGCAACGCTGCGAAAGTACAGTTGACAGCGCTTTAATTCTCGTATTAAATTTTCACGAAGAAGTTGTATATATAAGAATTAAAATCACATACAAGAGAGCCACCTGACAAGTGATGATAAGCAAAATACACGTGAGCACTGACGATGGTAGTGTAGCGGCTTCCGAAAGTGGTGCGCTACTCTGTTCTGCTGTGTGCGTTTAAAAATTAAGTTGATGTTAATGTTTCCCTTGTTCCTTGGAATATTAATCATGCCCAATTCTTTCTGAATATAACGTTACGAACCTTAGGATAATAATCAATTTGGATTCACAAACGAAAATAGTTATTTTACATAAATTACTGCATTATGGCAAGAAAATCACCACTTGTCTATGTATTCTTTTGCTATAGTTATTTAACAAGATGACTTAGCTGAGATGATAAAGGCTTCCGGTTTATAAACATGAGAGAACCTAAGTTCAATACCAACAAAAAAAAATTTTTTTTTTAACTAAAGACGCTTACTGCTTAAGCCTTGGTAAGTATCGAACCTGCGACCTTTCGGTTAGTAGATTTAATATCAAACAAACTGCAATTCCATTGGTTGATTTTTACTGTAGTTTATGGGTTGGTGCAATTGTTTAGATGTCCCAATATTTTATTTTGAGTGCAGGTTGTATTGACTGGTCCGAGGTCTAACATTTCTTATGAATCAGATCAGTCACTTTTATATGGTAACGGCCTAGGATGGGTTTAATTGATACATTGCACACATCTGATAACTGGCCACTGAACTACAATATAGAGACCTAATCGGTGTTCAATAATATAAATTATATGCGTGATTCCCGTGTCAAATGTTTTTTTCGTCTACTTCAAAAATATAGTAGAATATTTTTAATTTCGTCCTGCGATTATTATAATTTTTTGTTTCCAGTCAGCACAAAGTTTGGAGAAGCCCTCTTAATATCATCCAAACACAGAATCTCAGAATAAAAGATATGCCTTCAAATGTTACATAAGACGATACACTCACAGAGAATGTGTGCCGTTTTCTCATCCTCTTCCAAGCATAAACGGCATAAGGGTGAAAGAACTTGGTTACTTTTCCACTGGGGATAGTTCAGTCCAAAGTGACGAGAGAAAAAACCAGTAACAAGTCGTAAATCATTCCTCTTGAAATTCATGATGCCCTACATATGAAAATGTCAGCATCAATGCCTTGGCTTGCCTTAAACCAGAGGATGCCAGCCACACTTATTTTGCGGTCGATATGTCGTTTCCTTTGATTAAGGACTTGACAGTCGACCAGTTTACGTCACAAAATGGCTCTGGGCCGATAGGAGGAGTAGCAGAGGCCCTCCTGGCAATTTCAAGTAAATGGAAACCTTTTTTCGTGACGATATAGTGAGTCAAATCACTCTAAAACAAGCTTAGAACGGAATTCCCAAGAAAGGAGGGACTTAAGAGCTGCCTGACCATCAGAAAAGATAGCTATATGCGCAGCCTTAATGTCCCTAATTAAATTAATATGAACATACTTAGTGATCGCCAGTATTTCCGCCTGAAATACGGTAGGCCATTTGCCCATGGTCACAGAAATTTTCACGTTTGTTCCACAGACTCCAGTGCCAACTCCATCTTCCGTTTTTGGATTCATCCGTATACCAGAATAAACTTCTGGAATCCACAGTGGGACAGTTTTCTTCCCACGTTGCCCTAAGGGGAATTGTGACATTGAATCTCCTATCGAACCTATGTTCACAGTTTATCCCGTCACTAGGCATTACAAGCAGCCTTCTGCAGAGCATAGTACTCAGGATCGATGAAATTCCCTATACCAATTTTTGTGGCGCATTTTCTTCGCAAAACTCATTCCGTGAACAACCGCGAAAGCAAATGTAACGCTCAAGACACAAAAATGCAAAAAAATGTAAAAATGTACAGCCGTGTCACAGATTCTGTTTTGATTCCGTAGTTGTTATTCCGAAAAAGTAAATTTTTGGTGCTTAGCTTCCGTTTATTTTATATTTCGATTTTACAAAAAATTTTGTTATACCTTGAGGCGTAGTTTTTAGAAACATATCTCACATGGAAAGGGCCTATTCATATATTACGTAACGATATTTCCCCACCCCCCTTCGTAACGCTTTTTACAAAATTTTCAGTATAAAGTATTTAATCCGTAAATCTTGAATCCCCCCTTGGGCGTTACGTAATAAGTGAATGGCCCCAAAGAATATGACCAAATATTTATTTGACGCTCCTAAAAGTATGCACGTTTTTAAGTATTTAGTGCAAATGAAGTTAGCAGAAAAGTGTTTATCAATTCCGCTTTGATATTTAAAAGTGTTTGGATTACGAAGAAAATTTTAGTTTTTCGTTTTCTGAAGAAGCAACTTACGGAAATGAAACCACTTCCGATCGGAATGGTGTTCTGTGACATGGCTGATCATTTTATTTCAGGATGCACTGAATGAGGCGAAAAGTAAAATATGAATCCTACGTTCTCATATTTCAGTTAGTTTTGTTGGTAAACAATAAAGAAAAGAAAAATACAAAATGTACGTTTATAAAGAGAATCAGCCATATATAAATATTATTCCGACATTTAACTGTAATAACTCTGGAAATAATTGAGAGTTTATTTAGTTTTTTCTTATAAAAAATGCAAGTACAAATTGTATTTTATTTTTAAGCAGAGTTTTTCGTGGAAATCGAACTGACGCACAGTGGTTCCAGTAGGAAAAAAGGGTAATAAATCTGTATCTTACCAGCCGATGACAAAACGGTGTATGCAAAAATCATAGAGGCTGGCCTATGCTTTAGGAATATAAATTTTGTGACTATCCTGCTGAAAGACATGGTGAGCTCAAAGTTGCCAAAGTTGTACCATCTCGGGCATGAAAAGCTTTGTTTGGTGGAAACTTTATAGATAGATAAATAATATACAGAGTATTTTTTAAGGATATCTTCAATATTTATGAAATTCATTTGACATATTGTCACAATTTTATTTTAAATGAAATTTACTTGCTGGTTTTTAAGCATTGTCTATATGCAGCATTTGTATAATTTCATTTTTGTATAATTCTTAAAGCCTACTTTGCTTATTTTTGAAAATCATTTACATATTTGTGAATTCTCAAATGGTTTTTGAAAGTCTGTACATAAGATAAAGGGTTTGTAACTGTTCAAAATTGTGTTTGAAGTCTACTGACGATGTGGTAAATCACCAATGAAACGCTGCATATAGACAATGCTTCCAGCAAATAAAATTCATTTAAGATATCTTCAATATTTTTAAAGATATTTGGCTTTAAATTTTATAGTTTGGAATTTTGGCTTCTTCGACCTTGTTCTTTATTCCGCCAATATCTCCGGTAATAATATAGCCAAAATTAAAAAAAAATATTTTTTGCAGATTATGATTGTTGAATATTAAACTTTTTTTTAACGGTTATATATTTATTGTATCTTCAATAAAATTGAACTAACAATAAGTAATGAAATCTTAGCTCTAAAAATTTTTAATTTTTAAGTTTAGCTAATGCCAGACAAAAATATTTGTTTCAGCGGTTGGTTCCTTGGTTGTCTACGTCTCTCGTGTTTGGCTGAGTGTCCCTCGTTCTCAGCCGAGTGTGGCCTCTAAAGTTAATGATGTTTCGGGCTAGGGGATTTGGGTGCAACTCGAGCTTTTTATGCATCTTGTCACGTGTTTAGAAAACACTGTCTTAACCAGCGGCACATCTAGATCTTTATGAATTCGCTTGTTTCTGACATACCTTGGGGCTGCAGTAATCGTACGGAGTATTTTATTTTGTTGTCTTTAAATTTTTTCTACATTTGATGCCGAGGCAGTGCCCCATAACTGAATACCGTAGGAGCATATTGGTTTTAGAATGGAGTTGTATAGAAAAAGTTTACAATCTAGGCTTAGAGTAGAGTTTCTGCCAATGCGCGAATTCATTTGAGCTGCTTTTAATTTAATTTGGGTCACCTTTGTATTTATGTGGGACTTTCATGTTAGACGACGATCAAGATGAACGCCGAAATATTTTACTTCAGTGTGTTGTGGTATAGTTTGGTTATTTATTTGTGGTAGGTGGGCAGGTTTCTCTGCATAATGTAAAGGTAATGTGTAGACATATTTGCTCGTTAGTTTTAATTCGCCATTGTTTTAGCCATTGTTCCAACTGGGGTATACTCTTTTGCAGTTTGCGGGAGGCTTCTTCATGGCTTTTTTGTGAACACTTGGAAAAGCTGTATCATCAGCGAATGTTGATATGTGTATGTTACTGCTTACCGGCAAGTCAGAGGCATATATCAGATATAATACAGGGCCGAGGATGCTGCCTTGAGGAACTCAGGCTTCAATCGGTCGCGGAGGGCTTAAAAAATTACCTTCCTTAACAACAAATTTGCGCTCAGTTAAGTAGCTTTCTAAAAGCTTAAGGGTGTTTGCGGGTAGGTTTTGCTTTAGTTTATGTATTAATCCTTCGTGCCATACTTTGTCAAATGCCTGAGAAACATCGATGAAGAGCGCAAAACAATATTTATTTTCCTCGAAGGTTTTTCTAATTATATTCACGAGTCTATGTGTTGGTTCAATCGTGCTCTGTTGTCTCCTAAAACCGAATTGGTGGCCTGTAATGCATCCATTACCATTCAGTATGGGTGTTAGCTTACTCATAAGTAGCTTTTCAAATAGCTTTGACATGTTAGATAATAGGCTTATAGGCCTATAGGATTCCACCTGCATATGATCTTTGCCTGGCTTAGATATCATGGTAATTAGCGAAACTTTCCATTCTGCGGGATAGCATTTGAGGCGCAAAATACCATTGAAAATAAATAGAACTATCCTTTTTGCAGTACAGGGTAGCTATAAGAGCATTTGAACATTACATGAGGATCAAATATTATACCTTTATGAAATTTATTTGACATATTGTCATAGTTTTATTTTAAATGAAATTTTCTTCCCGGTGTTTAAGCATTGTCTATATGCAGCATTTCATTGGTGCTTTACTTCAAACACAATTTTTTTAAATCAAATATTATAGTTTATTATGACTTTTTTTAATATAATGATTTATTCAATAACATTCGAAATGATTTGACTACAGACATGGTCACCTTATCCATTTTCTCTTTGTGTGTATTATATCCAATCTTTCCTTTAGTTCTGTATTTGAATACATATTTTACAGCTTTTGTTTTAAATGTTTTTTCTGCTTTATCTTCTTTTCAAATTGTATGTTTTAGTTACTTCTGCTTAGTTTACCTTACAAAAACTTTATTTTAGTAGTCAAACTTTAAAATATGAAACTCTTGCAATTTTGCTAAAAACTTCTCTTTAATAATATATTATTTGAATTTTTATTTTGTTTAATTTTTTCTTTCCTTTATGTGGTTTTCTTTTGAAAAAAAAATGTTTTGCAAAAAAAAAAGAAGTAGAATCTTACAGTGAAAAGAAAATAGCACAGTCTTTTCTTAAGCTTCCTTTTCTTTTAGTTCTTATCTTTGGACCGTATTATATATTCTACTTAACGTAAATACTATTTAGTCATAATACGTTATTATTTTCTTTCATACATTTCTGGTCATAAGGAGTTTTTCTGCTACTTTTCTTTTTGTCAACACCATTTTGTAATCTGTTTCTTTTATTTATTTATTTTTTTCATATATTTCCTTACAAAAGCAAAATGGATTCTTATAAGTTTGTCAAAAAAGGAAAAAGTTTATTTATTTTTTCCAAGAAATTCAAGACAAAACATCAAATTGCGTAGAAAATGTATAAAAGAAAGGATTTAGTTTTAACAAGTATTCTTTACAGTTTTTGTTTTGTTATCTTTTCTTTAAACCCCCGTCCATTTCTTAATAATACACCTCTTTTCAGAAGGATGTTTAATATTATGCGTGTTTTTTTTTTGCATGGCGAAAACTGTTTTTTATTTTCTTACTACTATTGCTAAAATACATTTCTGTCTTTAAGAAAAATGATGATTTACATTCATTGATTATGTATTTTATTTCGTAGATAATATGCAGGCTATTTGATTGGAAAGGCTTGAAGGGGGGTTCGCTTGTTTTGCTTTGCTGTATCTAATGTTTGTTCAGGCGAATCGTTTGTAATTTAGATTATTACTTTAAATGTAAATCTTTTATGACAACAAAAGATATTTTGGGAGAATGATATTTAAAAATATAATAAAAAATACCTATTATTAAATATAAATTTAAATTCTGTTTTTTCCTTCTTATATTTTACCGTAATACAAATTATTTTATATGTTTTAAAACTGAAATTAATTCTGTCTACTGAACGTTACCGTTCTTTTTCAATTACTTTTCCATTTCGTTGATAAATGTTACGCTATTTCAGATATTATAATCCATCGGGGCATTTCATTTTTATTTAATCAATTTGCACAAAAAACACTTGCATATATTACAACCCAGCCAAAAATGAGCTTTTAGCACATTTAGCAAAGTGAAATTTCATAAATGCTTGCTTAATGGATGATGCTGATGATGACTCGGATGAAAATTTTGTAAATATTCTTGTTTGTTTGAGTAAACTATTTTGTTTAGTATTTGCAATAAGTTTTAGACAAATTGTTTTATAAATTCAGGCACAAATATTGATTGATATATTACTGAAAATCCAGTAAATATTTTTGTTTGATTCAGTAAATTATATTGTGCAGAATTTGTAAATATTTTTAGATAATTTTTCTCATAGATTTATAGAATTTGTTTACTGAAAAATCGGGTTTTTTGCAACGAAATTGTTGAAATATTTTTGTATATATTTACAAATTTGTTTGTAGGTCTCTTTCCAGGAAAAATATTTACTAATTCATTGAATTTCTTTACTGAAAATGAAATTTAGTTTCTTCTGAGCGGAAGTGATCCAAAGAGCAGAATGGTGTACGACTAAATGATATCTAGAACAAATGCTTTAGAATATTAAATTCAGTAGTTGCACTTCTTGGTATACAATGAAAGTTCTGTGCCTATTGAACAACTACCTTCTTCTTGCTGGGATATTATAATTTTTTTTTCTCTATCTAAAACTCCATTATAAAGGGCTTTATAGGGTTTCAGCTATTCCCTATATCTAAGCTAATTAATATTAAATACTTGCCAAAGTAACGTTCAACATATTTTATTCCGAGTTTAAAAATTGTTTCCAACAGAAACCTTAAATTAAATACACAACAAGAAATTTTAATATAAGCTCCTAATTATATACATAAAAGATCAATTATATAAACACAACTATGGGTAACATTCAATACACTTCTTTTCTCAGGATGTAAGTCATGATTAATGCACGAAACTCTTTTCAATATAATATTTAACAAAACTTTGAAATATATAGAACACCAAACATGCATTTTTATTTAATTTGGCCTTTTTAATGCTTTTATAACATTCAATACATTTCTCAGGATATAGATCATGATTCATGGATGAAACTTTTTTCAATATAATATTTTAAACTCACAAAACTTTTAATTTCCTTTATTTATAAACTAATCTAGAGCCACGAACTATCAGTACGAAACTATTTTTTTAAGAAGCGCTTTTTTCCCCCCCCCAAATTCAAAAGAGTAATAAAAATATCTCAAAACCTACGAGGGCTATTTTCAGATGCATACTAATATATTAAAAAAGTAATTATTATCAATTGTCCGCTTTGGAGAGAAATATCCCACAAGTAGACATTCTATAGCTCAAAATTTTAATTTAAAGTGTTAAAATAATAGTTTTCAAGAAACTTATTAAAAAATTATTTATTTTAAATAGTTCTTTTCTAAGAAACATTTGCTCTCTTTTAAAATTATACAACTAAACATTAATCATTATTTTCCATTAAATTAAAATATGCATGTCGTTACGATGTTTTTTCAAGATAACAAGTACGAATATTGACAACCATTTACATAAACAATCACATATCACTTGTCACTTTGACATTTCACAAATAATTACATATAAGTACTACTTGCACCACAGAAAGAATGAAATATAAAGCAACAAACAAAAGTATTGGAGTGACAAAAGACATGAAAATGTGTTAAATATTTAATACGTATAGTAGAAAAGTTCTTAACTTTGAAATATAAAATTATCACGACAATAAAGATGAAATAATAGGAGCTGCAAGAAGATGAAATATTTGTTTAATAGATTATTATGCACTTAATCGCATATATTAGTGGCTCCTGTGTTCATCCAAACAGTGCACTCGTTGAGTTTGAACTCCAACAGAGCTAGCGACTAGCATACAAAAAAAAAAAAAGTAAATGAAACACAAAAGATATTAGTGTTTTTTCGAACTATAAAAATAACAAAAAGTATGTTTGAGGCTTATCCTACTTCACATCACATAAGTAAAATAATTCATAAAATGACTACATATATTAATTCATATTTTTTTCAACGTAAAATGACTTTAATTCAACATGATTCTTCATGTTATTTTCATATAAAATTCACATTGTTTCTATTTGAAGTAATTTTGATTCAACACAACTCTTTGTGTTGTTTCAATATGAACTTCATGTTGTTTCAGCTTGACATAACTTTGATTTAACATGATTCGAAGTATTATTTCAGCATCAACTTCATTTTGATTTAACTGTACTGCATTCTTTTGAAGCCGCATGAAATGATGCATACTTATTATCTCAGCGTGCCACCCGAAAATATATTCTCCATAAAACCCAATTTTGAAATTTTTTCGAACCATACTTTAAAAATGATATGCTAAACTATACATATTGTCATAGTAGACAGTGAGAAGAAAGTAGAAGAATCTAAGAGTAGTATTTATTTTTCATACGATTCAGGATAATAACCACCACTCGATTTCATATATTTCAGGAAATACCAGATGAAAATTATGAAAACAGCAAATACCTTTTAGGGGAACAAAAACCCGTGTTTTTACACAAGATGAATCGCTCTATTGTATAATAATACAAGCCAAAGTAATGATTTAAAACGTTTCTCAGTTTGCCCTCGTTTTCCGAGAAAACAAAAACCAAAAAACAGCATTCAATATGGACAATTTTTTATTACCGTAAAAACGTTTAGCTGCATTAATAAAATTTTAAATCAAGCTAAAGTTGATTTCATTCTCAAATTTATTCATAAAATTTTTAGCATAAACTATTTAACTATTATTTTATTGTATATGAGGATCACACAGCTAAAAACCAAATATAATAGAATTAATTATGATAATAATATTTTATATGAAAAAAATATATGAGCATCTTAAAAGTTTCTAACCTAAATCGATATTTGGTGTATTGTGGTGACCTTAAGTTTGTTTATGAAAATGTGTACTAAAACCTTTTTAGAAACCTGACTATTTTTTTAAATTTAAAATTTAAAAATTAGCGGCTTAAAGTCATTCATTAAAACGAGACATTTATTTAACTTTTTTTATTGTAACCATTATGACTTAATATCTTGCTAAACAGCATTTTCCCTATATCATCAACTTGTAACGATAACCCAGCGAAAATTATAGATTCAGCCGAAGAAGGTTTTTAATCGAGAGATTCTATTTGTTGTTGTCTGTCTATCTGACTTCTAAAAGGAATGACTTTCCCGCGATTTTCCCCTTTGGATCTTTTCTTTTTACATAAAACAGCGCATCTTTCAAAGCTTTAAAAATGCGCTAAAATCATGTCTCTTGTTATTACTGCGTCATCTAATTTTATCATCGTTAAACTACAGGCAAATCAAATCGTGTTTTCTCTTTTCTTCATGAAATAAATGAGAAATGTAGAAGAAGAGAATGCTTTACATATATAAGATGTTTAGAGTTTTTAAATGTGCCAGTGTTTACAGTATTGTCAACTTTTTATAACCAAAACGCGCTATTCCCCTTCTTAAAACGCGCTGAAACTCGGAAAATCACAGTATTGACAAATACTTATAGCCAAAAGGCCCTATTTCCACACGCGCTAAAATAAATTTGGATAAACGCCGATACATATATCGGAAAAAATCCAATATATATTGAAAAAAATAAATAATTTTTTAGTGTTTTTAAAATTCATTCACGGACAAACAGTTGATACTAGCAATTATTAACAAAATGTAAGAAGCTTAAAACAATAAAAAAAACTTAAAATATACGTTTGGTATATTAATATTTAGTTTAAGGGCCCCATACACTACACCAGTATGCACGCGCAATCACGTGTTGGCGCCAGTGGTTGGGTCGTGTATGGGTATTTGGTGTGATTGTACGATTTTTGTTTCGATGTCAAACAAAGTTTGATATTTTGCTGATGGTACCAGTTTGTGCTATTGTGTATGGTGAATTTAGCTCAGTTGAGAAAAGTTGTCAAAGAGTAAACATCGGGGTGACACACATTTACTTCAATAAATTGCACATAAATTAAGATAAAAGGAACAAAATATGTATTTTAAAGTATTTCTGAAATAAAACATATCATTTTCCTAATAATTTTTTAATAAAAAAAACCGCGAGTTTTCCTTAATTTTTGTTTTAAAAATAAATGCGGTGCGCACTAGGTACAGAAATTTTAAAGAAATAAATATTGCACCAGTATGCTTGTGTGGTATGTGTTTCGAGCACGATTCAACATCACTTGTTTATGCCAGTATAATGGAGTAATGTATGCTTTGCTTTACTTAAAACGCACCAATTTAGCGCGTTATTAAACGCGTTAGGACGAAAAAAGCTCGTTTGGAATAGTTAAAACGCGCTAAATCTAGCGCAAAACGCGATCAATTGGCATCGCTGTTTGGAAATTATAGCAGTTGTGTGAATAAAAGGAAAGAAGTTAAGAGAATTCTTTATATTCCTTGAATTGCATACGCTACAATCCGCATATCTCCTTTTTTTCGTTGTTTTGCGGATTTTTTTTAGTTATGGCACATTTTTACATGTTGCTGATTTGTTAATTTTTGGCGATTTTTCGCTTTTTGCCGTTATTTTAAGTTTTGGCAATTTTTTTTGGTTTTGCCGTTTCTTACGTTTTTTTCTTTTTGGCGATATTTTTAGTTTTACCGATTTATTTAAGTTTCGGGCTTTTTTCGGTTTTAGGGATTTTTTCGGTTTTTGGTGATTTTTTGTAAGTTTTAGGGGTTTTTTTTTGCTTTGACAGTTTTTTGTCATTTTGGCAATTTTTTCGGTTTCTGGGGATTTTTTTGTTTTAGTTTCGGCGTTTTTTTATTATTTTTTTGTTTTGGTGCTTTTTTTCGTTTTGCTGATTTTTTCCATTTTTGACGATTTTTTTCGATTTTGATGATATTTTTATTTTTAGCGATTTTTTAGGTTTTAGTGATTTTTTTTGATTAGACGACTTTTCTTTGGGTTTTTGGCGGTTATTTTAGTTTTTTGGCGATCTTCTTAGTTTTACTGATATTTTGCGTCTTAGCGATTTTTTTAATTTCGATGTTTTTTCCTTTAAGCGCTTTTTTTCATTTTGGCGATTTTTCGTTTTGACATATTTTTTTAATTTAGGACTTTTTTTTATTTTTAGCATTTTTTAAAATTTCATGAGTTTGCCTCTTACGGTTTCAAAAATACGGCAAATTGTCTAAATTGCATAGTCAAAATTACATTAACTGATAGAACACCCTTTAATTTTTATTGTTTCAAATATCAGCGTTAATTGGTGTAGTTTATTCTACAGACTACGCTAATTAACTTAACTAACTTTGAAAATTTAAAGTGTCTATATATAAGTGACTGTATATTACATTATTAATTCAACAATTTTCGTTGCTCGCTTTAGAACACCCTTTAATTTTTAGCTGCCATATATTTTCCATACAATTTTTTGTCAAAAATAAATTTTACAACAACAAAACATATGGAAAATTTGACCAATTTATCGAACAAACAGTTATCGAATGACGTGTGAACAGGGCTAATATTTTTTTGTTGGGAAATTATAATGTTTAAAAAAATAACAGCAAGAAAAACATTAAGTTTAAAAAAATTCTATAGTGCATTACAAGATAATGGAAATATTTTCTTTAAAATTTATTACCTACCACAGACTATCATCATCATCTCTTACAGAATCCAACAAAAAGTAAATAAAATCAAAACCAAAGTGGTGGTTGATAGATTTTGATTGACTGTTTGGGTTGATGTATGACTAAAATACGTAAATGAAACTAAATGCACTTAATGCTATCCATAGTGAGTGAATAAATGACTGAGTGTGTGAGTGTGTATATGTTTGAGTATCTGTGTGTTAATGAGAAATCTTTGTTCCCTTACGACTGAGTCCATTAACGTGCTTTTGTTGATTGTTTGTTTATTTTGCGCATTTGCCTTTTCCCTTTTTATCTCTCTCACAGACTCTACTAAATATATCATTTTAATGTAAAACGCATTAATGCAATGTTTATGGAAATGTCACTTTAAAAAGTGACATTGTTCTTACAAAAAGTGACATTTCATAAATAAACAACAAAAGGGGAACCCTTAGACTCATAACAGGGAGAAAGAAAAAAATTTAAAATACTTTTAGCGAAATATCTCTGATTGGTTTAATCAACTAATATTTACTTGCTTACACTCTTACTCAACCTAATAAATTTCTATATTGTATTATTTTCTTAAAACTAAAATAAAATTTACCCCTTATATTGTTGGAAAAATCTCTGTCCTTGCTTTCATTCCCCCGTTGTAGCTAGACACGCTTAAAACATCAACTGTTGGTAAGAGTAACTGAATGCGTGTTTCTATCTATTCTTCATTGTTGTTGTGTATCTTTTGTCATTATGTGTACTTGTAGATTTTCTGTCTAAACAATTTAATTATAATACTTTGTCTATGTGTGGGAATTTTTCCATATGTCACACTTGCAACCCATATTCTATTTAAATATTTTTTATGTTTGTCTAAAGTTTTTAGTAGTCTAAAATAAAAAATATTTATTACTTAAAAAAAACTGAAATATTTTTCAAAGTTTTTCCTAAATTTTGGGGTGAAATAAGAGGCATAGCTAGGTTGTTTGTCAACGGGGAGCAGGGGATAAAATGCTAATATCGCCTCCTCTAGAAAAAGCTATATAGTGAAAGTATAAAAATCCCAGATATATTAAAGAAATCTTAAATCTTATGGTGAAATAAAAGGCGTAGCAAGGAATTTTATCTAGGAGGACGGAAGAGGTGAAGGCAAAAGTGGAATTTTCCGCCCCTAAAGAATAGTTCGAAAAAAACATCCCTTTATGTTGGTAGTAACATTTCTAAAAATTCCAATATTGTAAGCAAGGCATGCACTACAATGATTTTGTTACGCCTATGACTGAAATTGTAGTAAATAAATATGCATGAATTTCGTATTTGGAAATAAGCAGCTACAAAAGCATGTTGTTAATTGTAACTTATAATTACAAACAGGGCAGGCGTATTTTGATGATGGTTTTTAAAATCACATTAAAATAAATAGTTTAGTTCAAGGGTTCAAGAAAAATACAAAGCAAGTATAGAAAAAAATCATAAACATTTCTTTTATTCCCACTGTAATTAAAAATTAATTTAAACTTTTTTAGCGATTCATGTTGGTTGAGAGATGTCAAAATAAATAAATATATTTTTTGTCTACTATTTTTCAGTTAAATAGAATTACTACTTTGGCAATTTAGAAAAAATAAAAATAATTAAATGACACTCAATAAAGAGTTTCATAATAATTTTGTTGAAGAGCACATTTTTCACACTCATACCCCAATCACTTTAAAAATGTCAAAAAAGCTAGCTTGCAGGCAGCGCCCTCATCGAATTTGATTTCCAAGGAAAGCTCGAATAATTTATCATTAAGAGTTTCAAATTTCATAAGAATCGGTCAAAAAGAAGAAACTAAAAGTACTTTTTTTAAATAGGGATGGTACTGCCTACTTTTCTTAACATAATAATGCATTGTGGAGGGTACTCTATGTTATGTTGGTAGCTCCTAAAAGTATGCACATCATTACTTTTAAGTGCAGATGAAGCTGGTGGAAAAACCACTTAAAATTTAATAAATTCGGTAAAGTGCGACTTTGACTCGCACACGAAGGGGTACGACTACCACATAAACATATACACATACACAAATCCCTTTTTAAGTTTTGGCGATTTTGGTTTGCTTTTAGTGACTTTTTAATTGTAGCGTTTTTTTTTTTGGTTTTTTGCGATCTTTTCAGTTTTAATGATATTTTTCGTTTTGGTGTTTTATTTTTGGGTTAGCGCTGTTTTCAAAAAATTAGTAAGGTCGACAACAAAACGGCAATTGCGCTTTTATAATGTATGATTTTTGTTCGCGATGAGCCGATTAGAAGCAATAATTTTTGTTTGCACGAAATGCTTATATAAATGCTGAAAATCATAAAAATTTTCAGCACTAAAACTGAAAATATATGGAAAAAATGGTTAGATGTGAATTGTTCACAAATGGGGTAAGTCATGTTGAAGGCTTATTATTTCATATGATTAACTATTAATTTTGTATTTTTACTCATTGTTTATTATATTAATTTCAACTAGTATCGAACTAAGCACCTTCAGTTTTGAAAGCCAACGTAACCCAGTAAAAACTTTTGTCATTTTTGTAATCGGTACCACTATATTAATGGGTTACAAAGTAATTAGTACTTATTTATATTATTACTATGCCTAAAATTAGAACTGCTACTTAGTTTTTAATAAAATTAGTACGTTTTTTTATCATTATCTAAAAGTAGTTACAATTTGTTGATATATATTAACAACATAAGTAGGCAACCACTTTCTAAGTCAACAAGGGTTTGTATATGAAAACTAATTTTTGTCGCTTAAACTTATATGTAAGTCAACAAAAGCTGAGTGGGTAAAGTTCTTGTCTTCATATCTAAACGAGGACAGGTTCGCATCCCACCTGGGCAAAAAAATAAATAAAATTAAAAACATAAAATAAAATTGAAAAACTATAAATAGAACATAATGTGTATAAAATTTTGTTTTTAATTTTAATTTGTTTATTTGACTGCTTATTTTTTAGCTTCAAGTAAGCCAAATAGTAACTAGTTAATTGCTGTGACAATGTAAATACATTTGTAAGGGTACCCCTCATTTTTGGACTTCTCAAACAAAAATAAGTAGCTATCGACTAAAATTGTAAGTAGTTACGACTTCAATCCGCATATACTTTTTTTCCTACCACTAACCACTAACCACTCAGCCAAAAATACTGTTGCAAACCGGCAGCACAACGTTAATATAAACTTACTCACTTACAAACACATTTCTATTTACTTTATTTTTAAAATATACTGTTTATATATATACGCATAATGTGTATTTTTACATTTTAAAATTATCACCAAAATTTACTAAGTGTTCGTGCCTATTTGTTTGTGCTCTTTTGCAAACATTACTGCATTTGTGTTAGCATTTTTAGAAACATTTGTTCTAAAATATCCAACGCATTGCTTCTAACAGATTTAGTTTAGTGCTTCTAAGTGTCGAATATTTTTTGCTGGATTATTGTAAAATCATGTTGAATTAATATGAAACACTTATAAAGCAAATTCACTACAGAAAATTAGCTAAATTAGTTAAATTTAGTCTCGCTTTAGATGATTTTGATATAAAATTTTTCTGTGTGGAGAGACACGCCCCTTTTACGGTTTTATTATATCTATACATTAAACGAGAGAACTCAATTGATAAATGTCACGATTTCTTTTCCAAATGGTTATTTCTGTGTTTTGTATAGACATAGCATATAACTGTAACGGTGTGAAGCAGTTCAAACGGTTATAATCACCTTAACAGGAATGTACGCATATGTTAAAAATTATATATCGAATATACAACCTCCACGCTGATAGGCTTGGACGCTACTTACTACCCTACCGAGGTAGCCAACAATTTAATCCATTTAAGATAGTCAGCTTGTTGCAATCTAAGATCATCAGTTGCACGAACTTCAACTCATACTATATTTAATATTTTCTTATATTAAATAATCTGGTATTTAGTTTTTATAAATATTTTATGTTGTTTTTCTTCTTCGTTTTAAAAACATTCACTTAATTAATACTTGTATAATTATATATACTAGTGCAGCCAATGGTCGACTCAATCGAACGCAATCTAGAAATATTAAAAAAAATTAATATACATATCAGGGCTGCCACTTTGGTCTGATCAGACCAAAACTGACAGACTTATTTTATTCTTAGATAAATTGGTAGTTTGGTTGGTTTGTTGCGTTTTTTAAGTTTTTTTTTACAAAAAGAGTTTTTTAAATATAACTCGAATTTGATAATTTTCAGTAAATACTCTTAGTAAAAATAATAAGCTACAAATAACACACTAAACTATTTGTAAATCCTAGCTTTAAGTATTCTTTGAGCGCTTATATAAACCGATTTTATTCAGAATCTCATGTCTCTCAATATTATTAATGTCTTGAATAGTATGTCGCAATTCTATATGGGAATTTCCACAGAAGTTTGACTTTTTGTCACGTAACGTGACCAAGAAGTTAAGTTTGTATTTCAGAACAATGTAATCCAATTTTTCCTTTTCTTTTACTAAATGTGGAGCTACTTCCGTTCTACACAAATATATATTTAAAGCAGTAAAGAAAACTTAAGTAAAATCAAGCTTTCTGACGTAAATGACAAAATGCAGTATTTTTCTGGAAATACCCATATGCAAAGTTCAAAATCCAAAAAAAAAAAATTAAAATTCTTCAGACCACCGAACACTCTTATGACCAGTTGCGGTTGAAAAATATTTAGAAGATTTTTGGAAATAATGCTCGCGATTTTTGGAAACAATGGTGTCTTTCGTTTGAGATTTGATTATTTTTGTAGTATCAAATGTATTTTCTAAACAAATCTTCTTTACACAAACGCAATATAATGAACGCTAGCAAAATAGTTTTGGTCGATTTTAGTCGGCTTTGACGAACATTTTGGTCGAAACATTTTTTCCTTGTGGCACCTCTGTAACATTCATATGTACATAAATATGTACGCCAGTAATTTCATTTTAATTCTCTTTTAAGGAGAAAAAACTCTATACTTGATTTACTCTATTTTGTATTTCTGCTTTTTATTTGTGCAAAAAACAATCAAATATTTACTTGTGTGTTTTTGTTGTAACTGAGAAAGGGACATGTATTTGTTTATTGGTATTAGTAAGAGCTTGATAGTAGTATTACTCCTAAATTACTGAACCGATTTAACTAAAATTAAGATTGTGCATATCTATGTAAAAAACCCCTTAAAAGCATAAAAATGTTTCCCAAATCGGTTCAGTATTACGGGCGTAAAAGGGATATAGAAAAAAACGTATTTGCCTATTAATTATAGAGATTATATAGATTATTCTCGCCTTTTCCTTAAATTAATGATTGCTAATTAATTAATTCTTAAGTCAACTCTAGAATAATATTTAAATCAAAAAGTCTTCGTCTGATCTTTCTTTTTTAGTAAACAGACCCTTATCATTCTTTTAACAAACAATATGATGGTGTACGTACACTTTAAAAAGAATAAAAAAAAAAACTTAAAATAAAACAAGAACAACTAGAAAAATAGAAAAATAATAATGTTGACCTCTTAAGTTATCGCAATGCCAGACAACAATGATTGTGTAAATAAAACAAATTACACTAATTAGTTTAAAGAGGAACTCAAAGTTAAATAGACGTTTTTGTCAATTTAACAGCTTAACAAAGCAAGTGTGATAATTTAAAAATGAAAATAAATTTACAATAAATTGTGTATCTTTCTTTTTACTACGCAAAGATTACGTTTACATGTGTTTTTAGTGTTGTTGTCATCTTTCGCTCATAATTTTTTTGTTCTTGTTTCGGTTAGACCCACTTGACCTGAGATTCGATATAAATTCACGAATGCTCAGTAAATTGAAGATTAAAAAAAAAAAGTTTTCGATAATTGCTCGCGAACTTAAAAAGATTCGAATGATTGCTAAAGCGAACTTCTCCCGATAATGTTGCGATAATATTCATTTCCGAAATGGCCGAAAATATTGACCTATTTTCGATTGTGTGTAATTTGCATACATGTGTGCAATAATTATTGTTTTGCTACTTTTGGCTAGTTGAAAGTGTGCTAGTCTGTTAGCCGGAGGTCCGTGTTCGATTATCAGCAATGTTTCTGGTAAGTTGCAATATTAAAAAAATACATATAACCATTTCCACTGGAAATTTCACTTTTTGTCACGCGCGACACCAAGCAATTATGGTTGTTTTTTTTTAAGAAAGCGTAATTTTTTCCTACTATTTTATATATTTATGTAGGCCGTAAGTAGCTCTACATTAATTAAAAGCTTAACAAAAACTGATTTACATGGTTCCGAAGGACAAGGTCAATTGCTTGATGTCGCACGTGACCAAAAAATGTACTTTCCGGTGGAAATGACCATATGTTATTAGAAAAGAAAATGATGTGCCATATTTTCTTTATATTAAAATAAATAAATTAAAAACTAAAGATAAGAATCTTGTAAAATTATCTTTTCTCCTGCCTTTTAGCGGTATCGAAATATGTTCGATATTGGCTCATTTTTGATATTGCTAAAAATTCGTCATTCATTCGTGAGCGAACCTTTGAATTCGAATAGTAATTGAAAGAAAAAACTGAGCGAAAGGTTAATTTTTTTCAATTTATTTTTGAGTGTCATTCTGGAAAGTTTTATACGATAAATGTTCGTAATATATTTGAAAACGAAAGCCTTGAACGATTTTGCCTATATTGCTGAAAGCAGATTGTTTGCAAATAAAACATACTATTTTTTTTAAGTATAGTTACATATTTGAATAGTATTAGATATTCCGCCAAAGAACAGGTACCTTAAATTTGGATCTGTAACGTATCATTGATTATTTTAATTACGTCAATTGGCCATGTCCAATGATAAAGCCATGCATATAAAGTTCCAGAAGTCGAACTGCTTACTAGTGATTGGGAACCATTCACGTATGTTGTCTTGTATCAGGTTCTCTTCCCTCTAGGGTAGCGTCAAAACCTACTGAAAAACTACTCAGCTTATAACTACTTAATCAGTTATTTATTTCTGCTACAGCTAGTTTTACAAAATAATAATATATTTTTAATGCTATTATTGCTTTGAGTGAACTGGACCTCGTTCCGCGCTATATCCATTTAAAGCCTGTACACCACAATCGATTGTTATTATTGTTGTTGTTCCCACAGTGGGTTGTTGACTCTTGTCAATAGTACATGATTGTCACGCTGATAAACGTTTGATAGCCTGAACAAAAAAGCCTATTATAATAATATTATTGCTCAAGTATACTTTCATATACAGTATATACATATCGTAATGTAAAATGTAGAAATGCCTATCAACATTTTTAGAAAAATTTCAGGTGAAATAAAAAAAAATAACCAAAAAGGATTGATTATAAAAATTATAAAAATTGTTTTTTTAGCATAGCATCATTCATTCAGACTTTTTTAATGATGCTACCCAGAAAAAATCGTTTTTATAATAACAATAGTTTGTTATTATTAAGCTTTTTAGCACTCCTGAACATTTTTTAAAAATTATGATAAACCCTTTTACATTTTATATGACGATATGTATAAACGAATTTATTAAGCTAATCTACAATGTCTCTTAATATAAATGATTTGAAAAATGAATGTCTTAATATGTAAGTATATGCGGGCCTCAGTGTGCGTGTATATGTTGTTCGTGTAAACGCATAAGTTTCACACAGTCAGTGTGCAAGTGATTAATACAAATGATTGTTGTATGGGCTAAAATTTGTTGTGTTGTTTTTTTTCTTTTCAAACATCTTAACTAATGATTAAATATCTTGTAGAATGTTTTTTGTTTGTTTATTTATTTATTCAGTTGAGAGTTGATGAAATTGATTTCGTTAAGAGATTTTGTTGTCCACTTGGCAAAGTGATTAATTTGTTTATTATAATTAACACGTATTTTTTAATTATCTTCTATGCTAGAAACTAGACTATTTTTTATTTTTTCTTATTAATAAAGCAAACAATATAAATTATAAGTGTCATAAAAGACAATATAAAATAAAACATGATAAAAGTAGCACAAATTAGATATGAAAACGCAAAAATTAATTGTGTTTTTATAAATATTTATGTATGTATTATGTATGGTGATGTAATGATTACGATTAATCGATTATTGCGTTGCAAGAATCAATGAATTTGTAACAACTATTCACTTCATTTAGATTTATCGAGGACTAATCAATTCTTTCCATAAGATTAGAATAAGTGCTATCATTCGAATAAGAATAATTTGAATATTCGAATAATTTTTTTTTAATTTTTGTTCGAACGAACAAAATTTTTCAAAGGGTGTGAAGATAAATTCGTCAAAATAAATACGTCCCACACTCATGTTAAATACGTTCCACATACTGTAAATAACCATATTTCATTGTTTTGATGTACAAATTTTTGTTTTTATCATTCCAATATTAAAATAAACAAATTATATGTTCAAAAAAGATATTTATATGAAAATAAATTAAATAAATTATAACATTTAATTTAATTCAAATATAACACACGCTGTCAAAAGTAAAGTTTTTACTAGCAAATATATGCCATTTTCATGTGAATTTTTTGGAAATTTCTAGAAAAGATGAATCAGGTCACCGAAAGAGGGCAAGTAGCCTAGGACTATTAGTTTCCAGAAATGTAACACGTATATCCAGATTCAGCCCTGAATCGGAGATATAGCCTTTGGAAAATTTGGTTTTTGGCCATTTTTACTAGTAAATATATGAAATTTTCATGTGAATTTTTTGGAAATTTCTAGAAAAGATGAATCAGGTCACCGAAAGAGTGGAACTAGCCTAGGATTAGTAGTTTCCAGAAATGTAACATCAATGTCCAGATTCAGCCCTGAATCGGAGATATAGCCTTTGGAAAATTTGGTTTTTGGCCATTTTTACTAGTAAATATATGAAATTTTCATGTGAATTTTTTGGAAATTTCTAGAAAAGATGAATCAGGTCACCGAAAGAGTGGAAGTAGCCTAGGACTAGTAGTTTCCAGAAATGTAACATCTATGTTCAGATTCAGCCCTGAATCAGAGATATAGCCTTTGGAAAATTTGGTTTTTTGCCATTTTTACTAGTAAATATATGAAATTTTCATGTGAATTTTTTGGAAATTTCTAGAAAAGATGAATCAGGTCACCGAAAGAGGGCAAGTAGCCTAGGACTATTAGTTTCCAGAAATGTAACACGTATATCCAGATTCAGCCCTGAATCGGAGATATAGCCTTTGGAAAATTTGGTTTTTGGCCATTTTTACTAGTAAATATATGAAATTTTCATGTGAATTTTTTGGAAATTTCTAGAAAAGATGAATCAGGTCACCGAAAGAGTGGAAGTAGCCTAGGATCAGTAGCTTCCAGAAATGTTACATCTATGTCCAGATTCAGCCCTGAATCGGAGATATAGCCTTTGGAAAATTTGGTTTTTGGCCATTTTTACTAGTAAATATATGAAATTTTCATGTGAATTTTTTGGAAATTTCTAGAAAAGATGAATCAGGTCACCGAAAGAGTGGAAGTAGCCTAGGACTAGTAGTTTCCAGAAATGTAACATCTATGTTCAGATTCAGCCCTGAATCAGAGATATAGCCTTTGGAAAATTTGGTTTTTTGCCATTTTTACTAGTAAATATATGAAATTTTCATGTGAAAATTTTCCAAAGGCTATATCTCCGATTCAGGGCTGAATCTGGACATAGATGTTACATTTCTGGAAACTACTAATCCTAGGCTACTTCCACTCTTTTGGTGACCTGATTCATCTTTTCTAGAAATTTCCAAAAAATTCACATGAAAATTTCATATATTTACTAGTAAAAATGGCCAAAAACCAAATTTTCCAAAGGCTATATCTCCGATTCAGGGCTGAATCTGGACATAGATGTTACATTTTTGGAAACTGCTTATCGTAGGCTACTTCCACTCTTTCGGTGACCTGATTCATCTTTTCTAGAAATTTCCAAAAAATTCACATGAAAATTTCATATATTTACTAGTAAAAATGGCCAAAAACGAAATTTTCCAAAGGCTATATCTCCGATTCAGGGCTGAATCTGGACATAGATGTTACATTTCTGGAAGCTACTGATCCTAGGCTACTTCCACTCTTTCGGTGACCTGATTCATCTTTTCTAGAAATTTCCAAAAAATTCACATGAAAATTTCATATATTTACTAGTAAAAATGGCCAAAAACCAAATTTTCCAAAGGCTATATCTCCGATTCAGGGCTGAATCTGGACATAGATGTTACATTTTTGGAAACTGCTTATCGTAGGCTACTTCCACTCTTTCGGTGACCTGATTCATCTTTTCTACAAATTTCCAAAAAATTCACATGAAAATTTCATATATTTACTAGTAAAAATGGCCAAAAACCAAATTTTCCAAAGGCTATATCTCCGATTCAGGGCTGAATCTGGACATAGATGTTACATTTTTGGAAACTGCTTATCGTAGGCTACTTCCACTCTTTCGGTGACCTGATTCATCTTTTCTACAAATTTCCAAAAAATTCACATGAAAATTTCATATATTTACTAGTAAAAATGGCCAAAAACCAAATTTTCCAAAGGCTATATCTCCGATTCAGGGCTGAATCTGGACATAGATGTTACATTTTTGGAAACTACTTATCGTAGGCTACTTCCACTCTTTCGGTGACCTGATTCATCTTTTCTAGAAATTTCCAAAAAATTCACATGAAAATTTCATATATTTACTAGTAAAAATGGCCAAAAACCAAATTTTCCAAAGACTATATCTCCGATTCAGGGCTGAATCTGAACATAGATGTTACATTTCTGGAAGCTACTAATCCTAGGCTACTTCCACTCTTTCGGTGACCTGATTCATCTTTTCTAGAAATTTCCAAAAAATTCACATGAAAATTTCATATATTTACTAGTAAAAATGGCAAAAAACCAAATTTTCCAAAGGCTATATCTCTGATTCAGGGCTGAATCTGAACATAGATGTTACATTTCTGGAAACTACTAGTCCTAGGCTACTTCCACTCTTTCGGTGACCTGATTCATCTTTTCTAGAAATTTCCAAAAAATTCACATGAAAATTTCATATATTTACTAGTAAAAATGGCCAAAAACCAAATTTTCCAAAGGCTATATCTCCGATTCAGGGCTGAATCTGGATATACGTGTTACATTTTTGGAAACTACTAGTCCTAGGCTACTTCCACTCTTTCGGTGACCTGATTCATCTTTTCTAGAAATTTCCAAAAAATTCACATGAAAATGGCATATATTTGCTAGTAAAAACTTTACTTTTGACAGCGTGTGTTATATTTGAATTAAATTAAATGTTATAATTTATTTAATTTATTTTCATATAAATATCTTTTTTGAACATATAATTTGTTTATTTTAATATTGGAATGATAAAAACAAAAATTTGTACATCAAAACAATGAAATATGGTTATTTACAGTATGTGGAACGTATTTAACATGAGTGTGGGACGTATTTATTTTGACGAATTTATCTTCACACCCTTAATTTTTCAATTAAGAATACAAAATTATTCGAACGGTTTTTGTCGAATATTCGAATAATTTTTTTTACCTACTTTTTTTAAAAATTGGTTTAAATTTACAAATGCAAAATAGCGTTGTAGACTAATTACTTTTTAAAGTTGTTAACAAAAGCATGTGCTAAGTAAGAAAATTACACCGACTTATCTGTACATATTTATGTACTAGTGTAAGGGGTTGTTCACATATGTATGGCGTAACGCTGTTAAAGATTTGGAAGTATTTTGAGGAAGATAATTAGAAAAACGAAATTGCTTGCAAAAAGTGTTCTATGGGTCACACATGTCATCGTTCAACAACTTCTCAACTCTTGCACTATTTGCGTAAAATGCACAATATATAAATTGATCGTTTGCATGAAGATCCGAACATATATGACAAGAATAATATCTGTAGGTGGGAGGTGAACTACATCACGTCACATTTAGTTCAAAGTAAATTTTTTATAAAGCTAGAATCAGCATTTTTCCCTCTATCGATAGGTGAAATCCAGTAAGTCCTATGTTTTAAGGGACAGTAGTATTGATCAAAACCACCTGCGAGGTAAATAACATCAAGTCCTTTTTCATAAGTAACGGTAATATTATATGACGTAATTTTATTACGGATATGTAAGAATTAACAAGAAACAATAATATTAGTGTTATAGTGTATACAAAATAATTGAGGTAAGTCAAATTGTTAATCCTACAGTGAGAGATAGAACCATTCGTGAGTTTAAATTGGTTTTTGCGGTCTCCTGTAAAATTGCCAAAATGTGACTTGATTTATTAATATGATTATTTCGAACGTATTTGCTTTGTGAATCTAAATTGATTATTAGGCTAAGGTTCGTAACGTTATATTCAGAAAGAATTGGGTATGATTAATATTCCAAGGAACAAGGGAAAAATTAACATCAACTTAATTTTTTCAACGTACACAGCAGAACAGAGTAGCGCCACTTTCGGAAGCCGCTACACTTCCATCGTCAGTGCTCACGTGTATTTGCTATCACCACTTGTCAGGTGGCTCTGTTGAATGTGATTTTAATTCTTATATATACAACTTTTACGTGAAAATTGAATACGAGAATTAAACTGACTTGATTTAGTTTACCTCCCACCTACAGATAGTCTTGCCTAATAGCAAAATATGTAAAGAAAAGTTATGTTAATTCAATCGAAGAAATAATATGTAGGAACGAGTTTCGGTGAAGATGAAATATCTGTTATCGCCTTTAAAAAATCATATTTTAACGCGGTCATCCGAATAGAATTTTTTTATTAGTTATTCGTTCCAATATTCGAATAAAAGTTTAATATTATTCGGCTGTTCGAACAAAAAAAAATGAAACTTTATTCGAACGATTATAAAACCCGAAGAATTGGCAATACTAACTAGTCTATACTATGGTGGTCGTAAGAAAATAATTTTTTTGTTTTTTCAAGTCCCGTACCCCACATCGAAGTGTATTTATAAATAAATTAAGTAAAGTGCGACTTTAGCTCGCACACGAAGGGTTCCGTATGAATACACATACACCACTTTTCGCTATTGCCCTTTATTCATTTTGGTAATTTTTTCAGTTTGCTTTTTTTTTAATTTAGTTTTTTTTTATTTTTAAGCTTTTTTGGTGATTTAGCGATTTTTTTGGCGCTTTTTTCATTTTGGTGTTTTTTTTTTGTTTCTTTGCGATTTTTCGTTTTTTACATTTATTTTGTGTTTTGACGATTTTTTTAGGTTTGGTGATTTTTTCGTTTTTGCGTATTTTTTTGTTTTAACGTTTTTTCGCTATTTGACGATATGTTTAGTTTTAGCAATTTATTTTTAGTTTTGGCGCTTTTTTCAGTTTTAGCGCTTTTTTCGGTTTTGGGGATTTTTTTTCGCTTTTTGTTATTTTTTTAGCTTTAGCGATTTTTTTTCTTTTGACACTTTTTTTCGTTTATAAGTTTTTTGTTTTTGGCGGTTTTTTTTTGTTTTGGCGCTTTTTTTTTGGTTTGGCGCTTATTTCGTTTTGGCGATTTTTTTCCATTTCTGGCGATTTTTTCGTTTTTGATGATATTTTTAGTTTTAGCGGTTTTTTATGTTGTAGTGTTTATTTTCGTTTTGACGGCTTTTTCGGGTTTTGCGTTTTTTTAATTTTTTTGGTGATGTTTTTAGTTTTGGTGATTTTTTGCGCTCTTTTTAGTTTTGGTGATTATTTGCGTTTTAGTGATTTATTTTTAATTTTGGTGCTTCTTTCCTTCAAGCGATTTTTTTCATTTTGACGATTTTCCGTTTTGACATATTTTTCCTTTTGGAATTTTTTAGTTTTAGCGTTTTTGAAAATTTCAAGAGTTTAGCTCTTAACGTTTCCAAGATACAGCATATTGTTTAAATTACACAGTAAAACTACATTTACTGAGAGAGCACCCTTTAATTGTTATTGTTTTGAATATCAGTGTTAATTGGTGTAGTCTATTCTTCAGACTACACCAATTAACACTAACCTTGAAAATTGAAAGTGTCTATATCTAAGTGTCTGTAATTACATTAGTATTTCAACATGTTTCGTTGCTCGCTTTAGAACAAACGCCCTTAAACTTTTGACTGTAATATATTTGTTGTTGTAGCGGCAAAAGTTCTACATATTCTGTAAAAATTTCAGGTCCGTAGCTCTCGAGAAAACAACCTGTGACAGACGGCCAGACGGACAGATAGACAGATGGACAGCGTAGCGAAAACAATAGGGTCCCTTTACACTTTTGGTGTACGGAACTCTAAAAACTATAAAAAAAATTTTTAGGTCAGTCAGTCGAGATAAAGGCGTATCGCACACCAACCAAACACAAAGCATGAAAGTTGTTGCATGTGAAGGTTCCAACAGTCTTTGCTGTACCGACTTTTAGCTAAATTGTATATTTAACAAAACAAGCAGCAGTATCGAAAAAACCCCATAGCAAACAAACTTTCAAAATGATTACACTAATTAACAAATTTCGCTAAACTTTTTCGCTCCCTTGATCGAAAAGCTGTTTCCATTTAATGAAGAAAATTAAATCACTACTAAATTGTTGTTAATCTGATGTTTATTACAGCAAATCGTAGTGTTACCATTTGTTTAATTTTCTTTCTGAGTATAACGCGACGAATGTTAGCCAATTAGTTAGAAATAATCACAATAAAGAATAAAATTACCAAAATTTTAAGTTTGTAACTAATTAAAACAATAAACATGTAAAACGATTTTGCTTCAGTTCTTACAGCGAATTTATATGAAATGTTAAAGAATAATATATTGTATTACCAATGGTTCCATTGAAAAAAAATCTTCTCCTTACTCCAATAAACTATAATACTTTAAAACTAATTACCCTACTTAAATATCACAACTATGTAGTCATAAAATAATCAGAACAATTGAGTCCGCTTTATGCCTCCAACTTTTCCAACCTCAAAAATATGCCGCCTTTAGCAGTTAATACGAAAGCCTTTTCATCAAACTTCAATGGCACTGGTGTCTTTGGCGACAAGGTAAAATTAAAATTTTTCATTAGTAGAGCCAAACCAATCAAGGCCTGCATTTTACCAAATCTTAGCCCTATACAATTTCGTGGTCCTTCTCCAAATGGCAGCCAAGACATTGAATGTCGTTTGGCAATTTCTTCCTGTGTAAAACGTTCGGGCTTAAATTCTGATGGGTTGGGATAAATGTTTGGATCGTGATGAATAGCATCGATGGGTATAATAACAATCATGCCTTTTTCGATAGTGTATGAAGAGTTGGGTACCTTATAGTCATTTAGAGCTTTTCGCATGGTAATAGAAGCTATTGAATATTTGCGCAAGGTTTCTGAAAGAGAAAAAGAAAAGAATGTTAGTGCTGGAAAAAGTTTGGTTACTTAAATTATTGTACAATTATTTCCAATTAAATTGTTTTTGCTTTTCAACCGACTTCAAAAAAGGAGGAGGTTATCAATTCGTGTATATAATTTACTTTTTAGGGTTCCGTACACCAAAAGTGTGAAGGAACCCTATTGTTTTCGCTACGCTGTCCTTCTGTATGTCTGTCTGTCTGTCCGTCTATCACAGGCTGATTTCTCGGGAACTGTAAGAGCTATGGACCTGAAATTTTCACAGAACATGTAAAACATGCCTCTACAAATATATGACAGTTTAAAATTAAAGGGTGCTTTAAAGCGAGCAACGAAAAATGTTGAAATACTAATGTAATATACAGATACTTGTATATAGACAGTTTACATTTCAAAAGTTAGTGTTAATTAGTATAGTTTATAAAATAGTCTACACTAATTAATAATGATATTTCAAACAATAAAAATTAAAGAGTGTTCTATCAGTTCCTGTAATTTACACAATTTGCTGTATCTTGGAAGCCGCAAGAGGTAAAATCTTGAAATTTAAAAAAACACTACTAAAACTAAAAAATTTCAAAATTTAAAAAATGTCAAACAAAAATCGTTCAAATGAAAACGCGTATAAAGAAAAAAGCACCAAAATGCAAAAAAAAATCGCTAAAACACAAAAAATTACCAAAACTAAAAAGATCGCCAAAAAAACTAAAAAAAAACACAAAAAAAAACGAAATAAGTCGTCAAAACGAAAAAAGCACTAAAACCTAAAAAAAATCGCTAAAACTAAAAATACCGTCAAAAAACGAAAAAATGGAAAAAATCAATTAAACTAAAAAAGCGCCAAAACAAAAAAAGCGCTAAAACTAAAAAAATCGCCAAAATTAAAAAAGTGTCAAAACCAAAAAAAATAAACACTAAAACTAAAAAAATCACCAAAAACCGAAAAAAGTGCAATAACTGACAAAAAGCGCCAAAACTAAAATAAATCGCGAAAACTAATTATATCATCAAAAAGCGAAAAAAAACGATAAAACAAAAAATATGCCAAAACGATAAAATCACCAAAACTAAAAGAATCGTCAAAAAACAAAACAAAAATTGTAAAAAACGAAAAAACAGATCAAAACAAAAATGAATGAAAAAACCGCCAAAACCGAAAAAATCGCTAAATTAACAAAAAACCTAAAAAATAAAAAAAGTTTAATTAAACGAAAATAAAAAAAAATGTTCAAAATGAAATAAGGGCAAAAACGAAAAGATATATATGTATGTGTACTCCTACGGAACCCTTCGTGTAATCGCTAAAGTCGCACGATTTTGAAAATTCTTTTTTAGCAGCTTGGTCTCTCTTTTTTCGAAAATCGGTGGGAAATTCGCTATTCCAACGCATAAATTTGACACTTGTCACCCGATTTTCAAACTTTATTTTTTCGAAAAAGGTGGAGAAATTCGCTCCTCCCAAGCATAACTCTGTCATTGGTGAACCGATTTAAAAAACTTTTTTATTTTTGTTTGAAAGAGTTTGCTTGCACTTTTGTCCCATAATTTTTTTTTTCAAAAATCTGTGGAAAAATTCGCTTACCCGAAATATTGACTACCGCAATAACTCCTCCATTTATATACCGATTTTCAAAATTATATTTTTGTTTGAAAGGGCTTGCTTGTATTTTTTCACATAGTTTTTATCGAAAATCGGTGGGGAAATTTGCTTCCCCGAAATATTGATTATCGCAGAATTTCTTCATTTATGGACTGATTTTCAAAATTAGTTTTTTTTGAAAAGCTTTTGAATTTCGGTACCATAGAAGTGGGAATCGGTTGGAAAAACTAGTAGTCCGATATATCGATTATGGCATAACTCCACCATTTCTTGACTGCTTTTCAAAATTCTTTATCTGAAAAGACATGAAAGGTTCGGTACTATGAAAAATTGTCGACGGACACACTATTTGTAGACGGACAAACCATTTGACAAAAGGTTAAATTGCGTCCGTTTTCTAAACTGTTCAATGAGATCTTTGTATTGAAGAACTAAATTTGTTTGCATTACATATATTTCTAAGGCACTCGACTTTGTGCAAAGTGTTATTAATTAAGAGTTAAGCGCAGTTTTATATCCTATAAAAATTGTTTATTAGTTCTATTTTCAAATTTTATGTAACAGAAAATTTTTAAAACTAATCGAAAGTAAATTACGAAAGTAAAAGTATTGCGATCGGTAAATGTGAATATATTATCCAATTCAACTTTGTAAAATTGTATTATTGATATTAATTTTCTGAAGCAATAACTTGCGTAAATAAGGAAGCTACCGATAGGAATGGTATTCTGTGACATTACAGTATATTAAATAGCAAATAAAAAGTATCCTGCCGTTTCTTTATATCAATATCATCCTAACAAGTTAAACTTTTCTTATCAACTTCAGCAAAAACTTACCCTGAAAAATTTGTTGAAGATATTTTAATTCCTTTACTCCTTCATAGGTCAGTTCATTATTATATTTTTTTAAAACATCATTTATCTCTCCTCTAGCCTTTTCTTGCATGTCCTGATTAACCGCCATCTCATACAGAGCAAAGGCCATGGTACTAGAGCTGGTTTCAAAACCAGCCAAAAAGAAAACAAAAGCCTGGGCTGCAATCTCTTCCAGAGTCAAGCCCTCAGTATCATTGTTATTTTTCAGTTCAATTAATAAATTCATGAAATCATTTTTTATCACTTTTTCACGTTCTCGATATTCCACTGTTTGTCTCACCACATTCATCATAAAATTTGCAACATCTTGATGAGTTAAACATATACCCAATTTTCGAGCGAATTCCGGATAAGCTTGCGCCCATGATGCAATCGAGCGGCCATGACGTCGTGTGGTAAAGGCTTTTTTACCCATAATACGAAATTGGGTATCAGGATCTTTTAAGCTATTACAGTCCAAACCAAACGCACACGATCCTATAACATCTGTTGTAAAACGTGCCAATAACTCACGTACTTCCAAACCCTCCCCATTATTATTACTCTCTATTAGTTGTTTAAGTACTTGAACAAAACGTTCTCCTACTTCTACAACACAGGGAAACATGAATTTCATTTTCCCCGAAGTAAAAGTGGGTGTTAATTTCGCTCGCATTTTCTTCCATTTAGGGCCATCCAAATTAAACAAATGACCAGAAAGTGGATCATCTTTCTCATTGTAGTAATTACCTCGGGCAGAAAATTCATTAAAATCTGTTATAAGCACTTTTTGTACTAAATCCAAATCCAATAAAAAAACAGCTTTGCGAAAACTCAAATAAAAGCCTCCAAATAAAGCTTTGCCCTTGAACTTTTGATAGAATTCATAAAAGGGCTGTTTTAACGACTCTGTTTTACCAACCTTGCTTAAGTTACCCAGAAATATACTCGGTTTTTCGTAGACCACATTCCGCTGTTGCCAATATGTGTAATGTTGATGTATAATATAGCCCAACAGTGTAATTAAGGCCAGCAATAAATAAAAAATAACTTGTAAAAATTCCATAATGATACTCTGTTACTGGCGCTATATAGCTGTACGTTGGAACAAGAATTTTGTTAGACTAAACAGAGCAAAGCAACGACAGTTAGCTTTATTGCGTTTGAATTGAGATACAAACTGGAAATAAAATGAGAACGGAAGTGAAATGAGTATGAGCGATGCCAGATGAAATTGAAGAGAAATCGTTGATATCTTGATTTTAAAATTTAATTATTATTATTTGTGGTTTAAAAACCTATTATGATAACTGGCTGATAAAAAGGTCAAGATTTGTATTTTTTGGCTGGTGCATGTGTATGTATGTATGTACTACATAAGGGTGGCCCTTAGCTATATGGCGAATTTTTTTTTGTCAACTTTCTTTTACTCTATTTATTGAATATTCGAAAAAAAAATATCCTCCCAAATTTTCAGATCAATCGGTTGGGGCTAACGCGGCGCCGCCAGCACCCCTCAAACTTAGAAAAAAAAACCATAAAATTTAACTACTGAGTAAATTAAAAATCGTGATTTTATTCAAACGAAAATCGTGATATTAGTCAATTGAGTTTTCTCACTTAATTGCTAATAAAATCAAAAGTTGTGAATCGATTTTAATGAAAAGGGGTTTGTTTTGTTTGAAACATATTTAGCAACATGCTAAAAATAACAAAAAAAAACGGATTATGTTTTATATTTTATGAACGTTTTCAACACAAAAATTTTTGTAGTTGAAAATTATTAATTCCTCTTAGGTTCATTATTTGAATTAAAGTAAATTCAAATTATTGCTAAGAGCGTATTACTAGAATATCTAATGAGATTAGCAGAATGTATCAGTACTACTGATTTCGACGGGCGCTACACCATATCCACCCCTTAGCGCCAAATGTTCGTAAGCGACAAAAATTTTAACTTTCAGGAGAAGGGCTTTTTATTGTTTTTAAACATGATTTATATTCAGCAAGTGTCGCTTACGATCAAATGTCACAGCCTGTATTTCAAAAGTTATCAACTATGGGTGGCCCATCAAATTTTGATTTCAATAAAAAAATTAGTTTTCTACAAAATGTCGCTTACGATCATTTCGCGCAAAGGGGTCGATATAATCAGCATTCATTTCTAATTTTTTACCATATATGACGGTGGATGCTGTTTTTATTAGGGAACATCAACTATTTAACCAAGTTATTTATCGAAATAGAATACGAGAGGTTTAGTAATTAACTTCTTCATTTTTTGTTAATTCACCTTTGTTTAGTATGAAATTCCCCATCCGATTATTGAATCGAAGATTCCAAGCTCTTATATTTCTTGTTACTTGTTGGGCATATTTTCCCACCACATATTCAAGCTATTATTGTTGTTATACATGTTTAAACAGGTTTTCTTTTGTCTTTATAGTAAGTTACATTACAACAATAATAGCTTGATTGATCGTGAAGAGGAGCTTACGCACAAGCAAAACCAAAAATTAAATAAGAGTTAGAAGAGTTGGAATAAATAGTCAGAGGTGAAACTTGATGCTCACCTTATTGATAAAACGAACATAGACACTCATATTATATTTCGTTATAAAATTTGGTTAACTACACTTCAAAATATTACTTCAAATTTACGATCATATATTGTCTAAATTTGCGTTGAATATATGTGGAAAAAATGTAACGTAGAGTATAATACGGCTATGGCTGAATGGTAGATACGTCAGACTATCAGTCAGGAGGTCGCGGTTCAAACCTGCACGAAGCCAATCGCTTTTTTTTAGTAAAAACATTTTGTTCAAAAATAGTGCGTGTGTGATTTTAGGTCGATAATAATCTGTAAAGTGTTGCCGACTATTATCGACCTAATTTTCAACAAAAGTGTTTTAGAGTGTAGCTGATGTTTCCGTAATACTAGTATCAACGATCAAACGTGGTAAAAGGGGACAAAGGACACTGATGATGACAGTGTAGCGGCTGTCGAAATTAGTAGTAAGAATCCGTTTTGCTAGTCTGATTAGATATTCTAATATTCCACTCTTCAAAATAATTTGAATTTATATTAATTCAAGCATTGAACTTAAGCCGAAATAATAACTTCTGACTTAATTTTTACGTAATTTTTATTTGAACAGAAATAAATGCAACCAAATGAAAGATTAAGAAACAAGTTTAAAAATGTGTAACAACAAAAATAGCTTGAATATGTGGTGGGAAAATCTGTCTAACAAGCAACAAAAAAAAAAATAATAGCTTAGAATGTTGGAGTAAATCATTAGAAATCTAACTTTTAAGGGTCACCCTAATGTACATATCTACGTTGTGAACTATACTAAACACGTTTAAAACGTTTATAAAAATAAAAACAAATTTTGTGAACAATAAATTTTGATAACCGCTCCCTAATTCATATCTTGGAACTGGCAACTCTGAGTATCAATTTATTTAAATTCTTTTTTTTTTTGCTTTGTTTTAGTCATAATTGTTTTTATTAATTTCTCTTGCTCTCTGTTTGAGTGCATTCCGATTTTTAAGTTGATCTTTTCATTTTACGACCTTTGTTTCGGTTTTGCTATTTTATTCACCATCTGATTTTATCGTAATCATTTCAGTTCGTTGTTTTTGTTAATCGTGTTATCTTATCACAGTGACTTGGTGTTTTCTGTTATTATTTACAAATAAATTAAATTTTCAAACGGAATGGTTGTAGATCGTTAGTTTGCATGCAATCTGCTGACATATAAAAATTTACGCTTTTTAAATATATATTATTATGAGCAATTTTTTGTATCATCTTGGGACAATCATTCTCCAAACAATTCCGCCAATAAAAAAATATGTACATATATACATGTATGTATTGGCTTATAGAAATAACAATTTAGCGAACAGTCAAAAAAATGTATAACAGAAAATTTAAAACCTTTTTTTGTTGAATCAACGCATTTTCATAGAACAGTATACAAAAGCCTTTATCACAGGAAATTCAACAATTTTCTTCTGTGTAACATATTCGTATTTTATTTCGTTAGTATCGCACAGTGGTTCCAATTGAAAAAAGAGTAACAAATCTGTATCTTTCAAAATTGAGATCCGATTACAAAACGATGAATGTACAAATCATAGAGGAGGCTCTAAGCATTAAGAATGTAGAAATTTTGACCTACACGTTGAACTACAGGGTGTCAAATTTGACTGCCTCGGGCATGAAAAATCTTGACCGTCTCATAACTTTTACAAATATTATCCGATTTTGATGAATTTAAACCTGGTGTAAAGTTTATAATTAGATAAAGAAAATAAAGTTTATTTTTTTTAAAAATATTCGGCTTTGAATTTAAAAATTTTGGTTTTTGGCCCCAACTTTGTTCTCTATTTCGTCAATATCTCCGGTACATGATTTTTAAAATAATCCTTGATAACATGCAGAAACATTTTTTTTTAGTTATCTCAATTCATGTAGTCGTGAAAAGGAGTCAAAATTAAGGCTATGATATGAGAATGAAAAATTTCTAAATTTTGGCAAAAATAAAACTAAATTGTTCTACGTTTTTCTCAAAAATTTTTCAAAACTAATTTTTTTGTTTTCAATATGTTGAAAGAACAGATTGCAAAATGACAAAATTTTAAATCGATTAAAGAATGCACGCTACATCCAGCATTGGACGAATATTTGGAATTTTTCTACGAAATTCTTAATTAATCGCTTAAGAAAAAAAAAACACCCATAGAGTTTTTCAAATTTCTATACAAATTAAATTTGATATATTTTATATAATTAGGCCCAATTTAGATGATGAATTTTTGTGTATGAATTTTTTCAATTTATTTTTGAAAAGTTCTTCTAAAAACCTCTTGCATTTATACGATGAATTTTATTTTCATGCTTTTTTATAAATTTCTTTCAAAATTTGCTTTATTTACTCATTCATAACAACAAAAACCATAACACCAGTGTTGCCAGTGAAATTTCGAGAAAGATACATTTTAGTTTCCAAAAAGATACATTTGTTCCCAAAAAGATACATATTGAAAAAAAATTTGAAAATCCGTTTTTAACGTTTAACATATCGACCCCTTAGCGCAAAATGATCGTAACCGACAAAAATTTAATTTTTCGGGAGGAGGGTTTTTTATTGTATTTAAATATAATTTATATTCATAAACTGTCGCCTACGATAAAATTGTATAGATTTCAAAATTTATCGAAAATGTTGATATTTTTACGATTTTAAACATAAAATTTTGATTTCAATAAAAAAAATTGTTTTTAACAGAATGTCGCTTACGATCATTTCGCGCAAACATAACATAACATTTTTATTTCATATTTAATGAATATTGTAAAGAAAATGATATATAAATTCATTTTTATATTTATCTAAGTCATAAATATTAAGTATGTAATTTTTAAAAATACAGTAACCAAACTTTAAAATTAATTATATGTAACTATCTTTGGATGTTGTCAAAACAAATTCATTTTTGTAAAAATTAATATACGATTATAGGCGTTTTGTAGTATTCATAACGAAATGATAACTTTAAAAAACTTTGTCAGAGACGGAAAGTTTAATATTTTATTTCTGTACATTTTGGGTACAGATTCAAAAGATACGAAAAATTTCAGTATTATACATGGCACCTAAAGTCATCAAAAGATGCGAAAAATGTATCTTTCGTATCCTAATGGCATCACTGCATAACACAACCACATAAGAGAGAGAAAATGAGAGAAAACTAAATCGAGCTAAAGAAGAATATAAAAAAATGCATGGAAAGCAGAAATCTTGCCGTTTATTATGACCAGTTTTCTTCTCTACCCCGCTCGTCCACCAAAAAAAAAATGCATGAATTTTATGCATGCATTTAATGCATGTTCTAAATTGAGCCTTAGTGTTGCTTTTTATTCTTACCCGCCAGCTCAAAAATGTGGCCTGGAGAGTCGATTTTATAAAAATTTAAAAATGTTGATGAAACGTGCAACAAATGTGCAAGAAACTGTACTAACCTTAAATTTTTAATTTTTATTTCTTTATTATTTATTAAGAAACTTAGCAATCCTTTTATGTTAAAAAATGTTTAACGATTTATTAAGCGTGCATTTTTTATTAGTATTTAATAAAAAGAAACTTGTGAAGATAATGCGGGGATCGATTTTTTTTTAATGTTGGATGTAGCGTCCACGCTATAATCGATTTAAAATCTCAACTACTGCAGTCATTTTTGAAGTCTATTCTTTCGAAATATTGGAAATACAAAATTTTAGTTTTGAATATTTCTTGAGAAAAACGTCGAACAATTAATCTCTATTTAGGTAAAAATTTTGGCATATTTTTATCTCATTTCAAACTCTTGAGTTTGATTCCTTTTCACGACTACATGAATTGATATAAATAAAAAAAATATTTTCTGTACGTTATTAAGGATTGTGTTAGAAATAATAAAATATTTTTTTGAAAATTTTTGCTGTACTATTACCGGAGATATTTGCGAAACAGAGAGCAAAGTCAAGGCCAAAAACCAACATTTTGAAATTTGAAGCCAAATATCTTGGAAAATATTAAAGATATCTTAATTAAGTAAACTGAATTTTCTTTATCTATATCTATAAACCTTACACCAAGTTTAAATTAATCATAATCGGGTTGCTACGCGCAAGCATTCAAGTACACACGGAAAATTTTCAATGTAAAATCACAGAAAGCCAGGTTAGGTTAACAACATATTACGGTAGTAATTTTGCTTCATAGGTGTATCATGCTAATTCAACACGATTTACAATAATCTTGAAAGAACATTTTTCCTTTCGAAATAACTATATTTCATGTTGATTTAATATTCCAATACAGTTAAATCAAAATGAAGTTGATACTGAAATAATACGAAGAATCATGTGGAATCAGAGTTATGTCGAATTGAAATAATATGAATTTCATATTGGAACAACACGAAGAATCATGTTAAATCAAAGTTATTTCAAGTTTAAACAACGTTAATTTGATAATGAAACAACACAAAGAGTCATGTTGAATTAAAGTTGTATCAAGTTGAAGCAACATGACTATAGCTATTTTATTAATTATTTTACTTACGTGATGTGTATTAGCATTGGCATTAGAAAATTTTTTGGTGTAGTTGACTGCCACAGCCAAGATTTGAACTCATACCATTTACATGATAGTTAAGAATAAGATAAGCTGAATATTATTAAAATCGGCTAAAAATTGTAGACTTTATTAATAATTTAGTGAAAACACCCGAAAAAATGTTTCTTTTTACGCTTCCAACTTCTCCAATTTCAAAAATATTCCATCTCTTGGAGTTAATGCAGCAAATTTTTCATCAAACTGCAATGGCACTGCTGTCTTTGTCGACAAAGTGAAATGAAAATGTTTCATTAGCAGAGCCAAGCCAATTAATGTCTGCATTTTACCAAATCTTAAGCCTATACAATTACGAGGTCCTTCTCCAAATGGCAACCAAGACATTGAATGTCGCTTGGCAATTTCTTCCGGCGTAAAACGTTCAGGCTTAAATTCTGATGGGTTGGGATAAATGTTTGGATCATGATGTATAGCATCGATGGGTACAAAAACAGCTATGCCTTTTTCGATGGTGTAGGAAGTATTGGGTACCTTGTAGTCGTTTAATGCCTTTCGCCTGAGAACAGAAGCTACAGAGTATTTTCGCATGGTTTCTGAAAAAGAAATTTAGGTGTTGTAAAATTCAAAGTGATTTAGAAATATATTTATTTTTTAAATTAGTATAAGTCTATGTAAAAAAAGGCTTTGAAGAAATTGTCACCTGAATAAATTTATTTTTAACCGACTTAAAAAAAGGAGAAAGGTTATCAATTCGTCATGTATTTTTTTAAAGGATGTTCTCTCAAAACTCTGCCATTTATAAACTCATTTAGGAATTTTTTCTTTATTTAAAAGGATGCACTTCCAGACTTTTCCCGTTTAAAAGTGGGCGGGGTCACGCCCATACGAAGTAAATACACATGCCTTTTCATCTACTTCTCCACAACATATTCCAATGCAACTTTTCACACGCATTAAGCTTCTGTTCGAATACTACATCATCATTAAAAAGTGCCACGCCCATGCCGATTTGTATGAAATTTTTCATACACATTTAGTTATTGTTACAAGCCAACATTATGTTTAGAAAAGTGGGCAGTACCACGCCCATGAAATGTAAATATTCATTTAAACTACTTCTACTTAACCGATTCTTATGAAACTTCGCACACAATTAGTTCTAGTGAAAGTACATCATTATGAAAACAAATTATGGGCAGTGCCACGCCTATTTTGTAGTCAGTTTTTTGCAATAATTATATTTTATCTACTAAATCACTTTTTTTTAAATACAAAAATATCAATTAAACTCACAAATTAAATACATAATACCAATAAAGTTTTTTATACTGATTTCTCTCTGATTGCAAACTTACCATATAATATTTGTTGTAGATATTTCAATTCATTTACTCCTTCATAGGTCAACTCGTTATTATATTTCTTTAAAATATCATTTATTTCATCACGAGCTTTTTTCTGGATATTCTCATTAACCGCCATCTCATACAGTGCAAAACTCATTGTACCAGAGCTAGTTTCAAAACCCGCCAAAAAGAAAAGAAGAGCCTGCGCAGCAATCTGCTCCACTGTCAAGCCCTCAGTATCATTGTTGTTTTTCAGTTCAATTAATAAATTCATGAAATCATTTTTTATCACTTTTTCACGCTCTCGATATTCCACTGTTTGCTTTACTACATTCATCATAAATTCCACAACATCTGGATGAGTTAAGGCTATGCCCAATTTCCGAGCTAGTGCTGGATAAGCTTTGGCAAGTGAACTAATCAAAGTTCCATGACGGCGTGTAGTAAAGGCTTTCTTGCCCATGATACGAAACTGAGTATTGGGATCTCTTAAGCTGTTGCATTCCAAACCAAATGCACAAGATCCTATAACATCTGTTGTAAAGCGGGCTAATAGCTCACGTATTTCTAAGCCCTCTTCATAATTCGTATTCTCTATCAATTGTTTAAGTACTTGAACAAATCTCTCACCCACTTCCACTACACAGGGAAACATAAATTTCATTTTACCCGAAGTGAAGGTGGGTGTTAATTTTGTTCTCATTTTTCTCCATTTATTTCCATCCAAATTGAATAGATGAGCCGAAATGGGATCATCTTTTTCATTATAATAATTACTTCGAGCAGAAAAATTATTAAAATCTGTGATAAGCACTTGTTTAATCAAGTCCAAGTCCAATAGTATGACAGCTTTGCGAAAACCCAAGTAAAAGCCTCCAAACAAAGCTTGGCCTTTGCATTTTCGATAGAATTCATAGAACGGCTGTTTAAGAGATATTGTGTCACTAAGAAATATATTTTTGGGTTTTTCGTATATCACATTACGTTTTTGCCAATATGTATAGTGTTGATGTATGACAAAATATGCCAGACTAATTAAGGCCAACAATATATAAAATAAGATTTGTAAAAGTTCCATACTAATGTTTAGTTAGAGTCTCTTTGTGGCTTATAAGTTGAAACAAGAACTTGATTGTACTGAACATAATATAAAAAAGCATTTAATTTAAATACACAATTAAAACGAAATGAGAGAGAAAATGCATTGAGTATAAATATCGAGAGATGAAAATGCATAAGATAACCTAAAATTGTCATGAAATCTAAATTAGCTTTATAAAAATTCAAGAGAAGATATTTATTATTCGATTAAATCGAGTGAGCGTATATTTCCATTTGAAATATGTATATACATATTTGTTTGCATATTGCGGACCGATAGAAAAAATAATGGCAATACATTTGTATCATCTGAGCTGCTGATCCATTGAAAGATAATGTACGTAAAAGTTATAGAGGACGATCTAAGAATTTTGTAGCTTAATATCTTGTCCACACTGTTGCAAAATCGACCACATTCGGTTACTAAATATATTCTAAAGCTGGTTGAAATTTTGCAAAGTTTAACTGCGGGTAAAAAGCTTGTAAGAAAAAAAATAGATTCATATCGAACATAAGCTTTTTTTCCGTTTTTATATCTTGAAAACCTTTCATTCATAATGGGTAAAGGTACTGCAGAAATGCAGGCATATAGGCTAGCTTAACTCACCACAAATAAACATTTTTCGAATAATTAATTTTTGAGAATATATCAAATACTACCTATTTAATGAATTTTATAAGCAGTTGTTTCTTTTTTATATTCTTTTAAATCGGTATATAATTGTGAATGTTACTTGCTGCAAATTTTATTTATAACTATCCGAACTGGTGGGCTTGGACACCCTGCAGCTAGTCGTGTATTTCAACATGGTAGATAAGATAAGGATTTTCTGAAAGCTAAGATCCTTCTCTATGGCCATTGCACACATCACTCCTTTATTGCAACGTAATCCTCTCTCAAAAAACCAAAAATTTAAAGTTACTGAAAATAATTTTCAAGAACATATCTTAATCTAAACCGAAGTTATAATCACTAAAAAGCCAATGCCATTCATATACTTCATAACATTTTTAAAGCTTTAAACATGTATTGGCTAAGTTTTATTTATTTATTTACTTTAATTTGTTTTTTCTTTTTAAATAACACTACGCACAAAGGTCCCAATTGGAACAAAATTGGTAATAAATCTGTATCTTTAAAACTTATGATCCCATTACAAAATGATGTGTGTAAAAATCGTAGAGAATGACCCAAGCTTTGAGAATATTGAAATTGGGACCATCCTCCCAAAACACACGGTGAGCTACAGAGTGTCCAAATTGATTACCTCGGCCATGATAAACCTCGTTAGCCTAATAACTTTTATAAATATATATTTGAAAAACAACTGTTTCGACAAATGTTGAAGTTGAACAAAGAACGCTGATGAAATGATATAGTGGCTTTAGAAGCACATAGAAGAAACTAAATTTAGTTTTCGGTAAAGGAATTCAATGAAGTAAATATTTTGTCTAGGAACGGACCTACGAGCAAATTTGTAAATATAGACAAAATTATCTTAACAATTGCATTGGAAAAAACGGGTTTTATTATTGAACAAATTGTTTAAATCTATAAAACAGTTTGTCTAAAAATATTTACAAATTGTTAAGAAAACAATTTGCTAAATCAAACAATAAGACTTACTGGATTTTTCGTGAAATATCAAACAATATTTTTGTCTGAATTTATAATACAATGAGTCTAAAAATACTAATAAATATTAAAAAAAATAGTTTACTTAATCAAAGAAAAATATTTATTGGATTTTTTGTAATGTATCAAACAAAAATTTTTGTCAGGGTCATCGTCATCCATTAAACATTTATAAAATTTCGCTTTTCTAAATGTGTTAAAGTCTGAATGTTTATCTAAAAAATATAAAAAAAATTAATGAGAATTAATGCAACGACAGTAACGAATTGATTCACTCAAAAATCTTCAGTAAACAAACTTGGTACAATCGTATTCCTTTTGCTATCATTGTTGTTGTTTTTGTTGGTGTGTATGTCGTCATCGGGGTTGTTTTTTATGACACAGTTTTTCTTGTTGTTGTTGGTGCTTGCGTCCTAAATAAGAGCCAAACAAAAAATAATTGATTATGTAAAGAATATTTACTGAAAGTGAAATTTATTTTTAGACAAACTTTTGTTTGAAAATTTTTTGGTGATAATTTTTTCTGTGCAATACTCATCTGTTCCGCTAGTCTGATTGCTTTCTTAATAATTTTTCAAAAAATTCTTAATTAAAAAGTATTTTGTAAATTGAACTTAAGCCGCAATAGCAACTTCCAACTTATTAATGTATATCTTACCCACTACCTGTCTCAACAACAATGTAAAACACTGTACAACAAAAAAAAATTACATAGTTTTTAACGACTGATTCTGGCAGAGAAGGGCACCAAAAAATATATATATATATACTTATATCGGCGTTTTTAAAGCTTACATCTAGGATTAATTTTAAGGGGAATTAAAGTTATCTCCTCCTTATGCGCATAATTATAAAGGGTGTACCAACAAGAGCACCGGATTTAATTTTAAAGAAAAACACATTTGTATTTTGAATTAAGCAAACATTTGCATTTCAACATAAAGAAAAATAGTTCCAATTAAAAATAACATCAGACAAATGACCAGCATGAAACCTCTGGCACAGCGTTATTCTTTTGGGGAAATTCTGAATAACGTTTTTGCATAAATATGGCTGTATTTCATAATGCGCCGTATTTAATCTGTAAGATCTTTAGCTGTTTCAAGCTTATTCGCATACACCTTTTCCTTCTCATAGTTCTAGAGAAAGAAAGTCTATTGGCGTTAGATCGCTCCATCTTGGTTGCCAATGCTGATTGCAAAATCGAGAAATGACACGGACTGGAAACAGTAACACCATTGTTTCACCTGCTATGTGGCAGGTCTCACCGTCTTGTTGAAAAAACATATTCTCCACATCAATTACATCCAATTTGGGCCACAAAAACACCCCTTAACATATCGCGACATAACTCGTATTAACAAAATGGTGGAAAATTTGAATCCGGCGCTCTTGTTATGACAAAAATACACACATTGAGATGGTTGCATGGAAAACTATTACGTCGAAAAAACGTCGACATAATGCTTTTAAAGAATTAGGTGCTCATTAACATTTTAGGTGATACATACAAAAATATTCCTTACAAAATTTCCTATACGTGGGAATATCCCATGTTAAGACATATTTTCTTCTTGAACCAAATTTGGTCCGATTTTTTACTACACATACTTCAAAGCACTTTTTTACATATTTGCGTATTTGATTATTTTTAGCAATTTAATTACAGTCTTACTGTACAATTTGCCCATTTTTGTAAAAATTTTTCTTTATTTTCTCTACTCTATTCAAATTTAAAATTTCGTTTTAAATGTTTTTTGTTCTTTCTTTTGCTTTCACCATACTGGTCTTATAATTGATTAAACATTATAAATACCCTCATAATATTGTTTGTGGAAAAAAATAAAAACAATTTTCCGTTCAGCTTTGGCAAAACCATCATCAGATCGTTTGAAATTGAAATTTTGTTATTTGGAAATTGGCCTTTCGAAAAAAAACAATCAAAAATATTTTCTATTAAATTAAGCAACTAAAAGCAGTTTTTTTAGAAAAACATTCTATTCATGGTAGTTTAAATTTAACTAAGCAGAAAAGTACAGAGAAAAAAGTCTTAAATAAAGCATAAAAAATGACGGCAGAAAAAGGGCAGATGTAAGTAGGTAGGAAGAAATGAACATTAATTTTATCTACTCTACTAGCAAAACACTAGTCAATAAAAAATAATAATAATAGTAACAGGCATTTTTACATATGTTTGCTTAAGAAGAAAATAAAATTATGGTTTACTTTCTTTTCTACTTATGTTAATGAAAAAAATTAAAAAAAAATAGATAAGACAACCCCTGTGTTTTGGTGCTACCAAACCTAGTATTAAATAGTTAAACCCATTTATTATGCTTGTTCGTAAAGGAATAGCCATGCTCTGAAAATAAAGCTGGGGTAATAAGTATTATTTGTTTAAAAAAAGCAACAGTAAAAGCATTAAGTCAAAAAAGGTAAAAAGTTTCTAAATAATGAGCATATGTTGAGTTTGTATGATTGTGAGTCATAGTAATGGTATTAGCTTTATATGATAACTGGATAATGAATAATGGCTACTCACCTGGAAAATGTAAGTTTATTTTTTTAGAGCATATGCTAAGGGGTTTTTCGTAAATCTTTATGAAATCTTGTTCCTTGAAGCAAAAAAAAAAATAATAATAAATAAGTGGATTATGGAAAAAATAATGATATAAAAGTGATAGAAGTAGAAAAACTAAAAAGAACCCAGTGTACGAACAGGTTTTGCCGACATGTCTTATAATGCATTTACTTTGCCTCGAATTCTAGTACTTATAGTCCAGGAGTCAGCGAAAAATTTGGTCAATTATATCTTCTCGAACGATAATTAGTGAGACGCATTAGGGAGTAATACCATAAAGCCATGTGAAAGTCAGCAGCAGTTCTGTTGGGGGCAGCCTCCAAAACACGACAAAAAAATTTTTTACAGTAATTTCCTCTTAACTAAAAATTCACTTGCTGATAGCTCACATGAAATAAATATATAAATATATATTTTTGCTGGCTGTATAGCGATGGAAAGACCGGATGCTTTTATAGTTGGGGCAAAAACTTCCACAGAGAGGTAAAATGTGGGGCCGACACCACATAGTATTTTCTTTTCGACATTTTTTCTGATCATACGCTCTATCTCAATTCCTTAAGGGGGCTCCCATACAGAGTAAAAAATGTTATAAAATTCTAAAAAATTGGCATCTACAGCTGTTAGGACGCCACTAGAGGGGTAAAATGTTGGAGCGGCCACCCTTTATTTTTTCTGTTTAACAATTTCTCTAAACATACCTACCTCCTATCTCCATTCCTTAAGGGGCTTCCATACAAAATTGTACGATACAGACTAGAAACATATTGAAGAAAAATTCCCACAACTGCCTAGGAGTTCCCCCTAGGGTGTAAAACCTATAACCGACTTCCATTGGTTTTTGTTCCCAATATTTTCTCAAAGTGCACTTGAACCCTATCTCCACCCCTTAGGGGGCTACCATACCAAAAAGATGGCCCTAAGCGAGTTCAATGGATGACTGACTCCCATTCGTTTTTTAGTACCAAAATTTTTTGTCGACGTACATATCCCTTATCTTAATTCCATAAGGAGGCAACCATACAAAATTTACAATACAGAATAGAGTTATATTCAAGAAAAAGTCACATAACTGCCTAGGAGTCCTCTCTCTATTATTTTTTTGCTCCCAACATTTCCTCAGAACACACTTGACCTATATTTCGACCCCTCAGAGGGCTCCCATACAAATAAGGTGGTTTAATGAATTCCGCTCCTGCAGCGCCGATAATGGCCCTAGACGGGTCAAATGTCTGACTGACTCTCATTAGTTTTTTATGATCAACATTTTTACTGAACTATATACTACTTCCTATCTTCATTCCTTAAAGTGGCTTCCATTATACCAGCTTTTTTGTATGGGAGCCCCCTACGGGGGTTGAAATGGTTTGCCAGTACTGTGGTCCCATAATTTTTTTTCTAAAAACCGGAGGAGAAAATTTGTTCCACCGTCAACCTATTTTTAAAATTATTTTTTTTTTTAAGTTTGCTAGCAGTTTTGTCTCATAATTTTTTTTAATCTGATGAGAAAATTTGCTTTCCCCATGCATTACTCTGTAATTTGTCAACCGATTTTTAAAATTTGGTCCCCATTCACAACTCTGTCATTTGTCAATTAATTTTTAAAATTCTATATTTGATTGAAAAGTTTTACTTGCAGGTTGGTCCTACAATTTTTTTTGGCGAAAGATGCTGGGCAAATTTGCTCCCAATTATTAGCTCTGTAATTTGTAAACCGATTTTAAAAATTATTATTTGTTTAAAGTTTTGTTTCATAATTTTTTTAAAAAATCGGTGGAGCAATTTGCTCCCCGAAGCATAACTCTGTCATATGTGAACTGTCCAAAACGGTCCAAACTGTCCAAAAACGGTCCAAAAAGTATAATTTTTAGACGCAGTAAGTCTCACGAAAGGCTGTCACTAGATCTCAAAAATGTTTTGCGAGTCACCATATACAGAAAAAATTATCACCAAAAAGTTTTCAAATAAAAGTTTGTCTAAACATAAATTTAATTTTCAGTAATTGTTCTTTACATATTCAATAAATTGTTTGTTTGACTTTTATTTAGGACGCAAACACCAAAAACAACAAGAAAACTGTGTCGTAAAAAAAATCACGATGATTCCACACACACACAAATAACAACAACAACAACAATGCTAGCAAAATCAATGTATCAAGTTTGTTTACTGAAGATTTTTGAGTGAATCAATTCGTTAATGTCGATGCGTTATTTCTCATTAATTTTTTTAGAGTCTTTAGATAAAAGTTCAGATTTGAACACATTTAACAAAGTGAAATTTGATAAATGCTTAATGGATGATGATGATTATAACCCAGAGAAAAATTTTGTTTGATATAAATATTTGTTACTATTTTTAGACTAATTGTTTTATAAATTCAGACAAAAATACTGTTTGATATTTTTCAGAAAGTCTAGTAAATATTTTTATTTCATTTAGTACAATTTGTAAATATTTTGAATTAAATTATTTTATAGATTTAAACGATATGTTCACTGAAAAAAACACGTTTTTTCAATGAAAATTATTAAGATATTTTTGTATATATTTACAGACAAAATATTTACTATTTCATTGAATTCCTTTACAGAAAATTAAATTTAGTTTTTTTGTGTTGTTTAATACATGTAACAGAACACATTTAAATTTCATTGCAAGGTGAACTCGATCTACGGTTAGTATCCGCACAAACAATTATAGTTTCTCGCTTCATTTCAACAGATATTTTGTTAAAGAAAATGTTTGCTCTAGTTTGCCCCATTTTCAATTATTTAATTTAAACAATTTTCCTTTTCAACTGTTTCTATTTTTGTGGTCAGATATCCATTCAAAAATTATTTGTCTGTCCTATTGTCTGTATGGTTAAATGCCTAACTGTTTAGTCCCTAATAAAACATTTACCACACTTTCAAATTGTGTATGCTCTAATTTGCTTAACAATTTTGTGGTTTTTCTTTTAAGAAACATAAGCTTTTCTGCTTAATGTTGCTTTGTTACAAGATATTGGGTTAGTAGGCGTTCATTATTTAAACTCAGATGTCAGTTGTAACCGCAAACATTTTTCATCTATTTATTTATTATAAAGCATTTAATTTAAAGTTTAACACCAAGATGATGATTGAAATGTAAGTGTTTAAAGAAGTGCATGACAAATGGAAAATTTAATAAAAATTTATTGTAAAAAGCTATTTATTTGTAATAAAATTAAAATATTTAATTGTTAGGCGAGGGTTCGTAACGTTATATTCAGAGAGAAACAGCATGATTAATATTAATTAATTAATTTTTTATTTATTTACTAAATGCTACAAATACAATTACAAATGATATCATAACTTAATTTAAACGACAATAGTAACAAAGACCTTCACTCGTTGTAGTGAAACAGACCAGAGTCTATGGTGGGAATCGAACCCAAAACCTCCACACTGACAGGCTAGCACACTACCACCCACTAGCCTACCGAGGCACCATGCATACGAGAATTAAATCAGAGCAATTTCCAATATTTCCGTTTGCTTAGAGTGATTTAATTCTGGTATGCAATTCTCACCAATTTTTTTTAAATTACCTATTTAACATATTCACAATGTTTCGCGCATTTTCTATAACTATGCTAAAAATCTACATATTAAAATTTTTTTTCAGATTTCACTATGCAACAAGAAAACTGCTAAGAGTACACTATATTTTTTTGATGTGTTATGGTCCCCTAGGTATAAAAATAGTGGACATTTTAAATTCCTTAATCAAACAAAAATAGTTACTGGATTTTTTGTAATATATAAAACAAAATTTTTGTCTGGGTCGTCATCATCATCATCCATTAAGCATTTGGGAAATTTCACTTTGTGAAATGTTTTTACGTCTGAATGTTTATCTAAAGACTATAAAAAAGTGAATGAGAATTAACGCAACGATATTAAAGAATTGTTTCACTCAAAAATCTTCAGTAAACAAACTTGGTACAATCGTATTCCTTTTACTGTCATTGTTGTTGTTGTTATTTGTGTGTATGTCGTCATCGGGGTTGTATTTCACGACAAAGTTTTTCTTGTTGTTTTTGGTGTTGGCGTCCTAATTAAGAGTCAAACAAACAATTCATTGATTTTGTAAAGAACATTTACTGAAAATGAAATTTATTTTTAGACAAACTTTTGTTTGAAAAATTTTTTTGGTAATAATATTTTCTGTGAATAGTCTGATCCACAAAAAATTTATGGATGAATTATAAGAAAGGATATAGGCTACAAGGTGTGTTAAAGGTTAGGTAGCTACTTTTAATATAATGAACGGTATATGTTGTTATATAGGACGAATTTTAACGATAAAACTCTTTAATCGTCGGCAAGATTATATTTTTCAAAGTAATAGTCTGATCCACAAAAAACGTGTGCGTGGACAGGCTGGAGGCTATAAGGTCAGTAAATAAATTTGCTTTTCTTAGCACAGTGGACGCTACAAGTTATTGGATAAGACCATATTTACTAATAAAATTCTTAAGTCTTCGGAAAACCCACATCTTTCAAACTAATAGTCAAATCTACAAAAATTTATAAATGAGTTATAGGCCAGGATGTAGGTTATACATTTTGTAAAAATTATACAGCTATTTGTACCACTGTGGGCGCTATATATTGTTATATAAAAGCAATTTTACCGATAAAATTCGTTAGTCGTCGGACGTCTTATACCTTCCAAATTATTTGTTTTATTAACAAAAAATGTATGCATGAATTATAGGCAGGATATAGGCCTTAAGGTCAATACAATAGTAGTCACCAGTTTTATTACAATGGGCGCTATGTATTGATGTCTACGACCAATTTTACCGATATAATTCTTAAGTTTTCGAAAAACCCATATCTTCCAAACTAATAGTTTGATCCACAGAAGCCAAGGATGTTCGCTATAGATTCTGTAAAAATTAGACAGCTAATTTTAACACTGTGGACTGTTATGTAAGACCAATTTTGCCGATAAAACTCTTTAATCATCGGAAAGCTTATATCTGCCAAACTATTAGTCTGATCCACAAAAAATATGTCTGGAAAGGCTGTAGGATATAAGCTCTGTAAAGCTATTGTAATAGCTATTTTTAATACAGTGGGCAAAATATTTTGTTAAAAACGACCAATTTTAAAAATTCAAAATGCATTAAACAAAAATTTTAAGTGCATTCAAATTTCAAAATGTACTAAAAATATATCTTAAAATTGAAAAATACTACTTCATTTGTATATTAATTTAATAACAAGTGGTTTCGGAAGCAAATTACATCAAAATCATTGCGAAGTTCGAACTAGTAGAAAAATTTGAAAAAGGTGTATATTTAGAAAAACTGATGTAAAAGTCGCATACACAAGTCTTTTTTTTATTACTCCATAATATTTGTATTAAAATTCCACAAAATTTATAGGTACTCTCGGGTATACTTTTTTTGTATCTCTACAAGGATTTAGAAAAGTTGAACTAATTTTTTGTTTCTGTATTTCCTCTTGTAAACCTTAGCTGAAATAGCAAATATATTAAGTTAAATAGTTTAAAATAGCTGATATAACACTAACAAAAAAAAAGTTACTTTGTCCGAAAACGTCTATCATAAGCGATTAAAATACTACAATAAATTTGATATAACAATCAATAAAGATTGACAACCCAATTCTTATCCAATGGTTAAAAGGGCATATTTTTAGAACCAGATAACATAGTAATAAATAAGTTTAATTTTTATATAAACTGATTTGTTGGCTTTAAATTTTTTTCAAATTCGAATTTTTCCGCAGCTAGACTGCGTAATGATGAAAAATATATTTTTTTTAGGTAAAATTGGAAAATTTTCTAAATTTTTTGTTTATTTCAAATTATTTTTATTAAGAGTGGAGTGTTGGAATATTCAATTCAATTTTCATTTATGAAAAATTTATAAAAAAGAAAAATGGCAAAACAATGACCAAAAGGTGGGGATCATGTATAGAAGTTTGCATAACTTTTAAACTTATAGAGAGCCCCTTATCCATTGGCGTAGAAAGAGCTTTTGGTAGGTGGCCCCCAGACTTGATTTTGCCCCCCCCCAGAATTACTGAAATATTTAATAAAAATTATTAAAAACTTCTCTATGTTTGGAAAGACATACATATTAGTATTCAAATCGTAAATGTATCCCGTTTACTTACCGAAATCATTACAATTTTTATACAAATTTTGTTTCCAATAATTGCCAAATTTTTGTTTATTAAGTAAAAACCCTAAACAAAAACTTGCGAGTGTGTTTATTTTATTCTGGTCATACATTTTTGTATTTTCTCTAACAAAATATAAAAAGTAGTACATACAACATTTTAAAAACCTATTGATACTGGGTCTAGTTGTGCATAAAATTAGTCCATCAGCAATATGAGTTTTAAAAGTTTTAGACCTTCAAAAAACTTTCATTTCGATGGTCATAAGTTGACAACACGTAACTGCTTTTTACAACTTTTCAGTAAAAGAAATTATGTTATAAATACGCTGAAAGCGTTGCTAGCATAGAAATAAAATAGCAGAAAATTATTTATTTCTGTTATTTTATTTTGAGAATGGGAACGTTTTCTGCGTTTTGTGAAAAATAATAAAAATTCAGTTACAAGTTGTGATATCCAAAAGTTTATAACGACCCTTAACCGCAAGAAAATCGGAATCCACAATTTCTAAATTTTATACTAAATGCATACTTCTTTTATTTGAAAACGTAATATTACTTTAATATTGATTAAATAATACTATTTGCTTTGATGTATGTCTATGACATGCTTTAGGTTTTATTGAATTACTTTTAAGATAACGTATGCTTGTTTGGATACGATTTTTTGCTTCAACAATTTCAACAATTTAAGTTTTGCAGTTCTCTACTTGAAACAGAGAATTTTATATTTATTGGTGTGATTGTTTCGAACTAATTTGCCTTTGAGTCTAAACGATTTTATTGCGCAAAAGTCCGTAACGTGATATTCAAAAAATTAGACGGGAAATTATTCTAAGGAACCAGGGAAAAATTTCCAAAAACAACGTTGTTCTGTTCTGCCGTGTATGCTGTGAATTTTCTTTGGAAGAATACCTACATAAAAAAAATATGTAAAAAATAATTGAAATTTAATTCTATGTAAAATACATAAAATCATTCAAACAGGTTGTCAATTTACAACGAAAAGCTTTAAATTTGCTAATGCATTTGTTAGGGTAATTAGGAATGATATACACTGAACAAAATTCACTTCTGCCATTGTTCATATAACAGTACATTTGTGTATTTCGATGCTTGTCCATATATTTACTTCTCTTTAAAGCACCAAAGTCGATTATCCAAAGTCGATTATAAGATTCTTCTAAAGACGCCAGAGCAAAGCCGATGAAACATTGGGAACAAAAATGGAATAAATTGTTTTATTTGCATCTAAAGTAAAGAAAAAATCTGATCATAAATAAATAGCCTAAATAATAAAACAGACAATATAAGATTTTTTTTTTTTAGATTTGTGTATTACCTTTTAGCTAATTGACCAGAAGTTTTTAAATGTAAATAAAAATTCCTTTTTAATTACAGTTTTCCCGACGTTTCGTAATTAAAAAGGAATTTTTATTTATATTTAAAAACTTCTGGTCAATTAGCCAAAAGGTAATACACAAATCTATAAACTTAAAAACTGACCATATGAAAATTAAAATAAGATTTTTTGTTTTCATCAGATTTAGGGCCATTACGGCTTAAAATTTTCACAGTCGAATGGACTATTCAATGAAATTATAAAACTATTGATTTTTTTATGATGAACTTTAAAAATTTCATAGAATTTAAACTTTTATCCACTCTAACTTGGTCGCCGTTTATTCGATCAGAGCCATCATTCGACGCGTAATATAGTAGCCTTTCAAATAATAAATAATTAATTTTAAACGAACGAGCCTTTGATTCTGAATGCCGCTTTAACAAGAAGTATACACCGGAAAACGAATGTGAACCGAATGTCAAACGAATATGAACCGTTATATTATGCACAATGGCCGAAATGAAATTTGTTATTCCTTTTTTGCGTTTAGCATATCATAATTATTCTAAAAAATGCTTTAGGAAGTTAAAAACTTAAAAACATAAGAGTTTGTAAGGCAGTGTTTGTTAGTGTTAGTTAGGGAAATCCAAACCTGGATTAAAAATGTCTAACTATGCCAATTCTCTTATCAAACTTTTACATTATAATGAAAAGGCCCTAGCTAATTTGGCAAAAAAAAAACATGTCGAAGTTAGAAACATTTTAATTTCAATTGGTCATTTCTGGTTTTGATCATGAAAAAATATTTGTTTTAATGTAATATATTTTTTTTAAATATCGGACGATTTCAAATAAGAATCGCTTATTTTAATTGTTTATTTTATTTTTTCTAGTTAGAAACATTAACTAAAAAAGTTTTTTTTTTCAAAATTGGCAACACTTTCGCACCCCATCATAACTCAACAAATAAACATCATACAAATATCAAAGAATTTCGGTAGAACAAAATTTTTGGGTTGTCCGTTTCAAGAATTATGACTCAAAATAAAAACATTTCTATTTTGCATAAAAAATATTTATTTCATTATTGCGGTCTGAATAGTTCCGAAACCATTGAGTATATAAAAAGATAATGTTAGATTTTTTTTTTGTAAAAAAATTAGACAACCTCTTTTTAAGTTGTGATAACATCAGTGGAATAGTTTCTTCAAAAATCCAAATTGTTACAAAAAAAATTAATAAAAAAAATGTTTCGACTGTTTTTGTAGTTGGGGAACCATAATGCATCAAAAAATATAGTGTTACTCCTTGGCATTTTTCTTGTTGCATAGTATTATTATAGAATGCTGCAAAGCTGCCTGCATTGATAAAATTTTAAAGTTATAACAGGGTAATTATATGTCAAATCAAGTAAGAGTTAGACATGACCCCTTTTAATTTTGGTGAAATTTGGTCAGATGTTGTCATTCATCATTAAACGAATTTATGTTAAAGGAAAAATATTAAACATGTTTATTTCAAAAGTTATGACGTATTCAAAATGTCACTATTTCGCCAAATTTACAGAATGTATTGAGCTTAGTTTTTAAATGTCTCCTTTAAAACTATTTTATATACAAGGATGTTTTGTATGCCATTTTAAAGAGGATATTTTGGCCAACAAAAAATACATAGAACAAAAATTTGTTTTGGAAAATTACTTATGTGCAAAGTTTTGAAAATTTCTAAACTGACTAAATCAAAAACCTATATTTTGTTCGTCTGATTTTTTATATAATACCTCTAAGTGTTCTTGATAAATCGTGAAAATTTGGAGGAGGTGTTTTTTTTCTTTTTTGAGTAATGATTTTTTTCTTTCGACACCTTAAACAATATAGTATCAAAAAATAATTTAAATTTTAAATTTTGAGCAATATGCATTAAATTTAATTTAATTTAAAGTTTTTGAAGTAGAAAATTTTATAACAATGACAATTTTGTGCATTTGTTTTCTCGGCGAAATTTTAAGTTGGAAATTTTAAAAAGGTAAATTTTTTGTCATATCTTAAAAAAGAAAAAAAAACACCTCCTTAAAAATTTCAGTATATTTTAAGGACGTTCAGCAAAAAAAAAACTATAGGTTTTTGATTTAACCAGCTTTAAAAACTTCACAGCTTTGCAGATAAGTCATTTTTCCAAAAAAAAAAAATGTTTGCTCTATACATTTTTTGTAGCCCCAAATGTTCTGTTTAAAATGACATACAAACCAATCTTGTATATAAAATAGTTTTCGAGATATTTAAAAACTAAATTTAACACTTTCGGTAAATTTGCCGAAATAATGATATTTTGGATATGTCACAACTTCTGAAATAAACATTTCTAATTTTTTCCCTTTGGCATAAGTTCGTTATAGGCTTAAAGAAAACATCTCAAAAAAATTTCATCAAAATAGAAAGGGGTCGTGTCTAGCTATTAGTTGATTTGAAATGGAATTACCCAACAATATTTTTCATTTTTGGCCGCCCTCACCACACAGTACGCTATATTAAAGGAGAGATATGTATGTATCCTTGTTTTTCTTTTATTCTTTAATGTATTTATTCTTCATTGTTAAAACCCGAATTCAACTGCTTTCTTTTATAGTAATTTGTCATTTAAATTGTTATTGTTTGAAAGGAAATTGTTCGCCTTTCTGTATATATATATATAAATTTTTCAATTTTTCTAACAATATATTACATATAATTGCTGTGTTGTTTGTTTTAGATACATTTTGTAATTAAAAATCTATACAATATTGTATAATTTTAATTAAATTATTGTTATTGAAACTGTTTGCTATTGAAGCATTCATATGACCTCTTTTCACATAATGGCTTAAAATACGATTAGTTTTATGCCCACAACTAACTAATAAAATCATCGATAATTTGAAACCTTTATTACAAACATATAAATGAAAACCACACCAGATGCTAAATTATTTTTCAAATATTGAAATGTAATTGAAATTTATGGACACACACACACACAAGTTTTGTTTTTGAAAAAAGCTATATTGTTGAAAACAAACAAATCCTTACAGGGAACAATGTGCAAAAAGCTATATTTTAAATTATATTTTAAAATGGAAAATAATACAAAACATATTATTTATTTACTTACATATATACATAAAAAAGCGCAAAACTAGTTTGCTATCCTGCAAAAGAAAACTTGAGTGTTTGGGATTGAACTGCCAACCAACCGGAATAGCTTAAAAGGTTCTTGACCTTGCTTAATATTCAATTTTTTTTAAAATAAAATTTGACTTTTAACTAATTCTTTTTCTTTCTTGATTTCTTTACAGGTAATTAATTACTATTATTATTTGGCTTTCTCCTTAAATTAAAGGTAAGCTCTTTAAAACTTACCAAAATTATTTTAAGCAACATTTCTTAGTATTTAAAAAACTAACTAATTTTACATAACTCAGTAAAATATAAAAAAAGTATTTTGTCTTATATATTTTAAGCAATTAATAACTAATTTAGTTAATTAATAATCTCTTGAATACCATATATGTAGCTTCATAAATTATAATCATCGTAAGAAGACTAGCTTAAGGCATTAGAAAAATATTAGATATTTCTCACACACACACACACATTTAATAACAGCGTTAAAGATTTTTAATTATACTTGCGAGCGTTGGAAAGGAATGTGAAGAAGTGAGTAATTAAGCGAGCTAAAAGTGTAGCAAAGTGTTTAAGAGATTAAATGAAGTCACACAACATTATTTCAAATTATATGAAGGGCATTGTCTAAACGTTATACTGTGCTTATGGACAACTTAAAGAAACATTTATGTAAATCATTTCTTGTTGTTGGTTTTTCCATCATGCTTTCTTCGTGATGCCTGAAGCTTCAAGAAAAATGGTTGGAAGAAGAAAAACAAGATAAATCTACTATAGATGAATTACATACTCAAAATACATGCTATAAGTATCAAAAAATGCTGCTAAAGACTCACAAAAAAGTAGTGTTAAAGAATTGACATGAGAGAACAGGTACACCGAAAGAAAACTTCGGTTTAAATTTAAACATTTCATTTTTAACTATTTGTACTAATCGTGATTTAAAATTTTAAAGTAAATAATTTGTCTTGTTCGAAATTTTTATTTTTATTGAAGCAAGGACACTAGGTCCTGCCGTAATCCTTTATCGTAAAAATAATATAACTCGGGATGACCCCTATGGGAAGGAGGATAGAGGCTTCCCCTGATTTCATCAGAACACATTCCATTGTAGTAACGATAAAACAGCGAAACTCACCCTACAGTGCATCGATGCTCCTCAATAGAGCTGGTTATCCTACTGTCGCCGATGAGCTTCTTTGCCCTATCCTGCACGCGATAGAGTAACTTCAAAATAGATTTTGAAGCACTCGCCCATACATGAGAATCGTACTCCATAAATACTGAGGAGATCAAATGAAGTGAAATATCTTTTACACCGTCTTAAAAACCAAGGCACTTGAATGCTTCTTTTGAGACTTGAAAAATATGATCAGTCCATCCAACGTCACAATGAATCTTCATGCAAATAACACAAAGAGCATCTAATTTCGCAATATTTACACCAGTCATAATTACAGATAGAGCAGCAAGTTCGGTCATGCGTTTGCTTACGCACAGGTATTGGGTCTTACTGGAATTGAAATCAACCCTATTCGCACGACCCCATTCGGAAATTTTTATAAGATCTTCATTAAGTGTTTCATTCATGGTTTGCCTCATCGCCCCAATCTCCGAAAGGCTTGGCCTAGTACTGAATGAATATGAATGGCAAATGCTGCTATCATCTGCAAAAGAATAGATAGGACTAGAAGTTTATTTTTTTAAGTTGTGGTAAGATGTTTTTGTGTTTTTTCGCCCTAGTTATTAGAAAACAGTACAAATTTCTTTCCTTGTTAATATTCCATCAAAGTAAAACATTTTTTAGAGTTTAAGTGAAAAATTTGCCTTTTTCAAACCAATAAAAAATACTTATAAGAAAATAGTTCACATACAATTTCTTTTACAGTTAGTTCTAGAAAGCATACGTATTAGTAATATATAGTGTTGTCAATTATTCGGGTTTTATAATCGTTCGAATAAAATTTCATAATTTTTTCTTGTTCTAACAGCCGATTAAGTTAAAGCTTTTATCGAATATTCGACCGAATAATGAATAAAAATTTTCATTCGGATAACCACTTTAAAACCACGATTTTTAATATATGGTATCATAGCTCTTCGGGAAATGTTCTACCAATTGTTTTGAACGCATTTGTCCAATGACTGGTCAAAATGAGAATGATACAAAATATTCCTAAATCGTCACCGGTGAAAAGAGATCATATCACAAAATTATAACAAAAATCTTAGCGCAATACCCTCACTGTACAAGCAGATTTTTTACATATCAAAAATATTTTTTTTAAGTACAGTAATCGAACTAGTATTAAAGAAACCATTAGAAGACAAGTACCTTAAGTTTGGGTCTATAACATATCACTGAGTATCTTAATTATGTAAATTTACCTCTCCAATGACAACGTCATGTAAAAGTTACCGGCCTCGTTCATATTAAGTTCCGGAACTCGAACTGGTTAATAGTCCTTGGGCACCAGTCACTTGGCTTGTCTCGTGACAGGTTCTCCTCCCTCTAGGGTAGTTTCGACTTTTTAAATGTGGTAACAGACATTCTATCTTCAGCCAAACTCCGACCTACATATTATGTCTTCGATTGAATTAAGATAACTTTTCTTTAAATATTTTATCATTGGGTCCATTTTATTCTTGACAGATATCTTTGGATATTCACTGAAACTTTCAATGTGTATATTGTGTACTTTACGAAAATGGTGCAAGAGTGTAGAAGTTGTTGATCCGTGACAGTTGTAAGCCTTAGAACACTTTTTCAAAACAATTTGGTATTTCTTATTGTGTTCTTATAAATTTGTCCATACTGTAATTTGAAACGAAATCGTTAACGGAGTTACGTATTATCTCAATAATCCCTTACACAAGTATTTACAATTCGGTGTTATTTGCTTAGTTAACACATCCTATTGTTAACACATCCAATTTAAAGCAGTAATTAATTTAAAACTCTATTTTTCATTCATAAATGTAAACTAATTTTTATAAAAAGTGGTTTGAAAAAGTTTTTTGAAATTTTCGAATATGAGTCAAAAAACGTTCGAATAATTTTTTATTCTTAATTGAAAAATTTTGCTCGTGCGAACAAAAATGAAAAACAAACTAGGTTGAATATTCGAATTATTCTTATGCCAATGACAACATTAGTTTTTTTAGCAGTTAAATTTATTTATTGTAGATTCAATCAAATTGAACTAACAATAAGTAGTAAAATCTTAACTCTAAAAATTTTTAATTTTGAAGTCCAGCCAATGCCAGACAAAAATATTTGTTTCAGCGGCTGGTTCTTTGGTTGTCTACGTCTTTCATGTTCGGCTGAGAGGAAGGGTAGTCCTCCTTCTCAGCCGAGTGTGGTCTCTAAACTTAATGATATTTCGGGCTAGGGAATTTTTTTATGTAATTTCTCACGTGTTTAGAAAACACTGTCTTAACCAGCGGCACATCTTAATCTTTATGAATTCGCTTGTTTCTGATATATCATGGGGCTGCTGTAATTGTACGGAGTATTTTATTTTGTAGCCTTTGATTTTTTTCTACATTTGATGCCGAGGCAGTGCCCCATAACTGGATACCGTAAGACCATATTGGTTTTAGAATGGAGTTGTATAGAATATGCTTACGATATAGGCTTAGAATAGAGTTCCTTACAATGAGCCAATTCCTTTGAAATGCTTTTAGTTTCAATTGGGTCACCTTTGCATTAATGTGGGACTTCCATGTTAGACGACGATCAAGATGAACACCGACATATTTTACTTTAGTGTGTTGAAGTATAGTTTGGTTATATATTTGTATAGGTGGGCAGGTTTCTCTGCATAATGTAAAGGTAAAGTGTATACATTTTTGGTCGTTGATTTTAATTCGCCATTATTCCAACTGGGGCATATACTCTTGCAGTTTGCGGGAAGCTTCTTGATGGCTTTTGTGAACACTTAGAGAAGCTGTATTATCAGCGAATGTTGATATGTATATGATATGCTTACCAGCAAGTCAGAGCCATATATCAGGGGATTTTGCTTTAGTTCATGTATTAAACCTTCGTGCCGTATTTTACCAAATGCCTGAGAAACATCGACGAAGAGCGCAGAACAATATTTCTTTTTCTCGAAGATTTTTCTAACTTCATTCACGAATCTATATGTTTGTTCAATCGTGCTATGCTGTTTTCTAAAACCGAATAGATGGTTGAAATCAGCGTTGTCAACTCAGTGCTTTTAGCACCGTTTTTAGCGCTTTTTCAACTTTTCGAAGCGAAAAATTTTGGAGTTAGTGCTCGGTGCTCTCTTAGTCTAATTTTTGGTACTTTTATTTTGTAACGTTGGCACCAAACCCAAAATTCAAAAATTAATTTCTTTATCTAAAAATTTTTTTTCAAGTTTAAAATTTTTTTAATGTAATTATTTCCTGAACATGTTTTTTGCAGTCTTGAAGAAGAATGAAAAAAGTGGATTCCAGCAATCAGTGGTGCTTCATCTTTAATCTTTTAAAAGCGTCAAAACTCATAAAAACGAATTTTTTTGTACGTATTTCGTTTGCTTTTGGCACTTCAGATTTCAAAAACTTTCCGTTTCCAACGAAATTTTACATACATATACACATGTATATTCTACTCTTACGTACGCATCACGTGGCGTAAGGACTAGTCCGATACTTTTTATGGTATATTTTTATATGTGCGTCAGTTGTTTCTTACATACCATTACAAAAATTTTACCTAAATGACTAGGAGATATTCATAATCAATCTTACACTTTAAAAAGCTAAATCTTTTGTTTCCACCAGGCCACCATCTCATTTCTGGGCAAACTACCAACTAAATCTAAAATAACTTATTTTGATTTAACAAAGGCTAGAAATTTTTCTTTTAGTGTAATATTGCACAGCTTAATGATAGCTGAGTGAATTTTAGGTTAATTTTTTTTCTGCTCTCCAAAGCTGTTTAGCTATTAAATGTTGGATTTTTACGCTTAAGGTTACAACATAATTAATGCTCTCGGTGCATGAGCACAAATTTCATATTAATGCTTTCAATGTTTTAATTTCCATTCTTTGTTAATACGATGTTGTTGTATTTTTTTACGCTTACAATTTTTATAATATCATTTGAATTTGTTATGCCTTCAGCATATTGTGGTAACATTACAGGGTGTTACTAATTTCAAAAAGAAAGAAAAAATTCGACTGTTTTAATGTAATATTGATGAGGTTTTTTTTCGTTTGGATGGTTTCACATAAATGGTGGGATTTTAAATATGTGTGATGTAAATAGCGTAGAGATAATTATAATGTCTTGCATAGTGGTAAAAGTCAACAGGCCTGCAAATTTCAGGCCTTCTTGAAGGCCTGCAAGACCGATACACATTCCATTCTTTAAGCAGGGAAGAAGGAAGAAGTATTGTATTTTTAGATTAAAGAATAAGAAAAGTGCCTTGGAAATAAAAAAAATTCTCGTATTCATTCTTCGCATGCAATTTGTATGTATATACCCTGAAGTAAAACAGTTCTAACTGTACTTTGTCCTTAGTACTACTGAGTAACTCTACCCCAGGCAATATTCTGTGTTATAGACATTTAGCAAGTGCTTGTCATTGAGATTTCACTACTGACCTCGGAGCTATTGACTTACTATAGATTAGGCGGTTCTTATGGTTGTGGCGATTTTTTTTTCTTATGGCGTTTTTTTAAAGTTTTTTTCTCGCTTTTTGACGATACATTTTGTTATAGCGATTTATTTTAGTTTTGACACTTTTTGCCAGTCTTGGCGCTTTTTTCTGTTTTGGTGATTTTCTTAGTTTTAGCTATTTCTTTTTTCGGTTTAACACCTTTTTTCGTTTTGGCGATTTTTTCGGTTTTTGACGATTTTTTTTATAGCTTTGGCGTTTTTGTTGTTCTTATTTTTTTCGCTTTTTTTCGTTTTGGGGCTTTTTTCTATTTCTGAAAATTTTTTTTAATATTTTGCGATATTTTTAGTTTTAGCGACTTTTTTATGTTTTAGTGCTTTTTTCGTTTTGACGCTTTTTAGTCTTTTGGCGATCATTTTATTTTTTGTGTTTTTTTTTTGCGTCTTAGCGATTTTTTTTAATTTTGGTGCTTTTTTCCTTTAGGCGCTTTTTTCATTTTGGCGATTTTTCGCTTTAAATTTTTTTTAATTTTGAATTTTTTTAGTTTCAGCGTTTTTGAAAATTTGAACAGTTTACCTTTTACGGTTTCCGAGATACAGCATATTGTCTAAATTACATAGTCAAATTACATTAACTGATAAAACACCCTTTCATTTTTATGTTTTTAAAAATCAGTGCTAATTGATGTAGTCTATTCTACAGGCTACACCATTCATGCTAACTTTGAAAATTTTAAGTGTCTGTATATTACGTTAGTATTTCAACATTTTTCGATGCTCGCTTTAAACCACCCTTTAATTTTTAACTGTCATATATTTCTTGTTGTAGCGGGCAAAGTTTTATATATTCTGTGAAAAATTCAGGTCCGTACCTCTTAAAGTTGCCAAAAAAACCGCCTGTGACAGACGGACAGTCAGACAGACACGCGGACGGACGGATAGCGTAGCGAAAGCAATAGGGTTCCTTTACACTTTTGGTGTACGAAACCCTGAAAAGTGTGTACCTCCATTGGCCTTTTAACATATATCTATATATACAGTGTTTTTGGTCGAGTGATTGGTACGTTGCACTTCAAACCTGAAGGTTCTTAGTTCGATACTAGTTGAACTTAAAATAACAAACTTTGAAAAAAAATATGAAATTAATAAAAATAAATAAAGGAACGGAATAAGAAAAATTCAAAATGACGTTAACGACGCCAATCCACATCGAACCATTTTTTTCATATATTTTCAGTTCTAGTGCTGAAAATGTTGATGATTTTCAGCGCTTCAAAAGCGCTCTTGTGAGCAAAAATGTAGTACTCCAATCCGGGAACTCGCCATACAAAAATCAGCAGCGATATCAGCAGGTTTGTCAGCACTAGTAGAAACCTGCTTTATTGGAAGCAACTTTTTTTGCTTGGTAGTCTTCAAAATATCATGCCTGAAGAGGCCTGTAAGAATCGCTACATTTGAAAGCGACCGTGGAAGGCCTGCGCCGCAATGATAGCATGGGCAAAAATTAAATGAGTATGGAATGCGGCCTTATGTCTTCTAAAAGGCCTCTTTACTCCTGCAATTTACCACTGGGTTTTTATGCAAGTAATAAATAAGTATTTAGTAAAAGCGAAAATATGGCAAATTAAATGAATAAAAAATGTGAAGAAATATGACTATTAAATTTATTCATATATTCTTAAACTAGTGCGCAGTTATTCCTTGGAGCTGTTGGCTCTTTTTGGCGACTCCAAAGTAGAGTTTCTGAGGCAACACATTAACATCGTTAACATTCTGTTTTCCACCTGTTATGAACTTGACACGAATTTAAATTTTATTAACTTATAGAATACGAAATGTAATTCATAAGCTTCATCATAGAAATTTATTTAATATAATTAATTAGATAAAATAGTATTTCTCTTGGTATTTTTATTTCTGACTACTTTTAATTATATATATTTTTTTGGTAAAATTATGACCTTTGAATTTTGCGCATATATTGGTTATATACTAAGATCTTTGACGCGAAGCCATCCGTTCCAATGGTTCTAGGCACAGTCTTCCGTTTATTTAGTTAAGAGCCTGAACAAAAGTTAAAAACTCCGAAGAAAGTGTTATATTTTTCTACTATACATCTAACTTTCGTTTTCACAATGTACGATCAAACGTTAACGTCGACTTTAACAGCGAGTTCGGCATACAAAACTTGCCGTTAAAGTCTATGTTAACTGTTAATCATAAAAGGGGAGTAAAGGAGTAACGTTATTGACTAACTGACTGACTAATTCATCATTGCCCAGCCCAAGCGAGTAAAGCTAGAAACTTGAAAATTTTTGTGTTGGCTCTACTCCCGATGTATAGATCCACTAAGAAGAACTTTTGGGAAATTCAAATGCCAAGAGGATAAAAAGGTATAAATTGTATTCATCTCTCCTTAAGAAGCCCTCAAATATGTTTTCGTACTTTGTGGAAATTCGAATATATAAAAAGTAAAATTCGTATTTCTTTTAGAAACTTTTTTTATTAACTATTTTTTATGTATACATACGAGTATATATATAGTAAATGAATATTTTTAGTAGAAAAACATTTTGTATGTAGGCTTCCATTTCGAGGCATATATTCACTAAGAAGGGATTTTCAGAAAATCAATTTCTAAGGGGATAAAAAGTGGTGAAAACGGATAAGCTCGGTACAATTTGAAAAACACCATAATAAAATAAAAAAAAAATTTGTACCTTTATGGTACAAACAAGATTTTGCTACTATTTTGGTAACCCATTTATCTATTAAAGTGATATCATAATACAAAAAAAAATATAGTTGAGTTGGGTCATAGTCGTGCATATGACAATAATAAAATAATGATAAAAGCACATTTCATAAAACTTTTCCCCATTAAGTAGTATCTCATATCTACTATTTGATTTATCGCTGCCCCAGTGTGCATTATTGTAATTTATGTTACACAATTTTCCTTTAATTAAACTTTAATTGCAGCACCCGCCTAACTTTAATTATTTTCATATTGTTTATGTCTCGGTTTCCTTTTTTCCTGATACTGCAAGGGTATGAAGGCGTAAATGTCATTAACATTGTCAACCTCTAATGTTTATTTAACATTTTTGCTTTCGGCTTAATGTCCTTTTACTACTCTCTCTCTGCCCCTTTACTAAAGCATTTCATATCCTGCTAATGTATCTGTTTATTTTAAGGGGGTCTACGCTATTTGTCTTTTACTTTAATTAAATAATAAGTAAATTTTAATTTAATTATGACTACGTTTAGTAACAAAAATTTTGTTTTTGTTGTTTGTTCATACTTTAATAATGTGTTTTTGGAGACACATTTTGTATTCACAAATATTTTGTTTGTTTTATTCTGTTTTATGTTGTGGTATAAATAACAGCTAGAATAATATACAACTTTTGTTGTGATAACATTGTTATATTAGTGATGGTCTTTGCATGTCACATCTCATTAGTCTCTCAATTCTTTAAGTTGGTGTAGGTATATAATTTTTGGTTATACTATTTTTTAACACACAAGTTCAAAGGACTTTTGCTTTCGTTAAGGATAGTGGGTCTGTGGTAAAAAAAAACTGTCTCTAAGGAAATACGGTATTTTTTACAATAATAAATTTTACTCGTGATAAAAGTATATATATTTTTTTTCTACACTGTTGCCATAATCATTTTAAAACAAACACTTGACAAATACAAAGAAAAAAAAACAATTTCATAATTAAAAATAATTTTCGTTTTGAGTTGACATTCTGTCACAAAGCCACAAAGTGAAAAATGGAGAGGGAAAGAGAGAGAGAGAGAGAGCCCCACGGGTCATGCATAAAGGTGATAATTACAGTTATTTAATAATTTATATAAATTTTCATTTAACTTTTTACTGTCATTGTAGTTGTTGCTGATCACTTAAATATTGTAATTGTTTTTTCCCCTTTTCGCAGGTTATTTTGAGAATTTTTATTTGCCGCTGGTTGAGAGTTTAATTTGCACTTGACATGGAAATTTTATTTATTTTCTTTTCTATTTCCTGTGTATTTTCAGTGTAAGTATTTGCTTTTATTTGAAATACAGTTTTTGTTAATTTAACAAAATTGAACAAGAAAATTCAATTTAAATCAACAAAATTTTGTTGTAACATAAAAATAATGTGTAAAAGTGTTGTAAAATAGGCCTGGAGTAAAAAAAAGGTTTTCATGTTATATAAAAAGAATTACAAAAAAAAAACAATCACAAGTGTAAATTGAAAGTAAAAAATAAACATTTATTATGCTATTAAATCTACAAAAAATTAGACTGAATATTTTTACAACAGTATCGTTTTAAAAAATAAGTAGATTAAGTTTTATCAACGTTGGTAAATGTGTTTGTACTAATCTGAACTAATCTGAATATGGCTGATTCTCATTCTAAAATTACATTTTGAGTTTTTTTGTGAGAAGATAGGATTTTTATTATAGTTTACGCCTTATTCCATGGATCCTGCAATAAAATTATATTTTCGATTTTTTACCATTTTTCTGTATTGAGCGTTAACATTTGCTCTCGTGAATGATTTTTGCGAAAATGTGCATTGAAAAATTAGTAAAGGGTTTGAAAGCACTATATATACATCTACTCCCTAAAAATAAAAAATAAATAAAATATAATAATCGCAGGACGAAATGTAAAGTTATGATCACTTTTTCAATTTTGACTTGACCACTTTTTAATTGACATCAAAAAATTTAAAAAATGTTATATTTTAAAATAATTTATGCATGGGCAAAATTTAGGCTACATACAGAAAAATGTCAATGTAAAATCGTCGAAAACCAGGTTAATTTAACATTTTTCGGTAATGATTTAGGCGTTTCATATTAATTTAGCATGATTTACAATAATCTTGAAGGAACATTTATCCTTTTAAATTAAGTATATTTCATGTTGATTTAATATTGCAGTACAGTTAAATCAAAATGAAGTTGAGACTGAAATAATACGAACAATCATGTCGAATCAAAGTCATTTTGATTTGAAACAATGCGAATTCGATATCGGAACAACACGAAGCATCATGTTGAATCAAAGTTATTTCAAGTTGAAACAACGTAAATTTTATATTGAAACAACACTAAGAATCATGTTGAATTATAGTTATATCAAGCTGAAACAACATGACTTTAATGTAGCTCTTTTATTAATAATTTTACTTATGTGATGGTTATTAGCATAGACAACAGAAATGTTTGTGTTGTAGTTGGCCCCAGCCAAGATTTGTCCGCGCGCTAACCACTGCTGCCATAACAGCTTCGAACTTTACTGCAGCTATACACTAAATAAATGCCCATCGTATGAAAAATGAATTTCATTTTCATTTAATATGATTTAAATGACTATTTAACATAAATCTTACTTTAAATTAAAGTTATAGTCATATTGATTTAAAATAAAATGTATCGTTCAGAGCAAAATTTGTTTTAACAATAAAAAAAATTTAAATCAAAGAGATTTAAGGTTAGATTAATAATTTTTCGTTTAAAATTAAAATGAAGCAATGGTAATTTTAAGCCAGCAGCAGTAGAATTTCGCTGGTAATTCGTTGTTTGTCGTCTACATAGCCGACACATGTAAGATTAAATAACAAAAAGTCACACAACTAAGCACAACAGTGAACTGTAACAATGAAGAAAGCAAATAAACATCAACACACTTTAACGACAAATTATTTCATGTAAATTTAATATGATCTCAAATCGCAATTGCGTCATTTTACATTCCCATATTTTTCTGTGTGTAACTCTTCTTTTAAATAAGACTAATTTTAATAAAGCCAACTAACAATGTCAAATGTTATGTTAATTTCTAATAACTATTCGTAGCAAAATGCGACCTACCCAATATATTCTTCGAAAATATTACAACCCACAGTGCGGTAGATACAAAGTTTTTGTAAAGAAAATCAAAAGTTTGGAAATAGATAGTGTTCTTAATATCGTTTCTACCCCTCAGCTACTGTTAACTTTGTTTTAACGTCCTGAAATTTACAGATAAACTAGCTTTTTTCGACCCGTTGATGCACGGGCTTTAAACATATTGAGGAAAAGTCCTTAATGCGTTATTTATCGTCTATCTGGTCTAGCAATATGGACGAAATGACTCTGCCAAAGAAACCGATTTCAATACAAAGATTCCATTGAACAGATTACAACACGGACGCTTTTTTTCAAGAGAAGTTACACAATCAGGCAATTAATGCCTACCAGTTAATTAATTAATGTGTTACCTTCTTTGGGAAAGGGATAGTGTAGAGAGAACAGGTGGTGAAGTGGGAGAGAGATAGAAAGCTTAATTAATTTACAACCCTGCTATTGCGCGTTTTTTTGTAGAGCACTGTTGCAAGCCCCTCTGGTGTCAAGTAGAGGCATTGAGTTATTTAAGCTGAGTAGCCATTTTTATTCGTTATTTTACTTCGGCGACTTTGCTAGAATACCGACGAAGGAGGATATGTTAGTATTAATCGCTGCCGGTACTGCCAAAGTAATCAGTGCTATGCCTTCATCACTTTAACAGTCCAACAACAACCAACACTATAACACACCAATGCACATGAGAAAAATGCATGATGTTGTCGGCTTGCCTGGAAATAGTCTTGAACTCAAGACCTTAGGGTTTGTAGTCAAATGCGCTAACTACTCAGCCAACGGCATCCTTATGCGTTAGGTGGAACAGTATGTTTTTCTACAAATTGTGTGTTCGTCCGCAATTTTGATAGTAACAAACCTTTTATGTCCTTTTAAATAAAAAATGATTAAATCGGTCAAGAAATGTTACAGTTATGCGATAATCAAGTTTGGTCCCATTTCCACTTCAATGGGACCCAACTTCAAGCAAATCCTTTCAAACAAAAAAATAATTTTCAAATATTGCAGAGTTAATCAAGGTGGAGCCAACTTTCCCACCGATTTTCGGAAACAAATTATGGGACTATACTTCAGGCAAATCCTTTCAAACAAATTTTTTTTTAAGTCGGCTCACAAATAACAAAGTTCAGCATGGGGGGGGGGGACAAATTTGCCCATCGATTTTGAAAAAATATTAAAGAACAAAACTGCAGGCAACCCCTTTCAAGAAAAAAAAATAAATAAATTTGAAAATCATTTCACATATGACAGCATTAATCATGGGGAGAGCAAATTTAACCTCCGATTTTCGAAAACAAATTATGGGACTAAGCTTCAGGCAAACCATTTTAAACAAAAAAAAAAAACAGTTCAAAGTCGGTTCACAAATGACAGAGTTAAGTATAGGGGCGAGCAAATTTCCCTACCGATTAACTAAATAAAATTATGGAAGTAAGCCGCAAGCCAACCCTTTCAAACCAAAAAAGAATTTAAAAAATCGGTTGACAAATGACAGAGCTATACATAGGGACCAAATTTTCCCCATTCCTCTCCACACTTTTTCGAAAAAAATATGGGACCAAACTGCAAGCAAAACCTTTCAAACCAAAAAAGAATTTAAAAAATTGGTTCACAAATGACATAGTTAAGCATGGGGGAGCAAATTTTCCCATCGATTTTGGGAAAAATATTACAGAATAAAACTGCAGGCAAACCCTTTCAAACAAAAATAAAGTTGCAAATCAGTTCACATATGAAAAAGTTTACCATGGGGGGAGCGAATTTCCTATCGATTTTCGAAAATTAATTATTAGACTAAACTTTGGGCACACCCATTTTAAACAAAAAAAGAATTTCGATAATTGTTTCATAAGTCACAGAGTTAAGGAATGAGGGGAGGAGGGTGGGGCATAGTTCATATCCCTTTTTATTACAGCCTTGCGGCTAGAGAAAACGCGTCTTAAAGCTAATATTTGCAATAAAAATACCTCTATTTTGAAACGCTCTGGCTAATTCAATAACAAAAATTTTGCAGTGAGCTGCTTTGTAGTATTACCTTTCAAATAGCTGTAAATATGGGGTAAGTATTATTGCAAAAAAATGTTTTAACTACGAAATAATTAACGCACTTTTTTCAGCAAAAAAGAAACGGGGAAAATCTTCTTTTCCAAAATTTTAATTTAAACTGCGTATAACTTTTAACTGAGTAGACATTTTTGAACAAAATTTTGTCAGAATATTAGTAATTTTGTTTTTGCAAATCGGAAAACATTTGACTTCCCTACTAGCAAAACTGTAAGCCACTGTAGGTAAAAAAGTTTAAATTTTAATTTTTTTGTCGAATATCTCCGCTTACAGTGGAAACGCATAATTGTAGTATACTTTTATTACCTCTTCGTTGGGAGCATCTACGTGCAAAACTATTTTATCAGATCAAAAACATCAGCATGGCATAGTTTTAAATGTTTCAGAAGCCCAAGTTGACCCAATTTAGGGTCTTATGTCCCCACTCTCGAAACTTAAGCTCAGCAACTCTTTTTTAAATGCTTTATTAAATTTCACAAGAATCGGACTGTGTACTTAGACTCTGCAAATTTATTTAAATTTTTTTTCAAAATCCTCCACTGTGCATTGATACCAATGTTATTTTAACAGTGAAAAATATAGAATCAAAGAGTTTTAAGGTTAGATTAATAATTTTTCATTTAAAATTAATATGAAGCAATGGTAGTTTCAAATTATCAGCAGAAAATTTTCGCTGGTAATGCGAAGTTTGTCAGCTATTCGTTGGCTATTTGTCGGCTATTTACATATTTATACAACACGAACATCAAAATAAATAACAAGAACTCACACAACTCAGCATAACAGTTTATTGAAGCTATGAACAAAGCAAATAAACTCTAAACCACTTGAGCAACAAATTTTATCTCGTAAATTTAATATGATTTCCAATCAACATTGCGACATGTTAATTCTACATTTTTATTTTTTTCTGTGTGTGCCTGTTGCGAGCATGCTTGTAAGGGAACGTATTTCTTACCTCACTTATATGCTTTTTATGTACTTTCATACGTACTTAAATTAAGCCAATGTTGTATTTAATTGAAATAAAAATTTTTAAAATTTCAACAATTTAATCTTGGGGTTTCCTTTATTGAATTTCCTTGATTGAACTCCTTCAGAAGGCTGTCCTTTAAGTCTTTAGAGCTTATAAATTGCGCTTCTTATATAAATATAACGTTGGCCTGCTGTTTATAATATATATTTTTTCTATTGTGGTTTTGCTTTTAATGTTGTTGTCATTGTGTGTTGTCGGTTTTATGGCATCAAGTTCCTATTCCGAAGTATAAATTTTGTCATTAAACATGTTTTTGTATTAAAATGTACAATAATGCTACTACACATACTTTTAAGTATATGTTACATGCATTTGTTAAAGTATACATATATGTACATGATGTTATCCAGCTGTAAAAAGAAGCCGTATGGAGGCCTTGTAAAAGGAATCGCTACACTTTCTCTATGATATGCAGCTCTTGAGTGCAAACCACCGTTTTTGGTCGAGTGGTCTACACGGTGTAAAGAACTCTGACGAGAAGAGCGGCAGCTCTCGAAACATGTCAGTTCAACCCTCCGCGCAGTTAAATGTTTCGTTGTCTACAAGCTTCACATTTATCTCTAAATAATAATATAATTTAATTGAAACATTTAATTAAAGCCGAACTCCACACAAAATAATTAAATTTCTTTGAAAAAAGAATACTATACATTTTTTCTTAAACAGAATGAAAAATCTAAATAGAATCTCGTTTTTTTTAGGGATAGTGAAGGCCTTTTAGAAGAAGGAGTCAGCAGTCTTTTAAGAAAACTTGAAGTGAGAAAGACATTTTAGTTTTACCGCTGGGTAAATTTGCACGCATAAACTAAAACATATTCACTCATTTGATAGGGCTCATGAAAAGTAGGATCACTCTGAAATCAACGAAGAAAACTTGGTTATAAGATTTAACTTTAATTGAGCTCGGCAAAGCTTATTATAAGGATTAACTCGAGTTAAAATTGATTATACGATATGTATAAAATATTTTAAAATCCATAAGAAACTTCAACAATAAGGCTCTCCCTAATGTTAATATAAAACTCTGTGTAACAACATAAGTGAGTTTGTATATTTTATAATGATACTTTGTAGTATAATGCTGTTGTTTTAGCTTTTTCCTTCTTAACTCTTCATAGGATTTGTTATTCTTTCCTTCATTGCCGTAAAATGAACATCAACAATAACTTTGTTAGCAACATTGTTGTTCATATTATATATAGGATTGTTGTTGATGTTGTTGTTGCTTTTAGTCATTGCTGCTATTACAAATGATGCATTGCTAACATTTTAAACAGAAATTTGTTTGTATGGCCGTCATACACACAAGAAAACATGCAAACTCTTCTACAAATTACTACTGAATGATAAATGTCGCTACTTTTTATTTATTTTTTATTAAGTACACGAGGATGTGTGACTACATACATGTCGTATTTTATGTTAAATAAATGTATTAGAGTAAGTATTTCTTCCCTGCAGATAACGCGACTAGTTCATACATTCCTGTAAAGTACAGTCTATAGAGGACAAGGACAAATCCAGAGGCAGCCCAAATGTATGGAGAACACATGGTCGTTTTAGCATTACGATCTCATGTTCCCTAGCGGTATCTAATGTTGACATGGAGTAGTTTTATGACTAATCCGAAGCTGGATTATATGGTCCAGCTCTAGGACTGCGTAATATTTAATCGACAATGCTTTCTCCATACATTTGGATTACCTTTGGACTAGTCCTAGTCCTCTATAGAGTCTACTTTACAAGCATTTATGGACTAGTCGCGTTACCTACAGGTTATGAACATATTTTCGTTGGTGTGGGTTCTAAAACTCTCACTTACTCTCTGTGACTCTAGTTATTTATCATCATGAAAAATAAAAGTTATAAAATATTTTATCATTGTTATTGCTACTAATGAATGTTACACTTTTCCATACAGGAACTAACTCACATCAACATAGACTCATAGACACATACACATCTATAGTATATATCTAAATAAAAGATAACATTATATTTTACTAAGAAAAAATAAACAACTTTTTTTTTGTCTAGAAAGTTTGTTTTTCTTCCTTGAAACACTGCTGGTTGCTATTATTGGTACTACGACTATTATGTTTGTGTGAGAAAACATGTTTTGCTGTACTTTTATTATAACTAAAAAGAAATTTTAAAGAAATAGTTATTAAATTTTCCTGCACAAATTTTATATTATGTTTTTATTTTTATTATGGTCTTATTTTGGTCTTATTTCTTCATTTTTAACACAATGCTTAGATTTTGTATGGAAGAAATTCATATTAGAAAATCAAAACACATTAAAAATGTATTAATGCTTATCTTTGGGTCCTACTAAAAAAAACCCCTAATATCTCCCAGCAAAGAAACATCGTGTTTCTATAAGCAGTAAAAGCTTTAATGCGATGTTTGTAAGCGCTTCCGAGGATGCTAAAAACAAACGTAGATTTCTCGCAGTGTGCATAATGTTTAAATTACGAAGTAAGTCAGCATTTTACATTTATTCAACACAAACTCAAAAATGAACAAAATCATATGCAGTATCATTGTAGCTTTCTAAAGAATTGTTACACGCATTGTTTTAAATAAACACTAACACAATTAAAAACTCTAAACCCATTTAAAGTATGCCCTCTTTTTATATTTCCCAACCTATTGCATAGAAGAGAGAAATTTATAATAAAACACGATTAATTTTGTCTATAATAAAATTAAATGTCGCAATAAGACGAAGAGGCATGATTTTAGAGCATTTTTGTTGCTTCGAAAAAAGCGCTGTTTTATATAAAAAAGAAGAGCTCCAAAGTGGGACATCGCGAACAAAAATCATGCATGTTCGAAGCGCTTTTCGAAGCAGTAGAAATAACAAAACCAGCTCCTCTCGCTTATAAACCTACTTCGGGCTATTATTCAAATTGGCTGCTGATATTGAAATACTTTCTTTAGACTATCATAGATAGAGAGCTTGGAAAAACGAGAAAAACTGCATATCTTAAGCTTTCATGTTTTCATAAGAAAAGTTCCGTCATAAAAACTACACATACCTTGAGGCGTCACTTTTTAGTTTTTGTAATACACAAAGCTGTAGTAGTAATTACTAATTTATAGCACCTAAAAGCATGCAATAGTGCATGCTCTTAGGCTTAATAATAAATTATATATAATTTACTCTTTTCTATTTGAAATTAGAAGTAAAAACCTTAATAATTTTATAATTTTAATATGTTTTAGTTATCACTTTTATACGAATTTGTTTTGCGTGATACATCTGATCGCCTACATAGCTAGAAAAAAAACATAGTTGAAGCAACCATAAGCTAAGAGGAGCACACCATAATTGGATTATAAGTTGTAGTCGAATCGTATTGTGAAATGAAATGAATAAAACTTATCATACTATATTTGTATATAAAAATAGTATGCTTTTAAATAATCCCAGCAAAAACTTTGCTTGCTGGTAAGCAAAAAGAAGTATATTAGGATTTAATTCGTAACTAGTTACAATTTGACTTGATAACTACTTAATTTTCTTTGAGAAGTCCAACAAATTAAGGCGAAACCCCTTACAAATGTATTTACGTTGTCACAGCAATTAACTAGTTATTATTGGTCTTACTTGAAGCAAAAAAATAAGTAGTCAATTAAAAAAATTAAAATTAAGAAATTTTTTATACACATTATAATTTATTTATATTTTTTTACATTTTGTTTTATTTTTTGACCCAGCTGGGATACGAAACACTGATCATACAGATTTGAAGACAAGTACTTTACTTAGTCAGCTATTGTTGACTTCTAAGTTTAAGCGACAAAAATTTGTTTTCATATTCAAACACATGTTGACTAAACAATTGTTTGTCTTATTATTTTATTACTTATTTTTTTAATACATAACAACAAATTATAAGTACTTTCAGATAATGAGAAAAATACGTACTAAGTTTATTAAAAACTAGTAGTATCTCGAATTTGAATAATATTAATAAGATAAATAAGTACCACTTATTACTTTGTAGCCCATTAAAAAGAACTACCGGTTACAAAAATGACAAAAGTTTTGCTGGGAAGCTGTACATCAGGTTTAAATTCATCAAAATCAAATAACTTTTGTACTAGTTATGAGACCGACAAAATTATTCAGGCCTGAAGTAGTCAATTTTGATACCCTGGAGCTCAACGTGTGTTTCAACAGGATGGTCCAAATTCCAATATGCTTAAAGATTAAGATCTCATCCAAAATTTTTACATACATCCCTTTGTAATCGGTTTACAAGTTTAAAACATACAGATATGTTACCCTTTTTTCCAATGCACAGAAAAAATTATCATCAAAAAATTTTCAAACAAAAGTTTGTTTAAAAATAAATTTCATGCTCAGTAAATGTTCTTTAGATAATCAATGAATTGTTTGTTTGTTTATTTAGCACGCAATCGCCAAAAACAACAAGAAAAACTGTGTCGTAAAAAACAACCCCGATGACGACATACACACAAATAACAACAACAACAATAATAGCAAAAGGAATGCGTTTGTACCAAGTTTGTTTACTGAAGATTTTTGAGTGAATCAATTAGTTAATGTCGTTGCATTAATTCTCAATAATTTCTTTAAACTCTTTAGATGAACATTCAGACTTGAACACATTTAACAAAGTGAAATTTTATAAATGCCTAATGGATGATGATGATGATAATGACCCAGACCAAATATTGTTTGATTTTACAAACAAACCAGTAAATATTTTTGTTTGATTAAGTAAACTATTTTATTTAATATATGTTAGTATTTTTATACTAATTGTTTTATAAATAGCGACAAAAATATTGTTTGATATTTTTCAGAAAGTCCAGTAAATCTTTTTGTTTGATTTAGTAAATTGTTTGGTTTACAATTTGTAAATATTTTTAGAAAAATTGTTAAACAATTTGTTCACTCAAAAAATGACGTTTTTTTCAGTGAAATTGTTGAGATTTTTTTGTCTAAATTTATGAATTTGCTTGTAGGTCCGTTCCTAGACAAAATATTTACTATTTCATTGAATTCCTGTACAGAAAATGAAATTTAGTGTTTTCTGTGTGTCAACCACTGTATGGTGCTCAATACCGGCCAAAAATTCATAACTTTTTAATTTCTTTAAATAAATCGATGAAATTCGTTATTCAAGTTAAAAACAACATATTTGTCACTAAAATATTGCAAACATATTTATATACATAAAAAACGCTGTATAGGAAAAAGTACATAAAAAAGCCACAGTTTTAAAACTTTATATGTGTTTGAGTCCTTCTTAAGGAGAGGAGGATATAACTAAAATTTTATTTCTACCTCTATTCCTTTAGAAGATAAATGCGTTACCAAAAAAGTACCAAAAGTATCTTTTTGCTCCTTTTCGCCCCCTAAATGTACAAATTTCAAAAAAGTAAAGAACACTTAGTTTTTGAATTAATAATGATGTTTTTTTGAATTTTACGTCTACGTCTGCTAGATTCCGATATATAAGGTTACAGAGTTTACCCGTTTTTACACCTTTTTAACCCCTTACGATTTGAATTTACAAAAAATGCTTCTTAGTGGAGCTACACATCGGGAGAGGAGCCTACATAGAAAAAGTTAGGTATTTAACTTCAATTGTTTGGGCTGGACGATGATCAACGAGTCAGTCACGTTGTCCTTTTGTATATATATAGAATGAAGTTTGTTTTATAACCATAACGTGATTGTAAATAAACTTAATTCAAATAGTATGGTTATTAATAATATTGTATTGTTGTAGCATCATAGTATTGTTGTGTAATAACTGAACTTTGGTTGTAGTTAGAATTTAAAAAAATATGTTTTATTATAATTTTTATGAATGGTAATAGTGTGACGATAACATGTAAGCATGAGTTCGCGTATGAAAACCAAATAAAGTTTACACTATTTTAAAACAAAAACAACTTCTTTTACATAACCATATAATATTTCTTGCAACCATGCCACAACCATGTGTTTTCTATGCGCGTATAAGAAAGAAATCTAACATTCTAGATTTATTTTCAAGTCTAGCAGATGGACCCAGTGCGACTGCAACGTTGATTGTTCTTCACTCTTTTTAGTTAATTTGAAATAAGCTTTTCATCTTAGAAATTATTGAGATTAAAAAAACAATTCTAAATAATTCACTTAATTTTGCAACAACAAATAAAGCAAATTGCATGTCGCTAGCTTTAATAAACTACATAAATCTCTTACGAATCTAGAAAAGTAAAGAAAAAAACTTAAAACGATCAATCATGAATTTTGACCATGACAGTTCTGCTGCAGCAAACACCAAAAACCTTCAATGCTAAAGTCAAAAACTAAAAAAGCCTTTGGTTATACAGAAAACAAAGTCGGGTACACCGTACTTGGTCAAGTTTTGGCGAAGTGTATGAATAAATGTCTGAAAAACTAACTGCAGGATGACCAACTGAACTAAGCAAAAAAAAAGTAAATAAATTTAATAAAAAAGCACATAGAAGTGAAATTGTTTAAGCATTTTAACGCTAATTTAAGATGCACATTTGTAACGCCAATGTTCTGTCCAGCCATACTACCATAAAATTCAATTCTTTTGGTTGTTGTATTTTTTGTTTGTTTTTTTTTTTTTTGTTTGGTTTAGTTCTTAGCCTGAAACATTCGATTGCAGCAATTGTTTGCCCTGAATTGACTTAATGCTTAAATGAATGAATAGTTTGCTGTCTGGCTGCTCAGATATCCGGCCCTCATTGCTTTGATTTGTATTTATAATTTTTTTACATTTTTGGTTAATGGCTGGTTTGTGCTTCATATTTGTTTGACTTTTGGCTTTTGTGGCTTAGGCAAACCATCATCCAGGCACAAAGATTAAGAAAATTATAATAGATCAGGCCAGACAAGAAAGCAATAAAGATACGAACAAGTACGGTAATTGCAAACAAATAATTTTAAACACGTACTAAACTAAAGAATATTTAACTAGTTAAGGAAATAACCCAGCATACAATGTCGGGAAAAATTGGAAAGTTTAGCAAGCGGTAGTTTTTGTATCGAACAGAAAAGCGATCTTTCTATTTCTTTTTTTTTTCTGAAAAAGAGTGTGCATTATTTATTTTCATTGAATATTACAATTGAAGGGCTTAGTGCAATAACTCGGTAAGCCACATAAAATCAGAAATTGCTTTTATGTGCTTATTCCCTTGCTAAGTACCAAAGCTTTGCATTCTAGAAATATTTTTGGATAAATTCTAGTATTTTGCTATTAATTATGATGCGTATTTACAGTAGAAAATTCCAAAAACTATACAATTTTAAAATTTTTTCAAACTCTAAAAACGATTTGTTCAATATTTTGATATTGTGACTTACAGAGTTATTGCACTAAACTTCTCAATTAAATCTTATATTTTAAATTAGTTTCGCTATAATATTAATAAAAAATTTCTCTGCCTAAATTGATGTAGCTGAAAGATTTTGCCAGAAATAGAACTTACGACCCACAGTGATTCTTTCGGAACCAAGATATTTTATTTTATTTTTTTAATTCGTAAAATTTTAAGATTTCCGGACGAATGTAGCCATCTTCTCATCAAAAATATGTGTCCAAATTAGTCCTAGAATTCCGCCAGTGGCGGATTTAGGCCTGGTCCTTCCTAGGCACTTTTCGATAGCCGCCATTTTTGATCATATAGAAGAAAATATCAAAAGAACCAAGGCTGGCAACTCATACCAGAATTAATAATGCTGCCGATTAAATTCATTTTAAAATTGAATTCCAGTATCACTACCGATACCACAATTTTTTCCCGTTGTAAAATACCGGTACTCAAATACCGTTCCCTTCAATACCAGGATCATCGTTTCGATATGAAAAATCACATAATACGCCCAAGAATAAATTAAAAATAAAGAAATTCTGTTTTGCAAGTCGAATATAAATTGTAAGCACCTTGCGCCGCGCCCCGTCCGTTATTATTAGCCACATGTCTTTAAAAGAATTGTTGAGATTAAGTTTGAAATTTGAAGGGTGCCACAAGGTCTTAAAGTAGTAGGCCTACTCGTATGTAGCAGCCCTACGGTAAATGGAACTGACACAAAACAAGTCACGTGACCGATGCCCAGGTGATAGGGACCAGTCCGAGTTCTTACACTTCCTATGAAGCGGACTATCTCTGAACTATCTTATGGAGTCCTAATCGGTATGGAATAATATATATTATATATAAATATTATTCCAAAATTCAGCTGTAATTATCGATTAATTTATTTTTGTATTGTTACAAATCCAAGTAGAAATTGTACATTCTTTTTAAGCGGTGTCTTTGATAGGATTCGAACCGACAACCTCCGGCATGACAGGCTAGTACAGTACACACTTCACCACAGGGGAACTTATATTTCAATGTTATAAATACCTTTTAAGCTGCAGTTAATATCTGAATATAGTTACGGAACAGGTTCCTGAGTGGCATCGCAGTCTCATTGAAGGGAGACAATTAATATTATAAAGATACTATGTGATAGGCCTTATATCTAGGTGCATCGAATTTTTTCAGTGTCGTTTACTACAATACCAGCCGGAGGACCAACTAAATTGACTGAAAATGGTTAATATGTGACCATTTACACAATATGTTTTTTTTCACCATTCACTACTCCTTACTTTTGATACAAGTCTCATTGTCTCAAGTCATAGGACGAGTACTTTTGGATCATTTGTCACCAAATTTTCCGCAGGGACATTACAGAATTTGTTTAAAAGGGCCCTTACTTTTTTTAATTTTAATACCTGAAAACTAAACATTATTGTTAGATTTAAGATGTCACGAAATTTCAGATATCTAATGATAAATCAAAAAAAACTTATAGAACTTATAAAATTAAAAATTTACTATTGTACCCCTTCTGCCTGACAAGGGTTAAATTGGTACGTGGACGTGTCTCCATTTCACGCAACAAACTCGTTGCAGTCGATATTGAAAATCTCTGCAGTCTTCAACTTTATCTTACTGCAGAGGCATTTGGTTCAAAACAGATTATAGAATGAGTCAACTTGTTCAATATCGGGAACTGTCTGGTATCTCCTCGACACAAACTGAACTAGGCAAATCATAAACTTCCTTAAGTTGCACGTTGAAAACGGAATTCACAATAAACATATGTTTCTCCCCATGTTAGGGGACCATAACACATTAAAAAATATAGTGGTACTCCTTGGCATTTTTCTTATTGCTAGTGTAACAATTGTGCTTAGTCCGATTAAGGAAAAAATTATAGTATAAATTTTTAGGGTTATACAAAGATTTGATACCAAGTTTAAAAAACTCTGCACCAAACTTGCAAAATTTATTTCACCTCTGATATTTTTCAAACTTGTCTTTTTTCTCAACAGAGTACGAAAAAAGAGCAAAGTGATGCTATTTGGCAGCATTTTGGCTCCAGCACAGGGCAGAGGAGTAGTCTAGATGCATGAATAGAAGAAGGGCAGTCGAGAGAATTTATCAGACTATTAATGCGGCTAGTAACATATTTAATAAATTTATGGGGAGAAGAATAGAAGCAGGTGTTCGTTCACCCAGGTGGGTGAAGTAGGTGGGTGAGGTAGATGTCCGTCTACCAAGCAGAGATATTTAAAGTTTTCGGCTGATGCATGCATTAGATTACCTGATTTAGTGTCAGGCAGAAGGTAAGAGACTTCTCATTGCACTAGACAATGAGTCGGTTATTAGATGGATATATGAACACTAACTTATGCCACCGTTAATTGATTTCCACAAAGGAACTGAAATAAAAAATTTACAAATATCAAAAAATCATCCTCTAAATAATTTTTTTTATATAAAAATTTTTATTACAAAAAAATCTCATTAAATATGCTGACTTTTTGTTTATTCCACCAACAAGGATACATGTCAAAAAATCATATTGTAACCCTTTTATTTTCATGCACAACATTTTTTTCAAACAAAATCTGTAACCAACATTAGCAACAATACAATGTATAAAAAAATAAAACAAACTCTTTGTTCCTTAGTATGATTGTCTGATGATGATGATTGATTACAAACGTATATTTTGATCGACAGACAGACATACAGGCCTAAACCACAATGTACCAACATCAGCTCATAAGCTTCAACATCAATCCTATCAAAACCAAAAATAAAAAAGAGTTCGAAACAACTCTTCAATTTTATTTATGTACAATTGTTTGAAGAATGATGAAGTAAAAAAATATCCAAAAAACACATCATCTGCTGGCAACTTTAAAATAAAAAAAAATTAAAAGCAAGAAATGAAAAGAATTCTTCGCATTGTACCACAAACATGAAAACTAAATCAGAGATAAAATTGCTTGTGTAGTTCCAGTATGAAGTACTATTGTTTTGTTGTGGGCTGTCAAGCCGAAAAAAGAATGATTCCTCCTTTTAAAGGTTTTTGAACAAACAAAAAACTTTAGAAATACATATTTTCATTTTATTTTCTTTATCTTGGTTTTTCAATTGCTGCTTGATGAGGATGAACTTTGGATTGGACTTAAGATTGGAATCTTTAAAGAAGCTTCCAATAAAGAAGTTTTTAATGCCAGAAAAAAGGTCAATATTTGATCATCGTAAATAAACAATTAATGGATTAAAAACAATAAGAAAGTCAATAAATTTTTAAACAAGAAAAAAGCTAAGCTTTTGTAGAAATTATAAAAACTACTTGTAACCTTTAATAGTTAAGTAATCAAAAATGATCAAAAAATTTATTAAGGAAGTGATGCTTATTTCTTAAAAGACAAACTTAAAATGTCTTGTTATATGATTCAACAGAAAGTAGTAAAGCTCTCTTAAGACTTTTCCTTAAAGATAGGCTGCTTTGTAAAATTAACTTGTAATGCCAATGCTTTATGTATTTCTATAAATTTGTAAAATTGAAAAGTTTTTGTAAGGAATAATGAAAATCACACTATATATATATCAACACTTTTAAGATCCCGTTTACAAAAACAGAATTCTACAGAAAAAAGATCGAAAAAGAAAATTTAATTAAAATTCGTTATTATTAATACATAAAAAGAGTATTCAATTGTAATAGAAAGACACACCCAGCAAAAACTTGGTAGTGTGGTGTCATTACCAAACAACATGTTTTTCAATCACAAACTACATACCATCTTAATTACTTTATAGTTAAATTATTGGTATAGTAGTAGTGTATCTGCTTGTCATACAGACCATAAACAGTTCAACCCCTGGGGAAGCAAAATTAATTTCTTTTTTTATGTGTTCATGAATCAATTTTTGTACAATAGCATGTAGCTTATTATAATCTAAAGGAAATGAGCTATATTTCGTTGAAATTGCTGCACAATTGATTTTATTGTCAATTTAGTGAGAGAAGTTTTTAAAATGTTAATTGAAATTTTTAATTTTTTTGGTAAAACTCTTGTGATCCAGCTTAACTGGTATTTATAACATTGAAATAAAAGTTCCCCTGTGGTCGAGTGGGTAGTGTACTACCCTGTCATGCCGGAGGTTGTCGATTCGAATCCTATCAAAGACACCGCTTAAAAATTTTTTAAATTTTTTTTTTCGGTTATATTTATTTATTTATTGTATCTTCAATAAAATTAAACTAACAATAAGTAATCAAATCTTAACTCTAAAATTTTAATTTTTAAGTCCAGCCAGTGCCAGACAAAAATATTTGTTTCAGGGGTTGGTTGTTTGGTTATTTACGTCTCTCATGTTCGGCTGAGAGCAAGAGTGTCCCTCCTTCTCAGCCGAGTGTGGCCTCTAAAGTTAATGATGTTTCGGGCTAGGGGATTTGGGTGCAACTCAAGTCTTTTTATGTAGCTTGTCACGTGTTTAGAAAACACGGTTTTAACCGGCGGCACATCTAGGTCTTTATGAATTCGCTTGTTTCTGACATACCATGGGGCTGCTGTAATCGTACGGAGTATTTTATTTTGTTGCCTTTCAATTTTTTCTACATTTGATGCCGAGTAGTGCCCCATAACTGGATTCCGTAGGACCATATTGGTTTTAGAATGGAGTTGTATAGAAGAAGTTTACAATCTAGGCTTAGAGTAGAGTTCCTTCCAATGAGCCAATTAATTTGACCTGCTTTTAATTTCATTTGGGTCACCTTTACATTTATGTGTGACTTCCATGTTAGACGACGATCAAGATGAACACCGAGATATTTTACTTCAGTGTGTTGAGGTATAGTTTGGTTATTTATTTGTATAGTTGGGCAGGTTTCTTTGCACAATGTAAAAGTAATGTGTAGACATTTTTGTTCGTTAAATTTTATCCGCCATTGTTTTAGCCATTGTTCCAACTGGGGTATATAATCTACCAAATTGCGGGTGGCTTCTTGATAGCTTTTGTAAACACTTAGAAAAGCTGTATCATCAGCGAATTTTGATATGTGTATGTTACTGCTTACCGGCAAGTCAGAGGTATATATAAGATATAATACAGGACCGATGATGCTGCCTTGAGGAACTCCGGCTTCAATGGGTTGCGGAGGGCTTTGAAAATTACCTTCTTTAACAACAAATTTTCGCTCAGTTAAGTAGCTTTCTAAAAGTTTAAGGATGTTTTCGGGTAGGTTTTGCTTTAGTTTATGTATTAAACCTGCGTGCCATACTTTATCAAATGCCTGAGAAACATCGATGAAGAGCGCAGAACAATATTTCTTTTCTTCGAAGGTTTTTCTAACCACGTTCACGAGCCTATGTGTTTGTTCAATCGTACTATGTTGTCTCCTAAAACCGAATTGGTGGTCTGGAATGCATCCAGTACGACTCAGTATGGGTGTTAGCTTACTCATAAGTAGCTTTTCAAAAAGTTTTGACATGTTAGACAACAGGCTTATAGGCCTATAGGACTCCATCTTCGTATGATCTTTGCCTGGTTTAGGTATCATGGTAATCAGCGAAACCTTCCATTCTGCGGGATAGCATTTGAGGCGCAAAATACTGTTAAAAATAAATAGAATTATCCGTTTTGCAGTATGGGGTAGCTCTAAGATCATTTTATTGCTTATTTTATCAGCGCCTGGAGCTTTTTTTCGAGTTTAAGCCCGCAATATAGTGTTCAATCTTAAAAATAAAATAAAATTTCTACTTGGATTTGTAACAATAAAAAAATAGATTAATCGATAATTACAGCTGAATTTTTGAATAATATTTATATACATATAATCTATATTATTCTACACCGATTAGGACTCCATAAGATAGTTCAAAGACAAGCTACAAGGTGCATACAAAGTATCAATTAACACCATCCTAGGCCATCCCCATGTAAAAGTGGCTGGTCCGCTTCATAGGAAGTGTTAGAACTTGGAGTGGTCCCTACCACCTGGGGACCGATCATGTGACTTGTTTTATGTCAGTTCCATTTACCGTAGGGAAAGAACACCAAAAACATTCTGAACACATTTTTTGCAAAAATTTTGTTTTAGTAGAAAGTTTAATAACACGGATTTTTGAAAAAAAACCTTCGTTTTACTCATAAGCAGTGTTTGGACTTTCATGCAACTAAAAATTGATTTTAAGCGCTTAACAAATGCACCTAAAAATGACAAATATACGCAAAAATATGGATTTACCTGTGAAGAAAGTACCAAAAATAAAATAATATGAAAATATATTTTTTTATTTATTATTATTATTATTATTATTATTATTATTATTATTATTATGATTATTAGAGAAGAAAACATAAAACAAACAACTTTAGTTGCGTTGCCAGTCGGCAACTGAAAATTAATGGTTGCCAGAAAGGCACTAAATAGCAACTAAAATTGACAGCTCTCAGTTTCCAGTTGCTATCAGTAGTATACATAATTTTCAGCAACTGGTAACCAAACTGAGGCTCTGTTGCCATCCATAATCGGCTAATTAATACTTTTTTTTCAAAAATTGAAAAATATGCAATAAAAATGTTTTTATTACTCCAAAAATATGCATTTATTGCCAAAATATGCAAAAATATGCACTTACCATCACCACAAAAAACATGCATTTGCATGAAAATCCGAGCCCTGCTAATAAGTAAACACACCATTTAAATAAGTTCATAAATAGTACGGTTCCTATATAAAAATACTATATAAAATACTATATAAAATTGGGGAAAAAAACATTTTTTACTGGAAAAATACACAAAGATTTTTTAGAGCAACTTGAACAGCGTGTATATTATTCGAAACGTCTCAGCTTGGTCTTTCGAAATCCGCTAAGAAACTTAAAATCGGTTATATTTAACTAACCTAGTGGCTTATAAGTGCATAAAGGTACCAAAAACTGAGTGTTTTCCCTGTAACTTAAAATTTTGGAGATGTTTGGCAAACTTCAAAAACAGGTTGTTGTTGTGCTATGATTTTTTTACATTATTATTTTACCTAGATCTTTGAAATTTTCCTTTTAAATAAAATTCCCTTAAACTTTAAAACGTTTTTACAAAATTTACAAAATTTCTTTTTACAAATAAGTTTAATTTTATATTTCCTCTAGCTCTTACATCATGTGCCTTTTCTTTTTTAGCCGCCACATGAAAGTTTCATTTTGTGAAATCATTAAAAGCATTTCTCTTTCCGTAGTTCTTTGCATGATACATACATATTTACAGAAAAATGAACCTCTAATTTAAATAAATTCCACTCATAAATATAACTGAAACTTCTGAGGTAAGGTAAGCACTTATTATGCGTTGTTTGCTTGTTCGAAATTTGAACAATTTTTGGCATTTACTTTTTGATGAGGAAGACTTTAAAGAAATGAGTTTTTTAAAGCCCAAAATAATGAAGAGCTGTGGCTTATTTAAGATGTATACGAAAAATGCCTGACATATATTTTTTATTTCAAGAATAATAACAATAATAATACTGAGGGTGAGCTAGAAGATGGTAGAAGTAAAATGTCTTTCAGTTTGCAATTGTTACTTAAATAAAATAAATGCTAAAAATATGTTGTGGTTCATATATTAAAGTAGAATGATTAAAGTTTTAAGGAATGCTAAAATTTACATTGTAGTACTTCAGAGACTGGCAATTAAGCTAAACATATATGTGTGAGTTCATTAAAATATATTGATTTTAAAATTATATCAGCGGCTGGAATCGCATTAGCAAATATGTACATATATAATAATGTCTCTCATGATCTTTGGCCTCTATTATGTTAATTATTAAGTATTTATTTCCATTTAAAGTAAGAATTAAATTTGAAGATACAAAAACACTCACTTACTTCCTGTGTTTTTAAAAGTTTATTCTGTAACTCCTTATTTAATACCATTAACAATTTTAATATACATTATCAAGAATTTTTATCTAAAAATATTTACTACTTTTAAGGTTTGGCTTTAAAATTCGCCAAAAAACCTAAAGGGTAATGAAAAGTAACGAAACGTTTTCTTATGTTTGGAGGTTAATATGATATTTATTTATCTTATTCAATGTTAAAGATTAATTTACCGATTTTAAAAAAAAAAGTCTACCAACCAAACAGGCGTTACTAAATACAATAGAAAAAGTATTAAATGGTTAAGTTATTAAAGTACTTTTTTGGCATTCTTACTTTTTCGTATTGTTCTAAATGTTTCCTTAAAAAAACACACACAACCAACAAAAGAAGTGTATAAGCCAGCTAAAGATATATGAGTTTCCATATAGAAATTAAAGGCAGTAGTCTTTATTTAAACGTTTAACTTCTTTTAAGGCGTTTTTGGTATCTTCTTGTTCTTTTTGCCTATACAAAAGGTATGATTATTACCATTAAATTGTGGAGGTTGTTTGTAGTTACAAACAATTTAATACCAATTGAGTATTATTACCGCCAAAAAAAGTAGTCTGCCGTAGAGGTAATCTTTGATGAAGACGAAAAAAAAGAGTATTAAGTTAAGTTAAAAGTGCCTAGACTTGACTAAAATATTTCTTAATATTTTCAACTTACTATTTTTTAGGTTTTCGTAGGCTTTCTATACGCCCCTTTTGATGGTTAATGAACAAAGAGGGAGAAAAACGTTTTAAAAGACTTCTGCGTTTAAGTAATATTTAAGTCTTGAAGTACCAGTGGCAAAAATATGGCACATTTTGGTAAAAAGCTTTTATGTTTCCTATTAAACAGTGCAAAAGATGAGCTTTACAGATATGCATATGAAGCTTTAAAGTTTTCGATTACTTTTAAGTTTAGAAAAAAAGTTTATTTGAATTACACCGGTCAAAAAACAAAAAAAATATGTTTCTATTTTAAAGAATCGATCCTGATGCTAGACATCGCAAAACAACTAAATATCGATTCTTAGCTTTAAATGTTTGTTTTTGCTTGTGTTGTTTTAACATAGATTACAAAATTTGGCGTTGAATACGTAAGTCCATACAAACATAGAAAGATTTAAAAAAGCCTATTTGTCCAAAAACAAACTTTGAAAAAAAAAGTTATTTTTCCCTTTATAAGGAACAAAAAAGAAACCAAAATTTAACAAGCGGAAGTCAGACTCAAAAATCGTGTCGACCTCTGTTATTAAAGCCCACGCAGAGGTTTAATGACAAAATGTTAAAAAAATTTTAAGTATTTTAAAATAATTAATCAAATACGTGTCTTAAAATAAAAACAAAGCTTTCGAAACATATTATTTTAGTTACTTTTAAGTAATATTTAAGTTTTGAACTACTAGAAGAACAAATATTTCACATTTTAGCATAAAGCTTTTAAATTTCCCAACATACAGTGTAAAAGATAAGGCATATAGATATAGAACTTTAAAGCTTTCCCTCAAGCTTAAACATAAATCATAAACTTTCAAAGCTCCAAAACTATTAGGTTAGTTTTCTTCTCTTTTAGTATGAGTGACATAAAGGTATTTAGCAAAATGTATGATAAAGCTGAACGAACCTAAGAAAATTAAAAGCTTAAATTTTTCTCACTTTGTTAATATATTTTATGCAAAATGTTTCTCTAAAACCTTTCAAAAATTCATAAAAATAATCTTTCTAAGAATTTTAAAAATTTTAGAAATAGATTTGATTCAATATATAAAACCATTTAAAACTAAAAACTAAGCGCTTCTGGAGTTTCGCTTTTCCAATGAAAACATGTTTTGAAAACTTTTCAAAGCTTTGAAAAAAATACATATTAATAAAAGATATAATAAAATATAAAAAAAAACTTATTGAATATCTGTGCAACTTCTTTCGCAAAGGCTCTCTAAAACTTTAATAATTTTAAATGCCCAGAACTGTGATACTTGACTTTAAAAGCTTTATGCAAGTTTTGGAGGTTTTTGAAAAGCTTATGCAAGTATTTTTTGGTGAAAGCTAACAAAAAGCTGTTTCTTTATATAAAAATTGCTTTTGCATGTGAGTATATTTTAAAAAGTTTTTATTTATTGTGAGTTAAAGGCATGTCCATATGCCTGCATTTCATTTGTGCTTTAACAAATCCTCAATAAACTTTAATCCAATTTTTGAAAATACTCAAATCTCTTGTCTTATCCATAAACATTCAAAAATCTTTTGAGAATTACAGCAGAATAAGAATAAGTAGGCTTAGAAACTTATACAAAACATAACAAACAAGGTATATTCGATATGAATTTATTTTAAAAGCACATAACAATTGAGAATACAAAACAATAAATGATATTGCCAATCAGAATGCAGTCAAATCTGCTGTGCTTGGCAGTGAGATCTAGCTGGAAAAAAATTCTGATGATGACATCCTGGTTGGTCTCGAAACATCAGGATGCTGTAAGTTCAACCATCCGAGCAGCAATATTTTCTTTTATTTTGTTGTGGAACGTGTAATGACTCTTAAGTTAAAACAATCAACACAGTTCAAAGAAAACACTCAAATATATTGTTACATACATTTTTTATTAAAAATATGTATAACAGCCATTTTCACAATGTACGATTAAAATTTAGCCTGAAGGCCAAGTTAAAGTTAAAAGGAGGCAGGAGTAAATGTATTAAAAAAGACGTTAAATTAATCGATCAAATGTTTCTAGCTGCAAAAATTATTAAATTAACCGCCACCGTCTGTCTCCCTCTTTTAACGAGTTAATTTTTCTTTTATTCAAGCAAATATTTAGTAATTTGTTTAGATATTTTTCCCTCCTGCGTCACCTTAAAATGTTATCTTCTCAAGAAAAAAATATACAAAAATATATAAATAAATATTGCCTTTACCAGAAGCTTTAATATGTCTGTTAGGCAATGAGAGACCTTTTTATTTGTTGCGGCGGTTTCACTAGTGGCATAGTATATAATGGTTTTCTATCCCTACCGCTGTTGATTGTTTGAAAAAAAAAATGCTCAGGTATTTTTGACATGTTATTCTTTTGTATTCGTATCTATGAATGTATTTTATGGGTTCATATGTTGTTTGCTGTTAGATCTTTAGTCATAGATATCGCTTAAAACGTTTTATTTTTATTATTATGGCCATTTATTGTGTAGTATCGATGAGATAGTATGTACTTATATTGTATTTTGTTATGGATATTTTTACCAAACCTTTTGCTCTTTCCATCCTTCTAACCATCTACTGTTTCCCCTGCAACAATGCCTAATACACAAGTATTGATATCAAATAGCTTTCTGGCTTAAGGTTAATTTAAAGCCTCCTTAATTTTGTATACGCTTTGTTTTCGTTTTGATGTTGAAGTTATCTAATCATTTTATTGATTATTTATATATTTTGCGTACATAAAACATTTTGGAAGGTTGGAGAACAGTTTTTCCAAAAATAATTTAAATAATTATTTGGGTTATTCAAAAGGAGACTGGGGTTGTTGGTTGATGGACATTGTTTTACTTTTCAAATAAAGGTTTAGAGAAAGTTTTTTGACAATTTTCTTAAAAATTGTTGACAATGTGGAAGTGAATTTAGAAATTTATTTAAAATGAAGACTTTAAAAAATCTATTATTTGATATATTGTCATAATTTTATTTAAATGAAATTTATTTGCTGATGGCTAAGCACAAACACAGACAAAATTATCACTAAAAATTTTTCAAACAAAAGTTTGTCTAAAAATAAATTCAATTTTCAGTAAATGTTTTTTTACATAATCAATGAATTGTTTCTTTGACTTTAATTTAGCACGCAAACACCAAAAACAACAAGAAAAACTGTGTCGTAAAAAAACAACACCGATGACGACATACACGCAAATAACAACAACAATGATAGCAAAAGGAATACGATTGTACCAAGTTTGTTTACTGAAGATTTTTGAGTGAATCAATTCGTTAATATCGTTGCGTTAATTCTCATTCATTTTTTTAAAGACTTTAGATAAACATTCAGTCTTGAACACATTTAACAAAGTGAAATTTTATAAATGTTTAATGGATGATGATGATGGCCCAGACAAAATTTTGTTTGATATATTACAAAAAACCCAGTAAATATTTTTGTTTGATTAAATAAAATATTTTGTTTAATATTTGTTAGTATTTTTATACTAATTGTTTTATAAATTCAGACAAAAATATTGTTTGATATTTTTCAGAAAATCCAGTGAATATTTTTGTTTGATTCAGCAAATTGATTTGTTTACAATTTGTAAATATTTTTAGACAAATTGTTAAACAATTGTTAAACAATTTGTTCACTGAAAAAAACAGTTTTTTTCAATGAAATTGTTGAGATATTTTTTCTAAATTTACAAATTTGTTTGTAGGTCCGTTCCTATACATAATATTTACTATTTCATTGAATTCGTTTACAGAACATGAAATTTAGTTTTTTCTGTGTATGCATTTCACTGGTTCATTACAACTTTACAAGGACTATAAAGACATACAAATTTTCGAATCAGGCGAGTAATGAAAAAATAAATAAATTACCAGCGAATGTTACATACTCGAAGTGCCCTACTTTGGGACTTCATAGCTTCATTCGTGAGCATCTGCTTAACTTAAATAGGAATATTTGGAACGATTTTCCGTCATCCCACGTCAAATTTGGTTTGAAACCAGACCGGTTTCGGCTATGTGCCATCCTCAGTGTTCTATTGAATACTAAAAAAATAGGAATACTTCTCTGCGACGTTCATTTGAAATTTTTTACTGATCGGATTATCCTTTTAGTAATTAATGGCTGATTTATTTCCAAAATATTTCCATTCTGTCCCACTGTGTATTGTGACTCTTAAGCATTATTTAATAAACTTTTTTATATGGAATTCATTAATTTTATTTTTCACCCATAATACTTTATGCATATCAAAACATAGAACTCATACTTCAGTATCTTAGCAAAGAATGGTCCTAGTAGAAGCTGCTAGAACAGCTAGAAAAACAATCAACTGAAGTATCTTGTTTGTCAATTTCTGACATAAGCCACCTACCGCCTTGATTTCATTTATAATTTCATATCGATTTTTTGTTCTTAACATTTTTTTACAGCTCTTAAGCGGCTTCTGCTTGTCAAACACTTCAGTTAAATGCCACCGCCAAAGATACAGGGGAATACTCAAACAAATAAGAAGCTTTTTGAAAAAAAAGCCAGAAGGACAGAAAGAGAGACATGCATGTATGTATGTGAAGTCAAAAATAAATGTGAAATTTTTTTCCTTATTTCAAATTTCGTTGCTAAACAAAAAAAAAAGCGCCACACGGTGTAATTCTGTAACTTAATACTTGACTCCCGAAAAAAATTTGACGAAGAAAAAACACAAAAATATTTCAGCATAAAGAATGAATATTGCTTGTATTCGTATTGTAGCAAGATGTTTGATTCAGAAAAGCAAAAAAAAAATTAAAAAGATTCAATGGCGACACATGAAATTCTTCTCTGCGTATGTGTTGTATCACGCTGTGTGTGATTGTGTTAAGTTAAGGAAGCAAATATTATGACAAGAAAAAAAGCTACCGAGACTGACTTGTTAAAAATAAATGATTTTTTCTCAATATTCTATACTACATTTTTTGTAGTTCATTGAAGAGAGAATTTTACAATGTGTTGATTTATAGTTGTCGACTTTTTTTGAATTATTGTTAAATTTGTTGGAAGCAAATGGAGAAAAAATATATTTAAAAAATATAATCACAGTGAATGAAGTCTTACAACCAAATCGGTTTTTTATGACAATCTATATTGCAAAGCATGAGTTTGAAATAAAGCATAAATAACATGACATTTTATGAAAAAATTATAAATGTTAAAAAAGACAATATTAGACTGCAGTGATTTAATCAAAGACAGACAGCGGGATATTAAGTTTAAAGGTTTCGTCTGGGAAATAAACATAAAAATCTCACATATATTCACACAGCAGGATAATGAAATTTCCTTAGAGCTCTTGAAAGTCTAAGTAAGCTTCATTAGAACCTTAGCATAAAGTAATTTACAACAAATTAATAAATTTGTATCATTAAAAATCTCTTCAACTAGCTTTGTGGATATATAAATATCCCAAAAGTTTTTTTAGCTTTTCGAAAGTTCTTTTATATTAGCTTTGGCTTTATAGGCTTCTAGATTTATAATAAATTTTCATATTTTAAATCTTTTAAAAATCTTCGAGTAAGCGCTTACAATTTTATTTTAATTAAATAATCGCTGGCGCAGTTGATTAAGAAAACCTTCTAGCTAAATTATTTGCAAATAATTCCTGCTTGCCGGAAAGTAACACTACGCAACAAGAAAAATGCCAAGGAGTTTGATGTCTTATGGTCCCCTAACTACAAAAATAGTCGAAAGTTTAAATTCTATGAATACTTTTTTTCTATTTTTTTCTAAAATTTTGGATCTTTGAAGATGCTGCACCACTAATTTTATCATAACTTGAAAAGGGGTTGTCCAATTTGATTGCAAAAACCATTAAAAAACTTGAAATAAAATTACTTAAATATTATTTTATTATTATCTTACGTACGCAATGGTTTCAGAAATATTAAGACCGCAATAATGAAAAATATTAATTTTTCACACAAAATTTGAAAGCGTTTATTTTTTAAAAATTTGTAAAACATTCAAAATGGCAAAATGTTAGCATTTTTGTTATTTAATCATTAAGCCCCATACACTTCGAATAAAATAAGCTTTATTTAATGCAAAGCGATGTATAGAAATTGATTTTATTCGCAATAGTGTGAAATTACCAGATTTATGCGAAAAATCGAGTTTTTAAGAGGCTACTTCCCCCACTTTATCATAACTTGGGAAAGTGTTGTCACATTTTATTAGAAAAACTATTAAAAAACTGTAAACAAAATTAACTTTAATGTTTTTACTAACTAATCGTTAAGCCACATGCACTTAACATAAAAGTTGAAGGATAAATATTGATTTTATTCATAATAAACATATTTTCTGCAAGATATTCTATGCCAAGTCTGTATAACTATGTGGAAAAGGGGGGTGAATTTAACTCCCCGTAAAATGAGTCCCAGATGTAAACTTTCAAAACGCCGATACAGATATGAATTTTTTGGTGGCCTCCACCAGAATCAATCGTTAGAACCTTATTATTTAACAAAATTTGATCTTGTTTCATTGTGTAAATATTCGCAATCTTGGCAAAAATTAGGTGACTTCACTTTATTATGATTAAAACCAATATTTATCCATCAATTTTCATGAACTAAAGCTTATTTTATGTGGCTTCATGATCAGTTAATAGAAATGGCATGTTTTAGCCATTTTTGTTTTTTTATATATTTTTAAAAAATAAAAAACTTTTTAATTTTGCATACAAAATTTAGTTTTCATCATTGTGGTCTGAATAATTCCGAAACCATTGAGTATATAAAAAAATAATGTTTGAACGGCCTTCAACCCAGCAAAAATTTTTCTTACTCCTGTAGGCCAAAAAGTATATGAGGATTTAAGTCGTAACTACTTACAATTTGACTCGATAACTACTTATTTTTGTTTGAGAAGTCCAAAAAAACTATAAACTAAGTAGTAGTTCTAATTTCAAGCATAGTTTTTTTTCGGTTATATTTATTTATTTATTGTATCTTCAATAAAATTAAACTAACAATAAGTAATCAAATCTTAACTCTAAAATTTTAATTTTTAAGTCCAGCCAGTGCCAGACAAAAATATTTGTTTCATCGGTTGGTTGTTTGGTTGTTTACGTCTCTCGTGTTCGGCTGAGAGCAAGAGTGTCCCTCCTTCTCAGCCGAGTGTGGCCTCTAAAGTTAATGATGTTTCGGGCTAGGGGATTTGGGTGCAACTCAAGTCTTTTTATGTAGCTTGTCACGTGTTTAGAAAACACTGTCTTAACCGGCGGCACATCTTGGTCTTTATGAATTCGCTTGTTTATGACATACCATGGGGCTGCTGTAATCGTACGGAGTATTTTATTTTGTTGCCTTTGAATTTTTTCTACATTTGATGCCGAGGCAGTGCCCCATAACTGGATTCCGTAGGACCATATTGGTTTTTAGAATGGAGTTGTATAGAAGAAGTTTACAATCTAGGCTTAGAGTAGAGTTCCTTCCAATGAGCCAATTCATTTGAGCTGCTTTTAATTTCATTTGGGTCACCTTTGCATTTATGTGTGACTTCCATGTTAGACGACGATCAAGATGAACACCGAGTTATTTTACTTCAGTGTGTTGAGGTATAGTTTGGTTATTTATTTGTATAGGTGGGCAGGTTTCTTTGCACAATGTAAAAGTAATGTGTAGACATTTTTGTTCGTTAATTTTTATCCGCCATTGTTTTAGCCATTGTTCCAACTGGGGTATATAATCTAGCAAATTGCGGGTGGCTTCTTGATGGCTTTTGTGAACACTTAGAAAAGCTGTATCATCAGCGAATGTTGATATGTGTATGGTACTGCTTACCGGCAAGTCAGAGGCATATATCAGATATAATACAGGACCGAGGATGCTGCCTTGAGGAACTCCGGCTTCAATGGGTTGCGGAGGGCTTTGAAAATTACCTTCTTTAACAACAAATTTTCGCTCAGTTAAGTAGCTTTCTAAAAGTTTAAGGATGTTTTCGGGTAGGTTTTGCTTTAGTTTATGTATTAAACCTGCGTGCCATACTTTATCAAATGCCTGAGAAACATCGATGAAGAGCGCAGAACAATATTTCTTTTCTTCGAAGGTTTTTCTAACCACGTTCACGAGTCTATGTGTTTGTTCAATCGTACTATGTTGTCTCCTAAAACCGAATTGGTGGTCTGGAATGCATCCAGTACGACTCAGTATGGGTGTTAGCTTACTCACAAGTAGCTTTTCAAATATTTTTGACATGTTAGACAACAGGCTTATAGGCCTATAGGACTCCACCTTCGTATGATCTTTGCGTGGTTTAGGTATCATGGTAATCAGCGAAACCTTCCATTCTGCGGGATAGGATTTGAGGCGCAAAATACTGTTAAAAATAAATAGAATTATCCGTTTTGTAGTATAGGGAAGCTCTAAGAGCATTTTATTGCTTATTTTATCAGTGCCTGAAGCCCGCAATATAGTGTTCAATCTCACGAATGTTGAACCTCAAAGTAACATCTGGTATAGCGAGGACTGGTGGCAGCTCAACTATAGTATCAGCCGTATTTGGAGTAAATTCTTTCTGCAAGTGGTTTACAGACAGAGTACCTTTTTCGGCGTCAGTTCTTGCCCAGTCTCCATTCGAAGCTCGCAATGGAGGCTTATATATCACTGGTCTTTTGAGGCCTCGGGCTGCTCTCCATAGCGAATAGTCTGTTTGAGCTGTTGCGTCGAGCCCATTTAGAAAGTTTTCAAGAGAAGCGTTTTTTTGATATTCTAGTAGAGTTTTCAGCTGTTTAGTACATTCCTTCAGCCTAGATTTTAGCTGTGGGGATTTGTAGCGTTGCCATTCTCTACGAACTCTTCTTTTTTCGGATAAAAGCCGTTCTACATCTGCTGAAAAAATTTTATTATATCTCACCTGAAGATTTGTAGTACTAGCATTTAGAGCAGCTGCTTAAGGTTTGCCTCAAACATTCTAATAGAGTCATCTATGTCAGCAGGCGTTTTTAATGGAATATTTTCTGGGCAATGAGCACTCAAATATTTTTTGTATTTCAACCAATTTATACGTGTGGTTGGCATCGTTAAATCACAAGTGGGTGAATATGTTGTATGTGAATATATAGTGACAATAGTTGGTGAGTGATCTGAAGACAAATCTAAAGATGCTTCAACTTGGATCATTTCGCTGGGCACACCGTTTAATACTCCAAAATCAATAACATCAGGTATTTTTCGGCGATCTGTTGGCCACTTGATATAACATGGCATAGTAATAACATAAATAAGTACCACTCATTATTTTTTAACCGATTAATAAAGTACTACCGATTACAAAAAGTACAAAAGTATTTGCTGTGAAGTAATTTTATTCTTAGTTTATTGTGTTTTGCAATAAAATACTTATTTTTTTCTGTGTGGTCTTTCCTGTTACTTCCAATATGGGAAAGTTCATACAAATGTTGAAAAACACTAATCCCTCTATCCTCTCTCCCATAGCCAATATTCCTAGTTCCGATAGAAGGCATTGCATGAGCTAAGATCACCACCTAACTGTTGATAAACAAATTATTATTGCCATTTTCCCACAGCTTTATGAGCCGATATTTATCAATAAGTTTAGTAAATTTGAAAACGACCTTAAATATCTTTTGTGATATTAAATTAGAAAAATATTAAATTAAACATAGATCAGCAATCCCAAGTGTATTAAGAGCTTTCAAAACACTAATAGTGCAATAAATTTAAGGAAGAAAGCTACTAAAATGAATATATTAAAAACTCTTTAAAAAATTAAGAAAAAACTTTAAGCTTTACACTTAGGGAATTCACAATGTGTATGTTAAAATTTGGAAATAGCAATATAGTTACACATTAAAATTTCAATGTGAGCAACAGCAACACAAATCACAGCATATTAAAGTAATAAAAGTAACGACGAAGTTTGCCGAATATTTCTCACTATTTACATGTATAGAATACGAACTCAAAATACACAACAAAGAAAACAACAACACAAGCACGATAGCGCTTGGTATCTATGAACATGCCAAAGAAAAACCAATACACTTAAACCACACAGAAATTCTCTATTTAAAATATTGCCGCATTGAAAAAAACATGCTTCTTGGACGTTTAAAATTGCCATCTGGTAGTAAAAGACTAAAATTGAAACGTCGTTATATTAAGACACATTTTAGAATGCTGTTGTGAATTCCCTAAATATCTAATAAAATCTTTGTAATATTTTCTTAAAGCTTCTAGACACTTTCAAAAGCTTTCAAAATATAATGTAAAGAACTTGTTTTACCTGATTAATTAATTAATTTCTTAATTAATTAACTAATTTCTTAATTAATTAATTAATTAATTAATTAATTAATTTATTTATTTATTTATTTTCTGAAAATATAGTTTCAAGGCTTTAAAAATTTTCAAGCTAAGCTAGAAGCTTTAGTTAATTTATGATTTATTATCTTCATATAGTAATAACAACGAAGATTTTTAGTTTATGGTACGACAACTTTTTTTTAAAAGCGTATGGTAAAAACTTGTATCCCTTATAGCATTTTTAAGATTAAGCAAACCAGTTTTACTCTTAATTTGTTACCAATCTAACATCACTAAAATGTTATAACATAATGATTTGAACCAAATAATTAAACGGTTTATATGATTTTAGAAATATGTATTACATGTATTGCTTTTAAAGTTTCTTAAGTTTAACTGTTTTGATTGATTTGTCTAAAACCTCCTTCAAACTTACTAACTAACTGCATCTTTTATTTATTTTTATTTTTTTAAATTAAATTCTCCGCCAAAAATAATAATTTTCTTTAGAAAACTATCAAAACTTTTCAAGAGTTTTCCACCATAACTGAATGAAGCAATGAACAAAATTTTTAATAACAAAAAATTTGTTTATGCAACTTGTTTGAATGCAAAAATCTTCAGCAATAATTTACTGAATAAAAAAATAAATAATTTAATAAAAAAATGCGAATTATGCAAAAGAAGAAAATTAGTTTGTACCAACAAAACTATTAGTAAACTTTAATCATTTATAACAACTCTACAGAAGTATAAAAAATAAGCTCAAAGAAAACTAAACGCAAAGAAGCTAGTAGAATATGTACGCTGGAAAATTTTTTTTATGAACTTACAAATTGCTTCGCAAGAACACTTAAAGAAAAAGCAATAGGAACAAAAAAAAAAAAGAACGACCAAGAAGAATAAACTTTATAATGAAATTTAATTATAAACTTTGACAAACAAATAAAAACGCCATTTATATTCAAAACCCAACCACCATGAAGCTTAACAAAATTTGTGAGAGTATTAAAAGGAAAATGATAAAAAGGAAATACAAACAAAGAGCATATCAATTTTCTTGATATCAACTAAGAAAATCTGAAAAAATATTTAAACTATTTTCCTGTTTGTTTTTTGCAATATTCTTTTTTAATAGAAATCGATACGAAATTTTATTTTACAAATTTTTGCAATCTGTTAGATTTAAAACCACATTAAAATTCAGTCGAGTAAAGAATGGATAGAATAAGAGAAGGACAAATGCTTGTGATAAAAGTTTATTTGGTAAACTATTTAAATAATATCAGGTAAATAAATACCATTGTAAAAATTTGCAATACAATAAATTAAAGTTATCTATTTTTTAGTATATGCATTTAAAACTTGAAAAATTTTAGAGCATAACAAATCAAGGATTCACTAATGGTACACTAAAACAATTTTGCTTTACAAAATCAATGAAAGAAATTTCATTAGATTTTTTAATTAACCCAATAACAATTTCAAAAATCTAATGACAATTTCATTAATATTTTGAAAGCATTTTAGTGGTTGAATGACAATTTACTACATTCAATGAAAAGTTTCATTAACATTGTGAAAGAGTTTCGTTGGTTGAATTTTGATGACATTTTTATTGGTTGAATTTTAATGAAACTTTTCATTGGGTATATGAAATTTTCATTCAACCAATAAAATTCTTTCACAGTAGTAATGAAATGTTCATAGGATTTGTGAAATTGTCATTAGTTTCTACAAATTTCATCCGTTATCCTGCCCAGGGCCTGCATGAGCACGATTCGGTCCTGCATTACATGTTGTTGTTGGGCACCAGTTTTATGAAATACAATAACTGTAAAATACTAGCTCTAATCATTATCATTCTAATCTAATCACTCCTCAATGCAATTCTGGATTTTGCTCCACAAAACATCGCAGCACATTCTTTTTTAGGGTTTCGTACACACAAAGTGTGAAAGAACCCTATTGTTTTCGCTACACTTTCTGTCTGTCTGTCTGTCTGTCCATCTGTGTGTTTGTCTGTCTATCCATCCGTCTGTCTGTCCATCCGTCTGTCTGGCCATCCGTCTGTCTGTCTGTCACAGGTTGATTTAACGGGAACCGTAAAAGCTACGGATCTGAAATTTTCACAGAATATATAGAACTTTGGCAGCTAGAACGACAAATATATGACAGTTAAAAATTAAAGAGTGTTCTAAAGCGAGCAACGAAAAATTTTTAAATACTAATGTAATATGCAGACACTTATATATAGACACTTTAAATTTTAAAAAATCTTGTTAATTATCGTAGTCTATAAAATAGACTACACCACTTAACACCGATATATAAAACAATAAAAATTAAAGGGTATTCTCTCAGTTAATGTAATTTTACTATGTAATTAAGACAATCTTGGGAAATTTTCACAGAATATATAAAACTTTGGCCGCTACAACAACAAATATATGAAAGCTAAAATTTAAAGGTGTTCTAAAGCGAGCAACGAAACATGTTAAATTACTAATTCAATATACAAACACTTATATATAAACACTTTAAATTTTCAAAGTTAGTGTTAATTCGTGTAGTCTGTAGAATAGACTACACCAATTAACACCGATATTTCAAACAATAAAAATTAAAAGGTGTTCTATCAGTTAATGTAATTTTGCCTATGCAATTCCGACAATTTGCTGTATCTTGAAAACCGTAAGAGACAAACTCTTGAAATTTTCAAAAACGCTAAAACTAAAAAATTCCAAAATAAAAAAATGTTAAAACGAAAAATCGCTAGAATGAAAAAAACGCTTAAAGGAATAATGCACCAAAATTAAAATAAAATCGCTAAGACGCAAAATATCAACAAAACTAAAAAGATCGTCTAAAAACTAAAAAATCGCGAAAAACCGAAAAAAGCCGTTGAAACGCAAAAACGCACTTCAACATTAAAAAATCGCTAAAACTAAAAATATTATAGAAAAACGAATAAATTTTCAAAAATGAAAAAAAATCACCACAACGAAAAAAAAAACGCCAAAACCAAAAAAGCGCCAAAACTTAAAAATATCGCCAAAAACCAATAAAATCGCCAAAACGAAAAAAGCGTCAAAACAAAAAAAAAATTGCTAAAACTAAAAAAATCCCAATAAACCGAAAAAAATTCTCAATACCGAAAAAAGCGTCAAAACTGAAAAAATGCCAAACCTTATATAAATCGCTAAAGCTACAAATATTGTCAAAAAGCGAAACGAACTTTAAAATTGCAAAAAACCAAAAATCGAAAAAAAAACCAAAAAATCGCCAGAACAAATAAAGTGTCACAACCAAAAAAAATCGCTAAAACTATAAAATCACCAAAAACAGAAAAAACCCCAAAACCGAAAAAAGCGCCAAAACTAAAAAAAGGCCACAATAATAAATAAATCGCAAAAACTAAAAATATCGTCAAAAAGTGAAAAAACGTTAACAAAACCCAAAAATCGCCAAAATTAAAAAAATCGAAAAAAACAACAAATTGCAAAAAAACGACAAATCGCCAGAAAAAAACGAAAAAATCACGAAAATGAAAAAATTGCCTAAACCAAAAAAAATCGCAAAAAACAACGAAAAATAGTTCAAAAATAAAAAAAATTAAATTAAACAAAAAAGCACATTGAAAAAACTGGTAAAAGAAAAAAAGGGCAAAATCGAAAAGGGATATACATATGTGTATTCGTACGGAGCCCTTCGTGTACGAGCCAAAGTCGCACTTTACTTAATTTATTTTTAATTCATTTGCACTTTCACTCCGTATCATTTAGAAATAATATATGATGAAATATTCGTCTAATTTCATCGATCTTTTTATTTTAAATTTTCTAAGCTATATATATATATACTTTTTAATACAAAAGAACAACATTAGTTTATTCAATAATATAAAAATCTCCTTAGCTTGAAAAATCAGCCAATTTATAATATACTAGGATCCCGCCCAGTAGTCGAAATTCGACCACTTGATCCGTAACCGGGTTTTCTGTAATTGGGTTTTTGAAGAAAAATATATATATTGTGCATATCAGGAAAAAAATATATTTTAAACCATATATGTTTCATCAATATTGACGGATATTGAGAAATTTATATATAAGATGATGTATTTATAGGAAATTATATTGAATGTATTGTACCAAGCAAGAGCTTGGTCCTCATGTTGATCTAAGCACTATTAACAACCCAAATTTTTATATGGGAACATGGACTTATAATCATATTCATGCTCTTGTGGGGCTTTAACTTAACAAACGAAAATCTGATTTGAATAAATTCAAATAAAATATATTTTGCTATTAATTACATATGTATATACACTCTAAAACACTTTTGTTGGAAATTAGATCGATAATAGTAGGCAACACTTTACAGACTACTTTCGACCTAAAATTACACACGCATTATTTTTGAACAAAATGTTTTTACTAAAAAAAGCGATTGGCTGCGTGCAGGTTTGAACCGCGACTTCCTGACTGATAGTCTGACGTATCTACCATTAAGCCATAGCCGTATTATACTTTATGTAGAATTTTTTCCACTTGGACTAAATATGTTTATTATGAATATTTTTTTCTTTAATAAAATAACTACAAAATCGATGAAATTTTACACAAGGAGAAATTTTCGACACAAATTTAGACAATATATGATCGGTTATTTGATGTAATGTTTTAGAGTGTATGCATACTATATTAGTACTTAAACATTAAAGGAATTCACAAGGTAGTCCTAAGTGTTCTAACTGTAGTAGGTACTAACGTTATACAATAGTTGTATGTATGTTGTTGATATTCTCAATATAAAAATATAATATGACACTACAACTTATTTCGATATGTTTTTATGGTGTGCTGTATGTTCAGCTGAATAATTTTCGCACAAAACCGTTTTTATTTTGAATTTTAATTTTTGTACTTTTATTGTATGTAAATAAATATTTTTGATTTAATATTTTGATGTTTAGTTTCTGAAGTTTTTATATTTTACTATTTGAATATATGACAGGGTACTCAAATATGTCCTATTTGAAATGTTGTACTATCTTAGTACCTAAGACATTAGTACACCTTGTGAATTCCTTTATTATTTTTCAAATATCTTATTAATTGAAATTATTAGTTAAAATGCTTAATTAACTTCTTTTGTTTTATTTGCAGGTAAATAATACAATATATTAAACAAAAACTATAAGGGTAAGATCATTATACTACCAACTGAACTTTTTAACATTAATGTTCTAAGTATATACTTGACTTTAATATACTATTTTAACCAATAAATAGAAGCTATCTGAAAAGCTTCTGTATAGTTTCTTAAAAAAATATGTAAAAACATATACCATTGCAGACCATCACCTAGAACTTAAAGCAAAAATGTCTTCGAAAAATTTTAGTTCGATGTCTCTCGAACAACTTAGCTGACTTAATCGATCTTTCCCTAAAGGCTGACAATTCGTATACACTTTCATTTTGGCGTTCTAAAAATTGCCTCAAATGTCTCGTAAAATCTCAAGTCTGCATCGTAAGTTATTTAAGGTCAAAGGTCAATTAAATCGGGATTTCACTATTATCTAGGCCTCTATAGCTCTAATGCATCTATTATGAATGTTGTAGAGTATAAAATTTGTCACAAATTTTGTTGCAAAAATTTTTTCATGCGCCAGTGAAACATTTCTGAGTTAAATCCTGTTGCACGCCATGAGGAGAACCTTACCGTTCTTATGTGTGACTTTATTTCTAAAGATCAAAGCACTTTTTGTATTATATCTTTTTAGTCCTAGACATTAATGAGGCAGTGAAATATAAATATGTACATCAAAGCGGGTCGACCGCCATAGAAAAAATAAAAGCTTTGCCGGTCACCCCCTAAAATGAAAGATATGTCAATAAAGTCTCTAACAACGAAAAAAAATGCCCACGCCCCAAAATACAGCACTTTTTGTTTTTTATATACAGCGCAGACATTTAAAGTACGATCTGAGTATATCGCATATCGTTGTTCATGGCTTGAATATGGCATCATTGCTTCTGGTGACTTTTTCATGCGACATCTAATTTTTTGTGCCACTTATGCAATCTCGGAACCTTCCCCCATAACGTCCAATTTTTTGCACGTGGAAAGAAAGCAGATTTAAAACTTAGTATGTCTAGCTTTTAATATAATCACTTTTATGCCACTCCCCAAAAATACGCCTCTTTTTTTCTTTTCACATACAAATTACTTTAGACTGGGCAAATCCCAATAAAAACCAAAAAAAAAATTGCACCAGTCACCCCCCAAAATGAAAGATATATCAATGAAGTTTCTAGAACTGTAAACAAATTTTGTTTGCCACGCCCCAAAATACAGCACTTTTAATTTTTTATATATTGCATCGCCATTTAATGTCCGATCTCATCATATCGCATGTCATTGTTCATGGCTTGAATATAACTTAATTTTCGCCTTGGGTGACTTTTGAATCCGACATCAAATTTGGGGCATCACTTATGCCATTTCGGATCCTTCCCTCGTAATGTTCAAATTTTTGCACGACACATAAAGTTTTAGAAGGACTTTTTTGCCACATGCAAAAAATAGGACTTTAGGAGGGAAGGATACGAAATGGCATTAGCGGTGCCCAGAGTTTGATGTCGGATTCAAAAGTCACCTGAAACGAAAAGTAACCTACTCCTAAGCCATAAACAAGGACATGCGATATAATGAGGTCGGACTTTAAATGGCGACTCAATATATAAAATATTAGAAGTGCTGTATTTTGGGGCGTGGCAACAAATTTTTTAACAGTTTTAGAAAAGTCATTGATATATCTTTTAAGGTAGAATTAGCGGAGCGCATCTGTACCGTAATGGGTCAGCTGTTCGTCTATTATATGGGAATAGCAATGCAAAAGCTTACCGAACTTAAATGTACCGTAGATGGAACGTGAAATATTAAAAATAGAAATTCCTTACGTTGTTAAGTGACATTTGTAGAACAGTAATGGGCTGATTGTATGCTAAATGGAATGGGGATATTTTCGCTCTGTTTTTTTTGGTACTTTTGGTATGAATAATATCTGTGTGAGAAATCAACATAAAATAATACATATGTTTTTACATATATATGTATTTACATAAATATATATATATATATATATTATATCAATGTATATAATAAAAAATACATATAAAAAAAAATACATATCGAGAAAGGCGATTTAAGTTTAACTTTTATATATGAGTTCATAGTGACATTGACTAGCAAAACCCTTGTGAAGCTGTTCTGGGTTACATTAGACATTGGCTGTTGCAGCAAAATAAAAGAGAGTAAGAACAAAAACTTAATGCAATGATTAACTCAAAACAGAAAAATATTGACATTGGACCTTTTAGCACCCATCCACATATTATATACATCAAATAAGCTTTTAATACCACTTACATCTTTTTGGTACTTTTTCTTCGCATCAGTCACCATTTGAACCATTATTAATTCCCATCACTGTTTTATGAACAGCTGTATGTTTTTCCTATCAAAAGTTTTTAATTTAAAACAACAAAATAAAGTAAAACGCACGTACATTTTTAAATTTTCTATAAGTGCACTAACGTGCTAACAGTACGGCACGGTACTGTTAGCACGTACGAGTAACGCTCGGCTAATGGGGCCTTAATTCTAGAGGGTGACTGGTGCAAATTTTTCGATTTTGTAATGGGATCTACCCAGTCTAAAGTAATTTGTATGTGAAAAAGTCGTAATTTTAAGGCGTGACATAAAAGTGAGTATACTAAAAGCCAGATATACAAAGCTTTAGAGAGAAAGAAAGGTTTAGAGAAGAGAGGAAAAACAGCATGTTCGTTCTTCGTTTTTAACACGTAATGGACGGTATTGCACAAAAAAACGTATGTATGTAAATACAATCTATTAAATCATGCTAAAGCAGTTTTCTTTTTAAAATCGATGCGTTTATTTTACGAAATATTTTACTATACTTTCAACGATCACGGAAAAAGCATTCGAAATGAGAATCAGCCATCTGATTGCGAGCTGTAAAGGTTTCAAATCTTCAGTAAGTGGAACTTTTCTCAAAAATTGCCGATATGGCCAAGTTTAGATGGCTATCAAATAGGAACCATAACTGATACCGAACTAATTCTTGCGCCATTTGATGCGCATATAAAAGTGAAATATATTTATTAGAGGGTAAAAATACAGATTATGTTGAACATTTTTGAAATTACTCTAAAGCTTTTAAATTAATTAAATTTTAACTTTTTTTCCAAGAATGTATGTTACGAGCTGGGTTTTGTGGCTGAAAATTATTTTATTTTATTCCATTTCGCTTTTATATTAATTTTAAATTATTTTAATTTTTATAAAACTTACTTTATTGGCTTCTAAAGTCTGACAGAAACATTGTGGTGGACGGAAAGACCACACAAAATGTTGTGAAATTCTATTTTCTACAAACTTTTCTCTTGCTATTTAAATAAATTAAACGATTTTTATACAAAAAAAAAAGTTGATAATTAATTTATTACTGATTTTTTTTCATACACGAAAAGCAACAAATTATATAAAATTTAATTAAAAATTCTATAAATAAACCAAAAAGAGCCACAATATTACCACATGGTGTTGAGAACTACATATTTGTAGCACTTTACTCATAGTTAGTTTTGGCAAAACACACAAAATAAAAAATATCAAATACATACTTACTTACAAATTAAATGTGTCATTTAATAAATAAGCACTTTTAGAATATTTTAACAAACCAAAGTGCCAGAGCCAGGCAGGCTGGCATATTGAGTTTGTAAGACACACAGGCAGGCAGGCAGACAGACAGACAGACAGACATATAAAAGTAAAAACTTATTGTTTATTTTAATACAACAATTTAATAATAATTGTTTAAGTTGTACAAAAACAGTTTGAATTATACAATACAAGCAACTTTTTAGCACTCAATTAATTTAAACATATTTTTCGTGCCTCATAGTTGAAGTCTTCATAAAAAATGGGGAAAATATAAAAAAATGTTTGTGAAACAAATTAAAAACCTGCAAAGTTATTCAATATACATAATAAATTATGAAATAATTTTCGTTTCTTTTTTTCTCAGTTTCGGTTTATTAAACATTGATTCATTTTTATGGTTTGTAAAATTTTTGATGAGGGCGTTTAAAAATCATTATGTTATTTATTCATTTGGTAAATATTTTTAGTAATTTTGGAATAATTAGGTGTAAATAATTTGTTAATTTTATAATTTTGTGGTTTGTAATGCATTATTAACGAAAATAATGCTGGAAAATTGAAATGTAAAAAGGAAATGAAAAACAATATTACCCCATAAAATCTAAATTTAATTGAATTAAAAATAAAAAAAAAAGCTTGTATTCAGTTGTTTGTCTTTAGCACATTTTTTTATATCTAAAGTTAAAAAAATGCTTAACATATTTTTGATAAAATACATAAACTTCTTATGTTTTAGTTTTTGTACTTTTTACCTCAAAAAGAAGATAACAAAAGAAAAAACTTTTTACATCAAATGTTACTTATAGCTCAAACAGTTCCTTTAGTTGTAAGGAAAAAATCTATCTCAGAAAAAGCTTTTAATATTTTACAATACATTTTTTTTAGATATTTTATCTGTTTCAATACTGTTTTTTAAGCAACATGTTCTTGCACTAAAACTAGAGATGTAATCGCCTGGATAAAAAGGAGTTATCTTTGAGCACAAAAAAAAAGAATGATTACAAAAAGAAAGGACAGACCGGCACGTAGACAGATAGAAATGACCAGAGTAGAGTAGTAACACGTATTTTATTTTTTAGTGATCATTATGTTTTTAGTTACGTACAAGTAAGTATAAATACTAGGGTCTTCATTTAATCGGGTTTTCTGCTTTAATCGGCTAATCGCTCGAGTAATTAATCAAGCTTTTGGTTTAATCGGTTAATAATTGGTTCATTTCACCATTAATCGGTTAACCGATTAATAAAGTTTTTCCATAAATGAAGTAATTTCAACAAATAAAAATACATACATGTTATTAATCGGCTAACCGGTTTATAAATTTATAAATTATTTATTATTTTGAGGTTATTACTATAAAAACAATAACAAACATAAAAATTCTTGAATTAACTAAATCAAGCAAAAAAAAAAACACAAAAATAATTCATAAATATGTATTAATTAAAAAATAAACAAGTTTGTGAGATAATTTTATAAGTTAATTCAATAGTTTAAGGAGATCTTCTAAAATCTTTTAGAAAAATAATTTGTTTTAAATGTTTAGGATTTAAGCGATTATTTTCTTTAGTTTTGATAAAACTTGACTTGGAAGGAAAAACCCTTTCAACTATCGTAGATGTTGGAGAACTCGAAAGCAATTCCTAATAAAGAATATCTAATTTCCCAGTCCTTTTCCTGGATTTATCTAAACATATAAAATTTTCCATTATGCCATTAGAGTCCTGTTTTAATTTTTAATTTTATTTCCAAATTCTCTAGTTTCCATTTTTGTATTGTATTTTAAAACCCTGTTGTGAGAAGGAAATATTTCTTAAGTGGAGATATAGAATAAGTGTTTTTAAAACTTGAATTCGTCTCTCATTAACTCAAATCCGTAGATTTTTAATTAAATCGTTGGCAATAGTATTATTGGCTTTTATTAATTAATTCCCTCAAGTTCAATCAGAGTAGCAGAGTCTTTAATAAGCTCTTTTATAGCCATGTTCAAAGTATTTAAAGTTTTATTTAAGCTAAGATCACTGAACACACTTATTTCTTTGTATGAAAAAATAATTTCTAAACTCATACCTTTTGTATATGAGAAACAAATAATTAAACACATAAAAAATATGTTCTAATACTACAAAAAATAAAAATTTTTATTACGTCGGTTAATCGACTGAAATTAACCGGTTTAACCGTTAATCGAAAATAATCAATTTTAAATTAGCGGATAAGTTAATCGGGTAGTACTTAGCCGGTTAACCGTTAACCCAATGAATACCCTAATAAATGCTATTGCTTTGAAAATGATAATGGTTTCAAGGGGGAGTAAGCAAGAAACGTAAATTCAGAGTTAGCCGGAAATACAGTATAGCTTTCGCCTCATCCAATGGATCATGAAAAATAGCATAATTTCTAATATTTTTTAAAAATTTGATGTATGAAATACGAGAAGTAAATATTCTAAAACCACTATAAATTATGAGTTTAGTCGAAATGTATGTGTTTATATCCAAAGAAATTTAATTGTTTTGGCTTGAGTTCGGTTTTAATTTAATGTTTCAATTAAATTATATATTTATTTAGAGATAAATGTGAAGCATATAAACAAAGAAAATTTTTGACTGCACGGAGGGTTGAACTGGCATTTCGAAAGCTCCCGCTAATCTCTAATTTTGTTTGTCCATATGCTTCACATTTATCTCTAAACAAAAATATAATTTAATTGAAAAATTAAATTAAAATCGAACTCAAACGAAAATAATTAAATGGCGCGGATCCAGGGGAGGGGAAAATAATACCCGCCTCTCAAAAAAAGAAGAAGAAAGTTCAACATTTCTACATTCTATTGAGTTTTTAAAAGAAATTTCACAAAATGGTATATTGTATTTAAAATTTCTCCTTCCAAAAGCTTAAGCTTAATTCGAGACTGACGTAAATGATAAAAAGCTTTTCTTATCGCAGCTTTGGTTATATTATAGATTTGCTCGATAATAACAACTCTTTTTGGCTTACCCTTAATCCATTTATATAGTAATTTTAAAGTAGTTTTCATAATCATTGTTAGAGTATGACCATAGTTAAACTATAAAATAAAACGAAAATAATAACATCAACACAAAGAAAAGTAAGACCAACCAACCAACCAACCAATCTATAACAACGGACATAACTAAGTGTATGAATGACTGACTGACCATCGCAAATTGTTGTAAATAATAAAAAATGAGCCATAACAAAAGGAAAAATATCCAAAAAGAATTTATATTACGAGTACATAAAAGAAATCTTTTTCCCTGTCGATCTTTTTAGATGAAATAAAAGAAAATAAAATTCAGTTGTGTGTGCAGTTGTCCATCAGATGTCTTTTTTTTATTTATATATTTATATTTTGTTAAGTTCTCACACACTAGAACTAAATAGAAATGAAAATTGAAAAAGAAAATCTTTTGTTCACGTTCATATTGTTATAGTGTACTATCTAGTGTGTTTATGATAGTGATGTCATTCGAATACAAATTATTCGAAGATTCGAATAACTTATTTTATTTTTTTCGAACGAACAAAATTTTTCAATTTAGAATAAATAATTATTAGAACAGTTTTTGACGAGTAGTCGAATATTCGAAAATATCGTTTTAATTTAATTACTTTTTTTCAGTTGTTAACAATAAGATGTTTTCAGTAATAAAATCACAACAAATTATAAATACTTTTGGGTTCTGTTGGTTGAGTAGCTAGCACGTTTGACTACTAACCCTGAGGTCTTGAGTTCAAGACTAGTTTCAGGCAAGCCAAAAATATGTTGCATATCTCTCATATGCATGCATTGGTGTGTTATTGTGGTGGTTGTTGTTTGAAAAAAAAACCGGTAACTTTTACATGACGTTGACAGTGGACATAATTTGGACACTCAGTGATAGGTACTAGAGCCAAACTTGTCCTATGTTGGTTTCTTTAATACTAGTTAAATTATTGTACTTTAATCAACTATTTTTGATTAGGAACAAAATCTACTTATACAGAGAGGGTATTTTGCTAAAATGTCTGGTATAATTTTGTGATATGATCTATTTTTACCAGTCATAGGACAAGTACTTTCAAGATAATTGTCACAACATTTTGAAGTCGTTATTCGTTCGAATATTCGATTAAAAGTTGTCAATTATTCGGTTGTTCGAACAAGAAAAAAATTATGAAATTTTATTCGAACGATTATAAAACTCGAAATATTGCCAACACTAGTATATGAGAAGTGAGTTAAGGAAATAAAGAATTGATGATGTTGAATTGTAAATTTTTTGCTTATTCATGACACGTTTATGATTAAAAAGATTATATCACTTGAAGTCATTTCTTTAAGCAGAATATGGTCAGATGAAAAGAAATAGATAATATTTTTTTCATTATAAGTTTTTTGTTTGATTGTAAATACATTCTTTTTGCAATAAAATATAATGCGTATAACTAATTATATACTATAGCGCAATATTTTCAATAACTTGACATTATTATAATAATATAATTGCTTAATATTCACAATTGTAAAGTAAAAAAGAATCGCTTTTTATATTGAAAGCGCTAAAGAAAGTATTTATGTACATGTTTGCGATTGAAACACATATATTTGTGTTCTGGCCCCAATATAGGTTAGGTTAGCTTAGCCGGTTGTTGGCAGAGGGCAGAAAGGAGTCACTCCCATACTCAAAATAAAATTGTAGGTAAATCTAACAAATTTATATTGTTTATGCAAATGTAATTTTTATTGATTAAAAGAGCCTTTTAAGAATGTAAGTCATTTCATGTCTACGTTTGGTTTAGGCTGTCGTTGTTTAGCAAGATGACTTGGCTGAAATGGTAAAGATAATAATGTGTTGTTTACTTTTTGCTGCCGTTATTGAACAAGATGATTCAGCTGCGATGGTAAAGACGTTAGTTTTTAAAAATGCGAAAAATTATGAGAATCTAAGTGCAAGACAGAAAAATTACAAAAAAAGAGATTTAAAAAAAATAAAACGTATAAACGTTGGCAGGAATCGAACATCCGACCTCCCGGTTAATAGTTAAGAACACTTCACTACTACAATTCCATTGGTTGCATTTATTGTTTTTTATGGGTTGGTGAAATTCTAACCAATAAAAATAATCAGATTTACCAAAATTTTATTTTGAGCTTACACACCGAAAAAATACCAATGTAAAATCAATATGTCGCAATGTTGTATTTCAAAATATAGGATTTCTAGCTATAGTGGCAATGTCCCTTACAAATAAGAAGCACATTAATAGCGCTACGCACAGAAAAAATACCAATGTTAAATCAAGGCATATTACATTTTTTGTGAAAGTACAGACTTTATTTAAACTCATCATTGTTGCATATTAATTTTGAACGTAAAATTACACTATACAACAAAATGAAAACTTTGTCATAAGCGTTGATGGTACCACTATATTTTTTGATGTGTTAATTCCACTTTATTGCGAATAAAATCACCATTTTTCAATCCATTCTCATGAAATAAAGCTTCTTGCAATTGCAGTATATGTGGACTTATGATTTTTATAAATTTTAAGCAAATAATAATATTCCGATCTTGCATTAAAAATATATATTTTTGGTTATTGTGGTCCGAAACCTTGGAACGGCTTTTATTTAAAGTGTTTTTAGTGTGTCTTGTGATAAAATTGGACGATTCCTTCCTAAGTTATAATAAAATCGGTGGAGCACCCTCTTCAAAATCCCAAATATTAGAAAAATAATTTTTTTTTATTTATCCATAGATTCTAAAACTTGTACTGGTTTTGTACTAATCAGACTATAAAATATCAAAAAAAAAATTTGTGGTACCCCTTGACATTTCTTGTGGTGCACAGTGTTATTAATCTAACCTTAAATCTCGTTGAATCAATATTGAATCCATAAAAAATGTTTTATAGAAAAATCAGTTTTATCGCGTTGAATTAAAAATGGATTTATTTAGTGAATCAGTGAAAATCTACGTTACAATTAATTTTAAATCAACACGACTAAAACTTTTATTTGAAATAAATTTTATGTTAAATCATTAGTTCAACCTAATTCTTCGTTTTATTTCAGTTTCAAATTCATGTTCCTTCAATTTGAAATTTAATTATTATTGCTTACACAATTTTCATAGAAATGATCGAGTTGTCATAAAGAAAGGTATGTGAGTTGGCTATTTTCTGTAAAATAAAAAATAAATAAAAAGATAAACTGCTTGCTTTTTTAAATAAAATAAAAATGATCGTTAGGGAATTTATATCGAAACAATAATGAAAAAACTAAAAGCTGTTTTCGTTTTCTATTCAAAGCCAAAACAGGCAGTAAATAAAATGACATGTTCAGGATATTTAAGGATAAAGCATACTTTGGCATTTTATGGGCACTTGTTGCAGGAAGCTATGTCCTTCTAAATCAATAATTGTTAAGAGAAGATTAAAGCCTTTCCGATGGCAACAAAATAATTAATAGGGCTTGGACTTTCATGCAAATGCATGCGTTTTGTGGTAATAGATAAAGAGGTATTGACTAATTATCTACGCGAATCATCAAATTTTAAGTAGTTTGGTATCGATTCGTAGTTGCATATTTTTGCATATTTTTGGTGGGAAGTGCATATATTGGCATATTTTGGTAATAAATGCATATTTTTGGAGTTATACACATTTTCTAGTGCATACTTCTAACTTTTTGAAAAAAAAAATATTAATAGGCCGACAAGGGTGGCAATCGAGCCGCAGTTAGGTTGACAGTTGCTAAAAGTTATACTACTGGTGGCAACTGAGAGCTGTAAATTTCAGTTGCTATTTAGTGCCTTTCTGGCAGCCATTAATTTTCAGATGCCGACCGGCAACGCAACTAAAGTGCGGTTGCATTAAATAATAGAGACCCAATTATGTTTGTTTTATGTTTTGTTCTCTAATAATAACAAAAAAATAATAATTTTATATTAATTTACTTTCGGTATTTTGTTCGTAGGTAAATGCATATTTTTGCACATATTTTTCATTTTTAGATGAATTTGTTAAGCGTTAAAAATAAATTTTTAGTTGCATGTAAGTCCGAGCCCTGATTATTAATATTCGATGCGCGCTGTAAAGTTATTAGGGTATTCACTCGAGTAATGTTTGCTCGACTAACCGAATAATTGAAGCCTAATAATGTTCGATGAAACAAACAATTTCAATTTCTATTAAAAGTTTATTCGAGTAATTAAGCTCGATTAATCGAATAACTCGTCTAAAAAATTTTATATAAATTTTCCTTTTTTTATTAAGTTTTTGTAGATTTCTTAAAAAAGACTGGCAAAATTTTTGATATATAAAATTTGCCATTCAATTCTGAACTGACGTTTCGTTAGTTCCAGCTAATCTCTTCAGAGTTCTTTTCCACTTAGACCACTCGACCAAAGACGACAATTTGCAGTCAAGGGCTGAATATCATCTACTTTTTTAGACTCAGAGCTGTTATGGAGACAGCATTTAGAGGCGACTGTTGACAAGACAACAAAAGTACTTATGATTTGTAGATCTGTTGCAGGTAAAACATGGGGTTGCACACCAAAAGTTTTGAGATAGATATACACCATGATAGTAAGACCTATCAACGCTAATGGTACTGTTGCCTAGCGGGATAGGGTCAGCTGGCTACGACCAGAGATCGGTTAGAGAAATTACAGAGGCTATCATGCCGAATTAGCCAATTGGAGCAATCACCCCTGGCAAGATGATTTCCCCAACTTGCGCAACACTCTGATGTGATGAATAAAGTGTATGGCTTCGACAAGAGGTTCGAAACCTTAAGAAGTTTAAAAATAATTCTTTTGATTTGTGATGCTCAGACATGAGTAGAATATATGCGTCGATTTTCATTATAATCGGAGAGTATTAAAATTCAAACCCCCGTTTTTGTGTCGAAAATTTTTGATTTTACTTCATTATTAATGAAGTAAGTTAGTAAACAAATAAAGGGCATATTTAGCTTTTTAAACAAGATTTCTACTAAAAAAGTAAAAACTAAAATATTAAATTGTTAAAAAAATATATTGATTTGTACAAGTTACAAACTTAAGAACAAACTTATAATACTGTTGCCAACTGTAGCAAATCCATTTAATAAAAAATCTTCAAAATACTTTGAGTTAAATATAAAAATTTCTTTCATACATAAAACCAAACAATTGACCAATTATTTAATAACAACTTTTGATGCTGTTAACTTTTTTATATTCAACAATTTATATTGTTTTTTAAAGTCCTATAATTTAAACACTTTATGAAACACACCCATTTGTGTTTTTTTTTTCTTTTCTCCTTTAAGTAAATACTTCGAGCTCCAAATATATTTTATAGTTGGCAGCCACAAAAGTAACTCAATTGTGTGTGGCTGATGATCGAGATGATGATCTTCTTTGGGTAATAAATGTAACCTTAAGTCACGCTTTTATTAAATAACCTACGCTTCAAAACTTTGACTGCGTTTGCAAAGAGTAATCTTAAAGAGGTAAAAGGAAGATGAATATAAATATTTTTTGCTCCCTGATTGCTTAAGGTCTGGTATGATGCTAGTGCGTTAAGTACACAGCAACTCGTTTGTGATGATTCTGATTGGTAAAAAAATTAAATAGGACTTTGTAAGTTTAACAATAAGCTGCAATTTATTTTGAGCATTTACAATGGAAACAATTACTTCACGCAAACACTAATTTGAGTAAACTTCAAGTGCCCTAATTGGCCTCTATTCTCCACATTCTTTTGAATTGTTTCTTTAAAATGTAGTGTTTCTTTTTCATTCTATCTTAATGTATACTTTTAATATTTTGCCATAATTTTTTTAATAGAATAGCAAAATTATATTGGAAATATTTAACTAGACTGAAAGTAAAAATTTGTCTGCCTTTTTAACTTTATCATGGTTCAATAATACAAAAAATAATTCCTTAACGAATCTAGTTAAAAAAAATAAAATGTTTCTTAAATATGTGTGTTAAGAGCTTTTGGTTTTTGTTGACTGCATCTATCTTTGTATGTCAAATTCAATAAGTATAAAAATACGTTTATGTGTGAAAATATATTTGTATCTTTTATATTAAGTTGATATCGTTACAATGCAATCTTTATCTCTATCGCACTTTCTATGGATAAACAAGCAAAAAAATAATACATATAAGATTTTCTTTAAGAATTTTCTTAAGAAAAGTTTTTCCTTGTTGTAGCTTAACATGTATGTGCGACATATATTGTACTTGTATAATCTTTAATGTCACTGTTTTTGTTGTTCTTGTTATTGTTTATTGTGATTACACGTTTAAGGTCTCTCTATTGGGGTGTTGACTTCAATTGACTTTATTGTAGCTGGAAGTTTAGTTCTAATGTGTGTGTGAGTGCTAGATTTTGTGTAAAGTCCCAGCAAACATATTTGCTGATATCGTTTCCAAGTCAGACAGAAAGTCTGCACAAGATGCCGAATTTATATCCGAAGCCGGTCAGAAAACGTACCGAAAATTATATGAGTGGTTGACAAGAAAGCGTACCTTTTTGTCTCAGGATATTCCTAAAATTTAGCTGAAAAGAGAACTCTGTACGAAAAATTGTCTATGTGCTAAAATTATAAATTTATAGAAAATGTTGTAAAACGTCTTAAACTCTTCTTTTGCAATGCACTTTTCTGCTGCTTAGGGCAGCTCAACCGAAAACATTTTGCAGCTATTCACATATTACGTAAAGCTATTTTCAGAAATGCTCACTGGGTGTATGTATCTCTCCGTATCTGCTGGTTTCTTTTTGTTATTATTTTTCCTTGTTAAAGTAATTTTACGCTCTTTAAAGTTTTGTGATAAATAAATATTAGTTAAAAATTTAAATTGAAAATCTTGTGTAATAAAAGTAATTTCAGACAATATATTGCACATATACGTGCATACCCATTTGACCTGAGATTCGATATAAACGAATGCTTGCTATAGACAAAGAAAACTTTTGACTGCACGGAGGGTTGAACTGACGTTTCGGAGGTTGAACTGTCTTTTCTAAGCAAAAATATAATTTAATTGAAAAATTAAATTAAAACCGAACTTAAGCCAAAATAATAAAATATTTTGGATTTCTAATATTTAAAAAAAATTTTATGTGTAAAATAAAAGAAGTAAATAAGTATTCTAAAACTCTTGTAAATTTTATCTCGTTTTTGGACAAATTCATAGTCCCTTAATGTGGAAAATCAACAGCATGCATTACGGACACCTCATTTTGTAGATGATGAAGAGTAAAAACAGTATTTTCGTTATTCGTTTTAAACATATAATACACAGTCTTACATGAAAAAAAGAGTGATGTACATTTATTTATAATCTATTAAATCATGTTAAAGCAGCTTTCGTTTTAAAACTTATGCGTTTATTTTATGAAATATTTTACTATACGTTCAACGGATACCAAAAAAGCATTTGAAATAAGAATCAGGCATTTATGAAGTTATTGAGAAATGGTGCATTTCTCTACAAATTGGGTGTCCGTCCACATTTTTTTTATAGTACCCATCCCTTCATGTCTATTCAAATATGTATACACTTTTTAAAATCGGTCAAGAAATGGCAGAATTATGCGATAATTAATAAATCGGGCTACCTACCACTTTGTCCTCCCGATTTTTATTTCTAAGAGATCAAAGTGAGAGCAAACACTTTCAAACATAAAAAATGTCCCGCAGATTTTCGGAAAAAATAATGGGTGATTTTATAAGAACTATCGGAAAGTAAAAAAAAAACACATAAAATTCAGAAAAATGCATGAAATATTTATTTGGATCGATAGTTGGGTCGATATAATTTAATGTTTGAAGATTATTTCATGCAAATGTTGGCCGCGGCTGCGCCTCAAATGGTCCATCCGCTTAGTCCAATTTTGGCATACTCTTTCCAACATTTCGGCCGGTATCTCACGAATAATGTTGGCAATGTTGGCTTCCAGTGCGTCAATCGAAGCGGGCTTGTCGCTATAGACATTAGCCTTAACATAGCCCCACAAAAAATAGTCGAGAGGCGTTAAATCGCACGATCTGGGCGGCCAATTGACTGGTCCCAAGCGTGAAATAAACTGTTCACCGAACTCGCCTCTCAATTGGTCCATTGTTTCACCAAAAATTTGGCGTTGTGGTAGGTCGTTTGGCTTCAATTCTTGCACCAGCTGTATCTTATAAGGCTTCACACCCAAATCCTTCCGCAAAATTTTCCACGTAGTGGAGTAACAGAGGCCCAATTGCTGCGAACGGCGCGGAATCGATAATTCACGGTCATCACCAACACTGGCCGATACGGCTGCGATATTTTCTTCAGTTCGCACTCTACGTAAACGTGTTCGTGGTTTAATGTCCAACAATGTAAATTTGGTGCGAAATTTTTTTACAATAGCCCGAATAGAAGCCTCAGTAGGTCGATTAACTGACCATAAAATGGAAGAAGCGCGCGATGAACTTTCTTAACAGAGCACGCATTTTGGTAATAAAATTCAATAATTTGCAAGCGTTGTTCGTTTGTAAGACGATTCATGATTAAATTATAGACCAAACTGAAGATGTTTGACAGTGACACAAGATACAAAACGTGCGTGAGCTGTCAAAACTAGTGTTGCCAAAAAGATAATAGCAAAAAATCACTCGTTATATGCAAGTAAGGGTTTACTTGCAAAAAAATAATAATTGTGAAAATCGGTTCACATATGACGGAGTTGTGCCTGTGGAGGAAATTTCCCACCGAAAAAATATGCAACAAAACTGAAGGCAAAACGCATTTAAACAAAAAAAAAAACAATATTGAAAATCGGATAACAAATAACAGAGTTTACCTCCCACAATGAAACCGATTCCCCACCGACTAAAAAAAAAAAAAGTCTGGAACCAAACTGCAAGTAAAATCTTTCAAACAAATTTTTTTTTTTAAATGGGTTGACAAATGACAGAGTTATGCTTTGGGGGGACCAAATTTCCCCTTCCGATTTTCAAGAAAAAAATTATGGGACCAAACTGCAGGCAAATCCTTTAAACAAAAGAAGAATTTTGAAAATCAGTTAGCAAATGACAGAGTAATGCTTGGGGGGATGGTAAGGTTAACGAATTCCCCCCTCCGATTTTTGAAAAAAAAATTATGAGACCAAACTGCAGACAAACTATTGTAAACAAAAAAAGTTTTTGAAAATCGGTTGACAAATGACAGAGTTATAAATTGGGGGAGCAAATTTCCCCTTCTGATTTTTAAGAAAACAATTATGAGACCAAACTGCAAGCAAATCCTTTCAAACAGAAGAATAAATTTGGAAATCGGTTTGCAAATGAGAGAGTTATGCATGGGGCGTGGGGAGCAAATTTCCCCCTCCGATTTTCGAAAAAATAAATATGGGACCAAATGACAGAGTTATAAATTGGGGGAGCGAATTTCCCCTTCTGATTTGTAAGAAAACAATTATGGGACCAAACTGCAAGCAAATCCTTTCAAACAGAAGAATAATTTTGGAAATCGGTTTGCAAATGAGAGAGTTACGCATGGGGGGGGGGGGGGAGCAAATTTCCCCCTCCGATTTTCGAAAAAATAAATATGGGACCAAACTGCAGGCAAGCTCTTTCCAACGAAATCGGCTCACAAATGACAAAGTTATTCGTCTACAAACATAAAAATATACAAACGAATTGATAACCTGCTTCTTTTTTGAAGTCGGCTTAAAAAAGCGGATATAAAGTAATAGTAAAAATTGTATGTACAAAACGTCTTAACTGATAAAAATATTGTAAGTTGAACATGTACTTAATTCTTGAATCTTGAAGTGAAAATGTATAGTGTAGGAATGACAAATTCGAAAATGAGTCTTGTACCAAGAAACTTCTGAAATCCTCCTTTTTCGACACCAATTGTATTTAAATCTTTCTTTCTATTGAAGTACAGTAACCGCGTAAAACAGATGATACAAAAATTGGTTTTATGTCTTCATTCTCTTTCCAAACATCGCAGCTTTGTTGGATAAAGAACTTTTCTCTAAATACCAGTCTTCCTCAATCGAAGGAGTCCAGTCTTCCTCAATTATCGTTGTTAGTTTATTCTATAAATAATTTAATTGTATGTGATTAAGAATCCTATTATTGAATTGTTTAATCCCATTATTGTAATAACTAATTTTTGTATAATTTTTGATGAAATATGTAACCATTTAATACATATTATGTTAATATTTAGCTAATTAATTTTTGTTTAATTTAACATATATTTTTAATTATTTACTTTATCAAAACATAATTTCCATTAATTGGAAAATAATAAAATGGCTTTAATATAGCTGTCATGATGTTTCAACTTGAAATAATTTTGATGCAACATGATTCCTCGTATTATTTTAGTATGAAATTCATGTTGCTTTAACATCAAATAACTTTGATTCAACTCTATTCTTCGTAGATCTTAATATGAACTTCATTTTGATTTACTGTGGTATAATATTAAATTAATATGAAATATAGTTATTTTCAACGGAAAGATATTTTCAAAAGAAAGATATTAATCATGTTGAATTATCATAAAGCAAAATCACTATGGAGGAAAATCACTATCGACAATTTTTTCTCAGCACAACTTATATTAAAATGTAGAGATTATGTACAAACTTGCCTATGCCCATTCACTGTAAGAACTAGCAAAAGCGGTACACTTTAAATCTCCCTAAAATTAAGATCAGACGTAAAAGTTCAATATGGCGATGAGCGACTATTATTTTTTTTGGGTCCAATCTATAGGAATAAGTTGCCAGAACCTTGTTATTGTTTTTAAAGTGTTAATATTTTAATAAGAAAATTTCACAACTTAAAAGAAAATATAGTCAAAATTATCCTAAGTAGCGATATTCTGCAAGTTTTACAACTGGTAAAATGGGTAAGAGGTAATTTATCATATTTTTAGTGAAAAACTGTTCCCTATAGATCCAACCCTGTCAGATTTCGATTAAATACTGTTAAGTGTTGAACATTATTTTTGGTTGTAATGTGACCATTACTTTTCATAAAATCATAATAATAAAAAACGTTTTGTTATTGGCTTTAAATATTTATTGAAAAATCATTAGTTTCATCTGCACTTTAGAAAAAAAATTAGCAAGCAAAATAATAGATACGCTTTCAAAGCTATAAAAATGTCTGGATATAAAAAACTGTTAGTTTCTTACCGCCACTTCCTGTTTTCTACATCAATTTCCCTCTTTTCACTCATTGTTGTCTTTCGGGCATTCAGAAAAAGTTGTTCTGTAAAGTTTCTATACCTTTAGCAAGATAAATATCTAGACAATTAACGAACAAAAACAAAATAGACAGTAAACAAAACTATAAGTAAAAGTTTTAGTGATGAGCAAAAGAATATGAAAAAAATATATATGTATGTGTATAGTAACATTTATTAAAGTCAGCCAATGGAAATCCGATAATTGAACGTGTTAAAAAAAGAGCGGACAAAAATAAAAAAAAAATTAACGGTTATTAAAACTATAAAAAAGTTAAATAAAGAAAAGCTGACATTTTTTTCACTGTAGTTAATTATTAAAATGTCTTAAAATATGCTTTAGTATTTGATGTTTGAAATACATGAAATGTATTTGTTTAAAAGTTTTTTATAAAATACATTTGGCAGCCCATTTAAGGTATATAAATAATTAAACATGGTTAAAAATAGAGTGCACTAAAATAAAAACTTAACAACAGACCATTAATCATACTAAAAAGCCCAGAAAAGAATTTTAAATTGCCTTTACTGTAATCGATAATTAAAACGTTCGAAAGTATGTTATGATTTATAAGAAAACCGGAAAGTATGCTTTGAAATCAATGAATAATAATATTTCAAGATTGACATTGTTATTATAGAAAATATTTTTTAAATGGTGTATTTCCCTGCTACTTTTGCCAGCAAAGTGTTTAATTTTAAAATTTAAAATTTTTTCTAGCAAAATCCTAAAAAACATATGCCTCTTTTTTGATATCACTTTTTCTTATATATTTTTACTTGCCTGATTTTTAAGTATATTTCTTACTGTTTTACAACTCCTTAAAATTACAATCAGTTTCTTTGGAATTTGAAATTGAAATTTTTAATAATATTTAATTTCCTGCTACGCCTTTTATTCTTATTTAAAACTACACTCCTTAGATTTATGTATTCAAAAGTATTTTTTTTTTGCTTTCTTAAATTATTTTACCTTAAACAAAAACTTATCATAATCATAATCGTCAAGTTTATCTCGCTTTTATTTTCCACAAAACAAAAAAACACTCTTTAAGTTTGCATTAGTGAGGGGTTTTCATAAAGTTTTTCTGTCAGCATTGTGAGAGAGATTTTTGGTTTGTTGATAACGATTATGAGTGTGCTGGCATGAAGTGTCTGCCTGCCTTCAATAGAGAATATTCGAGCAAAAAGTTAGCAAAAGTAAAAAAAAGAGTTTTCTAACGCTAATGGCAATGTCATTAGCATTTTAAGTGATAGTTTATTCGGGGTTTGTCTTCAGCAATGACAGTAAAAAGCTTTAATTTAAGCTAAAAGAAAGCGCTAATTTAAAAGTTTAATTTGCTGTGTATTTTTAGCCAGCATCCAGTGAAGAGTTTGTGTTTTTTCGTTAATATGCTTCTCTCAGTATCAACAGGATAAGTTTTAATAAGTTTTCAATTACTTGCAAATATTGTGGCTGAGGTTTAATGAATGAATATCAAGGCAATATAAGAAAATGTGAAAAGTTAAGGAAGTATGGATTTTAAGTTTTAATGGATACTTAAATAAACTTTGTAATAGCAAAAATATAGAAAAACAAAATATATTCATGTAAAGTGTCCCCAATCAGAATTATGAGGAGGGGGTCTACTCTGTAATTCGATTCGAAAAGAAAACTATTCGAATTTATATTTTATTTACATTGCAATTCGAAAGCATTTGCTTTCGATTTGAAATACAGAGTAACCCGCCAGATGTTTTTGATCTATTTTTCCAAAGTCAGTGTAAAAATTGCTAGATGCAACCCTTACTAGAAACTTTCGAGAATATCTATCATACGCCACGTATTTTTGAAAAAATATATAGAAGGGTTTTCAACAAGAACTTTGTTTTCCAACCCGACTAGAAATTTTCCCAATACTCATATTGGGGCCCGATTGGGAATACATGTGGCACATCCAAAAGGGTTATCCCATTTATGATTTGATCGGGAACTTGTTGGGATAGCCCATGTACAAATTAGTGACTTAACAAAAGTTCTTCCCAAATGGGAAACTATTGGGAACTTGTTGGGAAAATCTTACACAGATTTCTAATCGTATATTTTGCTCATCTTCAACAGAGGTAAATGTTACATACTTTGGTCCCTTGGATAGCTTCAGCAATTTTAATTCAATATTAGAGTTTGATATTTTCCCGATTTGAGCAAATTTTTGCAATATTTGAATATTTCCCCACAGGAAACCAATCGGGTCCCAAATACGTTTCTGCGTTACATCGGAACTGGGATCCCAGTTAGATCCCAAATGTGTTTGCATAAAAATTTCTAGTCGGTAATAGGGGCATATTGAAATAACATGACAGTTTTAACATTTTACTTGTTGAAATATTAGTAGTACAACCTTTTACAATTGTTACATTGTTATTATAATTCCATTCGGTCAACATCATTATCCTTCTGAGGCCGCTATTAAGAATTTGGTCGATAAATTCTAGTCGACTGACTCACTACACCAACGCGTGTTTGATCGAGTTGTTCAAGTGAAAACATCGCAGCCGTGAGCGAATTTGTCAATTCCTCGACCATGACTACATGGCGAATTTTGAATAAGGATTCGGCTTTGAAGTCTTGCAAGGATATGTCTTTGCACTCTTGAAACCGGCCAACCACTCACTTCTCCGCAGATTTGCTGAAGTCATTGAAAAACAACCGGCTGGCTGGTTTTTGTTAAAAAAAAAATATGTATCCAGACGAAGCCCATTTTCATTTTCTTACGACAACAAGCAAAATTGTCACATTTGGTCTACTGGAAATCCCAGATTAATTGTTGAGAAGTCACTTTTATTATGCAAATTCGGCTGAAAATGCCGTTATGCTGAATGGATGAATGCGTGCGTGGTTGTGGTGGACATCTGTTCGATATAATTTTTCATTTGTAATTGACAAATCTAACTTTTTCCGATACATCCAATACAAATTTTTATGAATTTCTTATAAAGTTTTTGTTTTATTTCGTTTTGAAAAATAACATTCTTGTTGAAAACCCCTGTAAATATATTTCGCATACTTATTATTTAAAAGTTTTCAATACGATATTTTTGAATTGAAGCTTGAAACTAAACATGCTAATTACACTTTTAATTAAAGTAAACTCCGGTGAATCATTTTGCGTTAATATTATACCTGACTTCGCAACTGGTCGTACAGGTCAAGCTAATAATGGCGTGTTAAAAAAGAAATTATTGACAAAAAGAAATTATTGAACATTATCCAGCCCAAAGGAGAACATAAAGAGAAATAATTTTTACGCACCTTTCATACTTCGTTAGAAACGTATTTTATATCTAAAAAAGGCTCCAAAGTGGAACATTAATAATTCGTGGATATTGGAAGCCATGAAGAAGGAACCCCAACAACTATTAAAAATATTCGCTTAGAAGATATTTTTAATAGTGGTTGGGGTTCCTTCTTCATGGCTTCCAGTATCCATGAATTATTAATGTTCCACTTTGGAGCCTTTTTTAGATAAAAATACGTTTCTAACGAAGTATGAAAAGTGCGTAAAAATTATTTCTCTTTATGTTTAATTCACTACGCCCACACTTTTTGGCCGCCGATGACTACAATGCTAAGCACACGTTCTGCGGATCTCGTCTCATCACACCAAAGGGACGCGTTTTGTTTGACACGATTTCTAAAATGCGTTTGAATATTATATCAAGTGTGCAGCTAACTTACTGGCCAACAGATCGCCGAAAAATATCTGATGTTATTGATTTTGGAGTGGTAAAGGGTATGTCCAGCGAAATAATCCAAGTTGAAGCTTATTTAGATTTATCTTCAGATCACTGACCAACTATTGTCACTATATATTCACTTACAACTTCTTCACCCATTTATGATTTAACGATGACAAACACACGTATTATGTGATTGAAATACAAAAAATATTAGTACTCCTTGCACAGAAAATATTCCATTAAAAACGCCCGCTATGACTCCATTAGAATGTCTGACGCAAACCTAAAGCAAGCTGCTCTAAATGCTACTACATACTACAAATCTTCAGGTGAGATATAATAAAATTTATTCAGCAGATGTACAACGGCTTTTATATGAAAAAAGAAAAGTTCGTAGAGAATGGCAACGTTACAGATCCCCTCAGCTAAAATCTAGGTTGAAGGAATGTGCTAAACAGCTGAAAACTCTACTAGAATATCAAGAAACCGCTTCTCGTCAAACATTTCCGAATGAGCTCGACGCAACACCTAAAACAGACTATTCGATATGGAGAGCAGCCTGAGGCCTCAAAAGACCAGTGATATCTAAGCCTCCATTGCAACCTTCGAATGGAGACTGGGCAAGAACTGACGCTGAAAAAGCTACTCTGTTTGTAAACGACTTGCAGAAAGTATTTACTCCAACTGCGTCTGATACTATAGTTGAGCTGCCACCAGTCCTCACTATACCAGATGTTACCTTCAGGTTCAATATTCGTCAGATTGAACACTGTATTGCGGGCTTAAATTCGGCGCTGATAAAATAAGCAATAAAATGCTCTTAGAGCTACCCTATACTGCAAAAACGATAATTCTATTTATTTTCAACGGTATATTTCGCCCCAAATGCTATCCCGCAGAATGGAAAGTTTCGCTAATTACCATGATACCTAAGACAGACAAAGATCATACGAAGGTGAAATCCTATGGGCCTATAATCCCATTATCTAACATGTCAAAGCTATTTGAAAAGCTACTTATGAGTAAGCCAACACCCATACTGAATGGTAATTGATGCACTCCAGACCACCAATTCAGTTTTAGGAGACAACATAGCACGATGGAACAAACACATAGACTCGTGAACGTCGTTAGAAAAACCTTCGATTAAAAGAAATATTGCTCTGAGCTCTTCATCGATGTTTCTCAATCATTTGATAAAGTATGGCACGAATGTTTAATACAAAAAAAAACCAAAGCAAAACCTACCCGCAAACACCCTTACCATTTTAGAAAGCTAAGTAGCTAAGTAGTGAGCGAAAATTTGTTGTAAAGGAAGGTATTTTTTTAAGCCCTCCGCAACCGATTGAAGCCGGAGTTCTTCAGCATCCTCGGGCCTGTATTATATCTGATATATGCCTTTGACTTGCCGGTAAGCAGTAAGATAGAAATATCAACATTCGGTGATGATACAGCTGTTCTAAGTGTTCACAAAAGCCATCAAGAAGCTTCCCGCAAACTGCAAGAGTATATAACCCAATTGGAACAATGGCTAAAACAATGGCGGATAAAAATTATTAAACAAAAATGTCTACTCATTACTTTTACATTCCGCAGAGAAACCTGCCCACCTATACAAATAAATAACCAAACTATACCTCAACACACCGAAGTAAAATATCTCGGCGTTCATCTTGATCGTCGTCTAACATGAGAGGCCCACATAAATGGAAAGCTGATCATTGGAAGGAACTCTATTCTAAGCCTAGATTGTAAGCTTCTTCTATACAACTCCATTCTCAAAACCAATATGCTCTTACGGTATCCAGTTATGGGGCACTGCCTCGGCATCAAATGTAGAAAAAATTAAAAGGCGACAAAATAAAATACGTCGTACGATTACAACAGCCCATGGTATGTCAGAAACAAGCGAATTCATAAAGATTTAGATGTGCCGCTGGTTAAGACAGTGTTTTCTAAACACGTGAAAAGATACATAAAAAAACTTGAGTTGCACCCATATCCCCTATCGCGAAACATCATTAACTTTAGAGGCCACACTCGGCTGAGAAGGAGGGACACTCTTGCTCTCAGCCGAACACGAGAGACGTAAACAACCAAAAATCGAATGCTGAAACAAATAAATTTTTCTGGCATTGGCTGGACTTAAAAATTAAAATTTTAGAGTTAAGATTTGATCGATCATTGTTCAATTTTATTGAAGATACAATAAATAAATTTTACCGTTAAAAAAATGCTAAAGCGTCGCACACTGGTTCCAATTATATATCTGCATATTTGAAACTTTCCGATTCGATTGCAAAACGATTTACATAAAAATCATAGAAGAGGACCTAAGCTTTAAGAAAATTGAATGCCACCCTCTTGAAACACACGTTGAGCTACAGAGTGTGAAAGTTGACTACTTCGGGAATAAAAAGGTCATATTTTTTACAAATTATATCCGATTTTGATAAATTTAAACTTGGTGTACAGTTTATAAATAGATAAAGAAAAAATAGTTTATTTTATTACTATATCTTTAACATACTCCAAGATATTTGGCTTTGAATTATAAAATGTTAATTTTTTGCCTCAACTTTCATCTCTATTTCGTTAATAAATCTGGTGATAGCAAAGCCTAAATTTAAAAAAAATAGTACATGATTTTTTAACATGCAGAAATAATTTTTTTGTTATATCAATTCATGTAGTCGTGAAAATAATCAAGGTCAAGACCTTGAAATGAGAGTGAAAATGTCTAAATTTTGGCAAAAATAGATGATTTTCTCAACAAAAAAAATTTTTAATACTAAAATTTTTATTTTCAGTATTTAAAAATAATAGGAAAATACATGCAGTTGAAATTTTATATCGACTAAAGCATACACGCTACAAATAAACTTTCATCTACAGCTTTGATTAAATACTCGTAATTTTCTATTGTTCATACTCGAAACTGAATTTTGTTTTTCAATCATTTCGTAAAACACTAACAATTTGTTGGTAATTTCCGTAAAATTTATTGAGTTTATTTAATATTTATTTAAATAAATTTGTTTGTCGTTGTACTTTTGATATTCATTTCCTTCTCATGCTTCCTTGTTAAAACGATAGCAAATTTTTCATATTTGCTTTTATTTTTTGTCAAGCTCAGCTGAATGTAGTTTGTTGTACACTTTTTATGTACTCGTACTATATACAATTTTAACAAGCAATAAATATTGAATTATTTTTTATCTTACTGAAATTCAATACCAATTTTCCCACATACATCGACTTACTTGCTAAAGGAGTCAAAGAAGTGCTTCAAAAAAAAAAATAAAACAAGAAACGAGTAAAAAATTGAAAAAGTTTATTTGAAACTTCTGGTCTGAAATTGTAGATGTGTACATGTCTTCATGTAAGTGACTTTCCACCCACAAATTGAAATGCAACAGTCATGGATATTTTTGCTGTTCTTTCAAAAAGAGTGTTTAGTTTCACACTGCAGCAATAAATACATTTAGCTGTCAAACATTTTGTATACAATATATTTTTTAACACATACAAGCAGTGGCTAAGAAAATTTAGGCAACACTTTGTCAAAAGTCTTAAAAATTTACATATTTTGTAGGTATAAATTTTTAAGATTGATAATTTTAAAAAAATTATAATATAAGTAATATCTGGTAGTCCTTAAAAAATGGGGGGAAAACACTTTTAAAAGTGTATGTTTACTTTTGCTTCTAACTATCGACACTATTTAAATTGCCACATAGACTAAACTGCAAAAAAGTATAACGTCGTCTTAGTTCCCGTCGTTGCATAAAATATAAATGTGACAACATTTGACTTCTATACCGGGGAGTAATACGAGTATAACTTTATTTCATGTTAAAAATTTTTTTTAAATTTATTTTATTTTTTTTATCCTAAACACATTTGTGCAGTTTTAATGGAGATCATAAGCAGAAAGTTTCGATATCTTATGTTTGTTAACAAATTATAACACTTTATTTTTGACGTTTTTAGAGTTGGCTTATAAAGTGTATAAAAATAAACATGAAATATGGTTTAGCTTTCGAACTTAATATAAAGTAATAATTCAAAGTTATTGATTCATATTTAAAATGTAGTTTATTTAAATGAATTGGCTTTAAATAAAGTCGTTTATTTAAAATTACAAAAATAACGGAAAAGCCTTCAGAGTGCTTAAACAGTTTTGAGGAGCGACTTTAAGAAAGTAAATACTTGAAACTTGACTAAAATACATTTTAAACTGAAAAGTTTAATATTAGTATCTGCATGAGACTTTGCCTGCGTTGACTGAAACGCAAAACGCCCTAACTAACATTTTCGTCATTTTACAGGACAAGCAATAAATATGCTAAATTATTTAATTAGACAGTTTTATTCTATTTTATATTCTCTTAATGTCCAAACAAGTTTGGACAAATAAGTATTTTGCGTTTCTGATTTAAATTTATCTTTCTTTAAACAAATGTCCGTTACTAACAAACAAATTGAAATACAAATTGAATTATAACATTTCCCTTTTTTTCGTAAATTATAACAGTTTCTACATTACTAAATTGTCAACCATGAATTCCTTTGCGACAAAAATATAAAAGTAGCTATAGAATCGTATTGTAAAAAGCCGAGTCTAAACCTTATACTATTTTTTAATATTACTTACTTAAAAAACGATCTTTGAACGAGTAACATTGAAAACCTGGAAGAAACTTTATTGTAAATAAAAAACCCAAAAATAGAAAATTGGATAATTGCCTTTCTTTTTCCTTACTGGTTTCCCTAAAATAAAGAAGGTGAGCGTACATCAGATTGGCTAAATAAAAGACAAGAACTAATCCCTTTCTTTTATTCCCTTACACCCTATAATTATAATCACTTGCCAAAAGTGATTCTAATTAGAATTTCCCTTGTAGGTTTAACACTTAAATTGAATCAGCATTCTCCCTAACTGCTGACCTACTAATAAGGGAAATTCATAAGTAATAATAACAAGTTATTACATGGTCCTTTTCCCCTTGAACAAGTGCCGTGGAATTTGAACAAAGGAATTTGTCTCTTCAATTAAAAGTAAAGGGCACAAAATCAACATACACACATACTTAACATCAAACATCGCAACATGAGGTAATCTACCATAGCTCATCAGTTTATGAAAATAAGTCAAAGCGAACGTAAGTGCAAGTAGTGAAATATATAATGCATATTATCATACATATAACATACGGGAAAAATACGGAAAATTAATTTATAAAGAAAAAAAACCCCATAACCGTGAAAATTAAAAATAAAGCCTTTAAAACACAAAAATTATACATATACTTATGTACATATACTCATACGAAAATAGTTACAGTGAGCAATAGAAATATAGGTACAGGTGCAAAAGCACATAGTTACAAAGTGCCGCTATTAAAAAATGTACCTATATATAATATATATATAAAAATAGTCATAAAGTTAAAAAAAAAAAAAAATCAGAAAAATAGTATATGTGCATAGTTGTCACATAACCTCAAAAAAAAAGGAATTAAGGATACATACACACATATAAAATTGTGAGTTACATACATACATAAAAATTTTTTGCATAAGGTCAACGATTCAGAGCCTTATGTAAACGGCAAAATATATGTATAGGAAGAAATAGTGATCATAGCTGTAAAATTTGCCGTAAGTAATTACAAAAAATTATACATATGTACATATATGTATACTATACACATTTTATACAGATACCGAAATCTGTACATGCATACATATATATATACATACATTCCTACTTAGTATACATATAAACGTTCAAAACATAAAAAAGCCCGTTACTTTTCTTTAAAATAAAACTCAAAGCGGTTAAAGAAAAGAGAAAGTATCAGCTTGTTGTATATGTTTTTTAAGAGAATCAAAGTGAATAGAGCCAATGGTATTCATTTCGGTTGAAAACAAGGAAAAGCAAATAGCAAAATCATAAAGCAAAAAAAAAGGGAGCATACTCCTACTGCATTTATTACAACAACAAAACGTAACCCAGTGGTGTACTAGTACTCGCGTCTGTTAAATATACAGATTTGCAACCACCAAAAATTTGGAATATACAAAGAGTGCAAGAGTATTTTGATCATAACAAGTAAGTGATGCGAAATACTTCTCTTTATTTTTATTCTACTTGTAAAACTTAGTTCTCTTACTCTGTGTGTCTTTTTAACAAAGTACTTAAGTTTGTAAATTTATCTACATACTTATGTTAAAAAAAAAACAGTGAATATCAAAGTTGGTTTTATCCAACCCTATTTCAAAGTCAAAAGCCAAATTTCAAAGTATTGAAAGATTCTCCCTGCAATAAAGTAATAAAAATTAAAATTTTCATTAAAGGGACAAATAAATTGTCGCGCCATTTTCTCTGCAAATACTACAAATTGATAAATTTTAAGTTTCTCTTATAACGTTAAAATTTCCCTACAGTCCACTAAAGAAAAGATTAAGAGAATTTTTTAAGCTTTAAAACAATTGTAATTTGCCGAAGTGAAGAAGAGTTAAATTTGTTATTTCACACGGGAGCGAAATTATCCCTTTAAATAACCATTGGATTTCCTTCGTTTATTTTCCAACCAAAAGCGAAATAAAAAATAAAATTTTTTCCTTGAAAAAGCACACAAGCACATATTTACTATAAAACAAAACAAAAGATAAATAAATTCCTTTAAGTAAGAAAGATAGAAAGAAATAAAATCACCAAACACTAGAACAAAACAAACAAAATAATTTATTTATTATACAAAGCGAATGAAAGAGTTGCCAAAAAACTTTTTTCCCGTTCACGGGAAAAGTAATGAAAATACCCATTTATACTGAAATAAATCTCTACATACAGATTTATAAACTTATTAAAATCAATAATCCTGGGGTTATAATTAGCTCAAGTGTGATTTAAATAAATTTAAACTAGTACAGTTGAACAATTTCGTTTCTATTAGCAGGTTTGCTGTAAAAATAAGAATATCAAGCAAACAAAAAATTTTGAAAAATTTATATCAGTACAAAAAAAAAAAACATATTACTTCCAAAGTAAAACTATTAATCCTTTGTGAATTATTTTGCGAAATAGCATCAAATAAATGTTAAATCCAAACTTAATTTAAAACTCTTTAAATTCGAGATTTAATGTTGTTTTGAGAGATTTATAGATTGAATTGTTTAGGTTATCTTATATATTTATAACTAGATACCATATCTAGTGCTACACCATTAGCCCCTTATTCTACAAAATAATATAAGAACAATTTGAAAGCTCCAAATCCCCAGACCATTCTTATTCTCTGTTTTTGTCTAGATCACAAGCATCTAGTGCTAGTCATTAGCCCCTATTATACAAGGATATAGAAAATACGGTCTAACTCTCAACTCAACATTTCAACCAAATCAGTTTGAATTATGAAATAGTGAATTATAACTTACTGGAAAACGCAGACGTTATTACGAAAGATCAAATGTCCGTACAAGCTTGTGGGTTTATCTACATAGTCATTATTATCGAACGAATAATTGTAATTAGCTTAATCTGAAGTTGGCATATAGGTATATTCTTTATTTTACCTATATAAAACCATCTAGTGCTATCCCGCATATAGCCCCAAAATCTTATAAAACGAATATTTATATAAACTCAATTTCTCTTCAATCAGTAACACACCTAGTGTTAATTTCTATAGCGACTTATCAAAACTACAAAAGTGGAAAATATTTTCTGCCTAAGAAATTTGAAACAAATATATCACACCCTTACTCCAGTTAAAAATCTCTCCTTTTTCCCCTATCAGTATGCCTTCCACAGCCCGAAGATCGATCTCGTCAGCCAAAGAGCACTTTGACTTTGATTGCGATCAAGTAATGTTATTGTGCGACACGTTCGACGCTACACCAACGGAAGAGCATACTGATACAATTCTTGAAGTCATGCTAAGAGACCTAGACACAAGATGGGATAAGTTAAACTTCTCTCACGAAGAAGTTACTTTCTCAAGGGACACAAGAATTACTCCGGAGATTAAGCAAGAAGTCAAAGCGCAATTTGAACAATGTCGAATCAGATATTACGAATGTTCTTCGCGAATACTCGACCTTGCTAGAATTCTCACACAGGAGAATCCGGGAGCTCCAAGGTTTCAATCAACTTCTCGTCACTTATCTTTCCATCAAGCTCCCTCTGAAACATTTATACAAAACAATTCGAGGGACTGCATTAAACTTCCTCCTTGCGACACAGAGGTATTTCATGGCAGCTATGAACAGTGGCCATCATTTCGGGACATGTTCACAGCTGTCTACATAAATCATTCCAAACTCACTCCGGTCACAAAACTGTACCACCTTCGCAATAAAACGAAGGGTGAAGCAGGCGCAATAGTTAAAAGATATACCCTCTCAAATGACAATTTCGATATGGCATGGTCGGCCTTAAAATCCCGATACGAGAATAAACGAGTTCTCGTAGATAATCAGATAAAAATTCTATTTGATATCCCAGCAGCGAAGAATGAAGACAGCGAATCGATTAGAAGAATACAGTCTTCGGTCAACGATTCGCTGGCAACCCTCAAAACTCTTGACGTTCAAGTGGAAAGCTGGGATCCGATTCTCATTCGGTTGATCTCAACGAAGCTCCCAGATATGACTTTAGCCCTGTGGGAACAGTCCCTTACGTCTCCCCGTGAGCTACCGAAGTGGTCTCAAATGTCCCAGTTTCTGGTAGACAGATACGAAACTGTAGAGCGCGTAACAAGTATAAGGAAACATAAAGATAGCTTCAGTCTAATGAAGCCAAATAAGCCCAACATTCAAACATACTTGTCGCAAGAAAACGTAAGCTCAATGTGTAAGTTATGCAATGAGGATCATCCTCTAAGAAACTGCCCCAAATTCAGAGCCCTTACGATACAGCAGAGAGTAGATTACGTGTTTCAGAACAAATTCTGCAATAATTGCTTAGGCTTTTCTCATCTTAAAGCATATTGCAAAAGCAAGCATACATGTACATATTGCAAAAAATCACATCACACTCTGTTGCATATGCCACAAGAGGCTCAAAGCACGATTCAAAATGTTGACAAATCTCAACAAAGAAAAATCTTAGACAAAACCCCTAAATTTAAAATTTCATCCTCTAATATTAAACAAATCTCTGCGAATAACACTCCAGATGAGTTTCCCTCTACATCAAGGCATATACAAGCCAACTGCTCATCAAGCAATGAGAATATTTTATTACGGACTGCATTAATGCAAATTGAATTCCGAGGGGAAAAATTCACAATTAAAGCTCTAATAGATCCGGGTTCTCAGCGAACATTCTTAGCTGAAAGGATCAGGAATCGGCTTCAGCTTCCATATCAAAAGTCTCATTTTGAGATCGTTGGGATAGGAGGTCAGAAACAATCAGCGACCAAAGAATGTAAGCTTACTCTATATTCCAGTAGAACTAATACCCGAATCCCCATTAAAGCCATAGTCTTGCCAAAAGTTACGAAAAAACTCCCGGCTCACAGTTTTGAGGTTCCCTTCTCCAAAGAGCTTAAAGAATTAGATCTTGCCGACCCAATGTTCAATAAATCTTCGCAAATTGATCTAATTCTAGGCAACGATTATGAGCAATATATAAATATTGAGGGCATCAAGAAAAATGTTTGTGGTAACACGTCGGCTTATAACACGATCTTTGGATGGGTGCTTAGTGGTCCCATAAAAACGCAAGCAATACAAGCGTTCACTACCTCTGTTGTGCCCTTAGAAACGGAGGATCTCCATGTGTTACTAAAAAGGTTTTGGGAAGAGGAAGAAATTCCTACGACTCGCCCTATCTCAACAGAAGATGATTATTGTGAAAAATTCTATGCAACAACAACCACACGTAATAATAATGGTAGATATACAGTAAGACTGCCATTCAAACCAGAATATCCTGAAAAAGTTTTCCTAGGGTCATCTCGGGTGGCAGCCTTAGCCCAATATTCCAGAATGGAAAAAACGCTAGCAAAAGACCCAGAGCTGCAAGCCCAGTACGAGGCAGTTCTAAATGAATACTTGGCTCTCGACCATATGGAAGAAACTTCCTCCCAAGAAATAATTTCGCATGGTAAATGCAGCTCATATTATTTACCTCATCATGCGGTACTGCGCCCAGATCACAAAACTACCAAAGTCAGGGTAGTGTTCAATGCCTCTAGAAAAACGAAGTCACAATTATCCCTTAATGATGTTCTCTACACAGGACCCACCCTTCAGAATGAATTAATAACCATTATTCTTAATTGGAGGAAATATAAGTATGTATTCAGTGGCGACATACAAAAGATGTATCGCCAGATACTAGTACACCCAGAAGATAGAAAATTTCAAAGAATTCTGTTTCAGAGTCAAACTCACGGCCCAATCCAGGACTTCCAATTAAAAACGGTAACGTTCGGGGTAAATTGTGCCCCATATCTAGCGATTCGCACACTTCTCCAACTGGCAAAAGATTGCGAAACAGAATTCCCAAAAGCAGCGTCAATTCTGCGTACACAAACATACGTAGATGACATTCTGTCGGGAGGATTCTCAATTGAGGAAACCTTAGCCGCTCAAGCCCAGCTCGTAAGTGCATTGAAATCAGCTGGCTTGCCCCTTAAAAAGATAACGGCAAATGATTCCAAGCTACTTACTCATTTTCCACAAGAAGATCTATATGACTCAGATTTTCTTAGATTTCAAGAATCAAGCTCAACCAAAACTCTTGGCATCAAGTGGAATGCACTCTCAGATGTTTTTACGTATAATTTTTGCAAAGTTGAGAAATCTCCCAAGGTTACTAAAAGGCAAATTTTATCCTCAGTAGCGAAACTCTTTGACCCAGCGGGATGGCTTGCACCCATAGTCATCAGAGCAAAGATACTAATGCAACAGCTATGGCTGGAGGGATTAGAATGGGACGAAGACATTTCAAGGGAATCTCTAAAAAATTGGAACGATCTCGTCACAGATCTATCCGGAGTAGAAACTGTTTCCATTTCGCGATGGCTACAATACACCCCCCGCGACACCGTCCAAGTCCACGGGTTTTGTGACGCTTCTAAAGTGGCATATTGCGCTTCAGTTTATGTACGTTGCGAAACTGAGACCAAAAACGTTTTTTCAAATTTATTGCTGGCAAAAAGTAAGGTAGCCCCAATACAAACGGTGTGCCTCCCACGTTTAGAACTTAATGGCGCTGTACTGTTGGCAAACCTTGTTAAGTATGTGCAGTCATCGCTAAATTTTTATGACACTGAAGTGTTCTTATGGACTGACTCGTCAATAGTCCTAGGTTGGCTCTCAAAACCTCCCTCTACGTGGGAAACTTATGTAGCGAATAGAATTGCTCAAATTCATCGCCTTGTTCCAATGGCTGCATGGAGACATGTCCCCACTCATTATAACCCAGCAGATATTGGAACTCGCGGGTGTAGCTCTCAAGAACTCGCCAATAGCATCCAATGGTGGTATGGACCCCCATGGCTACAAAACCCCGCGTCGGAATGGCCAAAGAAAAATCCTCTGAAGGTCGTTGAGACTGTCAACGAAAGTCACACTCTACACGCGAAAGTTCTGGAAGAAGACATTCTGGACAGATTCTCGTCATATAATAGAGCTTTACGCGTCCTAGGCTATGTGTTTCGATTTTTTAACAATTGTAAAAACAGTACAAGGTCAGGCACTCATTATGTCTCACAAATCGAATTAACACACCCTGAAATACAGCACGTAAAGTCCAGACTTCTCTCCATAGCTCAAAAAACGTTTTACGAAGAAGAATATAAGTGTCTATCAAACTCGCAAGCGGTGCCCAAAAGAAGCTCTCTTAGCCCGTTAAATCCATTTTTAGATTCAAATTCAATTATGCGAGTTAATGGCAGATTGTCTCACTCATCTCTGCCGTATGGCGAACGTCACCCAATTATCATGCCTGGTAACTCCCAAATTTGCCAACTCTATCTCAATCATTTACATCAGTTTCTTCTCCATGCAGAATGCAGTCAAATGTGTAGAATGATACAGACTGAATTTTACATATTTAGACTCAAACCTCGCGTAAAAAAGTTAATTCGACACTGCAAAACGTGCATTATTTATAAGCAGCAGCCATGCTCACAAATAATGGCACCCCTACCACATGACAGATGCCATTTATCACCACCCTTTCAAACGACAGGTATTGATTTTGCTGGGCCCTTTGAACTGAAAACATCAATCTTAAGAAAAAGCCCTTCTGTTAAAGGATATGTTAGCGTTTTTGTGTGTTTTAGCACAAAAGCAATATATTTAGAGCCATGTTCAGAACTATCAACGGCGGCTTTCCAAGCCGCATTTTCTCGCTTTGTTGGGAGGCGGGGGCTCCCCCAAAGGGTACTTACAGATAATGGTAGGAATTTTCTTGGCGCAAGTAGAATACTTGAACGTGAATTCTCAACGTTCGTGCAAACTGCTGCACAAGACATAGCCCAAAAATACATTACTCATGGCTTTGAATGGAAATTCATACCTCCACACGCCCCTCACATGGGCGGATTGTGGGAAGCCGCCGTAAAGAGTTTCAAATTCCATTTGAAACGAATCGCAGGTTCGCAAAAATTCACCTTCGAGGAATTTTCTACAATCTTAGCTCGAATCGAAGGTATCCTTAATTCCCGCCCCATATCCGCATTATCAGAAGACCCGGAAGATTTGACTCCGTTGACCCCAGGTCACTTTTTAAGAGGTGCTCCCTTGATGGCTTTCCCCGAGCAGAATCTGCAAAGCATGTCACTTATCAATAGATGGGAAAAGCTAAAAGCTATCCAACACCAGTTTGCAATACGGTGGAAGGACGACTACCTTAAGTCATTGCATAAACGGTACAAATGGAAAGATTCGGTTCCGAATGTACAGGTAGGAGACCTTGTGGTTGTAATGGACGACATGCAACCCCCATACGAATGGCGATTAGGACGAATCGAAAACACTTACACTGGGTCAGACAGCAATGTCCGCACTGCTGAGGTCCGTATTGCTTCAGGAACTATCACTCGTCCTATAGCTAAGTTATGTTATCTTCCCGTATTAAAAGGCGAAGATGCTAATTAAACTTAAATTCTCAAGATTCAGTTTTTCATATTGTTATTATACCATACTTGCTATATGAACTCACACTTACAATTTTCTCATTATATTTCTAACTCTCAGGATACACTCAAATGAATTCCCACTAACAATCCTATATGTCTACTAATTGAGTTTCTTGTTTCAATATTAGGGCTAACCGAAGACTCGTCAACACTCGTCCAGATCATACTAAAACTCGTTCTAAACATCAGGATCCAAGCGTATACCAGTGTGCTTTATGCAAAACTTTCCACCCCTTACGCCTGTGTCGTAAATTTTTAAGAATGAGTGTGAAAAAGAGAGAGGAAGTGGTAGAAAAGTTTCGTTATTGTACAGATTGTCTAGCAAAAAGCCACGAGTCACGCGCATGCCCGTCCATCAACAGCTGTCGAAAATGTGACAGCATGAGTCATCACACGCTACTTCATCCTACATCTAAGAAGTTTGATAAACACCAAGGAATGCAGACGCAAGACCTGCGTAAACGTCAACGGTCCAAAGAAAAACGACGAATAGCACAAGTACAGTCAGCACAGAAGCCAGCAAAACAACCAACGTCACTTGTACCTACAGTACAGCAGACCGCGAAACAGCCCGAACTTCGACATCCAATAAAACCAACAGCAACTCCAGACACCAAGGCCATCATTGAGGCAATTCGGTCGCTAGCCAATGTACTTTGCGCTACCGACAATCAGTCATCTGTTGCCTGAAGGCAAGGCGGGCGGCATGTCCAAACAAGTTTGGACAAATAAGTATTTTGCGTTTCTGATTTAAATTTATCTTTCTTTAAACAAATGTCCGTTACTAACAAACAAATTGAAATACAAATTGAATTATAACATTTCCCTTTTTTTCGTAAATTATAACAGTTTCTACATTACTAAATTGTCAACCATGAATTCCTTTGCGACAAAAATATAAAAGTAGCTATAGAATCGTATTGTAAAAAGCCGAGTCTAAACCTTATACTATTTTTTAATATTACTTACTTAAAAAACGATCTTTGAACGAGTAACATTGAAAACCTGGAAGAAACTTTATTGTAAATAAAAAACCCAAAAATAGAAAATTGGATAATTGCCTTTCTTTTTCCTTACTGGTTTCCCTAAAATAAAGAAGGTGAGCGTACATCAGATTGGCTAAATAAAAGACAAGAACTAATCCCTTTCTTTTATTCCCTTACACCCTATAATTATAATCACTTGCCAAAAGTGATTCTAATTAGAATTTCCCTTGTAGGTTTAACACTTAAATTGAATCAGCATTCTCCCTAACTGCTGACCTACTAATAAGGGAAATTCATAAGTAATAATAACAAGTTATTACACTTAATATTATCGCTATTTTTGTTTGATAATTTTAATTTTTTTTTGTATCTATGTAAAATACATAAGAATATGCTAAAAGTCCCATTAGAATTTTTTTGTTAGATAAGGCTTTTTACGTTTAATTTAACGTTTTGTAGGCTATTCTATATATAATCCAGGCTATAAACTACCTTTGAGCAAATCACATTAAAATCCGTTCAGCTATTTTTCTCTGATTTAGTAACAAATATCTAAAAATACAAACTTTCACATTTATAATACCAGTAGGAAAAAAGATAAGTAGGATTTTTGAAACATTTATAAAAATTTAAAAGTTCTTTTAGCACTTTTATGGCTCCGTATACAAAAGGTATACTGTCCGTCCGTCTGTCTGTCACAGTCTTCTATTTCGAGAACGGTAAGAGGTACGGACCTGAAAAATTAAAGTGTGTCCTAGAAAGAGCAAGGAAATATGTTGAAATCCTAATGCAATATATGGATTTCTGACGTAAAATTTTAGTCTGGAGCTTGGCTGTCTTTAAAGACCTTTAGTAACATTTTATATCCAACATTTTTGTAGAACATTTTAGGGATGTTTTCATGATTTGTTAGATTAGAGCCAAAAATTAGCGTTATGTAGGAGAGTTAGAGGCGCAATATGTTCCACAAAAATATTTGCCTTAATATTTTCTACAAAGTTGCTATACATAGCTTATACCTCAGATGTAAAGAACACATAGTTTCATATACCGATATGTTGCACGGCCAAATGCGGGACAGCTAACACCCCTAAATAAAATTCCGATTTAATATTTCAAAACGCCGACCCACGTATATTATTTTTGTCTTCTCTACCAGAATTGGTTGTCAGAACCAATTACTTTTTTCGTGTTGTATGCAACGAACAAGCCGAAAAAGAAGTCGCTAAAACGAAAAAAATTTCAAAAACGAAAAACAACGGAAAATCTAATATAACAGTGAAAACTAAACAAAAATCGCTAAAATGAAAAAAAGCGCTGAAACACAAAAGGCCAAAACTAAAAAATCGCCAAAAAAACGAAAAAAGATCGGCAAAGAAATAAATCGAAAAAAAAACAAAAAAAAAACCCTAAGGCTGAGGCCACACGGGCGTTTTTAAAACGCGGCGTTTCTGCTTTTTATATTGAATTTGAAAGTTCTCAATTTTTCAAAACTTCAAATTTAATATAAAAAGCAGAAACGCCGCGTTTTAAAAACGTCCGTAAGTCCTCAGCCTTAATCAATTCATGCTGTCACTCTTAGAGCTGTGTTTCATGTTTTTCTTTATGTGTTGTGTTAAACTTCTTGGTATTTCTCTATTCTAGTATGAATTACCGTTTATAGAATAGAATAAGGGAATGATCTGGTCAAAAGACCGGAACTGCAACACTTAGAGGATCTTCTCTGCTACAACAATTGATAAATACAATTACTAGTGTGTGAATATTTGTTTGCTCAATTTACTGGAATATATACATCCTTTTGCTAAGTGCCTTTACAGTTTAACAATTAAGTTATGAATTTTAGTCGAACTGTATTCGTTTATATCCAAAGAAAATTAATTATTTTGGCTTGAGTTCATTCATTTACACACTATTAATTGGAACTATTAAAGGTAATTAATACTAGAATAGAGAAATAAAAGAACAAGAAGCTTAATACAAGACATAAAGAAAAGAGTGAATATCAATAACTATCAAATGAAATACAGCTCTAAGAGCGACAATATGTATTGATTAAAGGTAAATGATATTCAATTCTTGACTGCAAACCACCGACTTTAGTCGAGTGACCTACGTGATAAAGAACTCTGACGAGAAGAGCGGAAGCTCTCGGAACATGTCATTTCAAACTTCGGCATAGTAAAATTGTTCTTTGTCTACATGCTTCACAATTTGTCTCTAAATAAAAATATAATTTAATTTAAAAATAAAATTAAAACCACATTCAAACCATAATTACTAATTTTCTTTGGCCATAAACCCATAAAGTTCAACTAAAATTCATAGCTTCATTAATAAATAAAGAATTTTAAAAATCGGTCCATAAATGGAGGAGTTATAAAATAATCAATATTTCACAGTAGCAAATTTCCTTAAAAAATATGGACCAAACTGCAAGCAAACCGTTTCGAACAAAAAAAAATTTTTGTGAAAATCAGTCCATAAATGGAGGAGTTATAAGATAATCAATATTGCTGAGCAGCAAATTTCCCCACCGATTTCCGAAAAATAAAAAAATTAAGACCAAACTGCAAGCAAATGCTTTGAAACAAAAATAGAACATAATTTTTAAAATCGTTCGCCAAATGACAGAGTTATGCGTGTACAAACATAGACAAGTATAAAAAAATTTAAATACACTCGAATTGATAACCTCCTCCTTTTTGAATCCGGTTAAAAACCTTAACTTTTGCCAAAGTATGCAATAAAACTTTCAGCCTGACGTATGATTAATATTTAATTGGTTTGATGACGAAATAATTATCATACGCGTATGAACAGGTAGGGCCAAGAGTAATGTCGAAAAAGCTATAATAAAGTTGGTACAATTGTACTTTTTTAGTACAATTCAAACCTAAAAAGCATGATGGTACCCCCGTGGCTCATTTAGTACAATGAGCAAATGTTCCCAATTTATTTTAATAATATCTGGAGAGCAGCCTCTTCAATACTCAATTCAACTAAAAAAAAAAGATTATTTTATTTGTAGAATATTTGGAAAAAGCAGAAACGCCGCGTTTTAAAAACGCCCGTGTGGCCTCAGCCTTATGTTTTTTTTATTATCTTATTTTGGCTGGGTAGTGTACATTCCACACCGTCATCAATGATTGCTTTAAAGGTATCTTCGTCGTCACTATCATCTGATACGCACAGCAGGAAAATGTTGTTTCCATGACCTCAGTACACTTTCAGTATCTGTCACTAGGTTTCCATCTTTATATTTACAGAAGAAACTACCAGTGCCAACGCCTTTTTTGGTAAAATTTTTGGACTTCTTTTACACTCCTGTACATCTCGACCTCCTCACACTCGCGTCTTACCATTTCTCTTTTCTTGCGGAAGATAAGGCAGTTCTCCTCTCTCCTTTTCTTCCGGTGGCTCTATCGTACTCCTCGCGTTACATCGGACTGCAGTGTTGGCAAGTATGTAGCATTTTCTCTGTAGTTGCATTGTGACACTCCTGGTCCTATCATGAATTTTTTGGCGGAGTTTTTTGAAACCCAAATACGGCTTTGACCGCAATATCCATAGAGTGTGCAATACGTTGCCTAGAACAATTTTAACGTCATGGTTGGGGCAGTGGTCATAAGTTTCTTCTAGGTGGTCATAAAATGTATATTTGACCTGCTCGTCCTTATCCTACGTCGAGGCATGAGCACAAATAAGGCTTATATAAAAAGAATACGCCTTGATGCGGATTGTAGTACTTCCTGGATGACAGTTACATCAGATCTGTACTTATTCAGTTCGTCCGTCAACTGGATCATTGCACCTGCTATGTACAACTCACGAACGTTCCAGATACAGATACAAATCATGGTCCTTTAGTCGTTTGCGGTGGTCGTTAAGTTATGTGGCGGCCGTTTTTTATTCTTTATATCTTTCATTGTAGGTCATTTTTTTAAGTTCTTATGGTTAACTCGTGGCACAAATTAGCTCACTACTTCAAACGGGCAGCGACCCCAGGTGACACTGCGAGGAGGTATGTGTCCACTTGAGATGAAGGAGTGACCAAGATAGGTACTTGGTTTAGCCAAGTTAAGTCGATCAGACCGTTGCTTGGTATCCCACGTTCTCACGTTCCCCACTAAAAAACCGCTGAACGAAAAAATCGCCAAAATGAAAGAAAAAAAAAACGCTGAAACGAAAAAAGTACCAAACGAAAAATCTCCAAAACAAAACAACCGCCAACAAAAACTAAAAGCTGCAAAACGAAAAAATCGCCAAAACGGAAAAAACGTAAAAATTCAAATAATTGAAAAAAAATCAATTAATATGAAAAAAACTCAATAACAAATTCCTTTATTTAATACTTTTATTATATGAAAAAATTTTAAAACTGCATTGCAGATGTTTGCAAACGTAGAAAATATTGTAAATTTTCTTGAAATTTAGAGTGTATTTTACATAACAACGTTGTACACATCTTATACCTTAAACGTAAGACTTACAAAATTTCCTATGCCGATTGACTATAACTACATATGTGCCAAGGGGGGACAGAGGACTTAACTCCCCGTAAAATTAGTATCAGATGTAAACTATCAAAACGTTGATACACGTACATATATATTTTTTTGATGCCCTCTACCAGAATAAGTCGTTAGAACCTTGATTTGATTTTGTGTAAATAGTTTAATAAGGAAATAAATTCATGAAGCTTACAAACTTTCTGCAATATATTTAACTTACATGTGTATATACATTTTAATAAAGCCTGTTTTGATTTTAAGTCGATGCTTTCATATTTATTCAAAATTTAGCTTTGTTCAATATTTCTCTATATAAATTTTTTTTATTAAAAAATTTAAAAACCTCAATTAATGGCTGCGTCATAGACTTTGTTCGTGCTCAAAACCACTAATAACTTTTCAAATCCTTGTATATATTTTGTTTAATTGCAAACAAAAGCCTTTTCATTTCTATTACAAAGAGCAAAAAACAAACTAAAATAGCTGTATATCAAAGAAAACCCGGAAGAAAGCATCGTTAATAAAAAAACATCCATATTTCCCCTAATATCTGCCAGCAATAATCCACTGTATTGGTATAAAAGGAACTGAATGTCAAATCAACATTCATGCCGTGTATAACCCGAACCAAACAAATCAGCCAAGCAATAAACCAGGCTACAAAACAAACACCAAAAAAAAAAAAACTCACAGACAAATCAACTAAACCGCCGTTGGACAGACAGAAAGGCAGACGAAAACAAATCTCAAAATGTTAAAATCAAAACCACAACATATTTTTACTTACAGTTAATACTACTGTTAAATACAATGAATTGTTTTATTGACTTTTAAAAGAAAAAAAACACAACCACAACATTTGGGGGAAAACAAAAATAGTGGCATAACAACGGAAAACCCCCATGAAATACATGAAGTACGATTAAAGTTAGTACAGAATTTATAAATCTCGCTTAAAGCAAGAATATCCTTTAAAAATTCGATAAGCTGCAACCTTCAGACTAGCATAAAGTTTTTTTTTTAACTTTCGATGCTTCAACCTGCTTCCGAAATTAAAGAGTTTTGAAATTTCTACTGTAATAGCAAACAAGCAAAAAGTAAAAGGATATTTACACAGTGTTTTAAATTGTGAATGTGTGTTTGTGAAAGTGAAAAGTTTTACATGAAAATTACAACAAAACATTTTCAGCCATTGTTTTTTTTTTGTCAGGTAGTCTGACTGTTGCCAGGTAAAGAAGTGAGTTTACTTTCTTTACTTATTGAAAATGCCAGACAATTATTTTTGAATATATTTTAAGGACAAGTTTTAGCTGGAAGACAAAGACGGTTGTCATTGTAGCAAAATAAACAACAATAAAAAGGATTACTTGATTTTATTCTAGCTAATGGATGAATTTGAAAAGAATCTATATTAGTCTTTTATTAACAAGAGACTTTAAGAAATAATCATGATTACACTTTGGCAGCTCGAAAGAGTCATATATCGAGATATCGAAATTCAAATTATGTATATGAAATATACTTTTTAATAATGCTTAATAAATATTGTAATAATATTGCGAATTAAGCTTTGAACGAAAACTTTTTGTTAATTAGCAAAGAGACATGAAAAATGTTTGATTGTGAAGGATATTAAACGAAAAGATCCACAAAAAAGAAGTATCTATTTGGAATTATAATAAATCGAAAAGATTTTTTTCAAAATTAATTATTTATCCTTTTAAATATCTTTAAACAAATTTTCTAAGCTCTAAAATACACAGAAAAAAAATATCATCTAACTGCAACTAAAAATTTCAATTGTTAATATGTAATTTAAATTCAAACATATATTTTGTTAATATAACAAATTGAATTGTTGATACGACAAACACAGAAATTCTTATCAACAAACCGAACTAACCAAATTTTTTGTTATGTATTGTGAAAAAAATGAACAATCATCATTGTTGATATAACAAATGAATACACACACGTGAATGAAACAAAGCAAATCAGAAAAAAAAATTTCAACAAACTGAACTAACCAAACTTTTTGTTATGTATTGTGAAAAAAATTAACAATCAATATTGTTGATATAACAAACACACGTAGATGAAAGAAAGCAAATCACGTTTTTTGTGTATTCATTATTTGCGTATTTAATAACAAATTGCTCTGTAGCTGAGAGGTAAGAACGTTAGTCTATTAGTCCAGATGTCGCCGGTTCGATTCCGCCAAAAGACATTTAGTGTTTTTCGCAGACAAGCAAAAAGTCACTTTGAGGATTGTGATTGTATAAAAAAATATTGTTAATACAACAATTATGACAGTTAAAATTTGTTCGGAAAATCAACAATTCAAATTGTTCATATAACAAGAATCTTAATTGAAATAAATTTGAAATCAACAAAAAAAATTGCTAAAAAAATTTTTTCTGATTTTCCTTTAACTTACAATTTCCTAATTGTATTAACAAAAATCGTTGTAGGTTCAAAATCAATTAATTATTTAATTGATATAACAAAAAAATTAATTGTATTTACAAAATTTGTTTTTCTGTGTAGGCGACTTTCTTTACGTACTCGAACCTATATAGCTTACTCAAAAGCTTTTCTTATACAAATTGAAAAACTTTGCATTAAAAGGATATTATTATTATTTGTTACCTAAAGCGTTTTAAATTTTTAAAATCGGATAACATTTAAAACAGTTATAAGCTTTAAAATTTGTTTTGAGTCTCAGGTGGTCAACTTTGGCCCGCTGTAGCTCCTGTTGTTCTTAAAGCTGAAGACCACTGAGACACCCGTTTTAAAGCTGGACTCCTCCTCTAAAGATTTTTTAAGACTCAGCCAAATTTAATCAGCTGTTTAGAAGTTCTAGATTTATTACCATTTATTTTGTGAAAGACCCCACTGTGTACTGGTGGCTAGCTATCTATTGACAAGTCTTTGTTGTGTATTGATGCTAGTTTTTTGGGCAAATTTTTAAAAACTTTACAAAAAGTAACTTACAAACTAAATTCTTCATTGATAAAGCTATTGAGCTGTGAAAAATAAAACAGATAAGTGAAAAACTTCTGGCATTGATTCTAATCAAAAATAAAATGATGACTGATTATGTTCTTCATATTCGTTGTAATAAATAAATAGCATAATATAAAATATGTAGTACTAAATATTGCACAGTGGCACTGAGCTCTTGGTTTGCGAATTCGATCTTAATTTGTCTACTTTTTGTATAAAATTCCATTATTTTTAAAATGGTTAACAAACATTTTTACTTTAAGCTCTAAATATAAAATTTTTTTATTACCCTCGTTTTTTCCATCTTTCAAATTATCATAAAATAAATTAAGCACATCGCATTAGGCTATAAAAATTCTTACAACCATTAATAATCTCTGAAAGCTTTATTGTGCTATTTTGTTGTACCTCTGGCTCAGTTTTATGTATTTTGTGGTTCTACCAGATAATCTAGTCAAACAATAAAAGTGTTGCTTAAACATAAAACGCAACCAATTTTTTCATTTTTTCTTCTATTTTTTTTTTGTAAATGTCGCAAAAATCGTTTTTATTATAAAATACATAAAAAATAATAAAATAATTTGAATACCTTGCATTTTTTTATGTGTTGTTTTTTTTTCTCTGGGAGAGAGACATCACATATATAAGGTTTAATGAAAAAGAAGTCCTTATTTATATTTAATCAAATGTATAAAAATACTTTTTCAGTTCATTTGAAGACCTTTTTCATTGTTAATTGAAGGTCCCTTTAAGGATAGTAAGATATACAAAAATATAAAAACTCAAACATTTTTTCCATACACAGAAAAAAATATGTTTCGTTTTTGCTAACAAAAATCTCGGTATTCAATAATATTTTTTTCAAATTTCCTGTGATAAAGAATTCCGCTATATTGATAAAAAAAATCTTTCAAAAGAAAAAAATACATAAATAAAAAATTTTGACATACGAACTGGGCCTTCCCGGCAGCAAAGCATACTTTCTACACCTCAGTCATATCCCAGCTAATTATTTATGAGATAAAATTTGTTCTAAGTACTTATGTATGAAAAGAAATATCCGCCATGCGAAAGAAATACATACAACGAAATACGAGTATTGTATTAAATTAATGACAAATGTTATTGAAATATATATTTTGTTCTCAATAACATGGTTTTATTAAACATAATTGTTGCCTATTTTTTTCGGTGTAGTTATTTAAGTCATGCAAACCAGTTGCTTTATTAACAGTGTTAGTTTGTTATATAAATTTATAAAAATGAACAAATGTATAAAGACCTTTTAATAAAGAAATCACAATGTCGTAACTGATGACACTTTCAAAAATATTTAAGTCCTAAAAATATTTTAGATATAGCCCTTTTAATGAAAACGTCTCAAATTTCACATTGTTTTTTATTTTTGTGTTGAAAGGCATTAAGAGCTTTTTATTATCGGTGCTTTAAACATCATCATTATACTTCCTGTTCAAATGTCCAGCCATTGTGATTGATGTTTTCCTTTCCTTTTTTGATTTCATTTGCTTGTAGTATGGTTTAGATATAAATGTCTATTATTTGACAACGCCATGGAATGGGAGTAGGTACCAAAGAAATGTGAAAAAGTTAAACGCTTAACTTTTTTGCATTGACTATACTTTTTATATTTTGCGCTTGTAACAATTGTATGATTATGACAACTTAATGAGATTTGCTGTTAGAAGTTAATAGGAAACACGTACATATACTTGGAATTTTCTGCAGAAATTAAAGAAAATGGGTTGATTGCTAAGAAAATTTTTTTCATATAATTAAAATAAGTTTGACAAAAATGTTGACAAAGTTATCAGAAATTATTAATAGCATCGGCAAAGAAGAAAATGGTGGTCTGTACATTCGACTAGACCTACCTACACATAGAAAAATTTCATATTAAATTTGCTTTATAGGTATTTCATGTTAATTCCTCATTGTTTTATAATAACCTTAAAGTTTGTTTTCCTTTTTAAATATCTATATATATCATGTTGATTTAATATTCCAATACAGTTAAATCAAAATAAAGTTTATACTGAAATAATACGAAGAATCATGCTTAATTAAAACTTATTTAAAGTTGAAACACCGTTAATTTGATACTGAAATAATACGAAAAATTATGTTAAATCCAAGTTATTTCTATTTGAATCAAAGAGTATTTGATACTGCAATAACACGAAGGATCATGTTAAATCAAAGTTATTTCAATTTGAAAGAACGTGAAGTTGACACTCAACATGAATTAATGTAGTCATATTATTAATTATTTTACTGACGTGATGTGTATTAGCATTAAAAAAATATGTGTTGTAGTTGGCTGCCCCAGCCAAGATTAGAACTCGGGCCAGTTGCATGCTAGTCAATGCGCTGCAGCCACAACATCTTCAAACAGAATACTTTCGATGATCTCATTTATTTAGCTTTATCTTTGCCTGGCTCTGCTTTAGATATACTTTAAATAAATACCCTCATATTTAAGATAAATTTTATTTGAACTCAACATATGTCAATTGATGATTTACCATAAAATGTATTTAAAATTAAAGTCATAGTCATGATGATTTATAACGAAATGTAACGTTTATAACAATGTTTAAGATATTAGATAAGATTTAAGATTATATTAATATTATTTCGTTTACAATTAATATGAAACAATGATAACAATATTAAAAGTAATTTAAATCAGTAGCAAGAAATTTTCCTGGTTATGTGTAGTTTGTCGGGTATTTTTTATTGGTTATAGCAAGGAGGATAGAGGGAGTAGTGTTTGTGAACATTCGATTTGAGCTTTCCCATATTGAAAGTGGCTGGAAAGACCTCCGCAGGGGATTTATTCCACATACGAACTGTTCGGCTAAAGAACGAATTTTCTCTGTAATGCGTAGTGCGATTAACTGTCGTATCTACCAAAAATGGATGTGCTCTTACTGAAGAACGTGTTGTTCACAAAAAGGAGCGGGTTTCGGGAACAATTTCCCTGATGTCATTAGAACAAAATCCAATGTAGTAACGATAAAAGAGTCAAACACAACCCATATTGCGTCGATGCTCCAGCGATTCAATAGAGTTGGCTACCCTACTGTCCCCTATGAACTTCTTCGCCCTCTCCTGTACGCGGTTGAGTAACTTCAAAATAGTCTTTGAAGCGCCGGCCCATACATTTGAGTTGTATTTCATTTTCGGACGGATATAGGTGGTGTAAATGGTAAGGAGATCATATGGAGTGAAGTATCTCTTACACCGTCTTAAGCAACCGAGGCACTTTAATGCTTCTTTTGAGACCTGAAAAATATGGCCAGTCCATCGAACGTCGCACAGGACCTTCATGCTAAGAACATCAAGAGCTTCTGATTCCACAACATTAACACCATCCATAATTACAGATGAAGCAGCATGTTCGGTCGTACGTCTGTGCGTAAGCATACAGCATTGGGTCTTACGAGCATTAAAATCGACCGTATTCGCACGATCCCATGCAGAGATTGTTATAAGATCGTCATTAAGTGTGTCATTCATGTTTTGCCGCATGGCTCCAATCTCTGATAAGCTTGGCCTATTCCTGAATGAATATGAATGGCAGATGGTACTGTCATCTGCAAAAGAGTAGATAGGATTGGAAGTTTGACAGAAAAGGTCATTAAGAAAATTAAGAAATAGTGTTTTCGTAGGTGAAAGAACGGATCCTTGCGGTACCTCTGAATTAATCTTGAACTCTTGAACCCTGAATTAATCTACAACTCTTGTAGTGCGATCCCTGAAAAAGCTCGATATAAATCGGGAGAAGACATCGCCAACACCAAAAGCAGCAAGTTTTGACAAGAGTGGCCCATGCCATACTCTATCAAACGCCTTGGAAATATCTAGCTTTACCTACCACTTTACTTTCGCCGAAGTGGTGTATGGAGTGGCACTACCTCTCCGAGAGGAATGCCAGTAAGTCTCCCGTAGAGCGTCCCCTACGATAGCCATACTGACGGTCGTTGAGCAAGCTGTTGGACTGCAAATACTTCACAAGGAAGTTTACTTTCCATCACTTTCGAAATGGCAGAACAATTTGCTATTGGGTGGTAATTTTCAGGCTTGGTATTTTCTCCCTTTTTGGGGATTGCCGTTACATTAGCAACCTTCCAACACGATGGAAATTCACCCGCATGGTACAAAATGCTGAAGAGGGGAGCATTTATCGGCTGTTTACATTTACATAATACGAACATCAAAATAAACAAGAACAAAATTACAACAAGTCACACAACTGAGCACAATAGTGCATTGTACTAATGAACAAAGCAAATAAATACCAACATACTTAAACAACAATTTATTTCTCATCAATTTAATATTATTTATAATCAATATTGTGATATGTTGATTTTACATTGGTATTTTTTTCTGTGTATACTTACATGTAATCCGAATCTGAAGTCCATTTGGCTCTTCAGCCTCCAAAACTTCGAGTAAATTGCGAAAAACTGCAGTTCTTTACAATGTTTACCGGTTGTTTTCAATTTTTTTTCGAAATTTTAAGACTGTAAGAGCCTTCTTATACGGAGTGGTGAAGCTTTTTAAAAAGCTGGAAAATTTGACAAAAAGATTTTTTATACGGCTTTTCAAAGGACAATATGTACTAGTACGTACATATTGTCCTTGAAAAAGCCGTATAAAAAAATCTGTTTATGAAATTTGCCAGTTTTTTAAGAAGCTTCACCACTTCGTATAAGATATATATTGTTCTATATCCTTTGCATAATTTCTTATGATAATATCTTGTTAAAAGTATTGCTTTATTTAATTTTCATTTAAAAAAGGGTTAATGCCCATAACCTCTTGTTAAAGAATAAGAGCTTCAACTTGAAAAAAAATCATTAAAACTCCTACAAAAAAACCATTAACAGACATTCATCAAATGATTATGGTTTACTTGACTAAAATAATTTAATGAAAAAAGCAAAATAAAATATTCATAACATAAAAAAAACGATTTCCAGCATCACAATAAATTTTCTTTTCAGCTGCTACAAGTACAAACTCCTTTGGCTCTAACCAAAGACTAATGTGAAGAGTAAAAAACGAAAAAAAGATTGAAAAACGTTTGAAGGCATTTTATAATTTAATGTTTTAAATCAAGATTACACGTAGTTTATTTGTCATGTTAAGTGTTCGGTGAGAAAAACAAGGGGAAGCTAAGTTTTTTCTTTGGTTTTTGAAAAAATTTACTCCCCTCGAGCTTTAAACTAAAGTGAGCATTTTGTATCATCAGTCAGTTAAAGCCGTTGGCAATAAATGTTATTTGATATGAAAGCTCAGGGAGTTTAAAGTGGAGGAAGAGTTATTATAATTTTTTCTTTAAAGAGCAGGCTAAATAGATTTAAATTTAAATAATCAGTTTTTCAAGATATAAAAAAAATAATAGCTCCACGCAAAACGAAGCTTTTCATAAATTTGAAAAATTTTGGGTATAGAAAATAAATACCGAGATTTGAATTCAATTACGAAAACAGCAGATTTAATTAGTTTTTATACACAGAAAAAAATATTACTTATATCCAAGGAATATTTTCATAAATGCTATGAATCTAAATTATTTTCATTCCAGTTAGGAACTTTTACATAAATTAATTCATAAATTCTTTAAAAATTATTTTTAAAATTCAGTATTGAACTTGTATAGTCTGTTGTTCCGTTCTGCCAAACAGACTATTTGGCATTAATTGTATTTTTACTGTATATAAATAGAAAAGCATTTTACAATTTGTTGACAAAAAAGTTGAAAATTTTTTTCGAAGCAACTTTGATTTCATAAATTTATTTATTGAAAGCTAAATTTAATGAAAAAATTCCGGTATTTTATTTATAAATTACTAAAATATATGAACAATAAATTATGAACTTTTTTCATACTATTTATGCTCAAACTTTTTTCTGTGTATATGTATTCAATTATTTAAATTAAAAAATTTTCAATTATTCAAAATTTTTAGAAAAATTGTGTTTTATTACACAAGTAATTGATTCAATTTCAAAATTAATTGAAACAAGTTTTAGCTCGTGATCAAGTATATTCATCAAAAGCTTTTGAAAAATAATTCTATGTAATCATAAGATTTTTTTCATATAGTAAAGGGTGGTTAAATTTTAAGGGCCGATGTTGAATGTGAACCACACCTAAACGTCAAGTTTTTGTATGCATTTCATTTGACATTTCTCAATTTCAGACTAACTCAATTTGAGCCATGGAAAGATACACAATCGAGCAACGCGTTAAAGCTATTCAGGCTTATTGGGCGTTGAAATCAAAATGCATATCGTGTACTTCGTGATTTTTTCGGTCAATTTAATCGTTCAAATAAATGTGCGTACAATCGGAAAAATTGTGCAAAAATTTGGTCGTACAGCTCGTACTGCAGAAAAGATTGCTGCTGTTCGCGATAGTGTGGCTGAAGAGCCGTCCACCTCAACTCGTCGTCGTGCCCAACAATTGCACCTCTCACGCTCGTCGTTGATGAACATTATGCATAAAGACTTGCATTTACACGGTTACAAGGTGCAATTGACTCAAGAACTAAAGCCTCTTAACTATTCCAAACGTCGTCAGTGGTCAGAGTGGTGGCAAGAAATGACAACAGTGGATAATCAATTTTCGAAGAAAATCATCTTCAGTGATGAGGCACATTTTCACCTCAGTGGATTGGGCAATAAACAGAATTGCCGCATTTGGGCGAATGATAATCCAAGAGTGGTGGTCGAAAAACCAATACACCCACAAAGAGTGACTGTTTGGTGCGATTTATGGGCTGGCGGCATCATTGGGCCGTATTTTTTCCAAAATGAGGCCGGTCAGGCAGTTACTGTGAATGGTGTTCGCTATCGTGAGATGATAACGAACTTTTTATGGCCCGAATTGGAAGATGGACGTCGATAATCCAGCAACAATTCAAGAGCTAAAGGATGCGATAAGTCGGCACATTAACGGCATAGAACCTCAATTATGCCTCAGCGTCAGCGAAAATTTTGACCATCGGATGGAGTTGTGCCGCCGAGTTCGCGGCGGCCATTTGGCCGATATTTTGCTCCATACATAATTGAACCGTACCATATTATCATAATAAAAAGAAATGACAATAATTTCATAATAATTTGTGTTTTATTCAAAGTCAATATCGGCCCTTAAAATTTAACCACCCTTTATTAGGTAGACTTCTCCAAACACTAAACACTAAACTAGGCTCACTAGATGATGAATGTCACAAAACATTTGTAAAACATTGTAGTACCACAAACTGGGGGACTTTGGAAAAAAATTGGAAATAAAACTGAAGTTTCGAAACGTGCTGCTGCTGAGAGGAGCTACAGCTGAGCATTAGTTGGGAATTTATAGCTTAAAAGACGGTGGAGCCACTTTTCATCCATATTGTTCCACTGTTTTGCGAATGGGGAAATCAATTTTTGTCCCATTTGCAAAAACTTATTTTTCGTAGATTTATAATGAAGTTTTTAATATTGTGAAACAATTTTGTTTCAAAAGCACCACTCAGTCAAAAATTATACGCAGTTTAATTTAAAATTATAAAAAAAAACATTAGCTTGGCATATGTTTGAATTTTTCATAAGACCGAGGTGACCCTTTTTGGGGTCTTATAGCTCAACCCCCTTTTAAGATATTAATTTTTAACTCCAAATTTGAGCTCAGCAACATCTACCAAAATGCCATATGAAACTTTGTAAGCATCGGACGGCTCGTTTAGAAACTGGAGATTTATTTAAATTTTTTTTCTCCAAAAATCTGCCATTGTGTACCAGTCATTGGTCTTTTTTATTAGAAAGAAATTCTAAAGCCCGTGATAGTTTAAAAAATTAAAAATACTTTAATTGTATTGAAGGTTGAACTAACACCATGATCTTTAGAGTCCAAGCTCTATCACATCATCAGAATTATTGGCCGGGACAGGTACAATCCACTATATTGAATATTCTTTGATACTTTAATCAATTCGGCTGAGGCAACCTTTTAATATTTTTCAATTTTCAATTCAGATAATGCAACTTGTACATTTTTACAGATTTCATTTGATGGTTTGAAAATTCACTTTTTTTTTGTCTTTTAAGACCTTTTATTTTAAACTTTCGTGATTTCCAGCTGCCGCACAATGGTTCCAATTGAAAAATGGGTAATAAATATGTATCTTGGAAATTTTTTATCCGATTACAAAACCATGTGTGTAAAAACCTTTTATTTTAAACTTTCGTGATTTCCAGCTGCCGCACAATGGTTCCAATTGAAAAATGGGTAATAAATATGTATCTTGGAAATTTTTTATCCGATTACAAAACCATGTGTGTAAAAACCATAGATGATGATCGAAGCTTGAAACACACGGTGAGCTTCAGGGTATTAAAGTTGACTATCTCGGCCATGAAAAGCTTTGTTGGGCTTATTCATAGCTTTTAAAAGTATACACAGAAACCCACAGGAACGTAGAATCAACACGACACAATTGTGATTAAAAATCATATTAAATTTACAAGAAATAATTTGTCGTTTAAGTGTATTAGTGTTTATTTACTTTGTTTATTCCCTGCAGATAAAGTTACTAGTATGTAGTTAGAACTATACAAGTTGCTTTTTACTTCAGACTAGTTGCCCATCTGTCCTTTTTTCATATATAGAACAATCGATTTTAATGCTAGGTTGTCATATGAGCCCAACTAGTTCATTTGTATACAGTTATATCCCAGTTGGAGTCGCAATTGTTGTAAACTAGGCTCCTACTAGTTTGTTTATTTAGATTTTGTAACTCTTAAAAAAATTTTTTGGCTAAACCGGTGTACGATCACACATTCCTCATATTTCAAGGCAAGTACTCTCTCTACCCATTGACCCACTTTCTACTTATTGTTGCAAGAGCTAAAAATATGTTTTACATACAAGTCGTATACCTGAAATTTTTTTCATTTTTTGACTAGTATCGTTATTGTCTCGATACAACTAGTAATATGACTGTACCAAAGCGCATCTAGTTGTAAATTTAGCTGCTAGGTTTCCACAGTGTACTGTTGTGCTTAGTTGTGTGACTTGTTGTTGTTTATTCTTACATGTGTCGGCTATGTAAACGACAAAAAACGAATTACCAGTGCTGGTTTAAAATTACCATTGTTTAAATGAAAAATTATTAATCTAACCTTAAAGATTTTTGATTTAAAAATTTTCCCTGTTAAAGAATCAACATGACTATAACTTTAATTTAAAGCAAGTTGTATGTCAAATTTAAATCATGTTCAATTAAAATTAAATTCATTTTACATACGATGGGTATTTATTGTGGCTGCAGTGGTTAGCGCGCGGACTACATGCAAGTGACACGAGTTCAAATCTTGGCTGGGGTAGCCAGCTACAATACAAAGTTTTCTGATGTCTATGCTAATAACCATCACGTAAGTAAAATAATTAATAAAATAGCTACATTAGATTCATGTTGTTTCAGCTTGCCATAACTATAATTCAACATGATTCTTAGTGCTGTTTCAAAATTAAATTCACATTGCTTAAACTTGAAATAACTTTGATTCAACATGATTCTTTTTGTTGTTCCATTATCAAATTCACGCTGTTTCAACTCGAAATAACTTTGATTCAACATGATTTTTCGTATTATTTCAGTATTAACTTCATTTTGATTTAACTGTACTGCAATATTAAATCAACATGAAATATACTTAATTGAAAAGGATAAATATTCCTTCAAGATTTTTGTAAATCATGTTGAATTAACATGAAACGCCTGTGAATCACTACCGAAAAATGTTACATTGACCTGGTTTTCGACGATTTTGCATTGACATTTTTCTGTGTGTAGACATTTTTCACCGCCATTTCAAAGTCTTCACTTTGACTTTTTTCACAGCTTCATGAATTGAGATAACTTAAAATTTCTTCTGCATATTTTCAAGGATTTTGTTAAAATTCACAAAATGTGTTTTTTTTAAATCATGACTATGCCATTATTGGAGATATTTGCGAAAAATCAGAAAATATTAAACATATCTTAATGAGATAATAAGATTTCTAACAAATTCAAATTCTTAAAAATCGGATAATATTTGTAAATGTTATGACGCCAAGAAGGTTTTTTATGCCCGTCAAATTTGCTACCCTATAGCTCACCGTATGTTTCAACAGGGGGTGTTCACAGTTACATGATTCTTAAAGCTTAGGTCCTTCTCTATATTTTTTTTAAATAAATTGTTTTGTAATCGGATTGCAAGTTTCAAAGAGACAAATATATTACACTTTTTTTTGCAATTGGAACCACTGTGTATCGTCAATCTTACTCGCATGGTACTTTTCAACAGAAATTTAACGTAAAATATTATACAGCTGGCACTAACTAACATATAAATTTAAGTTTAGAAATATTTTACTCTATATACATTTTTCAACAGCCAAAAAAGACATTCAAAAATATTTCATTTTATTGCGACAGAGATTCTTCCTGCCACTTAGTATTTAAAGGCATTAAAAACAAATGAAATGTTAAACAAGAAAAAAAACACCTTAAGTTTTACAACCAAAAGACCTGTTAAATGAACAACTAAATAAATTCTTAACAAATGAGTGGTTGAACAGAAAAATTATGAGCATATGAAAGCCCTCAAATATGTGCAAATGAAAAATATGTGTTTCAAATCATAAAAAATGTTTTTCCTTTTTTTTGTTCCTTTCTTCCAAAATTATTTATTAATTTATTAGGTTTTCTGAAATGCTAAAAAAAACTTTTAGGGGAAATATATTCTTGAAAAATGAAAATGTGTGTAAAATCATGTGTTCAATTAATGAATGTGTAAATTTTTTAAATGCCAATTAATAAATTTTAGCTTAATGTGTTTTATTTTAATGCACAAGACTTAATTATGATGTCATAAATTAAAAAACTAAATTTTTTTTTTACATTTCTGTTGTTATTTTTCTTAAGAATTTTTGCTGGAAGTCAATAAAACATAAAATATTTTGTAAAGAAACTTATAATAAAAAAAAAGAACGGAACGAGTGCCAAAACATATGCTGCATTGCCTAAAAGAAATTGATTTTGGCAAAAAAGTCATAAATTTGCTTACTTTAGTTACATTTTGAAAACTGTTTGCTTGCTAATGCAAAAGATTTATTTAGACAGATAACATGATTTGGTATTAACAGCCAAAATGTATATAAAAAAAGTAAAATATTGAAGAAAAAAAAAATATTTAAGCAAGGACAACAACCAGTTGCCAAAGATAAAGCCGTTCTATAAAACTGCTTTACAAATGCATATATTTGGAAAGTATAACATTTTTATGCATTTTTTCAGGTTAATGACGATGTACAAACCCGAGAAAAAATTAGTTCATGTTGGCCCGATAACAATACATTTGTGTTTTTAAAGCCCCGTACATTGTCAAAGGCTTGTTCGATTAAAGTGATCTATATCATGTCCGAAAGCCTACGAAGTATAATTGCGTAATTGATCGGATAAATAATGGTTGAGTTATACACAGAAAAAAACAAGTTTAATTTTTGATTACAAAAATCCCTGTCTTCAATAATTTTTTTTTCAAATTTCCTGTGATAAGAATTCCGCTATATTGATTACAAATTTATTTCAAAAGAAAACAAAATATAAATTAAAAAATTTTTGGCATGGCTGGGATACGATCCCGGGCTTCCCGGACGTATAGCATGCTCTCTAGAGCCGTTTTTTTATGAGATAAGACTTGTTTTCAGTACTCATGTATGAAAAAAAACACTGGTATGGGAAAGAAATACATACAACGAAATGTTGTATTAAGTTAAAGACAAATTTTATTGAAATTCATATCTTTTTTCAATAACATGATGTTATTGAACATAATTCTTGTCTAGTTTTTTCTGGTTAGGGCTTCGAAATTAAAATGTTATGAAGCTTTTTGCGTTTTTTCACTAAATGTTGTCTATTCGGAAGCTGCTTTGTACCATATATGATAACAAAATTCATATTTAAAACATTTTTTTAAATGTTCTATGCGATAAAAGCTAAAAATTCTATAATAAAAAAACCAAAATACTAGCAATTTCAATTCAATACTATGGAACTTCATAGTTCTGCTCCTGAGAAATATGGCAAGTTTATCTTTCTCAGTTCAATAGAAATGCTCTTCTGCTGTCTTTGTGTGAAATATGTTTTCGGTGGGCTTATCCATTTGAGAATGGCAGATTTATTACCAAAATATTTTGACTCTGCCCGCTTTTGTTAAATTGATTGAGACAAATTGTGAAAATTAATACATAATCATTAAACAAAATAGCTGAAAAATAACTCAAAGAGTGACTCTTCGGAATTGACTACTAGCTTGACTACAAGCTGCCGTCATTGGTAGTACAGTCTAGGCCAAAAATAGTTCTAAAGAGAAGATTATGATGGTCTCGAAACATCATGATGTAAGTTCAACCTTCCGTGCAGTCGAGTTTTTTTTTGCATTTTATTACATACATGCTTTACAATTTTTCTGTAAATAAAAAATAATTTCGTTGAAAAATTAAATTAAAAATAAATTTAAGCCAAAATAATTAAATTAAATTAAAATTAAATTTCTTTGGATATTTTTTAAATGAAAATTTTTAGCTTTAAAGCTCAATCATTCAACTTTTATTTACCCAATCTAATTTGAACCGCTACAGCTTCATGTTCATTTAAAACTTTTATGAATTTATTTTCTAATAATTGCATTTGACAGATAGATAAAAAAATGTTCACAATTTAAAGTGTTTTTAAAGAAGAGAGATACAAAAGAAATGTTATGTTAAAAAACAAACGACACTACTTTTTAGTGGTGGAAAAGGAAAACATCAAAACAAAAAAATATATATATACTTTTCAGACATGTTTCATTAATAGAAAATATTGTTTTACAAAATGCATTTTTACCAAATGCATTCAGGCGAACGAGCAACAATCATAGCAGGCACACACATACACAAAGCATTTTACAATTGTATTTTTAAATTCAAACGGACAGAGAAACAGACTACCAGACAACTCTTGCTTGTACGATGACGCCACATAACAAACAGCCAATGTTTTAAATGCAATACAAATTTTTTGGTGCTTGTTTTTTTTTGCACATTTCTTGTACAATGTGGCAAGAGACAATTGCCACCACTAACTACATGCAGCATAAAATGGAAAAAATCAACAAAACAAACAAAAATTAAAACAAAAAAATCTTGTGTTTTGAAAAATTGCTTACAATTCTATTCTTATACGTACAAACTTTTTTTTTTTTTTGCTAAGAGACACTGCGTCTAAAATTTGCACTTAAACGAAAGAAAAATATAAATAAAGTTATCACTATGCTGCTGGGATGTTAGATGGTGCAACAAGCACATCAAAAAATATATGAACAAAAGGGAAGAAAACAAATATGTATAATGAACAAAATGTATATTTTTCGTAAATAAAACAATATTTATGTTGTTTTTTTCACAAAAAAAAACATATAAAAAGAATAATAGAAAACAGAACGAAAGAATTTCTTAGCAATCTGAAGTTAAAAAAAACAAAGGTTAAACTTCTTTTAAGTTCAAGCTTTCAATGCACAAAAAAGATATTTCATTGGCTAGTTGCTAAAAGCAAATATGGTAAAGTTCAAGTCCTACTTACCCAAGTATACTTCTAGGGTCTATTATACAAAAAATGAAGTACTTAGTATACTTTTAGGGGTTTTGAAAAAAAAATTGAGAGATAAGTTATTCTCAAATGCATATAATTTTTAATATTTAAAAAAGATCCTTTGGCAAACAAGCAAATGGTAAAAGAAAGTATGTATGTATTTGTCGTTTAACTATTTAGTTTTATTTTCATTATAAAGTATGCATGAGTATGACTTTAACCCATTTACGCCCAGCGTACTCATATGAGGACGGTTCTTCATATGAATATAATATATAGTTCCGATACTTAATATTCCGTCTATAAACAAATTTGATTTTAAAAAGAGCGTGATTTTAAAATAAAATAGTACCTTTTATGATTTTATGCTTAAATTTATTAAAATTGGTGGTTAAATTTCTATCTTTAAAGAACTAAGTAATAGACCAAAGCTACGTTATTATTTTTTATATATAAATGGGTGCTTTTACACATTTTTAGCTTAGATTTATTTAAATGCAATGTTTTTTAGCAAATTGTTATGAAATTGAAAATATATAACAATATTTGATCGAAAGGGGGCACATTTTAGTACGGTGTCCCCGAATGGGTCCAATGGGCAGAAAGCTAATATTATTCCACAAAAATTTTTTTTAATTTTTTTATGTCTTTATAAGTAATTATCGAGGTCTAGAGGAAGCTATTGAAAATATTCTTAACGAAGACAGCGATTGTGATGCTATATATGATATAGTAACAATTTGTCCAGATCCAAGTATTCTCACGGATGAAGAAGAAGGTGATGAAGATAACGTCCAACAAATCGGGTTTCCGCGTGACATCCCAGGGTCAGTGGAAGTTATTGAGCATAAAAACAATAATGAATGGGATAGGAAGGATGATGAACCCTTACAAATACACAGGAAAATTGACACGCAGGAACCACGCTGGCGTAAATGTGACGGTTCCTACACAAACAAGTTATTAGAGAAAAATAACGCACAAAAGCGAAAAGAAAATGTTGTAAATGAGATAACAGGTCAAACACCAATCCAAATTTTTGAGAAGTTTTTTGATGAAGAAGTTTTTAGCATGATCATCATAAACACAAAGTTGTATGCTTCACAACACGAAAATCATGTCCTCCGAATCAGTGTGGATGAGCTCAAAACATTCTTTGGTATACTACTTTTGTCTGGATATCATTCACTTCCACGCGAGCGATTATACTGGAGTCTAGATAAAGACTGCAGTGTTACAATGATTTCAAAAGCAATGTCAAGAAACAGATTACAACCTCATGCTGATTTGCTAATCAAGAAGTTCCAGCAGTGGGGCGTATTTCACGAAGATCTTCCAATAGACGAATCAATGATAAAATATTTCGGACGTCATCCAGCCAAGCAATTCATAAGAGGAAAGCCAGTACAGTTTGGTTACAAAATTGGATGATTGCAAGTGCCGATGGTTATTGTTATGCTTTAGACGTGTACTGTGGAAAATCGGTAGGATAATCGAGTAATGAGCCGTTAGGATCAAAAGTGGTCAAGAACTTGTTGAATAAAGCAAATCGGCAAAATGAACATACCATATATTTCGACAATTTTTTTACTAGTCATGCATTACTGCGAGATTTATGCGAGTCCGGTTATCGTGCTACTGGTACCGTGAGGGAAAATATAACAAAGAAATGCCCACTGGAGTCTGTCAAGAATTTGAAAAAGAAAGACTGTGCTGAATTTGATTACCGATTTCACACATGCAATCAAATTTTGTTCGTGCGATGGCTTGACAATAGTGTATGTACCATGGTTACAAACTACGATTTTGTTTATCCCCTCGGCAAGGTGAAAAGATGGAGCTGCATAGAAAAAAGAAAAGTAGACGTAAACATTCCCTTTGTCTTCCAGAACTACAACAAAGGCATGGGAGGCGTCGATCAAGCTGGCCAATCAGTTGCAGTATATATTTCAGTTGTGCGAGGTAAAAAAGGGTGGTGGGTTATATTTACCTATATGCTGGATTTGTCAGTGGCTAATGCTTGGCGGTTTCATCTCTTCCTGCCGGAGATAATATGGACTAGCTCCAGTTTCGCCGAAGTATATGCAGAAATTATTTGAGATATTCAGACGGTGAAAAAGTTGATGGAAGGCGGCGCAAGCCTTCATCAGGGGTGTCAGGTATGAACTTAGATAATGTTGGGCACTTCCCCCAAAAGCTGACAAGCCAACTACGATGTGCTGTTTGCCACAGTAAAGCCCGTTGGCAATGTAAAAAATGCACCAAAACACTCTGCATCGAAAAAGGATGTTTTGAAAAGTTTCACATATGAGCCCATTGGCCCTATTTGGGGACAACCATTTTTTTCCAGATCGATGAATTTTTTTTAATTTTTTTTCATCAAAATGTTTAATTAGCTTTTAATAGTTACCGAAATAAAGTTATTTTAATAAATTTCCTTCTAGTTCATATTTGGGTCCAAATGGGTTAATTAAAAACAAAATGTATTTCTGGTCAAAGAAAAAGTACTCAGATAGAACTAGGGATACCAATCCCAAAATCCCGATCTTGAAAATCCCGTGATTTTCGGAATTAAAAAATCTCGAATCGCGGGATTTGTTTAAAAAAAATGCCGGGGAGTCCCGAAATATTTCAAATACGTTTTTATAGCAAAAAAAAAATACTCGTAATGAAAAGTAAAAATTTTAACACTAATTTATGAATTTAAATGTGTTATGATTGTCGACGAGTATCATATATTTCTACTCCCCTGGTCGGAGGTAAACTTCTCCACATTCGTAGTGAAAGTGGGCATGAACTCGGCTGTGTTCTCTCAGGCATCATGAATGATGCTTGTGCTCTACTTCACTCTTAGGAGAAAATCTGATTTTGGTACACACAGAAAAATTTCCATGTAAAATCGTCGAGAACCAGATTAATTTAACATTTTTCGGTAGTAGTTTTGCTTCATAGCTGTTTCATTTTAATTCAACATGATTTAAAATAATTTTAAAGGAAAATTTATCCTTTTGAATTGGTTATATTTCATGTTGATTTAATATTGCAGTACAGTTAAACCAGAATTTAGTTGATAGTGAATTAATACGAAAAATCATGTTGAATCAAAGTTATTTCGAGTTGAAACAGCGTGAATTTGATAATGGAACAACAAAAAGAATCATGTTGAATCAAAGTTATTTCACGTTTAAACAACGTGAATTTAATTTTGAAACAACACTAAGAATCATGTTGAATTATAGTTATATCAAGCTGAAACAACATGACTTGAATGTAGCTATTCTATTAATTATTTTACTTACGTAATGGTTATTAGCATAGACATCAGAAAACTCTGTGTTGTAGCTGGCTGCCCAGCCAAGATTTGAACTCGTACCACCTGCATAATAGTCCACGCGCTAACCACTGCAGCCCCGACAGCTTCAAACTTTACTTTACCTATACGCTAAATAAATACCATCGCATATAAAATGAATTTCATTTTAATTCAACATGATTTAAATTTTTATTTAACATAAAACTTATTTGAAATTAAAGTTATAGTCATAGTGATTTAAAATCAAATGTAATGTCTATAACAAAGTTGTGTTAACAGTGAAAAATTTTAAATCAAAGACATTTTCAGGTTAGATTAATAATTTTTCATTTAAAATTAATATGAAATAATGGTAATTTTACACCATCAGCAGTAAATTTTTGCTGTTAAATCGTTTTTTGTCATCTACATAGCCGACACATGTAAGAAAAAACAACAACAAGTCACACAACTAAGCACAACAGTGAACTGTAGCAATAAAGAAAGCAAATAAACACTAACACACTTTAACGACAAACTATTTCATGTAAATTTAATATGATTTCAAATCACAATTGCGTCATGTTGATTTTACATTCCATTTTTTCTGTGTGTATAGTATCGTTAAATGTACACAATATCCCTCATTCTATGGATGCCAGGTATTTATGTGTTTTCCTTAGCAGAAGGCTGACTTGGAATACCTATGCAGAACTATTTATACAATAAGCCTCTAGAGTTGTGCTGGATACACCTGGATGAAAAATGAGCCCTAAAATTATCATGTGGATTTCTGAAATTATACGGATGTATTCTGTATTCCATGTGGAATGAAAATGTTCGGAAATGAAGTTGTGTGTATTTAGTCGAACTATATGGGTTGTATCCAAAGAAATTTATTATTCAGGCTTAAGTTCGTTCAATTTAATTTTTACAATTAAATAATTTTTTATTGAGAAATAATTTTTCAAAGCATGTGGCAATTGAAAAGTACAAATACCAATTTCTTGACTTTTGTAAAGGTCGAACTGAACATCGATGTTTTCGGGATTAACCGCAATCCCATCGTCAGAGCTCTCTATACTCTAGGCTACTCAGCCCTCAAAGTCAAGTGGTAAATATCTGGCATTAAACCAATTGCATTAAAGCTCTATGTTTCCTGGCTTTAAGCTTATTTTATGGTGGCTTAGATTGTGGTTAATCCCGAAAACATCGATGTTCAGTTCGACCTTTACAAAAGTCAAGAAATTGGTATTTGTACTTTTCAATTGCCACATGCTTTGAAAAATTATTTCTCAATAAAAAATGATTTAATTGTAAAAATTAAATTGAACGAACTTAAGCCTGAATAATAAATTTCTTTGGATAAATGTTCGGAATTATCAAAGCATTATTGCTGCAAATTATTATTTATAACAACAATGCTATGGCAATTCCGAACACTGTTATATCGCATGGAATATAGAAATAGCATGAATACCAGACCAACTATCACATACGTCACGCTCGTAAGGTGGCATTCATCGATCCTGAGTAAAATATCTTAAAGAGAACTATAAGCTATGCCAAATGACAGCATAAACCATGAACTGTGGCTTTGAAAAATATTTTCTGCTTTCAGCTTAGGGCGCTCAAGGCTACGTATGAGGATATTGGTTCGCCTTTGGATTCCAAAAATATACGGTTGTTTGCGGATAGATCCAAAACCCCGTGCCACTGCGTGAGTCTTTGGACTCAATGTTAAAGTATATGTTATTTCTGGCAGAAATTGAGACAATTGTAACATGTGCCGTCATTATATTAACTAAAAGTCCTAAGGGCTCACATAAAGCTATCTTTTCAGATAGACCAGCAGTTTTGAAATCTCTCCTTTCATGGAAATTATCATCCGAGCTTGTGCTAGACTGGTTTGACTAACTGCAAAAGCTATAAAAAACTAATAAATTTTCATTTTACTAAATACCTGGTCATAGTGGACTCAGAGCATATTTGGTCCGGTATTTGATCAACCGATAACTCAGTAATAGAGGGAATGGAAATTTCGATCGCTAAGAGAGCAATATAATTAAATATTGTGAATCCAAATTGATTATTATTCTAAGGTTCGTAACGTTACATTCAGAAAGAATTGCGCTTGCTTAATATTCCAAGGAACAGGGGAAAAATTAACATGAACTTAATTTTTCAACGTACACAGCAGAACATATTAGCGCCACTTTCGGAAGCCGCTTCACTTCCATCGTCAGTGCATACGTGTATTTTGCTTATCACCACTTGTCAGGTGGCTCTGTTGAATGTGATTTTATTTCTTATATATGCAACTTTTTCATGAAAATTTAATACGAGAATTAAATCACTCTCAAGCTGATATTAACTGCATTTTCCCAGCGTTGCCATCGGTTTATTTTTCTTCATTCCCATTTTTCTGATTTTTTCATGATTAAATATTGTTGTAGCTAATTTATTTACGAAGATCCTAGATCAATGAATCAACTTTTAATTTTGTAACGTCCTCCTTCCCAAATTTATATTTTACTATTCTTAAAATACTAAAATTTGTTTTAAAATACATTAAATATAACTTTTCTTTCTTAATTTTTTATAGTTGTTCTTAAGAATACACATAATGAAGATATTTTACTCTATAAATTGAATGTTTTATTAAAAAAGAAAAATCCCGAAATGCCGAAAGCCCGATAAATCCTGGGATCCCGAAAAATCCCGGGATTCCGGGCTTTGGAATTCTGAAATCCTGAATGCCGGGATTTACAAAAACCAGTCCCGTTTGTCATCCCTATATAGAACGATTTTGCTAGTGTTTATATAGTCCATAAATGCAACTTAGTTTTTCTCGAAAGATCCCGGGATTCCGGGCTTTGGAATTCTGAAATCCTGAATCCCGGGATTTACAAAAACCAGTCCCGTTTGTCAACCCTATATAGAACGATTTTGCTAGTGTTTATATAGTCCATAAATGCAACTTAGTTCTTTCGCTAAGTTAACTTAATTACATTCCTTATCAATAAATATTATGCTGAGAGAATTCTTATCCATCCTCTTATAATTTACTAAAGGAAGCCTTTATAATTATTATAATCATTTATAATTATAATTATAAATTACTAATTTAAAAAAAGTAAAAGTAAAAATATTTAAAACAACCTCAAGAATTCACTAAAGTTTTTATACAATTAAAAAAACCCGTCGCTGTAGTTATTAGATTTCACCTTTACGTCTTGGAACGCTTCTTTATAATTATCTATGATAAATGGGAAAATTTTCTTTAATAATAAACATTAATTTCCTTTTTATTAAGGATACATTTGAGGGCTATTAAAAGAACAATTTCCAAAGCAATGTTTTAAAAGCTACTTGATGAATATAAAGTTTATGGTATACTTGTAGGTTTTGTCTTTTAATTTGTTCTAATAAATCTTAAGATAAGCTTGTTTTCGTAATACTACTAGTATTAGAACTTTAATAACAAAATATCAGCTTTAACCTTCACTAATGGCAGGTAAGAATTAGAGCACGTGTATTTGTCAAGACAAAGGCTATTTCAATTGTAGCAGTAATTGGGATCAATATGGACTAATTTTTTCTTTCAACAACTTTGTAGCCTAAACAATTCTGATCATTCTTCTAATTGCTATAAAGCAAAATTAAATTTTTAAAACAACCCTTTCAGTATTATGGTTCATGTCTAGACTATACTTTTCACTATTGTTCATAATACAATACCACTTTATCGCTGGCTATAAAACAACTTTTTCTCATATAACTTCTTAATTAACCTTTCAAATACAGGTAACAGCCTGTGTAAAATAATAAACTACTATAATTATAGAAAAATAAACATTAAAAAAATAACTCCTAAGAAAGAACCATTGAAATCGTTACCATTGAATTTCATTACCTTTTTGAAACTGAAAGTACAGGAAAAGTTACATTTTCTTTTTCACCAACTTTTCCTTCAACGAACGTGTGTTTGTGACAATATTATTTAACGAATTGAATTGTTTTGCTGCTACAATGGTGTCGTTAACACGTTTCCTTTATATGCTCCGGTAGGAAAAAAAATATAGAAATAAGGAAAACTAAACTTTAACAACAATATAAGGTGAGCTTCAAAGTGATAAAGTAAATTTATTATTGGTAAAACTTATCTTTTACATTTACAGCAATTCAAGAAAAAGTATTTCTGTCATATTTTTAGTTTTGTAGGAGAGCACTTTTAAATGTTCAAGTGGATTTTAGTAATTTATTCCTATTTCACTTAAAGTTGAGAACTCGTTCTTCGATTCTTCAAAGCTAGGAACATATGGTTCCATATAGTATAAATAAAATATTAAATTTAAAATTTAATATATTAAATACACTGCTTTCACCCGTGGCTTCGTCAGGGAACTACTAAAATGCAAGAACAGTTGCAGGCAAAAAAAGTACCAAAAGTACCAATTTTTTCCGTTTTACTATTTAAAATTACCCTATATTTTAATCCGGGCCATATGCCTTCTACTAAATTTCATCCAAATCCTTTAATCGGTTATCGCGTTATAGTGAATCAAACATCCAAACTCACAAACATACAAACTTTCGCATTTATAATATTAGTAGGATAAATTGCATTTATCAATTGTTCTATATGAGATTATGGGTTGGGTTAAGAATATCAGCAAGTAATTCCGCTATAGCTTCCTGAAAAATCATACGAAATGAATGAAAGTTTGCCGAGAGGTACTTTTGAGAATACAACTTAATCACTTATTCCTTATTGCCACAAATATATTTAGCAATATTTCAAAAACGACTTTTCGTGAAAAACTAGCTTTTTTATTGTTTCAAATTATTCTTCAGGCCCTTGCAAACAATATCTGTTCCACGATTTTTAATATTTGAGCTATCCAAAAATTTACCGCAATATTTCAGTTTCTAACGAAAATTGCCAAATTGATCCAAAAACCACAATATATGATTTTACAATGCTATACAATTTTATTAAGGCAGTTTAGCCCTTTATTTTATTAGAATATTTCAACCTCGAAAAATTTCATCTCTTGGCCACCTTGCAGCAGCCTTTTGAATTAACTGATGGGGCAAGGCTGTAAACAGTATAATTTTACAGCCTTTTGCGAAAGTTGTCATTTATGAAAATCAAATAAAAAGGAAAGCACGGTGTTTGTGGGACACCGGATTGGAATTTAGTTCCTTACGTTATACTTACCTTCGAAATTGCCATTTACCCCCCCCTGGGGTTTTTTAATATATAGCGTTTGTATCCTTCCAGACTCAGATCTAAGTATGTGTTAAATTTTATTAAAATTGGTCAGACAGTTTGAGAGATGCAGAAATTGCTCCTTACTCCCCTCGTGGTCATATTATTGAAAAATATATCCCAGACCCAGGTCTACCCATGTTTAAATTTCACGTAAATTCGTCAGATAGTTTAGAGAGGCAGGAATTGCACCTTACTTCGTGGTACGATTATGGAACAAATATATAGCCTAGTGTCCTTTCAGACTCAGATCTATCCATGTTTTTAATTTCATTAAAATGGGTGAGATAGTGTCAGAGAGGCAGAAATCGCCCTTTACTCCCCTCGTGGTCCTATTTTCGGAAAATTATATATAGCCTATATGTCCTTCCAGACTCAGATCTATCAATGTTCTAAATCTCATTAGAATTGGCCAGATAGTTTCAGAGAGGCAGAAATTTCACCTTAAAAACCATCCCCTCCCCCCATCACGTGATCCTATTATTGAAAAAATATATAGCCTATGTGTCCTTCTGAAATATAATATAATGAAATATAATTTAAAATGTTATAAGCATTTACAATACATCAGACTTATTACTTGACTGTGCACTGTATTTTTGGTTTAAGCTCTATTTCTATCAACTTGTCTTACCTTGACTGCTTGTGGCAGTATAGCCAAATTAAATAAATAGAAACAAAAAAAAAACACAAATAGAAATAAAGTTGAAACAATACAACTTTGTTTTTCAATATACATAGATCTCAGTTTCATTTTATGTTTGCAGCGTTATCAAATACATTATAGTTGCATGCAACATGAGTTCCAATATGAACAGTATTTTTTTTTTTGCCTAAGAAAACAAAACAATTGAATTCAATTGTGGCGGCAAGCAAAAGCAAACAGAAAGTAGAATTAAGGAAAAAAACTTATTTTCAAAGTTCCAACTTTGTCACGAAGTTGACTCTTGTTAGTTGAAATATTTTCAATGACACATGCCAATATTGAATTTTTCTCGAACTTTCACTGGCTTTAAAATCGTTTAAAAAAGGATTACATTTCTTCCTTTTTTTTTGAAAAAAAATAGTAAATATGTTATTATGCACGGACTTAATTAGTTTTGCGATTAAGGTTAAATTTTCGCAAGAATTTAGTTACGAGTATATGTAAATTTTTAAAAATAAAAGTACAATATTCTTAGAAAACAAGAGTCAGGAAAATTTTTGTTTAAAATTTGATTAGTATTATATACTTCAAGCGAAACATTAAGGAATATTTTACATTTGTGTTAAACAAAAAAATAATGCGCTTTTTGCGTTAAAAGGATATTAAAAATAATTTTATTAATTCTTGCATATTTTTATACTTTTTTCAACTAATCCTGTTTTTCTTTAAATCGAGCTAAAATTGAAACAATATTTCGTGCTTTAAACCATTAAAATTTATTCGTTTTAAAACTTTTGGTTTTGCAAACTGTTGCTGTTTTATTGATTTCTCATAAAAAAAACCCTCGATAAATCTATTTTTATCCCTTGGTTCTTGTTTTTTTTTTCATTGTTTAACTTTTTTGCGCATCAACTTTTAATTTGTAACAAATTTTCAATTTCTTGTTTTTATTCTATTCTTTATAAAATCCCATAAAAATAAACAGCAAACAACTTTTAAAACTGAACAGCCAAAAACTGTTAAATGTTTTTTTTGATTAGCTCTTGTTATATTCGAGAAACGCCTGTTTGAAGTTTATATATTCTGGTGGAAAATCAATATTTTAATGGCAATAATAATTGAGAAATAAAGTGAAAATTTTACAAAAATTTTTATTTCATTTGTTTGTGAAATTTCTTTTTAATAGACAAAAAAGTAAACAGAAAAAAAAATTATACAAAGTTCTAACTTATTTTCAATGATTTACTGAAAAAATATATATATCAAAAGCAACCATTTTATTGTGGCTTATTTTATGAGTTAAAGTTGTTGGGAGTAATACTTTTAAAATAGTTTTTTTAACAACATATTTTTCTACTTGGAAGAGTAAATATAAGCACCAGGTAAAAATTAGTAGTAAGTGGTATATGAATCAATCTCATTTAGAATACTTTTATCGTATCTGTTGAAAGTATAGTACACACAAAATAAAATATTGGTAAATCTAATCAGTTTCATAAATTAATATTGATGAAATTTGGTATTTTACTTGATTTCTGATTTTTATATTTTTTATTTAGAAAAAAAATGCTTACAAAAAATTTATCAAAATTGATGATATCGAGCACAATGAATGCTTGATATCTCAGAAGCCAGAAACAATTTCATAAAACAGTTTCTTGGATTCAGAAAAAAGTTTTCCAAAACATATATAACCCATACTTAACTCAATTTTTTTTTAAATGATCGGTGGGCCAAAACAGGACAGAGGTCGCGATGTGTGCCGACATATTCGTATACAAATAATGTTGTTGTTGTGTACGTGAAGTATTTTAGTACCACTGCCGAATGTCAGGAAAAGCTCAAGCAGGGCAGACATGACTGAATATGCTAGACGCTAAAACAAGCAATACAAAAGCAATGTTGTGACGATCATAGCGCAGCCGCTTTTAACAAGGCTATAATTAGAGCAGTGGCGGTCATTCTCTCAATTTCCTATGCTCGCGAGCATAGGCTGTTTTTTTACCATCAACACACGTACACTGTGTGTGAGACTTGCAGCATATCTATTTAGGCGAGAAGCACATACACAAACAAAGAATAAGATAGTGTATGGTTGGCCACCACTGAATTAGAGTCATAAAAATGGGCGCTCGTGAGTGAAAAATTGCACTGTAATATTAGCTACGTATAAGTCATATTAGAATATATAAATTAAATAATAATCATACGCCTTCCATAAAATTAATACACCCGAGCAATTCCAAAAAAACTTCGAATCAACTTTGTCGATCCTTTGAAACTGTCCTCAGATTTCAAGGCAAATATCAAATATTAAAAATTCGCTGCTGTTCATGGATATTGATCAATCCTCCTCAGCGGTCATTTTTTATTTCAGTTCGGCAAATAAATTTTTAATAATTTTTTCATCTAATATGTTCTTTTTATTGTCTTTTTCTTTTCAGAATTTTCTGCTTAAAAATGCTTATCTCAATATTTCTCAACTAAAGGAAAGCAAAAAAAAACATCCAACTCCATGAATCGTTTATATATATTTCATAATCGAAAATCTATTTAACGATTTTTTTTTTATATTTCAATAATTTCCTCTTGCACCAAACGAACGAAAGAGTCCTACGGAAACACTACAAACAAAAACCACCCACATTTTAATGTCCTCGACTATAAAAATGAAACATTTACACAGAAGAACACATGTAAGATGGCGCTTAAACGCGTTATCCTGTCGTATATCTTGGTTACACTTAAGCTCGTTATTATTAATCCTGCTCAGCTATCGAACGCAATATACCCAGGCATTTTGCCCCTCCAAATGTCAGTGTTTGGGTAGTGATGCCAATACAAAAGCGTTTTGTGTGGATGCTGCATTAGAAGATGTGCCAATACAATTGAATCCAGAGACCAAATATATTAATTTAACTTTAAATAAAATACGAAATATAGAATTTACGCTGCCCTTCTATATGAAGCTGGAAATATTGGACTTGTCGCGCAATATTATTGAGACTTTGGGTTCGAAAAATTTCGAATATCAAACAGAAATGAGAACTTTGAATTTAAGTCATAATTCTGTGAGCTCATTGCAAAAGGATGCCTTTCGAGGATTGACCAATTTATTGGTGCTAGACTTAAGTTTTAATCGCATTGATTTGACGCATCCTTCGGCTATGAGTGATCTAGCTTCACTCATAGAATTGGATTTGACTAATAACAACATTGTCAGTTTGGAGGACAATACATTTCGGAATTTGGTGTCTTTGGAAATTTTGATATTTAAAAATAATCAACTGTTGGATGTGCCGGCTAATAATTTGCAACATTTGCATTCTTTAAAATCTCTCGATTTGTCTGATAATCTAGTGGAGTATGTGCGAAATGACAGCTTTGAAGGCCTTAGGGAACTGGTAACGCTGACGGTGAGAGGAAATGTTATAAGTGAATTAGATTTGAGTGCTTTTGAGGGTTTAATAACGCTAAAGCATATGGATTTGGCCGATAATAATTTGACGGTAAGTGAAAAACATTTTTTTTTAATATTGAAAGAATCCCTTTATTTTATTTTGATTATTTCGAACTACATTCTGAGATTCTCATATAGCTAAATATAGCTCTATATAGCTGAAAATTTCATTCGAAAATATCAATAACACTGTACAACACGAAACAAATTACGGGGCTCTGACAACCGATTCTGGTAGAGAAGACAAAAAAATATATACCTGTGTCGGCGTTTAGTATGATCATAACGAAACTTTATTTTAGGAGGGGGCTAAATTTTCCCTTTTTTGGGCTGTTCGTATAGCATATCGGTACATGAAACTATGTGTTCTTTACTCCTGAGGTGTATGGTATGTTCAACTACTTTGTAGAAAATATTAGGGTAAATATATCTGTGGAACATATTAACCCTTTAACTCCTCCACATAGCGGACCTTTTAGGGTCTTTTCTAACAAATCGTAAAAAAACACCTCTAAAAAGGAGAAGTGTGAACATAAAATGTTCTATAAAACTATTGGCCATAAAATTTTACTATAGGCCTTCAAAGACAACCAAGCTCCAGATTCAACTTGTACGTCAAAAATCATTGAAAGTTTAAGCCATGTTTAAGGGTTAACTTTATAATTATTCACAATTAGTACTCGGCATAGGAACTCTTGTAAGTCTTACGTTTATGGGTAGAAGATGTGCTGAACACTTTTATGTAAAATACCACGAGAAACACATTTCTATAACATTTTAATCTTCTAACGCTTCGTTTTATAGGTCTTTTTGTACATTTCTTAAAAAAGGGGCAAGAAATCCCCTTCAGTTCAAAAAAAAATATTCGCCATAAAATTCTACAATAGCTCTTTAAAGAGATTTAAGATCCAGACTTATCGTAGATGCTAGATATGATTCAAAGCTTAAAATCTGCTTAAGGGTTAATATCATACTTATTCAAAATTCGTACTCGGTATAGAAAAGCTTATAAGCCTTACATTTAATGTTTAAGATGTGTTTATCTATTTTATGTACAAGACCACGACGAACATTTTTGTAGAAGATTCTTGTCCACTATATCGCCGCTGAAGGCAAGATTTTTGCCTCTTTGAAATGTACAACAAAGACCCATAAAATGAAGAGTTAGAGGCTTAAAATGTTCCTAGAAAATATTTCTCGTGGTGTTTTACATAAAAGTGTATAACACATTTTATACCTTAAATGTAAGACTTACAAGATATCTAGCGTGTAGTACTACTTGTGAATAAGTACGGAGTTAACTCTTTATCATACTTTAAGTTTTCAATGATTTCTGGCGTACAAGTTCCAAAATATTTTGATCTTGCCCCACTCTGCATCGAAGAAATTTTCTTTTTTTATATTTTCATTTTGTGGACGGTCTGACTAGGCACGAGAGCTCAAGCTTTACCCAGCAAAAACTTTTGTCATTTTTGTAATCAGTAGTATTTTATTAATGTGTCCCAAAGTAACGTGGGGTACTTATTTATCTTATTACTATGCTTGAAATTAGATTTACTACTTAGTTTTTAATAAAGTTAGTATGTATTTTTTCATTATCTGAAAGTAGTTACAATTTGTTGATGTGTATTAATAAAATAAGTAGACAACCACTTTTTGAGTCAATATGTGTTTGTATATGAAAACAAATTTTTGTCGCTTAAACTTAAAGCCGACTGGGCAAAGTTCTTGTCTTCATATCTGAACGAGCACACGTTCGTATTCCAGCTGGGTCAAAAAAATAAAAATACAAAAATAAAATTAAATTGAAAAAATATAAATAGAACATAATAGCATTGTTTGTTTAATTTTTTGTAGTAAATGTAGTAAAAGAGAGAGTTTTAAAATGGTGTACTCATGAGAAAGAAAATATTAAAATATAAAAAACAGAAAATTTGTAAATGTAGTAAAATTTTTCATAGAAATACTGCTCAAAATAATAGCTACAAGTAAAACATTTTATTATATAAAAATTCTGTAAACTAAAATTCTTGCCTCATACAAAAATGTTCGTTTATTTTGTTCTTTGTTAAAAATAGGATGTTAAAGATTATTGGATTTGTATTCAATAAACTTTTAATATAACCGTATTTTAAACTACTTTTAATAGTCGTGTCGTCAATTCTTCCAGCTATAGTAGCAAAGTAGATATAAAAACAGTACCCATGTTTTGTAACTAATGTGAGAACTTTTCAATGCGGTAAGTCCCCGTCCAGACTTGCAATTTTTGTTGCAGAAACTCTTAAGCTTAGAGGTGAGAGAGGTGAGAAGATTGGGGAGGGGTACACAGTTTCATGTGCTCCGCAGTTCTCTTTTGATTTGAAATTCGCATCGTCATTTTGAAGTTGGCTGCAGGTGTATTTGACGTTTTATTTTATTTTTCATAAGAAAATTGCAAAACTAGAATTTTATAATGTGGACACTAATGCATTTCTGCAGCAGAATTTTGAAAAATTGTAGCAACAAAAATTGCAAGTCTGGACGGGGACTAAATTGTTATCATCCTGTAGAACACAGGGTAAGTAACAAACAACTTAAACTTTCTTTGTTTATTTTAATGTATCCAGTTTAGTTATTTTATAATTCATTTTTTTTCTCGATACGAGAACTTCTCCCAAGTTACAGAACATGGGCACAGTTCTTAGCCATGCTGAAATCAATAACACGTCTTACGTTAATTTCGGAGTAATATTAAGATATCGTATGTGATATCCAGCAAGATAATGAAGCAAAGGCTTTGCCACTGGACTTAAAGCGAAAATTCAGAAAATATAAGATACTGAGAAGTCATCAAAAATAGCTCAAAACATGTATTGCTTCGGTCTCTATATAATGTATTCGAAGGAACTAAAATATTTAAAATGTAAAAATAGTTTTAAGTACATAGTGAACAAATTCATTTTCTTCTAAGAAAGAAAAAATTATTTGTTTTGTATCTATAATTTTAATCAGGTTTGTATTTTTTTTTACTATTTTTTGTATTTTCTTATATTTTCAAATTTGACATATTTTTTATATATACCTACAAAAATTTTTCCAGCAAATTGTAGTAAATTTGTAGTAAAAGAGAAACAATTTTTCTCTTATATTCGATACTACTTTTACTGTTTTTTTGTGTACTCGAACGCTTCAGGAGTAAAAGTAGTGAAATATGGTAAATGTAGTAACTTGCAGTAGGTAATCGAACACAACTAATGTGTATAAAATTTATTTTTTAATTTTAATTTGTTTATTTAACTACTTATTTTTTAGCTTCAAGTAAGCCAAATAATAACTAGTTAATTGGTATGGTAATGTAAATACATTTGTAAGGGGTATCCCTTATTTTTTACTTTGCTCTAATAAAAATAAGTAGTTATCGATTCAAATTGTAAGTAGTTACGACTTAAATCCTCATATACTTTTGGCCTACAAGTAAGCAAGGCTTTTGCTGGATACTCATTGAATACAATAAAACTTACTATAATTGAAGCACACATGAAAGTAAAAAAAGAATGCACTTCCAATTTTAATAGCACCACCTTTTGATTCCTTTGCCTACATTCTAATATCTTCCTGTTGATAATTTTTTTAAATCTGCTAAATATGTTCAAGTGCTAGAATTGTTACTTTAAAATTTCTTATATTTTTGAAGAAAAAAAAAACCCAAATAAAACGAATGACTAAAAATAGTTTTATCAATTGAAGTTTTCTATTTTTGGTCAAAAAACCCTAAATTATTTTTGACACTTATACGCAAACTTGTATAAACTCAAAAATATTGTTGCTGTTGAATTGAAAAAAAAGATATATAAATTGCTGAACAAAAAAATACTTTCTTACTCTACTTTTTTGCTACATACTTTTCTACAACCACAATAACATACAAGTATAATGGCTCTCTGGCTTATATGGTTGGTATGAACATGGGTTATAAAACAGCAGGACCTGTATTAATACGACTACACTTATCCATACACATACTCTAATAATTCTATAACAAAATGCAGGACTTGTTTAAAGCTACAGTAGAAAATTTATTGTCATTGTTGCTAGTATAAAGTTGTACAGCCTTAAGCTTTTAACAAGAATACATACTTCGAAAATATTCTAACAGGAAACTACTTAAAATATTTCACAAAAATTCTTTGGATTTTCATATATGAGTTTGTCTATTCTGGCTTGAATCTAAATTTTGTATGACGAAAATATTTATGTGTGTGTGCTTATCTGTTACCTGGTAAGCTGGTGTGTGAGTGCGAGTGTGTGTCTGTTTAGTAAAATATCTGTTTATTGTTCTAAAAATATGTATGCATGTATGTCTCTAGAGTTTAAAAAGAATATTTTTGGTATTTTATTTGTAGAGTTAAAGGCATTTCCGTATAATTTCCTTTTTTCAAATTCATTCTAGTTTGTAGATTTTAATAACTTGCAAAATGAAATATTTTAAATTTCCTAGAATATGTTTTGGCAAATAGGTAGCAGCTACCTACATTGCCAGCAGAGAGATATATTTTTAAAGGTAAATATAAAGAAAAATATAAAGAGACACTTAAGCATTTCCTTGTTTATAAAAATAATAAAAATTTTCATTTGAGTTAATAAAGAAAGATTAAAACAATTGAAAATAAAATAGAATATATACGAGTATAAAAAATACGTGTTTTTCTCAGTGCACAAATTGTTTAAATCTATTATAAGACAATTTGTCGAAAAATATTTACAAATTGTAAACAAAACAATTTACTAAATAAAACAAAAAGATTTACTGTATTTTCAGAAAAATGTCAAACAATATTTTTGTCAGCATTTATAAAACAATTAGTCAAAAAATACTAGCAAATATTAAGCATAATAGTTTACGTAATCAAACAAAAATATTTACTGGATTTTTTGTAATATATCAAACAACATTTTTGTTTGGGTCATCATCCATTAAGCATTTATGAAATTTCACTTTGTTAAATATGTTCAAGTCAAAATGTTTATCTAAAGACTCTCGAAAAATGAATGTGAATTAACGCAACGACATTAATGAATTGATTCACGCAAAAATCTTCAGTGAACAAACTTGGTACAATCGTATTCATTTTCCTATCATTGTTGTTGTTGTTATTTGTGTGTATGCCGTCCTCGAGGTTGTTTTTTACGACACAGTTTTTCTTGTTGTTTTTGGTGTTTGCGTGCTAAATAAAAGTCAAAAAAAAAAATTCATTGATTCAGTAAAGAACATTTACTGAAAATAAAATTTATTTTTAGACAAAGTTTTTTTGTTGAAAAATTTTTAGTGACAATATTTTCTGTGTTTCATAATAAAGTGAAGTTACTTAATTTATTTCAACAATTTTTACACTGTACAACAAAATTAATTTTTTAAATAACATGGTTCTAGTGATTGGTTCTGGTAGAAGCCAGAAAAAAATACATACGTGTATCGGCGTTTTGAAAGTTTATATCTGGGACAAATTTTAGGGGGAAGCTAAATCCCTCCTCCTGCCTTTTGCACATAGTATTATAGACTCGGCATAGAAAATCATGTAGGGCTTACGTTTAAGGTATAAGATGTGTTTAACAGTTTTATGTAAAACACCACGAGGGGCGTTTTTCTCCCTCATTTATTTACAGGCCAAAAAGACCCATTCGGCGAAGATTTAGAGGAATAAAATGATCCACAAAAATGTTAACCATGTTGTTTTACATAAAAAACGCCGATACACGTACACATAAAAAAAGTTTCATAATAAAATCGTCGAAAACCAGGTTAACTTATCATTTTTTTTTGTAATGATTTTGCTTCATAGGTATTTCTTGTTAATTAAAAATGATTTCCAATAAACGTGAAAGAAAATTTGGGATTTTTAAATAACTATAATTCATGCTCATTTAATAGTCTAGTATAATTTAATCAAAATGAAGTTGATGCTGAAATAATGCGAAGAATTATGTTGAATCAAAGTCGTTTCAGATTGAAACAATGTGAATTTGATATTGAAACAACACGATCATCAAAGTTATTTCAGGTTGAAACAACATGAATTTGATATTAAAACAGCACGAAGAATCATGTTGAATTAAAGTTATATTAAGTTGAACAAACATGACCTTAATGTAGCTATTTTATTAATTATTTTACTTACGTGATGTGTATTAGCATAGACATAAGAAACATTTGTGTTGTAGTTAGCTGCCCCAGCTAAGATTTGAATTCGGGCCACTTGGTTGGTAGTCAACGCGTTAACCACTGCAGCCAAACTTTACTTTAGATATACACTTAATAAATATCATCGCATGTAAAATGAATTTCATTTTAATTCAACATGATTTAATTGACTATTTAATATAAAATTTATTTGAAATTAAAGTTATAGTCATGTTGATTTAAAATCAAATGTAACGCTTATAAAAAAGTGGTTTTAATAGTTAAAAATATTAATTCAACGAGATTTAAGGTTAGATTAATTGAAGCACCCAGTGCAACAACAAGATAACTCCACTTTTTAAAATGTTGAGAAAATCAAAAAAAACTTTCTCAAAAATAAGAAACCAAAAGAATTGCTAAATATTATTTAATTTTGAAAAGAAATAATCAAAACAAATTTGTTTAATTCAAAAACATATTACAAAGTTTTATTTTAAATAAAAAATAAATAATTTTGTCCTGTTTTTGCACCGATATTGGTAAAAATTAAAGGGGTCCTTCGTTGTCATCTTCATAGTCAGTGTTTTCAGCTTCTTGAATAGACTGCTGCGAGATTAAATTATCATAAAAATGTATATCCGATGGAGGAACATACTTTTGTGCCAAGCTCATAACATCGTCATATTTTTTCGGGTTGAGGGCTAGATTAGTTGTGTATAAAAGTTTTGGCTCGAAGGGGTTATCCTGGAAGTTTGCTTTCATTGCTTTCATTGCTATATCGAATTTTGTTAATGGCCCATGGTGATTACAAGAAGCTGAAATACTTGCGACATTTTCCTCTTTTTTGTAGCAAAATCTTCGATATTTTGAAATGGTCCATTTAATATGATCTTTGTTCGTGACTGTTTTTTTGTAAAACGGAGCCAAACTCGTTTTAAAATCAAATATGTTCGCATTGCTCACTGATATAACTTTAAATTTTTTGGAACACTTTTCCACTAAATTCTGCCAGTCTTTTGGCAGGTAAAGGCGTTCTACTCGACGTTTCTGTTTCTCTATAACGCCAAAAGAGCGATCGCAGGGTTAAAAACTGTGTCCTGGTTCTGGCAAGTGATGTTCAATAAGGCTTATATTTTTGTGTTTTACAACAGCATATAAATATTCGACAAGAGTGTTGTTTTTATTTTGAGCACCGCAATTATCGGAAAATAAATATAATTTTCTCACACTTTCACTCATAATGTGTTCAATAAAATGATGCAAAAAGCTGATTACTTCATTTGGACGTTTTTTCCCGATTGTCTCATCATACATGTACATGTAGCTTTTTTTGGTACTGCATTGATAAATACAAAAATTAAACACCCATAACTGCCTTTTATAAAAGACATCAGCCGATGGTATTAGCGGAAGTGGCAAATTTTGTTGGAAATCAAAAGTAAGGCACTCAACTGTCGGGTCTTGTAAGCAGCTTTTTTCGCGTAGATCATCATAAAACGCCTTAGCCTTCTTTTCGTGAAGATCTTTCGCAACTTTGAGTGCACGTCTTTCTTCCTCAGAATCAGCTGCAGCTATTTTGTTTCCATGGCTATCACACGTCTGGCAAGTGTCTGATCTTGGTGCTCCAAAAGAAAGCTTACAATTTTTTGCAAAGTATTCCCTATAAAAATCGTATGTAACTGTTGGCTTCGGGTTACCATTTTCTTCAGCCATCAATGCAAAAGCGCTTGGCTCAAACTTTTCTAAGTAAAGAGTATACATTTTCCTTACATTTAAATCGGAACTTAAGTACTTCGATTCTTTATTTTGACTGTAGTGAGAAGATCTTTTTGGGAAACTTTTAATATGGCTGTCAATATTTTGAACAACATCTTCTGGAGTCTTATTTACTCTGTTTGCGTGACGACCTCTCATGTCAGAGGGCGCAGTTACTTTTTCCAGTAAAAATCTTGAGAGTCTTTCGATGCGACTTTTATGGACTCCATGAACTGAACAAAATGCTTTTTACATACCTCTATTTCATGTTTAATGCTACGTATAAAATATTTATTTTGGAATTTTCTCACTTCATTCCCACTCGCAGATCGACGCCTCTTAACTGCATTTTGCCTTATTAATCCACACAAATATGCATCTTGCTTTTCTTTATTTCCCAGCTTATTAAATTCTTGAAAAACTTTGGCATAATGATTCTGACGTCCAGAATCAAAACATTTTTTTTTTTGCAACTGCAAGGCTGGCCCATTGTTTTTGCTGCAACGCTATTACCCTTACAGTTTGTATACTTTTTGCCTTCTGCTCTCTTCCTTTTAACTACGTTCCTTTTCCACGCGTTCTGATTGCGCACACGCTTTTTTCCTAAAGCCATACAAACAATAACATTAACTGAAAACTTAAACATTTTAATGAATTTGTTACCTTTTTGAACAGGTAAAGTATCAACACTACTCGATTTCTCCTCATCATCAGATCCATTTTTATATTCGGAACCCGATATGGAAAAATCTGATTCACTTTCAGCCATTGTTTTAAATTTATTATTAACACATGTATACTTGCACCGTATCCTAACACCAAGAACCAACTGACACATTTTTTTTAGAACGACGACATACAGTATAAAAGAAAAAACAGAGAGCGTAAAAAAGAGACGCGGCCGCTAAACACACACACAACATACTCAACATACTCAACAACATACTGTAATCGTTTTTCGCACACACACACAGCACGAACGTAAATAAAAATAAAACAGAACAGAACATGTTTTGAAAAATTTGTGTTTTTTGATTGCCGGCAACTAAAAGTTGACATGTGGCTTAAGGCTTATTGCTTGAAAAGCGGTGCAAAAACAAGACAACTCCGGGAGATGTCGTGTTCTTGCTCCGTTTTGAAAACAAAACTTCAAAGTTTCAGAGTTTCCGTATCCTAGAGTCAAGTTAGATTTTTTTTGTGCACCGAACGACGCAGATTTTTTTGGTTTTTTCTGCATTAAAAAAGCTATTTCGCAAAAAAGTGGAGTTATCCGGTTGTTGCATTGGGTGCTTCAATTTTCGTTTAATATTAATATGAAACAAATAAAATTTTAAACCACCTCCAACACTACATTTTCATTGATAATTCGTTTTTTGTCTGCCATTTGTCGGCTATATAAGAATAAACAACCATAAAACAACAACAAGTCATACAACTGCGCACAACAGAGAATTGTAGCAACGAAAAAAGCAAATAAACACCAACATGTTAAACAACAAATTGTTTTTTGTATATTTTATATGATATCCAATCAAAATTGCATCATGTGGATTTTAAATTCCTTTGTTTTCTGTGTGTACTTGTTGGTATTGTAGCGAAACCGTCGGCGAAGTAAGAAAACTAATAAAACGGCTACAAAGTTTAAACAACTCAATGCCTCTACTTGACACCAGAGGGACTTGCAACATTACTCTACAAAAAAACGCCAAATAGAACTTTCTATCTCTCTCCCACTTCAACACCTCTTCTCTCTACACTGTCCCCTTCCCAAAGAAGGTAACGCATTAATTGCCTGATTGTGTTACTTCTCTTTAAAAATAAAAATTAAAAAAAAGAAAGCGTTACGAACCTTAGCATAATAATAAATTTGAATTCACAAGCAAATGCGCTTGAAATATTCATATTAATAAAAAAATATGTTTGCTTAAAAAAATATTATTTTTCTCATTGCGATCTCAATAATTTCGAAACTATTGGGTATACAAAAAAATAATATTCAAACATCTTAAAAGTAAATTTTTAAAGCTTAAAGCTTTTTATAGATTGTGCTATAAAATTGGATATACTTTTTGTAAGTTATGATCAAAGCGGTAGAGTGGCCTCTGGGTAAAAACGAAAATTTTCGACAAGGTATGGATTTTTATCCTCTCTGATTTTAATAAAATTCCACGTATATATTTTGCTGTTGTGTGCGCATAATATGGTGATAAATTATTATTTAAATAACTCTTATGGTTTCTATTTCATAGTCCCTTAAACTTGGCCATTTCGGCCATTTTTGTAAAAAGATCGTCATCATGAAGGTTGAATAACTTTAGAGCGTGTCATCGGATACAAACAAGTTTGATATCATTCGAAAGGTCTCAGTTTTCCCTTAATAAATACTGCTAAAAAGAACATAGCTTTTTTGCTACAAGTGCCTCTAATATCCTGAAAAATGGTATTTTATATTTTTTTATTTTTTACGGAATATAGCCAACTGACATGTGTTTATTGTGTAATATTTTCAAAATGGTACAAAAACAGATTCAAAAGCTTCAGTCGTTTCTTTATGATAACTCGATATTTTCAATGAAAATTGTATAAACAATAAAAATAAAAAACAGCCGTAGTATTTCCTAAAACCTCTATTTGTATTTTTTACACAATGGCGACATATTAGTTAGTTTGTCAAGATTTTTATATTTCCATATATGTCTTTGGGCTATTTTTGGTCAATGTTAATTTTTTCTGCCGATGTAAATAAAACCAATTATTTAATCTTTATCTCAACGTTTCGTCGATGGTTTGTCGACTTCATCAGGAGATGAATTTTATTAAATTCTGTTGAAGAAAAAACAAGAGAAAATAAGAAAAATTTTTCAGCAAATTTAAGGATCAAAAAATATTTTTCATTTCTGATGTCCTTGTCTTGCATTTACAAAAAGTGTTCCTGAACCTTTCAAATGATGCTTAAATTACTAAAATCTGATAACTCGCTACAAAGTTATGCCATATTAAATATTAGTTTTTACAAAAAATCCCAATGTTTAAATAAATTGTTGGTTTTATTATTATTTCTCATAAAATTTTCATAGAAATTATCGAGCTATGATAAAGAAACAACCATATCTTTTGAGTCTGCTTTCATCCCATCTTGAAAATTGTACAGAATAAAGATATGTTGGTTGGCTACTTTCTGTAAAAAAAAATAAATAAAACTAAAATACCATTTTCAGGATATTTAAGGATACAGGATACTTTGGCATTTTAGAGGCCCTTATTGCGGGAATTTATATCCTTTTTAATCAGTACTCATTAAGAGGAGACTGAGACCTTGCGAATAAAATCAAATCTATTTCTATTCGATGACCCGTTCTAAAGTTATTCAGTATTTAAGATGACGAACTTTTCTCAAAAATGGCCGAGATGCCTGAGATGCCCGAGCTTAGTGGCCTAAAAAATTTAAACCATAATAGATGTCGTAATAAATTTTCGGTATGGTACGTGCCCACAAGATTAGAACATATGTGTCGAGTTTCATTTAAATCGGAGATGTGAAAATTCAAGCCCTTGTTTTCATGTCGAAAATTTTCGTTTTTCAAAATTCGGTTTTTTCAAATATCAAGTAATTTCACTTTTTTGTTAATAAAATCAATATCTATTCATTGATTTTCATAAAATAGGACTTACTTGGTAGTGTATGTGGCTCTATAATAAGGCAATAAAAATTAAAAGTTTTAAACAAATAAAAATTTTCCAATACTCCAAAAAAATAAATGTGCCATCATTGTGGTCTGAATAATTTTGAAACCGAATAGCACGAGGGCGGATCAAAAAGTCCGTGACTTTTTGAATGAAAGACAGTTTTTTTTTTTGCAAAACAAAAATTTTTTTTTCAACATAATATCCTTTTAACTCAGTACACTTAGTCCAACGTTTTGCCAGTTTTTGTATCCCTTCCAAAAAAATAGGATTTTTCGAGGTCCTTAAAATAGGCATTTGTTTGATCAATAATTTTCCACTCTTAAAAATAATTTGAATTTACATTAATTCAATTATTGTGAACATAAGCCAAATAATAATAACTTCCGATTTGATCAATAATTTTTTCGCTAAAGCTAACTCTCTTTCCACCCAGCCATTTCTTTAGGTTTGGAAAACGGAAGTAGTCTCTAGGGGCTAAATCTGGAGAATATGGCGGATGAGGTACCCATTCGTAGCTCAATTCATAGAGTTTTGCCATTGAGACGGCACACGTGTGCACCCGTGCATTATCTTGATGAAAAAGAACTTTTTTCTTGGCCATATGGGGTCGTTTTCTTTTTAAATCCTCATCAAATCGGTCTAATAAGTTGGCATAATATTCGCCGTTTATTGTTTTTCCCTTTTGAACGTAATCGATGTGGATTATACCGCGTGCATCCGAAAAAACTGTTGCCATTACCTTATTGGCCGACAAACTTACCTTGGAGCAGGTTCACCCGGAGCAGGTTCACCCGGAGCAGGTTCACCCGGAGCAGGTTCACCCGGAGAAACCCATTGTTTAGACTGATGCATGGTCTCCGGAGTACAGTAATGGATCCATGTTTCATCCACAGTTACAAAATACCGCAAAAAGTCATTAGGATTGCGGTTAAACAACGCCAAACAATCCTTTGAAGTTGTCACACGTTTACGTTTATGGTCAATTCAGAGTAGACAAATTTCTTAAACCCCGCTGATCACTTAAAATCGAAACCAAACTGCCATATGAAATGCTTATGGTATCAATAATCTTACGCACTTTTACTCTTCGATCGGCCAACACCATATCGTGGATTTTTTCGACATTTTCGGGTGTACTGACCTCAATTGACCGTCCAGAACGTTCAGCGTCATTTGTAAACCACTTTTTTCCATTGAAATCGATGGTGCAGAGCCCCCATAGTATTTATCGAGCTTTCCTTTGGTTTAACTAACGGTTTTTATTTCGCAAAAAATAATGTTTAATGAGCACTCGAAATTCACTTTTTTCCATTTTTAGAAAAATACACGAGGTTGTATGTTTTGAACAGCTGTTAAACGCAAAGTAAATGACGACGCTTGCTCAAAAGTTGACAGTAGTCTATTAACAGGTGGTACTTGATGGGAACAGTATTACATTACGAGGGAAGTTCTAAAAGTAATGGACTTATTGATCCGCATATAAAAGATATAATTAAAATGGCTTAATGGTAATTTTGTTTGACTTTCTTTTAGTGGGCTTGCTAATAAAATTGGACAACACCTTCCCAAGTTATTGTAGAATCAGTTATTATACCAGCGTCTTTAAAAATCCCAAGTTTTAAAAAACCCAAGCGGGTTTTTTAGGTCATATCCATTCAAACAGAGATGAAGATAGTTTTGAAGTTTCATTTACAGAAAAATAAAATAAAATCATTATAAAATTCATATAAACGAATAACCCAAGTACATACACATGTATTTATATGCCCATTTGTGTGAATGTACATTTAACCTTAGCGGGTTTTCAGTACTTTTAATTTAAATAAAGATAGTATATTATATCAAAAAAAATTTCAAGACAATAATTAAAAAATTCATTAAAAATAGTAGTCCAAAGACGTATATAAAAAGTTATTTTAAATCAGTTACCACTCTTGTGGCTCAGATTTTAAATGCTTTTAACGGCTCCTTTCATATTAAAAGTTAACGCGGACTTTAACAGCAAGTTTTCTATGCCGAACTTGCCATTAAAGTCCACGTAAAGGGGCGTAAGAGACCTAATGCTTTTTCCAATCTAAGGCGATTTCAAAGGTTACTCCATATTAAACCATAAGATGAGAACATTCTTTCTATTGATGGTGGCAATGCATTACTGAAGTGAAATAATCGCAAAAGTTTGCAGGTAAACAATATTAATTTTTGTCTTTTAATATCATCAACCATTGTTTTTTTTTGTGGAAAGTGTTCTGCATCTTTAATTTTAAATGCCAAAAAAGGGTGCTAAAAACGGGGTGCTTTTGACTTGCGCATTCTTCTGCTATATTTTCGTTTTCTTCAGTAATTACTTTGTCCATATATTTTGAATGCACGCATTTTAACAAAATTCTGTTTTGACAGTAGTATAGCATTGTTCAACAAATTACAGTCTAGGCACCCTATGAAGCCCAAAAAACTAATTTGTACCTTAAAAATTTTAGTTTTTTACCGGTTAGGCTATATTTTTTTACTTTCTTTGTTATCGTTTCACTTCTTATGTTGTTGATTTTAGTATTTACTATTTTTTTATTGTTTGTTGTTGTTGTGCCAAATATTGTTAGTGAAAAATGTGGAGTCGCTGTACACAGCACAATAGACACAGCAGAATATTGTAGCGCCACTTTCGGAAGCCGCTACACTTCCATCCTCAGTGCTCACGTGTATTTTGCCTATCACCACTTGTCAGGTGGCTCTGTTGAATGTGATTTTAATTCTTATATACACAACTTTTTCGTGAAAATTGAATACGAGAATTAAATCACTCTCAAGCTGAAATTAAATGCACTATCCCAGCGTTGCCATCGGATTATTTTTCTGCATTCCCATTTTTCTGATTTTTGTTCTACTAAGACAAACTTTTTTGGGTTTGATTTTATACTTAAGTATATATGAACATGTAAACATGTGAAAAGCTCAAGCCAGTAGCTAATTGTGGCGCTACTCTGTTCTGCTGTGTACGTTGAAAAATTAAGTTGATGTTAATTTTTCCCTTGTTCCTTGGAATATTAATCAGCCCAATTCTTTCTGAATATAACGTTACGAACCTCAGCCTAATAATCAATTGAGATTCAAAATATGTAATTGTTTCCTATACTTTTCAAAAAAAAGTGCGGAAAAAATTACTTTTTTTTTGCACAAGATGTTGATGAAACACAATATAACATAACAGAGAATTATGCAATTGAATATACTTTTTAAAAAAAATTTTAGCATAAGCATATAGCGAAAACCCAAAATGTTTAAGGTAAAAAGTGGTCTGTGTGAGCTAATAGGGTGGCTAGTCAAGTTCAATTGTATTGATATGTTCACAAAACTTTTTCAGCTCTACCGTAACTACAAGTTTGCCGAATATTGTTAGTAAAAAATTACGAGTACCAGTAAGTTCTTCTGAAAAAAACTTAAAACAATTTCTTTTTATTAATTTTTTCAACAAAAAGTGCACGGAAAAATTTTTTGCCATTAAATGTTAAAAAAAAACTGTTAAGCGGTATCATTAAGTTTGAATTAGCTGTTGGCCAAATACTGATGACACCGTTGGTAGTAAAATCTAAACTGTACTGTCCTTGTCCTTTTATTTTTCCAAAAGTCTTCATTTGCCGCATAGTTGTACTAATGATTTTCTTGATAAATCTATACCGAAAAGGGCTAATGTGACAACATTGCTTCGATTATAAAAAAAAAAAACAATACAACCGAATAAAGCCCAATAAAACCCAAAAAAGCCCAATAAAGCCCAAAAAACCCATGATAAAACCCGCCGGGCTGGGTTTTATTTAAAAAACCCGGGTTTTTTCCAACCCTGGTTTTTATAACACATTAAGAAAAATATGGTGGTACTCCTTGGCTTTTTTGCTTGTTGCATAGTGTAATTTGTTGTATTAAATTTTAGCTTATAGCATCGGTATTTCGTGAAAATGCTCTTAAAACAGGAGGATCGCCAGAGACTACCCCGGCGAGATTATGCTCAGTAGTCTGGCTATAATTTGTGTGTTATGCAAAATTTTAGCAAAATATTTGTTGAAAGTGCTTGCAATGCTACTTTAGAATATGTACTATATCGCACTTGCAACTATTTTGCCTATCAATGGTAAAAAAAAAACATTAGACAGCTAATTAAAATTGTAAAGATATATTTATTTGTCAAGTTCAAGTTTATTACAGCATCATCCAAGTTAATCGGTGTGATATTTATTTTAAATTTAGTAAAATATTTTGCTCTTTTACCTTTAGGTATTATTATAAAATGTTTATTTTTATTATTGCCACTTTCTCATGCGCCATTATTCGCCAGCACGTATTGTTTAAAACGTTATCGCGATCTAATGGCACGTTTTTTAGCTACAAATTCTTTTCTAGCAGTCTTTTTTATAACACAGTCCTTTTTTATTTAGCTCTTGCAAAACGAAAAAAGTGCTCTAAATCAGGTTTTATTTTGGTAAGATTTATATCAGAAAAACAACAAACAAATGTAAAGCTCTCTCAGGTGGCTGTTTTGGCAGTGTGGTAAAAGACTGCCACACAACTAAATGGGCAACAAAAGAAACATGATAAAAGTAAGAATTTTTTTGTTGACTTAGTCTGGCTATAAAGTGAAATGGCTAAACATTTTTATTAAATTTATAAAAGGTATGTGGTTGTAAACTACCTTCAAAAAAAAATTATATATATTTTTATTTATTTGGAAGGGGAATAAAATTGATTTTATTACTCAAACTCTACACTTTCTTTTAACAGACGGGCAATAGTAGTAAGTGGTAACAAGGAAAAAGAAAAATATTCTATTAAAGCTTTCACTAGATTTTGGTCAGAAATATTTATAAATGAATTTATTCCAATTTAGACGTGTATTACAACAAGAACAACAAAAAATTAAGAGTGAAATTTCTAAAAAAAAAAAATAACAAAAACATAATGCTTCACAGTTTAGTTATTGTTAAAAGGAAACACTGAACATACGTTTCCGTTTCCTTTCTAGTTGTTTCTAGTTTCCTATCAAGCTCTTCAAAAGGAAACAAATATTGTTCTCTTTTTTAACTAAAGTTATAAAATATAAAAAAAAACGAAATGTAGTAAACGACAGTTATTTAAGTTTGTAGAGCAGAAATTTGTTTTGGTTTAAACTGTTGTATAAATAAATAAATTTTCTGCAGTTGTCGTCTTGTTTAAAACAAACGTTATTATTTTTACTTTTGCTGAGAAAAAGGTCACGTATTTTTTATAATTCTTTTCTTATAGCCCCCACACCTCCTTCTCCAAAGCTTTCCTTCTTTGTTAGTTACAAAATAATCAAAAGCAAAAGTTTCACTTGTCGCATTGTTGCTATCGCTGGGCTCGTATTTCATTGTTGTTTGCAATCAAAGTCATCTTAATTTGAGTTTTATTTTTAACGAAATTTTGAATTTTTCCTTAGCAAAAATAAAAGAGTTTATTAACACAAAACTAAATTTTCTTTAATTACTTAATCAAAAAAGGAATCAAGAAAGAACATAAGAAAAAATTATAACAAAACAAAAAGATAAAAATCAGGCCTGTTCCTTATACCAGGCCTTAATGTTTTAATTCTATACCAATTTATTCCTGCACTGTTCATTAGTAAGCTGACCATTTTGAACTTTTGGAGCCTATTTTCAAACACTTGCTGACATAATAATTCGTAATGTTCCAATACGTCCATTTAATAAATTCTTAAGAAACTCTTCGCATATATTAAACTCCCGTGTGTTAACTCGATATTATGACTTCAACGGATTCTAATTAACAAGAATTTTTTTTTGTTTGAAAGGTGATTTGATCGAGTGTGTTTTTAGCTATGTTTGGAGAAAATCGGTCTAGCCGTTTAAAAATTATCACCCACTTTAAAAATTACCCCCACGCATAACTCTGTTATTTGTTAACCGATTTTCGAAATTGTTTTTTTTAATTCTTTTTTTTTAAGGTTTGATTGCAGCTTAGGTTAGGTTATGTTGTACAGGCAGCTTCCGCTCACTTGGGTCCATGGCTGGTCCCATTTTAGCCGACTGAGCGACGCAAAAACGAGTATTATGTTTATCAGTCTATGTATGTATGTCTGTATGTATCTATATATATGTTCCTTTGCGGCACTATATAAACCGAACGCGTAGGCCGATTTTGATGAGTCTTACGTCAATCGATTTGTCTTAATCCCAGAAGGGTCACTAAAGATATGACAGTAGTCAAAATTCAATATGGCGGCCAACAAACGCCATTTTGTGATTACGAAAAAAATAAAAATTCGGCAAACAATATCAAAACGGGTATCATTCGACAGCTACTTAAAAATCATATTTAGGTTTCTTTTATGGTTTTTAATTTCAAATAACATTTTAGGATCTGTGACGGTTTAAAGTTGTTTCTTTTATTTTTTTCACGCAGACGGTTTTTTTTTTTGATTTCTTAAATTTATTTCTTGTTGTTACCTGTAAATAGCAGAAAAAGAAATAGGAAAGAAATAGATAAAGTGAGGGTGTGAAAGTGATGGTGATGGTGAAGAGGAGAAAGAAAAGAAGAAGATGAGGTATGGCTAGCACTTGCCAAAAGGTGATGGTTCAGGGCTGGAACCATTCACTGCGCCTTATGAAAGGGCTAAGTTTGCTGGGGTTTGTCGTTGCCAGCTCAGATAGACTGACAAATGATTGCTGACCGAGTTGTATCAGCCGCTTGTTCTCTAGTGATGGGCGGAGGCATAGGAAGTGAAAATTCGTCTCATGTTAAGTCTTTGACGTCTGTGTTAATAATGAAGATTCTTTATTTCAGTATGTATACACAAAAGTTTCATATTACAATGTTGTATTTATTACTATGGTAAACAGGGTGTTACATATTATAATTAATGCAAGTAAATATTACAAGAAGATTAATATACAACACTCCTCTTCCTCATCCCGACAGCTTCTGCAGAAATCGTCGGACGTTAGTCCCATTAGTTTGGCGTGGTTGCCGAATTTGCAGTGGCCTGTGATCGTTGCGTCGATGTCTTTCAGGTGTATTTTCTGGAGCCTTAATACTTTCGTAGTACGGTCTGATTGCAGCTTTGGCCAGATCAGCCCAGAGATCCTACAAGTAGGTTCGTTGAACCATGTGCTCTGTGCCACCGTGCGGAAATAGTTTTCTATTTGTTGCTTGCATGCAGGTATGGAACTACCGCAGAAGACATCAATGTCTGAATCCGGCAGTGTCGTCCACGTTTTAGTTAGTTCGTCAGCGATGCAGTTGCCTGTGCTGGTCCCGTGTCCCTGCACCCATATAAGGGTGATATTTGAATGTCTCCCAATCGCGTTCAGGGATGCTTGGCATTCCTGGACCAGGTTAGATGTTGTGTATACATCTGTTAAGGAACTAATTGCGGCCAGCGACAGCAGAAGATTCGGATATTTCTATTAAATATCTTATGATACCGAAGCCAGTTTACCGTCTTCTTTATGGCTGATATATCGGCCTGTAATATACTAAATTTGTCTGGAAGTTTGAAGGAAATCTTGTCTTCCAGATGTTCAAAGTAGAGATCTCCTCCAACCGTGTCACCTTTCTTGTAGACATCCGTGTAAACATCAAAGTTCTCTACGAGTGGAGGATAACCTACAGTAGACCTCATATCCTACGGGATGGAGAAGCTGAAGCCACTAGAGAATGATGGTATCGGGGTGGCATAATCAATGAGCTGAAATAGATTATCCCAAGAAACGACGATACTTGCATGCCCGTCTGTGGTTCCATGTATTTGGAGCGTGCAGACGCACTGCTGTGTACAAGGCAAACTTCTTGGAGCCATCCGTGTATACATCAAGTGCTCTACGAGGAGAATCTACAGTAGACTTCATATTCTCCGGAATGGAGAAACTGAAGCCCCTACAGAGAATGACGGTCTCGGGATGGTATAATAATGAGCTCTGGTAGATTATCCCAAGAATTGACGATGCATGGCCCCAGTGTCTGTAGTTCCATGCATTTGAAGCGTGCAGACGCCCTGCCCTGGTAGCCAATTCAGCAAAGCGAAAAGAGCCTTATTAGGCATGGCTTTACCCGCCTGTAATTAGCATTGACATGCTGAGCCCAACTTTCGCGAATCGAAAGCGACTGGACGATGTTTCCATGGCCTTCCACCAGACTAAAGCGCCATAAAAGAGTATTGGCCTAATCACTGTGTCAAAGAGCCAGCACGCGTTGCGAGGTCTAATATTTCACGACGTACCTATAGGTTCATTGCAAATGCAAACCGCGGCTTTCGCTTCCCTGGCTCTGGCTTATTAGGTCTCATCACAGCTTGCTTTCCAGAATTAATCACAGATATATAGAGCTGTCTGATAGACTCAGGATTGTCCCATTGAATAGCGGCAATTTAAAGCTTGGAGTCTTATATATGCCTGTAAAAAGCACTAGCTCGGTTTTGATGGGATTTACACTCAGTCCAGTAGCGATACTCCAATCGCTAAGCTTTTAGAGTGCAGATTTCATCCTATGAGAGATTGTATTAAGGTGGGTCCCCGATACTGCAACCGCCATGTCATCTTCGTAGGCAACAGTTTTCAAACCGAGCGAAGCCATAGTCCTTAACAGCTCATTTGTGGTTATATTCCAAAGTAGGCGCACAGTACGCCACCTTGCGGATTGCCTCTATTGGTCAACATGATTGAGGTTGCCGATCCCATGGAAGCTTTTATAACTCAATGTGACAGAAGGTCCGATGTGAATCCGACCGTCGTACTGTCTATGCCAGCTTCCACAAGTGCCTCCTTGATGGCTGCCAGCTTAACGTTATTGAAGGCACCTTCTATATCTAGAAATACCACCAGTGTATAATTTTTAAACTCAAGTGATCTGTCAATGTAATTATTATTATTATTATTATTTTTTTTTTTTTTGAAAAGGTTTGCTTGCTGCTTCAAAATTTTTTTTTTTCTTTTTTTTGGAAAATTGGTGGGGAAATTCGCTCCCCGAAAATTTTACTATCGCATAACTCTTCCTTTTATCGGCCGATTTTCAAAATTTTTTTTATTTGTTTGATAAGGCTTGCTTGTAGTTGGGTCCCATAATTTTTTCGAAAATTGGTAGGGAAACTTGCTCCCCCGAAATATTGATTATCGCATAACTCCGACATTTCTGGATCGATTTTCAAAACTTTTTATTTTAAACGACATAAATGATTTGGGCTAAGAAAAATTGCGGACGGACACAGCATTTGTAGACGGACAAACAGCTAAATCAATTTGAATTTCATTTCATTTGTTTCAAGGGTGACTTGATCTTAAATTTTCCATTCTATATTTGAAAAACATCGGTCCAGCCATTTTTTCGCGTGTTTATAAAATTTTTAGCTTAAAATTATTACTAAAAAATATTTATGTTCGAATTTTTAATAAAATTAATTTTGTTTGCTTTATAACTTGTCTAATGTAATTTGTTTATCTTTTTGCAGATGGTGCCTACACAACAGCTTTCGAAGTTATCAAATCTTACACACTTGACCTTAAGTGGTAATCGTTTTACATATTTGCCAGCGGTGGGATTTTTAAATCTATTCCATTTAAGAGAATTGCATTTAAATCGTTTGGATTTTCTGCAACGCATTGACTCAAGGTAATTAAAAAGAAAAAAACTAGTTTAAATTTATTTGTTAGCGAGCACAGAGATTTTAGGACCTTTATATTAAGCTTTGCTTGCTTATAAGATAGAGATATCGCTATAAAAAATTTTAATTAATTTCGCAATGGAATCATTTACTAATCATGCAATAAAAAACAGAGAAGCTCAATTTTTTTTGCAATTTTAAATTTTAGTAGCGTATTTAAACTCTGTCGTAATTTTAACCTTAACAAGAAAATTATTTTCATGTGCAATTTTCAGATTTTAGTTTTTTTTTCTCTGCGAGTACAGTTTCAGCGATAAAATATGTGGATTAATATTGAAAGATCGAAGAATGAAAAAGGTTGAGGATGCTAAGGATGTGGTCATCAGAAAATAGTGAACTTATCACGTTTTCCGTAAATATTTTCACCCAAAAAACTTATTTGCGCGACCATTGTCACAAGTGCTCACACTTGATCACGAATGGTGCAATCGCGCTGTTACCTTTTCAAAAGAATGCTTAGCGATTTTCAGTCGGAGTCCAAGCGAGCTTATGCCACCTTTTCATAAGCGTGAATGAAACATGAGATGTACACGGCAAAAACGATGAGATTCTAGTTTATATCATTTAGAGCAAAAAAAAAATACACTTTAAAGCCTCAAAATTAAAAATTTTAGTTTTTAATTGCTGGTTTTTCTTAAACTAGTGCTTATAATGAACCCCGCTAAGCACGTTTTCATTTTTAAAACAAATATTTAATGCAAATATGGTGACGAAAACATTTTTGAAATCATCTAATCTCTTGAACATTTTTGGAATCTCATCTTTTACCCATTTTTTCTGTTTAAAATTTTGTTTAAACTGAATATCTCTTTGACTAATTTTAAGACATTGCAATAAACTATTTTCGTTTTTCTAGAGACTAAGTTCACTTATTTGTAACATTGCAATTATACTTTAAAATTAATGTTCCAACATAAAAGAAAAAGGTTCGTGAGGAAAGATAAAATATAGATTGCGATTAGCTGTATATTTTTTATTTTCTTTAGACGCTATTCTAATGTCACGTACGTAGTGCAAAACCTTTTTTTAACTACGTCCTTTGAATTTGACCGGTCGCAACTGTTTCAAAAGAAATTTGTCGCAAATAAATATTGATCGACATTTTTTTCCAACTTGACGTAATAAATATTTTATAAGCATTTAAAGTTCGTCACGTACGCTATTGTAGTACTACAAATGCAACTAAATGCAATGCAATGATTCTCGAATTACGTATTCATATACCGAAATTTTAAATTAATTAGTATGTACTACTCTGTATAAAGGCGCCGTAAGCTCAGCACCAAAGTACATAGTATGCAGTATGAAATGAACTTGAATGTTGATTGTTTTTTTTTTTTGCTATTATCACCAAATACATATTTTTTTTTAAGTTTTTGTTTACATATATTTACAAAACATATATTTCATTACTTAAAAATAATATAGGAAAAAAATCTGTCATGTACGCTATGTCACGTACGCTATTTTATTTTGTTCATTATACAATCATCCAAAAAAAATTGTATTTCAAATTTAAGAATAATACAGTAAAAATAGTGGGCTTAGTGTAAGAAATTTAAAAAAGAAGAAAAAAAATTCGCAGACTTTCCCATATATTTACATGCACCTTAACATCACTTCCGTTTTATGTCGCGTACGGTATGGCCTTATTTCCCTTCATATTTTGGACAACAGGGTTTCAAATGTGATAATTTTTTTTCATATATAGTATCCTCTGAATGGAACATAGCAACAAAATATTTTCAGTTAGTCCTATTTTTGCAAAATACAAATGTCACGTACGTTGACATGAAAATGCCCGTATAGCTGATCGATGCCATAAGAATATATTTTTTGTTTTAGTGGAACCTCATTGTTTTCCCCTATGCCTTCACATATGCATATTCATCACAACATAGTATGTCATTTAGTTTTTTGTCATATTGTAAGAGTAACAGTATGAATTGTTCAAAGGTAGATGATATTCAACTCTTGACTGCATACAATCGACTTTGGTCGAGTGGTCTAAGCGGAAAACAATTCTGAAAGAGATTAGCGGCAGCTATCGAAACATATCAGTTCAACCCTCTGTGCAGTAACAATTTTCTTTGCCTACATGCCTCACATTTATCTATAAATAAAAATATAGTTCAATTGATAAATTATTTTAGAACTGAACTAAAGCCAAAATAATTTAACTTCTTTGGATATAAACCCATACAGTTCGACTAAAACTCATAACTTATTCGTAAAAAAAAAACTTCGTAATTGGCCTCACTGACCACAATACACCAGAGACCAAAGAACAATCCAAACATTATTTTTGCGATTGATCGTGTACCAAAGAAGTCTGGGGTTGATCGGCCGGCAAACAATGTCAGGGCCACAATCCACTTCACATCCACTTAAAAAATATAAAACAAATACCGGCTAAAATTACACAGAATCTTAGTAATTTTCAGTTATGAAGAAAAAGCTATCGCATTTGGCGAGGAGAAATGTGATGTTTCATGGTAAAAATCCATTAATTTTTTTATAAGGATATTGCCCAGCTGTGGAGTGATCTTTGCTACTATTTCCCGTTTCCAATTCTGAAAAAAGCTGTAGGTTAAGAAATTATGGTTGCCCATATTGAATACGTTGTGAACCCCATTGTTTTGAAGCGGAGAAATTAGAAAAATTCTTTACTAAATGTGTCGCTCTAAAGAACGAAAAATAAATCGCATTTGTGTGTAAAAAACTACTTTTATTAAAAATATTGTAAATATTACAAAAACAAATTTGTAAAGGGTTTACATATAAGATCTTTATTTCTTTCCACCTGTAAAAAATGAAGCAAGCCAATCAAACACTAAAAAAGTTCCTATCCTTAAAATAAAAAAATAGAAAAACCGAAATTAGTTAAGAGTATACTATATAATACTAAATGACTCTAGTGGCTAGTAACACTTTTACCATAATTATAATGTAATTTTTTCAACGTATGACCATCGTTATGCTTCACTTAAAATACTTTTCATCTCCTAAAAACTAAAATTGCTAATGATCCTGTTAATGTGTAATTTGTATTGTCTGCTAAAAAAATAAGCCTCCAAATTACTCTGTCATTTAAATAACAGGCAAAATGTAGCAAAATGAATTACATATCCCCATGAGACACACAAATACTAAACGAGCTTTATATAATGTATATAATAAGCATACATGCTTAAATATCTAACTGTTTTACTTTGTAATGCGCTTGTAAATTTATCACTTAAATTCTGGGTAATTTTACGATGAAATTATACAAATTTAAGCGAATTTCCATGATTATTTACCAATCGAAATTGTTTATTAATGTATTTCTCTAAACGAGGGTGACCTTTAAAGTGCTGCGATTTTGCACGGAATGAAGATATATGTTTCGTGTTAGAACATATTCTTATAATTATTTATGTAAAAAATAGTTCTAGTAAATATAAAATTTTTCTAAATAAGAAATTTATTATTTGACATATTGTCATAATTATATTTTAAATTAAATTTATTTGTTGATGGTTATTAAGCAATTGTCTATATCCATTTCATTGGCACTTTTACCAAATCGTCAGTAGACTTCAACAACAACTTTGAACAGTTACAAACCTCTTATTTTATGCACAGACTTTCAAAAACCATTTGAGAATTTATAAACGATAATATTTGTGAAAATCACTACACTTATTTTATTCTTTTGTGATTTTCAAAAATATTATCGTTTGTAAATTCTCAAATCGTTTTTGAAAGTCTGTACATAAAATAAGAGGTTTGTAACTGTTCAAAGTTGTGGTTGAAGTCTACTGACGATTTGGTAAAAGCGCCAATGAAATGCATATAGACAATTGCTTAATAACCATCAACAAATAAATTTCATTTTTCTAAATACTTATTTTTTGATTTTTAAATATTTTTAATTTAAAATGTTTAAAACTGCTCACGTAATTTACTCTTCATAACATTAAATCCTTATTTTCTAACATTAAATTGCATACAATTATATATTATGGCATTATCTACTTGAACTTTAAATCATTAACATTAATTTTGTTTAATGTTCATGTACGTTTTTCGTTTTTTTTTTGTTTTTTGTTCTCTTAAATATGCTCTACATTTCAAATCAGTGAAATATTTAGTTCGGCATACGATATATAAACGTTAAATTAAAATAAGAATCTTTAACTACTCTCAAAAGGCTATCAAGGCTCTCACAAAGTCTGCTTATATGTTAGGTTTTTTTGCCCTGATGTAGGCTATAATTTTTTTCCAACAATGTTTGTTGTTACTTGTATGTAAATTGCTGTTTGTTTTCATTGAAAACTTTTTATGCTCATACGAGTACATGTTTGAAAAAAAAAATTACTCGCAACCGGTTGTCAAATTTCCCAAGCTTTTTTACTCAATCGTTTACAAGCTAACGCAGGGAAGTGTTTTTTTCCCATCGTTTGGCTTCCCAATTTGAACTTTTCCGTTTTTATTTGTTATTTTTTAGGGCTTGTTTTTAATTTAATACCATAAATAAATAATCATGATATGCATGTATTAACAGTTTCGAAATAGCTGTGTTTTTTTCCTGATGTATTACGCCCGACAGCCTGATATGGATATAAATTCTTTTTAAAACCATTTATCAACTTTTATTGATACTTATTTGAAATATGACAATCTGTAATGCTTATAATCGTAAAATCGTTAAGTAATTGCAAATTTATTTGGCTTAAATCAATAACATATAAATTATCTAATAGCTAAAAATAAACATTTAAAATATTATTTATGAAGCTAGCATGAAAAATATTATAGCCAATATATTTTATAAGTTTAAACTATTGTTTTTAATAAAAAAAAATTATTAGTATTTTTGAGTAATTTCCTGGAAACGCTAATATTGGTTTAGGCATAAAGTTTTACTTCAGCTTAAATTCACTCAATAGCTAATATTCCTCATTACTTTTTATTTAAGAATTTAATGATACACGCAAATTTTTATTAACAAAAGAATACGAGAATATTCAATCATCAGACTAATAGAAAGAATGTGGACTGATTTCGAGGCCGCTACATCATCTCGTCACCGTTCTGAGTTCAAGTTTACCACTTGTCAAGGTACATAGTAGTAACTTGTAATATCAAATGTTTACTACCAAGCTCTTTAACGAAGTAGAATACGAGAATTACGCGATGCGTCTTATATTCATTTAAAAGATACATAAATTTTTGTTAGTAGAAATACCCCATCTCAGATTATTATTTCTATAATCCAAGTGCGAACAAATGCCAACACTCATTCCGAATTCGTTCATTACCTTTGAGTCAGGATTATACACATAAATATCGAACTTCGAGGATCTGATATGAACTTGTTTATCCTTATCACAGTTTTTTTTTAATACAAAATCTACTTTTTCAGTTTTATAATTTTATTGAATGCATCCATCGCAAGCGGACAGAAACTGAAAGTGCTGTAATAAAAAACCTAAATACTAGCACTTAAATGTACTATTTACCAATTGCTTGATATCGACATATTTTATTTACTTCAAATAGGTATGGCTGGAGGGAAATATTTCCAAACTTCACTACGAGGTAACTAAGAGCGTTTCCTTGGCAATTATGATTGTTGCTGTATATTTGACTTTATTTCTTTAAAAGTATCACGTACCGATTGAATTGATATAATTTAAACATTTTTCCAGTTTCTATTAGGTTAGGTTATCAGGTTGCTGGTTAAAAAAATCTAAGAAAGGGTTACACCCCACTTGGGTCCAATAATAATGGTCCCTTTGTGATACCTGTAAAAAAATTAAGTAAACTGCGACTTTGACTCGCACACGAAGGGTTCCGTACGAATACACATTAAGCCAATTTTTCAATGTGTTTTTTGTTTAATTTAATTTTTTTTTTGTTTTTTAAGTGTTTTTCGTTGTTTTTGTCGATTTTTTTGTTTTGGCGATTTTTTTGTTTTTTTAGTGCATTTTTAGTTTTCGTGCTTTTTTCTGGCGATTTTTCGTTTTGTGCAATTTTTTTGTTTTTTTGCCGATTTTGTTAGTTTTGGCGATGTTTTGGTTTTTGGCGTCTTTTCCACTTTTTGATTATATTGTTAGTTTTAGCGATTTATTATAGTTGTGGCGATCTTTTTCAGTTTTTGCATTTTTTTAGGTTTAGGCGATTTTTTTCGGATTTGGTAATTTTTTTTAGTTTTAGCGATTTTTTTGGTTATGACACTTATTTTCGTTCCGGCGATTTTTTCGTTTTTGACGATTTTTGGTTTTTTGCAATTTTTTCCTTTGTTTTTTGCCAATTTCATTAGTTTTTAGCGGTTTTTTGGTTCTCGCCCTTTTTTGTTTTAACGTTTTTTCGCTTTTTGACGATATTTGTATTTTTAGCGATTTATTTTAGTTTTGGCGCTTTTTCTTTGCTTTTGGGGACTTTTTTCGGTTTTTTTGTAATATTTTTAATTTAAGCGATTTTTTTTTGTTTTGACACTTTTTTCGTTTTGGCGTTTTTTTTCTTGGTTTTTGGCGATTTTTTTTAGTTTTGACGCTTTTTTTTTTGGTTTGGCGCTTTTTTCGTTTAGGTGATTTTTTTCATTTTTGGCGATTTTTTTTTTAGTTTTTTTTGGTCAATTTTTAGTTTTAGCGATTTTTTTATGTTGCGCTTTTTTCGTTTTGCCGACTTATATCGGTTTTTGGCGTTTTTTTTAGTTTTTTGGCGATCTTTTTAGTTTTAGTGATATTCTAGCGTGGGTTCCAAAGGTGCAGTGCCTCTTGATCGTGGCTATGAGGTTGCGTCGGTGTGGTTTTGTGAAATTTAGAAGTTGTTTAGTTCTGTTTGAGTCAAGGCGAGGCCAGATTATTCTCGCAGTAGAGCAAGTTGGTTGATTGTACCATCTGGTTTGAGCCAACTGCAAGAGGGCAGCATCAATTCGTCTCCAGCAAAATGAGAGTGGGAGCCCGCAGAGATTGCCAATATCGAAACCCCGAAGCAAGGTTCCACTCTTAGCCAGATCATCCGCAATGATGTTGCCTGAAACGGACTCGTGCCCGCGTACCCATTTGAGGTTGATGCATAAATTGCTCGCCATTGTGTTAATTGCTGTGCGGCATTCCAGGACTAGGCTGGATGTGGTGTACACACCAGTGAGGGCTTTAATCGCCGGTTGACTGTAGATTATGATCTGGACATCAGTATTTGATATCCGATAAAACCTTAGCCAGTACATTGCTCTTTTGATGACAGATATTTCTGTTTGTAGGATGACATTTTGATCCCGAACTCCGCGATGTAGACACCGCCGCCAAGTCTCGTTCCCCATTTAGAGCCATCGGTGTAAATGTGTATGGCCAGTTTCTATTAAGAAATCTGTGAAAATGCATTTGAAAAAAAGTAAACTTGCATTATTTTTTTTATTCGGGTCATAAATTACTCAAAAAAATTTTCAGTCGAAATTGAAATTTTTTGTTTGATCGAATATTATTTGAATTTAATTTTCCGATTAATCGAGAAAATATTATTCGAGTGAATACCCTAATAAGTATATGTGATACTCCCCGTTTCACGGAAAAAACTAAATTTTTTCCGATTCCCGGAAGCCAGAAAACTTCAGGAATCTAATAATTCTATAGACCCTATTCTGTAAAGCGGATCCAAGTAAATTTTCCGTTTTCCATTATCTCCCCTGAAATGTATTTTAAATCGTATATAGTAAATTAATTTCAGATATGATATTTTAAGCACTAAAAAATATGAAACTGAAAAAAAGTCGGAACAAAGTTTGCTATTATTGGATTTAATTTCTCTAAATCGAGCGTTCTTAAATCGGCCCGATTTACAGAACATGCAGGTGTATATGTATTCCTACTGAAATTAGCTAATTTTCTAGATTTGTTATTCAAAATTATTTCCCATATTTGGGTTTATTCGTAAAATATCCTTTTTCTTTACTTTGTACACATTTTAATATATAAAAGATGTCTTTCCTCCTTAATGCTTTTACTTACCCTTAAAAATTGATTACCTCTTGATTTCCAAACATTTAAATATAAAGTATTGTTTCAATTTGCTTGGAATATGATATTGAGTTTTTTTTATATTGATGTTTTTTACCAGTAAACAAAACAAAATATTTTTTAACCTTTCCCACACTTATCATCTGTAGAACTCCTTCATTGCAATTCAAGCATTAAAGCCCTTTTTCGTACGCTAAACGAACGAAAATTCTGGTAAAACAAACACATTGAACTTCCCCATTTAGTAAACGTAATTGTTATTTAACACTTCAATGGTGAAAGGAAAAGAAAAACTTTAAACATTTTAGTAATTCCCTTTGTGAAAGTATACAATTTCATATAACTTGCTAAGTCACATATAAACAAACAAGCAATTTTTTTTTTTTAAATAGTGAGTAAAATAATTTTGTTGGAACTAAACAAGGCATTAATATTAAAAGGTTCAAAGGATATTGATAACAGTAATTTCAATATACAGACCCTTAAAGTATGCTACAACAAAAGGTGAATAACATAAGCAACCCTTTTGTATATTAATGGGAATCTTAGTTTTAATTCTTTAGCTAGACAACTAGACAATTAAAAATATAACACGAGGATAGTGTACGAATTACTCTAAATATTGCATTAGTGTTTGTGACTATATTAATGTTATAAAAAAAAGTTTAATTGACAAAGTCTCAATCTAAATAGTATAAATCCTAGATAATAGTTTTCTTAAGAGAAACCTATATTTATTATTCATGAATCTCGTTGCTTTTATATATGTATAAACAATCGGAAGTTGTATTTATTACTTGCGATTTCCTTACTAGCTCTGTAAATTCTGGCACTATCCTCGTATATGCTTAGTGTTTGAAAAACAGTAATAAAGATTCCTATCTTTATTTGCAATTTACACCCAACAAATTTGTTATTTAATTACTGTAGTATCTTTCGACTTGTCTAAGTTGTGGGTTTTCTAAAAGGGGTCATATATACATGTATATTGCTTAATTAATTTTAAACCGTATTTAAGCAATAGTATTATCCAATTAAGCAGCTAAAAGTTTACTTTTCAAATAAATTTGGAGGTATTTATCATCCTTAAAATACTTTTTCATTTGTTTCACTTCCAACATAATTTATGTGGCACTTTTTTTTTTTGCCACTTAGCTTTTAGGTGACATATTTTTTGTAATAAAATTTGTTTCTTTCCGTTTTCCGAACGTTTTTTGCTTATAGCTTCATTTTTTGTTTGTTTATATATCTTAATAAAGTTTTCAGATTTTGCTTTCATATACCTGTCAACTAAAAACAACATGAGCTGTTTATTAGTTTAACATGAATGTCTTGTCATAAAAATTAAATTAAATATATAAAAGAGATAAAGTTTGTGTTGACATTCAGGGTGTGAAGGAGTTTGTTGTAAATAATTGGATTTTGTAAATATAAGGAGCTGTGTATTTAATAATTTGTAACAATTGGTAGAAATTATACCTTCATATACGAACATTTTTTTATTATTATTCAAAAATTTAGTGCATAATTTATACTGGAGAGTGGTCGTAAAATATAAAAATTTTGATTTCTTTAAGTTTCATACCTTAAATTGATGGGTATTTATAAACAAAACTAACCTAAAAAAATGCAGCTCAATCAGTTAAGTTTAAGCAAATGCTCTTTTTCTGTTTCTACGTCTCATAACTTAATAAATATAGCAAATAAAGAAAAAAATTCCCCACCCCCCTCACCAAACATTAATTATCGCATAACTCCTCTATTAGTGCACCGATTTTCAAAACTCTTTTTTGTTTGAAAGGCTGTACTTGCGGTTTGGTTCCATAATTTTTTTCTTCAAAGATCGATGGGGTTATTAAAAATTTAATAGACATTTTGCTTTCAAGGACATGCTAAAAATGGGAAAAGTTTAATTGTGTATAGTTAGGAAAGAAATTTATTTTTTGCTCCTTATTTTACTTATTTGAAAAAGGATATTTTTGAGGTAGGTGTATCCTAGCTCTGAATTAAACGAAGTTTTCAAGAAGCATTAAACACATTAAAGCTAATGTCTGTACAAAATTTCATTTACAATTATTTTTCTCTCTGTTATGGCAAATTTTTATTTCAGGATATATGAGAATCACACGAATCCTTGAAATTTAAATGGCAAAATTTTAGGGGTGATTTATATTATATACTGTATATATGTAGTTAAACTTTTAACTCTTAACTCAAGGAAATTTATTTTTGCTCCTTTTTTACTTTTTTGAAAAAGGACATTTTTGAGATAGGCGTATCCTTGCTCTAAATTGAACGAAATTTAGTAAAAACTCTAAGTATATTAAAACTAATGTTTGTACTAAATTTTATTAATTTATAATTATTTTACTCTCCCTTATGACAATTTTTTTATTTCAGGACATATGGGAAGGACACGAATCCTTGAAATTTAAATGGCCAAATTTTAGGTGTGACTATATTGTATCAACTAAAATATGTATGCGAAATTTCATTTCTTTACGATAACACCTATTTTTGGCCGCTTGTTATATGAACTCACGACACTGTGTGCCGTTCCCAAGAGCTTTTGCCTTATCAACTGCTATCTAAATCGCATATTTGACAAAATAAACAGCAATAGCGAAAACAGCCAATAACTATTAAAATCTCAAAGAAAGGCACACAATTTTAAAAATATTTGGTAAACTTTATCGTTTCCTAGATATGATTATTGTTTCGGTATTTATTTGGTCAGTTGAACGTGAATCTGCACTTAATTTTTTATCAGCTCTAGTTTTCGGAGTATGCCGTTATGACAAAAATGAAGGCACTTGCACGGCATATATTAGAATAACTGGAGAAAGTAAAAAAGAAAAAACATCTTCGGCAACAAAATTATGTTTTAGTTAAACAAACATGGTTTTCAAATCTGCCTATTAGTTTAAGAGATATAGTAAAAGTTTTAGCCTGCAAATTAAAAATTGTGCAAAAAATTTTTAAATCGTTGTTTTTAAAAATTCATAAAATATATTTAAATACACTAACGATCCCTTTTTTTATCCAGCATCATGTAGCTTAATATATTATAAAGGAAATTAATCCTTTTTTTTTAATTAATGCACATCTTTTTGTTTTATTCACAATTTAGTGAGCGAACTTTTTTAAAAGTTTTTATGAAATAAAGACAATAATACGTTTTTGTTTGACCTCGAGCTCAAACAAAAACGTATTATTGTCTTTATAATTAAAAAAGGTCGGAAAAATAAACAAAATAAGTTTTTATGAAATTTTTAATTTTTATGCTAAAACTTTTAGCACATATCTGAAACTAATGGGCAGATCTAGAAGAAATGAGGTCGAATTTAGGTTTTTCTTTTTTAATGAATAGAGCGAACACTTCTCCAGTTATACCAATATATGTCGTGCCAGTGCCACCAATTTTGGCATAACAGCATATCTCGAAAACTAGCCCTGATTAAAAATGGAGTGCTGATTAGCGGCCAACGGCTCGAATAACTAAAGAAATAGCTTTCGGTTTTAGGGAACGAATAAGTTTACCAAAATTTTTAAATTAGTGTAATCATTGTGAAATTTTAATTGTTATGGGCTTTTTCGATATTGCTGGGTATTTTGTTAAATCTGCAATTTATATGAAAGTCCGCAAATCAAAAACTGTTGGAAACTTCACAGACAACAACTTTGTAGGAGAAAATTTTTTATAAATACTATATTTATTAAGTTATGAGACAAACATAAAGTATAGAAAAGGAGCATTTGCTCAAACATCGGTGGGCGTGCGACACGCCTTAATCTTAATTGATTGGCCTGAAATCTTTTACGATAGTTTTTTTTTATAAATACCCATCAATTTGTGGTATTAGACTTGAATAAATCCAAATTGTAAATTAATACGACCACTCTCGTACACTGATAGAAAACTTTATCTTCGCATTGAGAGCGCTCTGTCATCAGAATACTGACATCAATGCTATGACAAATAACATCAATAAAATGAAACTCGACATTAATCTGATGACAAACGTCATCATAAAATTTGGTCATAGTTTAAGTGTCATCAATACTATGACTGGAATGACATCAATGCGATGTCACTTAATATATATTATTACTGTGTTAAATATGTATGTATAAAAGAAAAAGTAAACAATGTTATAACATTTGAATTTTGTATTTTAGTATAATCGTTATTGTTTTATTCATTGTTTTTCGTTTTAAACACATTTTTAAATAGTAAAAAAACATGACATTGCATTGATGTATAGTCATCATCATTACTATGACAGAGCTAGTAATAAAATCTACAACCGTGTTTAAAAAATACGACTGTACATCACACGTAAAATACTGAAGCAAACGATAGTATGACACTATTTCATCATATTGATGACACTTAGTCATCATCCATGATGACTAAGCATCCATGATGTTTATGTTGACTTTGTGCTGCCGATATTTTATATGGTGACTCGGCTGAAATGGTAGAGCTGTCAGCTTATAAATATGCGATGAATTGAAGAGCCTCGGATCAACACCAACATTTGAAGAAAAAATAATACAACAAAAAGTAAAACTAAAATAGAAAGAAATTGAAGTATGAAAATTTTAATATGTATAACCGGTGGCAAGATGACTTCTGTAAAGGTTGACATCAAAATGATGAAAAGTGTCATGGGGCCAAAAACGAAGACACTTGCTTTAGCATTAATGTCAAATTACATCAATGTTATGACAGTTTTATTATCAGTGTACTTTTACTTAGTAATAACAATTGAAATATGAAAGCTTTATAATTTCAATAAAACTTTAAGTTTAAAATTCAATAAAATTACAAAGGAAAACTTATATGATATAAACGTTAACCACAGAAAGCATAAGAAAAATTAGCTTTTAAAAAAAATTTACAAAATAGATAAACTTAAAGTATTATTGAGCTAAAAGCGCTTTATTTAAAAAGCTTTTGCAAGCTTAAAAGCAAAGCAATTTTACACATTTAAAAATTTCTAGTTTCGAAAATTTGAAACAAAAACTTTTAAGCTTCCGAGGTACAAAATAAAAAGCTTTTCAAGTTTTGGGTTAAATAAATTTTAGGTGGAAACTTTAAGCAAGAGCTTTAGCAATATATTTTTTAATTTGCGTGTTTAAGTACGTTCACATAGTTACAAAAACTTAACTGAAAGCTCTCTTCAAGACAAAACTTTTATTTAAAAAGCTTTTAGGTAAGTTTGGGTAACTTAGTGTAGCTACAGGAGCAGACATAATTTTAAAGCTAAAGCTTTTCTTCTTAAGCCCTTATACAAAAAGTGCTTTAGCTTTTAAAAAAATTTAAATATGTGTAACTTAAACTACGAGAGCTTTTTAGGAAAATTATAAAAAATAACTGAAACTAATTTCCCTTTTTTTCTTTTCCTCCTTTCAGAGCTTTTGTAGACAACACCCACTTGCAAGTATTGTATTTAAATAATAATCCCCTGCTCAGCGATATACCCATGCGCATGTTTCAGGGTAATCCCAATATTGTAGAGGTCTATATGCAAGCAAATAGCTTACAAACCCTTTATGCTGCACAATTTCCCATCGATCAATTGGAGAAACTTTATTTAGGTGATAATCCTTTACAATGCAACTGTACCCTCTTTTGGCTGTGGCGTTTGGTAACGGGCAATTTTGACAATGGCCAAGAGGAGGGAGACATGAAACCGGAAAATATGATGTCTCATGATGCGGGCTCTGTGGCTGCCTTGGGCACAGATATGACTGCTCAAACAGATGATAATTTAGTAAGAGTGGCGGCATATGTGGCCGAACGCAAAAAAGATGTTAGTTCAAAATTTCAATACACAAATGCGGTAGCAGCTATAAATAGCGGTTATTTAAAACTAGACTCGGAACGTATAGGCTGTGAGATATGGCATGATAGCAAGAGAACGCGTAAACATTTGGCAGCTATGACTGAAGGAGAAATAACCTGTCCAGCTCATGTGGTAACTATTGTATGTGCTGTACTAACCTGTTTGCTGGTGGTAATGACTGGCGCCAGTATAGTTTTTTATATGAGATTTGTGAAACGTCGTAGGAAGTTAATGCATGATCGCAGTTTACGTTCCGGCAAATCGATAATCAATGTTCATGATCGTATACTGCCACATCAGCCTTTAAGTTCCCAAGCAAATGGTGGCATACCAGGCACCTTAATAAATGGTGTCTATCCCCATCATACTTTGCAAAGCCAAAGATCAACACTACCCCATCATAATATGCATCCTTTAAATCATCAGGATTATCATCAGACAATGCCGCAGGTTGATAAATTAGAATTGGAGAGATACCTAACAGCCCAGGCTATAGCGAATGAATATAGAGCCTTAAAGCCCTGGGAAATGCCTCCTGTAAAGGATTCAAATACCTACAGCGATGAACCTGAACATTTGTATGAAAAATTTGATCATTACGATTATCCCGATGCACATACAATGTCCAAGACAACAAATGGTAAACATAAAATGAATTCCCAAAACCAACATTCATCAACTGGTCTGTTGAGTTCAAGTAGTGGTGGCATGAATGGTAGTGTTGGTATGGGTAGTATGGGTAGTAGTAGTCTTGTTGGTGGTGGTACTCTTAACAAACCTCATATAGTCTATGTATGATATAATGGTAGAGAAAAGTTGATCATTGATGAAGGATCTTCTAGTGATACTGTGGCATTAAGCAATTGTTTAAATAATAATTATAATACAATGTGTAGTTATATAAAATTAGTTTAAAAATAAAGCAGAAACAAACTCATATAGTTATTTAAGAAAGCATGTTATTAATTAACTTTGGTTAAAAGCTAAATATTAAATTAAAACGGCCATTTATTTAAATTACAAAATCCGTGAAAAAAAACTTACAATTTCTTAACATCTACTTACAAATAATATAAGTAACCAACATACAAACAATTATACTCGTACATAAATAATTTAACATTAATTAACTTGGCAAAAACAGGGAACTTATTTAGCATGATGAAACAAACTTTGTAGTAAACTAAAGTAAAGAAGAAAAAAAGAAGAACTTTTTTAGAGGTAAAATACAAAGTATAGTAAAGGAAAAAAATATTAAAAAAAAGATGGTAAAGAGGAACAGTTAAAAGGAACTTACGATAATATACACAGGGTTTTTTTTAATATTTTAAACCACTTTTGTCTTTTTGTTTTGAATTCTTGTAGGCTTTTAGTTAATTTAAAGGAGTGACAGGTATTTGTCTTATTTCCAAAAATTTGTTTAAGAGTTTTCTTAAGTCTGGAACGATTTTCCATCATCCCATGTCAAATTTGGTTGATAAACAGACCGGTTTCGGCTATATATCACATCTTCAGTGTTCTGTTGATCTGGTTCTCATACAATACACTAGCTCATACAATACAATTAAAAAATTCGATAAATATTCCAGATATGTGAATAAATTAAGATATTTTCTAAAAGTACACTTAACTTTTTATAATACTAGAATATGAAAAGCGATACTTTTTAGGAGAGCTCAAAAACCTACCTATTGTGATCTCAAAATTAGCGCATTCCTCATTGAGTTTTCAGTCCTCTATGAGAAATTTAAAATTTTGTAACAAAGCTTGTTATTGAGGTCCAAGGTAACGATAAAAGAAAACGAAGTAATCACATGTTAAGGACGTTATATCTGCATAAGCAATAAAGCTCTTTTAAGCAAAGAGCTTTTTTATTAAATGGATTAAAATTTTTTCAAAAATAAAATTGTGAAACACTTAAGGCGATTACAAGAGCATTTTTCGTATTATTCTATCTTAAGCTAAAAATATAAATTAATAAATAGCTTTAACATAAACTTTCTTTAAGCTTTACGTTTTCTACAAATTTTTTCCATAAAACTTTCAATGGTCAACTTAACATTTTTCAAAATTTTTCTAAAGAGCTCTAAAATAAAAAAATATTAAGCCGACTGTAAAATATATATAGTAAAAAATCAAAAATATTTTAAATATTATTATGTATGTATAACTTAAATATTATTATGTATTATAACTATTTGCAGTCGATGCCAAGAAGGCAGAAGTGTGTATATTAGTTGGTAGTCTATAAATTTATTTCTGTGTTTAGTTATCAACCTTCTTGGCACCGACTGCAAACAGTTAAGTTGAAGTTGTTTTCCGGGGAAGTTCTGTGATTTTGAGGAGATTTGGCTCCCAGTTTTTGGGAGGCCGGGTAGCTTCTGGGATATTGGGGAGATTTTCATCCTAGTTTTTGGCAATCCGGAAACTTATAAGATTTCCGGAGATTTCTTCCAAGTTTTCAAGATTTTCGGACCAAGCTTGTGTCTTTGCTACTGGTTGGTGCCCTTGCTACATGCAGGTGTCTCGGCTAAATTCTTGAGAATTATCGCGCAAGCATCGCTTAAGTATTTTGTTGAAGAATTGTCTTCTTTCTCACCTAGAAGCTGGAGTTACTATATTCGTTTAAAACGCAGAGGCTACGTTTTGTGAGCTGGTCTTATCGGACCACTTTAAATATTTCTCTTTTTAAGTCGAGCTTTGTTGCCAATACTTCGCAAAATTTTAAAATGGAAAAATTTTTTATTTTACTAAATAAGCCATTGGTGTACCATTGCACTTTTAAAGTTCTATTTGTACCAAAAATGGTACAATTGTACCAGCTTTGCCATCCCTGATCTCAATTAATGCAGTTGTCGAAAAGAATCAAAATCAAGACTTTGAAATAGAGTGAAAAATGGCTAAATGCTGAGAGTGAAAAATGGCTAAACGTTAAGCTTCTGAAAAAATTTCATAACGAATTTTTTTTTTTATTCTCAATATTTGAACAGATTAGACTTCAAAAATGGCTGCATTTTAAATTTTAAAACGCTACACCCAACATTGGGTGAAAATGGTGAACTTTTCTACGAAATTCTAAATTAATCTCTTAAGAAAAAAAACGCCCATCGAGTTTTTCAAATTATTCTGCAAATTATATTACATAGATATTTAAAATATTTAATTTGGCTTTTACTTGTTACCCGCTCACTTTAAAATGTGGCTAGAAGAGCAGATTTTCTGAAAATAGTCAAGTTTTCAGAAGCATTTCATTTGCTTACATGGAAGCTATACTAAACTTAATTTTTTAATTTTTATTTCTTGACTATTTAGTAAAAAACATAACAATCCTCTTTTGTTTAAACATTTTTAACGATATATTAAATAGACATTTTTTGTGAATTTTTAATTAAAAATAAACAATGTGTTAAAAAAAATTTTTTAGGGCAGACGTCTATCACGTATGAGTAATAAGATAGCCTACGCTGATAAGGGGTAGGCCAAAAGGACAGCAAGTTCGTTCCAAGCCGGTGTGTCATGATACCGTGCGTTCTTTTTCAAGGTTTTTTTTTAATATTACATACTTTACATTAGAGGTGACCCTACTCCGCTCAAACACTTGTCGGATAACGTGCATTGACTAAAACGTAATTCACACAAAGCTTATAGACTCTCACTGTTTTGGTATTACAAATATGAGAAGCTATTAATTACGTGGTATAAGATGTGCTACCACACTAGAATTTTTCTACTGTTTTGCGCGCAACAGCAAGTTTAAAGACTCTCACTTACATAGTATTCCATATATGCCATAATTTGTGGCTACTTTGTATTGGAGGTGCCTCATCCCTCCTCCCTCACCCACCCTCCCTCCCACCTTCCATCAGTACCCATACCTTTCTGCTGGAATTCACATTATGTAATAATTACTTTGTATGGGAGGTACACTTCCCATGCCTTCATCGTATATTAATGAAGATGGAACCAGTCTGTTTATCGACCAAATTTGAGGTGGGAGGACAGAAACCCGTTCGAAATTCAAAAAGTCACCGTCGGAAGAAAAACACAGCACTGCAAGAAAACTTAAAAATATTGTGAAACTGATTTTGACGCTTTTTCACATTTCTCCACTTCTTCTGTATGTCTTTTAATTTTCGTTATATCCAAGTTCAAAGAATTTTGGCCTAATATGTGGGCCTTTTTTATAGTTTTAGTAGTTTTTTTTTTAAGTAACACTCGGGCAGTCACAGAAAAAACTAAGTTTAATTTTCAGTAAAGAAATTCAATGAATTAGTAAATATTTTGTGTAGAAACAAGCCAACAAACAAATTTGTAAATGCAGACAAAAATGTCTCAGCAATTTCATTGAAAAAAAGACCCGGTTTTCAGTAAACATATTGTATAACACTATAAAACAATTTGTTTAAAAAGATTTATAAATTAAAGAAAATTGTTTACTGAATCAAACAAAAATATTTACTGCATTTTCTGCAATTTATCAAACAAACTTTTTATGTGAGTCAGTAAAAACTTTTTTTTCAATATTTTCAAGTTTGAAATAATAACATCATTTGCCATTAAGCATTTATAAAATGTTACATTGTTAGCTGTGTTCAACTCTGCATGTTTATCTAAAGACTAAAAAAATTAATGAGAATGAACGCAACAACATTAACATTAATTGATTCCCTGAGAAATTTTCATTAAACAATCTTGTTACAATCGCATTCCTTTTGCTATCATATTTTTTTAAACGAACACACATATTGCGTAAGCTTTTTCGGCTTTTCTTGGCAGGAATCGAACCTGCGACCTCCCGGTTAATAGCCTAGCATACTATCCACCAGACTACGGGGGTACCCATTATTGTTGTTATTGATGTGTATGTATGTCATCAGGCTGTTTTTACGACACACAAAAATTGGTCTTGTTGTTGTTTTTTGTGTTTGTGTCCTTAATTAAAGGTCAAGTAAAAAATTCACTGATTCAGTAAAGAACTTTTACTGGAAATAATGGGTCGATTATGGATAGCAATTTCAAATTCGTGGCTGCCACAAAAGCACTAAATAGCAACCGAAATTAACAGTTCTCAGTTTGCCAGTTGTCATCCGTAATGTCGGTTTTAGCGAACAATTTTTTCGTAATAATTTCTTCTGTGATTAATGCCTGCTACTTAATTTTTAGCCAATTTAAAAATTTTTTTCCGTGATCGCAATTTTTTTTAGAAATTGATCATATTTTTCTTGTAGATAAAAAGGAATTTCTAATAAGTGTTATACATTTTGAAATTGCGTAGTATATATTTTTCCAACACGGTCGTTTATAGTTGGATAATTTGAGTACATATTTTGGCAAAAAGTGATATTTTCTATCAAAATCGGTATATTGCAGTATGAATGTTTGACTGTCGTTTATAGAAGGGCTGCTCACAATAATACAAAAGTAAAGAAAATAAGAAAAGTAAAGATTCTTAGCCACAGCAATAGAAAGCTCATCACAGGGTGATTGTTTTTAGAATGGCAACCAATACCTTTTAAAATACATGACAGGGAATTTTTTTTTAATTTTTCTGGAACATTCACTACTTGCCCTATCACCCGCATTTGGCTTGTATATTTCTAACGACTATAAAAACACTTTGGTTTAATAATTTATATTTTCATTTTATTAAGCTTTCCAAAAGCTCAAAAGATTTTTCATATGAATATTGTTTTATCTAAATTGGAGTACAAATATTAATTTGATTGATTTATAAAATTTCTGGGTGGCTTTTTTAAATCTCTCCAATTTGTCAGCTATATTTTTTTCCAACATAATTTTTCTAAGAAAAAGATTCTTTTTAAGTTATGTCATTACCATAAAGTTTCTGCCTTTGTTTTTCTTTTTCTAAATGCGTAAGCTTTAAAATCAACTATACAAAACAAGTTATTAAAAAATATTTATTAAAAATATAAATAATTAAAAAAAAAATACAAAATTACATTAATAAATAAATAAAATAACAAGCAAAATGAAACAAGGGATTATATAAAACACAAAAAGAAATTTAAATTAGAAAAAAAAAACACTATTTTTTTCATATATTTCATATAAAATCTAACAACTAGAATTCATAACACCATAAATTAAAAATTTAAATTGAACAAAGAGAAATATAAATCTATAGCAACTAAAACAAAATTATATTATATACGAGTAAATTAAATGGAAAAAAAGTAAAACTTGAAAAAAAGAAACAAGAATAAAAATTATGAATAAATAAATACGAAATGAATGGACAAAAATAAATATTTATTTAGCAGTTTAAGGCCAATATACTGTATTAAAGTGTTACTTTTTTTGCTAAACAAAATTATTAGAACATATTCAATTGTAAATAGTCAAAACTAAAATTTAACTTTAACTAAAAATCTATATTTAAATATTAAAAACAAATGAAATAAATCAAAAGAATTTATAAAATTTATTAAGGATTTCTGTTTCAAATTTTGATGATTAACAGTTTAGTTTAGAGAGGAAATTTAAAATGAATTTTGTTAAGCTTTTGAGGTTAATTGAACGGATCTATTGTTAATATACTCCACAGTTGAGTGGAATCGAAATATTTTGGAAATAATCAGTCATTTTTAAATTGATAAAACGATCAGAATAAAGTTTCACATGAATATAGCAGAGGAGTATTCCTATTTAAACATAGAAAATAAGATTCCTACATTGCACTGTGGCCGGAAATCGCAGAGTTGTGGCAAGAAATATTTACCGACAAGCTAGTATCACCAAACTTGCACTGCCAGAATATATAATAAAAATTAAAAAAAAAACAAGTGACTTGTTCATATCCCTTTTTGCAGTGGCGCACCTATAAGGGGGACTTGCACATAGCTAAAGTGACCCGGCATAAGAAATCTTATAATGCTACACTGAAAATAATCCATGCAACATTTTACGAAAAAAAAACTCTCGTAGTGACTTTTTTCGTAAGATATACGAAACTTTCGTATATATTACGAAAAAAAGTTTAGGCAATATTTTTTTAAATTTACGAAAGTAACGAATACCTTTCGTAAACATTTTTCCTTGCTATAAAATATATTTGAAATAAAAAAATTAATTAAAATATTTTTATATAAATTGACGTATTTTCCAGATGTAAGTAAATAAAACTAATTTTTAGCTCTAATAAAATAAGTAGAAAATGGCTCAGTGGGTAAAGTACATGACTTGAAATATGAAAATTGCGAGTTGGTGCCCCGGTTGAGCCATCCATTTTTTTACTTTTATTTTTGATTATTTTCGTACATTTCGTATATTTTACGAAAGAATTTCGTGGTGCGATATTACGAAATATCTCGTAATATGTACGAGCGTTTTCTTCCATATGTTGCATGGAATTTTTTCAGTGTAGGAACACAACTGGGACGAACGACGAATTTTTGGCCGCGAATATTCGTCGCCAAAAATAAAACATATTTGTGTATATGAAAATACAGCCAATAATGGCGCTCGCATCGCCTACTTTACTTGAGAGCGAATTTGTTATAAGCGATAGTTTTATAGATTTTTGATACACTGAAAAAATTCCATGCAACATATGCACGAAAACGCTCGTACATATTACGAAATATTTTGTAATTTCGCACCACGAAATTCTGTCGTAAAATTTACGAAATGTACGAAAATAGTCAAAAAATAAAAGTAAAAAAAAAGTATGGCTCAACCGGGGCACGAACTCGCAATCTTCATATATAAAGACATCTACTCTTCCCACTGAGCCGCTTTCTACTTGTTTTATAAGAGATAAAAATTTGCTTTATTTACTTACATCTGAAAAATACGTCAATTTATAAAAAAAATTATTTTAATTTATTTTTTTATTTCAAATATATATTTTTAATAAGGAAAAATGTTTACGAAAGGTATTCGTTACTTTCGTAAATTCCAAAAAAATATTTCTTAAATGTTTTTTCGTAATATATACAAAAGTTTCGTATATTCTACGACAAAAGTCAGTACGAAAGTTTTTTTTGTAATATGTTGCATGGATTATTTTCAGTGTATTTAAACATAGAATATAACATTCCTACATTGCACTGTGGCCGGAAATCGCAGAGTTGTTGTGGCAAGAAATATTTACCGACAAGCTAGTATCACCAAACTTGCACTGCCAGAATATATAATAAAAATTAAAAAAAAAACAAGTGACTTGTTCATATCCTTTTTTGCAGTGGCGCACCTATAAGGGGGATTTGCACATAGTTAAAGTGACCCGGCATAAGAAATCTTATAATGCTAGGAACACAACTGGGACGAACGACGAATTTTTGGCCGCGAATATTCGTCGCCAAAAATAAAACATATTTGTGTATATGAAAATACAGCCAATAATGGCGCACGTTGGGAAAACATAGTAAAAACGCTCGCATCGCCTACTTTACTTGAGAGTGAATTTGTTATAAGCGTTAGTTTTATAGATTTTTGATATGTTTAATATAACTTTGCAGAGAATTGTATGGTATAAAGATTTTTTATGTAATAGCATTGGACGTTAGTACTCTACACTCGGAAGTCAAGACTTTTAAACAATTGCACAACATGAAAAATTAAGATATATTAAAATTTTTTGCAATCGATTCTTCTATAAATTAGAAAATAAAGATACACGTGTATCACCGATTTTTAAAATTTTAGATGTAAACCATTTTTTTGGTTTTGTTTTTTTTCGGTGAAATGAACAAGAAAACGCTCATATGTCATTTTCTTTCTTTGTAAATGTACTCTAAGTTTTACTATATAAAAATTGTGTCGCTATCAACAGAATTGTTAAGAAAGTAGTCTGATGTATAAAATTTTTTAATTTTGTGTGCCCTACACTGATACCCCACAAAGTGTAATAGTTTCTATTACTGATTTTAAAAAAGTAATACTAGCATAGCTATAAATTATATGCTCGTAAATTATTTATTATGGATCAGATGCTACTAGAAATCTGATAAAAATATTGGTTAAATTTGACAGCGAATTTCTTCTTGCGTTCTGGCTTTGACATATATGGCATATATGGCATTGCAATAAGGTTTTCAAGGCATATATTAAATCCTTATTTCAATGCTAGTGCACTTCTTCTGATAGCATACCGTTTGAAGGAAGTAAATAACTTTTAGACACATACAAATGTGTCTAAAAGTTATAGGTACTAAATACTGTGGTTTGAAATATAATTAACAGTTTTGTGATACAATATAAAGGCAACATTGCATATTTTATCATGTCAGTGCACTTTGTGCATAGTTGGCGACATATAGAACCATCCGTATTTTTTAATAAGAATCACCGCGGTTTCCTTAGCGAATTAATCAAATGTTTCGGGGTCTATATCCCGGGATATAGTTACACATTTAACTCATTACACCGTTCTACACATTTTTGTACACACGAAGAAGACCTATATATTCTGAATCTACGTCGAAAAATAGAATACCCGTGTCTCCGAGTTTTTCTAGATCAATTCGTATTTTTTATGTTATTTTGCACAAAAAAAAACAACATTCATAACATACCCTTATGTGTTATGAACATGTAAACAGGCTGTAGTGACTGACATGACATGAGACGGAGGGTATTGCTGACTCACTCTTGACAGCCCAACAAACAAAAGGGAAATAAGAAAGTATTGGTGTTCCCTCTTCCCAGGAAACAATTTTGGCCGACATGTCTAACATCGGAAAAAATCTGAGAATTTACCAGACAATCAGCCGAGTTGTCTAAAATTCCCTCAGACATTTGGCGGAGCAGTCGGCAGTTTTCTGGTACGACGTTTCTGCACATTGTCTGAAATATTATCCGATTAATATCAGAATAGTCTGCACATTATCCGAAAGCAATTTTATTGCCTTTCAGACATTTAACAGAGTAGTCTGCACATTTTCTGATCTACGTTTTACGACTGTTAGCAGTCACTTCTGCACATTGTCTGATTTTAGTTTTCGGTACAATTCTCATTTATCTCTTGAGTTTATGTGGAATACGGGTGTTATGATAAATTCTTTTTATATAAATTTGCATTTTTTGCAAATATACGAATTAATCTAGAAAAAGTGGAATACACGTGTGTTTTATTTTTTGCTCCTTTTTGAGAATATACAAATTTTTCCATGTGTACAACCAAAAGCTCAAGTTTGTAGAACGGTGTTTTTTTTTTTTTTTTAGCTAGCACGTATAAGAAGAGTGCTACTCCAGAGAAGGAGCTTCTAGAGATACAAACATAAAAGAAAACTAGTTACATTGAATAAGTTTAACAATATAAGTAAAGAAAGAAAGAGAAGTTAGGAAAAGAAAATAGTTCTGATGGGTTTTTTTGTTTATGGAAACGTGCTTACGAAGGCTCTCCATCTGCGTCTGTCTTGTGCCATATGGCGAATTTGTGGCCACGTGAATCCTCATTGTCAGTGTTCTGCTTCTACGGACCTTCTCGATGTTATTCCTTGACCTCCAACATTCCGTTTTCCTTGAGGGTTCCACTGTAAGCTGGCCTTTGCTATGTTTGAGATGTCCTTACGTACCGTGTGGCCAATCCAAGTCCATTTTCGTCGACGGATTTCATGGGCGATAGGAGCTTGATTGCTGACTGACAGGAGGTCGGCGTTTGTGATGCGGTTAGGCCAAAATATTTTGTTTATTCTGCGCAGACATTTGTTAACAAACACCTGTGAACGGTGTTATAACCCTGCAGAAAATTTGGTTACAAACGATCTAAAAGTACTCGTCCCATGACTTGAGTAAGTGAGACTGGTACCAAAAATAAGGAGTAGTGAATGGTGAAAAAAGCCATATTGTGTAAATGGTCACATATTAACCATTTTCAGTCAATTTAGTTGGTACTCCGGCTAGTATATTAGTAAACGGCACTGAACTAATTCGATGCACCTGGATCAAAGGCCTATTTCATAGTGTATATATAATATTAATTGTCTCCCTTCAATGAGACTGCCATTCCACTCAGGAACCTGTTCCGTAACTATGTTCAGATATTAATTCCAGCTTAACTGGTATTTACAACATTGAAATATAAGTTCCCCTGTGGTCGAGTGGGTAGTGTACTAGCCTGTCATGCCGGAGGTTGTCGGTTCGAATCCTATCAAAGACACCGCTTAAAAATAAAATACAATTTCTACTTGGATTTGTAACAATAAAAAAATAAATTAGTCGATAATTACAGCTGAATTTGGGAGTAATATATTATTCTACACCGATTAGGACTCCATAAGATAGTGCAGAGACAAGTTACAAGGTGCATACAAAGTATCAATTAACCCCATCCTAGGCCATCCCCATGTAAAAGTGGCTGGTCCGCTTCATAGGAAGTATTAGAACTCGGACTGGTCCCTACCACCTGGAGACCGGTCACGTGACTTGTTTTGTGCCAGTTCCATTTACCGCAATGAAGCGAAGAAAATTTATTTTTTGTCCCTCTTTAACTTATTAGAAATAGGAAATTTTTTAGGTAGGTGTATCCTTGCCCTAAATTTAACGCAATTTTCAAGAAGCATTAAACTTATTAAAACTTATGTCCGTACACACAAAAAAATAGACAGGAATTATGTTCAATAAAACCATGTTATTGAATAAAAATATGAATTTCAATAACACTTGTTATTAAGTTAATACAATGTTTTGTTTTGTGTATTTCTTTCCCATGCCGGTTATTTCTTTTCTTTTCATACATAAGTACTTAAAACAAGTTTTATCGCATTAAAAACTGGGGTATGGCTCCCCTGTGCAGAGCATGCTTTACGTCCGAGAAGCCTGGGTTCGTATCCCAGCCATGTCAACATTTTTTTTTATTATTGATATATTTTTTCTTTTGAAATAATTTTGTTATCAATATAGCGGAATTCTTTATCACAGGAAATTTGAAAAAAAAAACTTATTGAATACCGGGATTTTTGTTATCAAAAAGGAAACTTATTTTTTTCTGTGTACAAAATTTAATTTACAATTATTTTTCTCTCCGCTATGCTAATATTTTATTTCAAGATATATAAGAAGGACATAACTCCTTGCAATTGAAATGGCCAAATTTTAGGTGTGATTTATATTGTTATATTTTGTTAAAAATATAACGTATTACAAGGGAAGGAAATTGATTTTTTGCTCATATTTTACTTTTTCGAAAAAGGACATTTTTGAGGTAGGCGTATCCTAGCAATAAATTGAACGAAATTTTGACGAAGTATCAAATATATTAAAACTTATGTCTGTACAAAATTTCATTAACTTACAACAATTTTTCTCTCCGTTGTGGTATTTTTTTATTTCAGGATATATGGGAAGGGCACGAATTCTTGAAATTTAAATGGCCAAATTTTAGTTGCGATTGTTTTTTATCACTTAAAAAATGTGTGCCAAATTTCATTACTTTATGATAACTCCTTCTATTTTTGGCCGCTCGTTGTATGAACTCACGACACTGTGCGGCCCAGTTTTGCAAACCACTTAGAATTTCATGTTAGAAGCATTATTTAAAAAAGATTTCACGTTTCATGTTAGACTGCTCTACTGTATAACTGAAAAATCTCGAAAAGGCGCAGGAAAAATAGGTATCATTTTTTTTTGGTTAAGCATTCAGCATTATCACTGTGTAAGAATCTGGTGGATCCACCTAGATCCATGAAAGTTTGTTTTCAATAAAAATGCAAAAAATCTTGAAATATCGGTAAAAATAATACATTTTTCAAATGTTAATATCTTCGGAAATATAAACAGTAGAAACAAAATTTTAACTGCTGCATAATAATTAGTATGGTTGTGGTTACTATGAATGTTAAAACCAATTGCATTCGGCATATAAATACCTACTCCACATTAATTTCAATGCAACAGTAAAAAATAGTTTATAAAAAACAAATTAAAAAATAATTTTGAGTGCCAAGTTTGCGAGGCTGTAGATCAAACGAAGAGAGGTGATTTGACTTCAAAAATACGTTTTTCATATGTTCAATATATATACATTAAAAAAATCATGAAGAAAAGAAAAGCCGGCGAACGACTACCAAATCAGTACCAACCAAGTGACCATGTTTGGGTTTAGTCTTCAAGTGTTTTAGTAAAAAAAAAGTTACTTTTACAGCATTTGAAATAAATACTGATAATAATTAACTATAAAAATTGTATTTAATAATGTTTAATTTTTCAAGTATGTATTATTTTTTTAATATGGTCACACTTTGCACAAACAGTAAACATTTTTGTAGATCGTATTAAAACTCTAGCTCTACGTTCTATGATTATTTTAGACTTTGAGAGAGAGAAAGAGTGAAAAATGGCTAGATTGTGTCAAAAATAGAGCTTAATTGTGCGACGTTTTTCTCGAAAATATTTCAAAGCTAAAATTTTTTCTTTTCATTATTTGAAAAGAATGGACTTGAAAAATGTACTACAGTTGAAATTCAATTAAATCATGGACACCACATCCAGCATTAAACGTAAATAGAGAATTTTCTACGAAATTCTAAATTCATCGCTTAAGAAAAAAACTGCCAGCGATTTTCCCAAATTTCTTTACAAATTATTTAAGATACATGTGTTTAATATAATTAATATGGCTTTTAATTGTAAACCACCCGCTCAAAAATGTGTCGATCTTCTAAAAATAGTTAGATTTTCGGAACCATTTTATTTGCATGAAATCAGTACTAAACTTCATTTATTAATTTTTATTTCTTTACTATTTTTTAAAAAAAACAATTTTAGCGATATATTGAACTGGCATTTTTTACGAATTTTTATTTCCATAAAAAACATGTGAAGAAAATGCGAATTTCCAATTATTTGGGGCAAAATTTTATACGTATGAGTAATATCATAATATGTACTATGATTAAAAAACTAGTCTAAATGATTCATTTTTTATATTTTCAAATAAAATCTTGTTAAAAAATAGAATTGCTTGGAATATCCTGAATGCTTTGCTTCGATGAAAGAAATTTGATAATTAAGTTATAAGTTTGAATCGAACTGTATGGGCTTATATCCAAAGAAATTTAATTTTTTGACTTAAGTTCGGTTTTAATTTAATTTTTCAATTAAATTATATATTTATTTAGAGATAAATGTGAAGCATGTAGACAAAGAAAATGTTTTACTGCACGGAGGGTTACGGAGGGTTGAACTGACGTTTCGATAGCTCCCGCTAATCTCTTCAGAGTTCTTTTCCGCCTAGACCACTCGACCAAAGTCGGTGGTTTGCAGTCAAGATTTGAATACCATCTACTTTTAATCAATTTGATCAATTTAAAACTGACTGAACTGCATGTAAATTATTAACTATAATACTGTACAACACGAAAAAAACATTACGCTGTTCTATAAACCGATTATGGTAGAGAAGATAAAAAATTATGCGTGTGTCGGCGTTCTGCAAGATAACAACGGACTTTTGTTTTAAGGGGGGTGGGGAGGGGTTTGAATTTCCCCATCTGACATGTAGGGTGTGTTTTGCAACTTTGTAGAAAATATTACGACAAAAGTTGCTGTGGAACATGTTAACCCTCTAACTCTCCCACATAACGATCATTTTTGGCTCTAACAAATCGTAAAAAATAAACATTAAAAGCGGGAGTGCGGGTATAAAATGTTCTACAAAAATTTTAGTCGTAAAAATTTACTATAGGTTTTCGAAGACAATCAAGCTTCAGAGTTAACCTGTACGCTAGAAATTATTGAAAACTTAAACTTTGTTTAAGGGTTAACTTCATAATTATTCACAATTAGTATTCGGCGTAGGAAATTTTGTAAGTCTCACGTTTAAGGTATAAGATGTGTTCAGCAGTTTTATGTAAAACACCACGATTAACATATTTTGGAACATTTTAACCCTCTAACTCTTCGCTTTATGGATTTTTTAGTATATTTCTAAAAAATTAGCAAAAAACCACACCTTTCTTTAGCGGTGCTATAAGAGGCTAAAATGTTTTACAAAAATATTTTCCATAAAATTTTACTATAGGTCTTTAAAGCGACCCAAGCTCCAGACTTAGCTCAGACGCTAGAAATTACTCAAAACATTAAATGTGTATAAGGGTTAATTTCGTGCTTATACACAATTCGTACTCGGCGTGGAACATTTCTGTAGAAGATTTTCGCTCGCTATATCGCCGCTGAAGGGGAGTTCTTTAAATTTTTTTTTAAATAAACGTACAACAAGACCCACAAAACGAAGAGTTGGAGGGTTAAAATGTTAAAAAAAAAATAATGTGAGTCCGATCACAGGGTAAACATCTAGTAATGAAACATTTAAACATCTAGTAATAAAACATTTTAAAAAGACTTTAAGTTTGACAAGTTTAGTTTTTTGTTTTCCTTATTTTGCTTTGTTTTAGTAAATTTCTTATTAAAAGTGCAAAAAATCATTTTAAAAGTCATTAAAATTAAATGTTTTTGTATACATTTTATTTATTTGTTATTATTTGCCTACGATAACATAATGTACGACAATTAGTGAAAATTAGTAGCTACTACTACTACTACTACTACTACTACTACTACTACTAGTACTACTACTACTAGTACTACTACTACTACTACTACTACTACTATTGCGCACTAGATGGTGCTAGTGTATTTCTATGCAGCTGTTAAGTTTCTCTGTACTTCTTGTTGTCCGTATGATTACACTAATACACTCATACACAGCTGACACCGCGTTATTACAATCTTACTCAAAATTTGTGATTGTATTGTGAAAAAGATTTTTACCCCCTAGCGTATAGATGTTAACACATCAAAAAAAAGTAAAAAAAAAAAATAATATACTCGTACAAAATAGTTCGAATTACCGCAGTTAAACAGCAAAATAACCAACAGTCAAAGACAAGCGCAGTCAATAAACCGTCAGCCAAATATCGCACCAAGTTCAACAACAATTTCGGTAAAACCGAAAAACCGGGTTTTTTCAAAAACCCCGGGCTCAAAAACCGAGACGCACCGGGTCTGAGTCCCGAAAAAGTGTACATAAAATCCCCTAAATCCCAGAAGTTCCCGGCAAAAATCAAAAACGGCAACGGCGAAATACTCACTCAATTCAGAAACACGGCAACACAGCACCAATCAACAAACGTACGACCTTACTGCAGGAGTTTGACCTTGAGACTCCCTTTGCCAGTGTTAGTGTATTTCTATGCAGCTGTTAAGTTTCTCTGTACTTCTTGTTGTCCGTATTAGAGGGCTGCACGAATATACTCGAAAGAACTCGTATGTATATTTTTGTGTGTATGCATGTATTTTTTATTTTTTGTATGCATGTGTGTATAAATGTATGTCTATATGTATATTTGGTCGTGGCTATGTATATACATACATATACATGCATATACACATACGTACAAACATATGAACATACATATACGCACACATGAAATTCATACGAGTACATTCTACGAATACATTTATGTACTCTTTGCGTATGATTACACTACTACACTCATACACAGCTCACACCGCGTTATTACAATTTTAATATTAATCTTACTCAAGTAAGATTAATCTTACTCACAATTTGTGATTGTATTGTGAAAAAGATTTTTACCCCCTAGCGTATAGATGTTTACACATGAAAAGTTTTTGCCTTAATATTTTCTACAATTTGCTTAAAATAACCTACACGTCAGATGTAAAAAATACATAGTTTCATGTACCCATATGCTGCACGCTCAGGCCAAAGGGGGGAAACTTTAACTCCCCCTAAAATAAAATTCCGATGTGATTTTGCAAAACGCCGACACACGTATATTTTTATTTGGTCTCCTCTACCAGAGTCTGTTTACAGAACCCCGTAACTTTGAAAAAAAAAATCAAAAGTGTTGTATAGTGTAATTCAATTGTAGGCTGAAACATAATAACGATAAAAGATAACGTATAATCGATATGTATTTTTAGAAAAAATATGTACTATTGACGGTCAAAGCGCAGCTCATAATGTTCTTTGTTTTTGAAAATAATAACTAAATTTGCTTTCAACTTTTTATAAAAACATTTTATATCTACAGTTCATTTTTTTCTGCGGCGAAATATTACATAAGACATTTTTTCAATACCAACTAGCCTCATAAAATCCAGTTTTGTGGGATAGTTTAGCACTTATTGTGAATAGGTACGAAATTAACGCATAAAATTTTTTTTAAGTTTTGAGTTTTAACTCTCCCTAAAATTACCAGACGAGAACTTTGAATCTGTTGTAAGAACTTTATTATTTAGGTTGAGTAATATTATTGGTAAAAAATAAAGATGGCAAATATTCTCTTTACTGAAATATTATCATCGACTGTAACAATTTTCTTTACAAACATTTTCTATTACGCAAATGCTTTCTTCAAATTTCTTAAATAACATTTTACTAAACTAAATTGTTCAAACTATTGAAAATTTATAATTTCTTTCAATTTAAATAACATTTCTTTTAATGTAAGGCAAATTTATTTTTATATAAATTAGAAATTACAACAACAAAAAAACGAATATTTTTAACAAAAGTTCCTCTACTTTATTTAATGTTTAATAAACCATAAAAACTAACTATATAATTTTATTTCAAAATTCAACTAAAAGTTTTCGTTTCTTACATGTAGTTTTGTATTCCTTTTTGTGGAAAATTTGTAAACCTTTTCTTTAATATCAAATGAGTTTGAAATATTTTGTTATAAAATTTTTATTTGCTTTTTTATCTAATTTCAGGTTAAACTATTAAAAATATTAAAATTAAATGACAATATTAAAGAAAATATAATATGAAAAAATTTAATTATGATTAATTATAAATTATCTTTTGTATATAACATAAACTTAGAAAATACTTTAATTATAAAAACTGAAACACAAACAAATTGTAAATATTTTCATGAATAAAGATTTAAGCTCTTTTTTTATTAAAAAAAAAATTAAATAAAACAAGAAATCAGTAGTTTTCATTCAGAAAGGCGTGACTCATTGAAGTAAACGTAAATAAGAAAAACTGATGTGGAATTGCAATCTTTAAATAAAAAAAATAAGTAAAAAAAACCCAAAAAAATTACACATAAATAATATTCTAAAGGTTATTGGCTTACAGTATACCTCGCTTTGAACTCGTTAGCTTATGTCGTTCAGGAAGGCCAAAGGATATGAAGCGTTAAAAGCTGCAAATGCAATCTGGCACAAGGCTGCTGGTAATAGAATGCTTTTAGAGACATTGACTAAGAGTACACCAGAGCATATTAGTTCGAAAATGATTATGTGCTGCAACAATATTTAATTAATATCTTGCAAAAACGACTACTTCGGATGAAGAAGGTTTGTTAGCTTCGAAACGCGCTTCAAAAAGGCATGATTTTTGTTCGCGATAACTCATTTGGGGAATTAATTTTTTTACATAGAACTGCGCAAAGCATCAAAAATGCGCTAAGCTCAAATATCTTGAAGCCAAACGTCGTTGTAAAAGTTAACTGCCTCGAGCATGAAAAATCTTGTTGGCCTTATAACTTTTACAAATTATATCCGCTTTTGGTGAATTTAAACTTGGTGTGTAGTTCATGCGAACTGGTCTTGTAAGAGGTGGTGGTATTTTAATTGCTGTGAAGAAAGAATTCAATTCCTATGCTTGTTCCGATGTGGTTGTGGATGAATTGCTTGATCAACAGTTTCTAATATCTCCTGATGCATTAATTTGCCTTTGTGCTTCGTATATACCTCCTGCTAGTTCTTATGATCTTTATGCGTCTCATGTAAATAATGTATTATATCTGGGGTATTCATTTTATTCGACTTTTCGATTGTTCGATTAATCAATTAAGCGAAATTGAGATTTTTAAATTACTCGAGCAATCGAGTAAAACTTTTATTTCGTTCGAGTTAATCGAGTAAGCTTTACTGCTAAAAATTATTCCAGTTAATCGGAAAATGTTTAATCGGTTTTTGGTACATTTTTGTGGACAAAAATAAAACAAAAAATTTTTTTCGCGTTTTTATATATTTTAATAATAAAAACAAAAGAAAGCACAACATTTCTACATAAATAGGATCAGAAACTGATCCTTTAAAATAGTTTATTTTTCACTATTCAAATGTCGCGCTTTGAGAAAAAATCTTTGCGCCAGGAAATATTTAATACCATTCCGCGCTGTCCTGTATTCAATGCAGAATAAAAATAACCGGAATTGGCATAACATTATTGTTGTTATAAATATAAATACGGTTACACTTAGGAAATATTTCCCGAAAAAACGTAACCACTACTTTTGCTCAGAGGTAGTTTGATTTAACTTGTTTCTTATATCACAAAAGAAGTTATGCTGCAAAAAACTATTTTTATATTATTTTTAATAAATGCGAACACATATTTAAAAAAAATTATGTAATTAAAAGAAATACAATTTTAACTTGTCTGTGGGTTACGTTTTTTTTCGGCAAATATTTGCCAAGTGTGACCGTACCTTAAGGCTTTTATAATTCCGAACATTACATTCGATATTTTACGAAACATCTAGTTAACTAGTTGCTCTCGGAATATCTTCTTTATTTCAAATAATTTTTGTTTGATGTTTATATTTTCGAATTTTTTTAAAAGACATTTGAAGTTGATTTCTTTCTCCCTATTATTGTTACTTTATTACTTATTTAATTTTTTGATCATGCGGACTATTAGTAAGAAATAACGGTCGAATTGGATGGCAAATTTCATATAAATTAAAAAAATTTTCCACTTTTTATTAAGAAATCTACAAAAACTCGTTAAAAAAAAGAAAATTTACATAAAATTTTTTAATCGATTTGTTCGATTAATCGACCTAAATTACTCGAATAAATTTTTACTCGAAATTAAAATTTTTTGTTTGATCGAACATTATTTGACTTTAATTATTCGATTAATCGAGCAAACATTATTCGAGTGAATACCCTAATTATATCTTTATGAGACAAAGGGTTCAACTGCTAGATTTATAGTTATTGGCGATTTTAATCTAAACAATTTAGTATGGGTAGAAAGGGATAATAACATAATTCCTTTTAATGTAAATAAGGATAATGAAATAAACCTAACAGATTCGTTCTTTGCAATTGATCTTCTGCAAGTTAATAATATATTCAATAAATTAAATAAATTATTGGATCTGATATTTGTACAATCCAATTTTAAAACAGTAATTTATGACTGTTTAGATCCATTTTCTCCAATAAATATTCACCATAATGCCATAATTTTGAAGGTTGATGAGCTTAAATTCCTTAAAAATTCGCATAAGTTATCTTATAAAAATTATGATTTTTTCAAAATGTAATTTTGATGCGTTGAATTCTAAACTAATGGATGTTGATTGGAACAATTTGTTTAAAAATAAATCTAATAATCTGTCTAATGATATCTTTTTAAATAAATTTCTGAATATATACAATCAATATATCCCGGTCAAAGTTAATTTTGCATCCACTCATCGCTGGTATACTAAGGACTTAAAAATTTTGAAAACCAAAAGAAATAAGCTACATAATCGCTACTTACACTAGGCAACAGCCATTTTGTTATTTGGTTCTAGCATACTTTTTCTCATGGATTTGGACCTACTGAACACGAAAATGAATTTTAAAAATTTTTCTGTCGATTGGTTTGCGAGATACAAATTTTTTAATTTTTTTTTTTTTAATTTTTGGAGGTACACTTACTATTTTGAGCATATCTTTAGTCTTCTTTGACCTATTTTATCCTACTACTACTCAAATTAAAGACAATTGAGCCGTCTACAACTTATTCTCAGAAAATTTTCAAATCGGGTTAGTAGTTTTGATGTTGGCGGCTTAAAAAGGTTAAAAAACTGGGTTTTTTTACTAAAAATGTGGCTGAAAAATTCATATAAAAATTCATATAAAATATAAAACGCGATGTTAACAGCGATTTTAATTTTTTTACGTATAGCTGACATCAAAACTACTAACCCGATTTGAAAATTTTCTGAGAATAAGTTGTAGACGGCTCAATTGTCTTTAATTTGAGTAGTAGTAGGATAAAATAGGTCAAAGAAGACTAAAGATATGCTCAAAATAGTAAGTGTACCTCCAAAAATTAAAAAAAAAAAATTAAAAAATTTGTATCTCGCAAACCAATCGACAGAAAAATTTTTAAAATTCATTTTCGTGTTCAGTAGGTCCAAATCCATGAGAAAAAGTATGCTAGAAACAAATAACAGACAAAAGTTTGTTATTTGTGACCTAGTGTTATCAACGGGCTCTGATGACATTCTTCGTCAATACAAGATATGTGCTAGAGAATTTAATATTCTTAATAAATTTTTGTATAAGCAGTATTTGCTTGGTATTGAAAATAATATAAAGAATAATCCTAATTATTTTTGGTAATTTATCCGCTCTAAAAAAAGATTGCACGGATATTCCATCGTCTTCGGTTTTTGATAATGACTGTTCTGCTAATCCTGATAAAATTGTGAACCTTTTCGCGACATTTTTTAGTTCGAATTTTGAGCCCTATACTCCAAATGCGAACCCTAATATTAATTTGGGTCTAATAGCTTTATCTAGTGAAGACATTTTGAATGCCATTGATGGTGCGAAAAATTTTTTTAAGGTAGATGCAGATGGCTTATGCACTTTTTTTATTGAAGAAATGTGCTCACTCGATAGTTAAACCAATATTGAAAATCTTTAATAAATCTCTCTCTGAGGGAATTTTCGCAGATCGTTGGAAATTTACAATTGTAAACCCTATATTTAAATCGGGAAACCGTAATTAATGATGTTTGTAATTATAGCTCTATTTCTAAATTAACTACTATATCAAAACTATTTGAGCATGTTATATATGACATTGTTTATTTCAACACGAAATCCACGATAATTTCTCAACAACATGGTTTTCGGAGTAATAAATCTATAATCTCAAATCTTACTGTGTTCACAGATTTTTGCTTTTCACAATTGGAATTAGGGTATCAAGTGGATACTATATATACTGATTTTTCGAAAGCCTTTGATAAAATTTCGCATGACATTTTATTAACAAAGTTATACTGTTTTAATATCCATTCATCCTTTTATAATTGGCTGTCTTCTTATTTGCGTAATAGGGTTTGTGTTGTTCAAATTGATGTACGTCAATCGGTTCAATATTATCAAATTTCTGGTGTTCCACAAGGGAGTTGTGTTGGGGCCATTACTCTTTAATCTTTTCATTAATGACATATTTCATTGTTTTAGATATGCTGATGATTTAAAAACCTTTTCTCGTATTAAATGTTTAGAGGATATGTCAAAGTTACAAAGTGATCTTGATTCTTTGATTGCTTGGTATAACAACAATAACCTGAGGTTTAATCTGAGCAAATGTTTTCTTGTTTCTTTTTCAAGGACTAGAGTCCCATTATCTACTTCTTATCTCCTGGATAATGTCAATTTATCAAAAATAACTGAAGTTAGTTGATTCCAAATTGACTTTTAAGCCTAATTTAGATAAGCTTATACCTAAAGCTTACTCTATACTTGGGTTTATAAAAAGAAATAGTAGAGATTTTGCAGATCCATTTATACCATTAATCTTCTGTTTTCACCGTATGTTAGATCTAAATTAGAATATGGAGCTTTTATCTAGAGCCCTCACTGTGCGGTTCATATCGCCCGTATTGAAAAGATACAGAAACGTTTTATTCGTTATGCATTGCCTCACCTTAATTTTATAAGCCCGCATCCATCGTATACAGCAAGGTGCTTGCATCTTGGTATGACTACTTTGGAAAAAAGACATAACGTACAGTCAATGTTGTTTATATTTGACTTGATTAATGGAAATAAATATGGGTATTTCCACAGAAAGGTCTACCGCGGCCAAAAAACTATAAGTTATTAAGCAATTATTTTTATCCAATATTATGAGAGAAAAACATTAAAATTTTGTTATTTTAAAGAATTTATACCTTAACTTAACACCCATAATAAGGAAAATGTTAGTAAAATTCTAAATAATGTATTACTTGCTTTCGATTACTTTTAATCGAATTTTCTCTTTAATGGTTACTTTTTTAAAACGCATTTTTTACGATTGCACTAATTACAAAATAGTTTGTTTACAAGAATAATAGACTAAAAAAAAATGCGAAAAGAGCAAAGCGAAAGAAATCTAACTGTTATTTTTCAATTTGTTTTCCTTGATATTCTAATGTCACATGCGCATCTTAAAAGCATAATTTTTTGTCATATCTTCTGCGCTGTGGAACGGAATTCAGTAAAAATTTTAAATTAAAGCAAGTTTTATATACAAAACTTAAAAAATAAATTACTTCCACCGAAGTTAATAATATACCCTTTCTATTTAATATTGAAGTTTATCACGTAACGCAACTGGTGTAAGTTAAACTTTTTTCAAATTTTTGCTGCAAATATTTTTATAATCACCAATAAATGATTTTATGTAGATGGCCACCGTTTCTGAAAAAATTAAAAACAGAGATAGGAAATTTAGGGATAAGTTGAAAGAAGATCCCGTAAAATTGCAAGCGTATCGCTTAAAAGCAAAGGAAAGAGCACAAAAATATCGACAGCGGCAGTTGAAATTGTCTAAAACGAGCAAGAAACTTACAAATGAGAGGAGAGAAAAAGACCGCGTACGACAAAAACAACACCGAATGAAAAATAAAAACAGTAAATTTGAAGAAACGAATGAGGCGTATTCTTGCAAGCAAACATTGGGAAAAGCAGTCAAGAAGGTAGAAAAAGCCTTGCCTATGAATTTGAAAAAGAAAATAGAAGTTCTCAACGTTTTGAATGCGAAATATCTAAATTCAACAATAATTGCCGAAAAAAAATGTTCCAAGTCTTTAGATCACGAACAGAAAATAAAGACTGTTAATGATGTTTACATGCGTGACGACATTAGCGTCCAGGCTGCAGGTCGTAAAGACACTCTTGTTATAGATGGACAAATAGTTGCCAAGCGCTTTATGTTGATGACAGTTCTTGAAGCGTTTGAGTTGTTCAAAAATTAATATGATGAGCAATATGTGAGTAAGTCAACATTTTTCCAAAACCGGCCAAGGGAAATCGAACTCACGAGCAAGACGCCCCACAAATTTGTATCTGCCAGCACCATGCCAATTTTTGCTTTTTATTAGAGGGATGTGCAAAAGTCTTAAGATCATTTTCAACTAATTTTCAAAGCTTCCTGCAAACTGCCTGTTGCAACATCGAGACGGAAGGGTGTATGACAAACGAATGCGAAAATTGTGTAAAAGATGTGGAACATGATCTGATTCCAGTCAAGGACTTAAAAAAGTTGGAGGAAACTGTCAAGTGGCAGCATTGGCGTAAAGTTCAAGATCGTGTTACCTTAACTCAGACTATTGCTCCTTTATCCGACCTCATTCACGAATTGGAAGCTCAATTGCCTTTATTTAAAGTGCATTTTTTGTAAAGCGTGCTCAACAACAACATTTTGAAATGAAAAAAAAATACAATCAAGGCCGGAGAACTGATATTGCAACTTGATTTCGCAGAAAACTACCGCCTTATGTGTCAAAACGAAGTTCAAAGTGCTCACTTTAGTTACCGAGCATTGCACCAAAGAAATTATGTATTAAATAGTCCAATGATTAGATCCTTAAATTTTTTGAATTCATTACCCAATAATGTTAGTTTGGAATTTAGTGCGTCAAAAACTTGTTTTAAACATTTTCTCTTACAAACTATGAATTAATATTGTTAATATTTTTGATTATTACTACATATAATATTGTAATCATTATATATTTTAAGCATTAAATAATTAAGTACTTTTTATTGGTCTGTTTTGGGTTTACGCCTTTTAGACTTAAATAAATAAATAAATAAATAAAGAATATACAGTTTATTATATTAAGAAATCTTTAATATTTTCAAAGATATTTGGCTTTGAATTTTAAAATGTTGCTTTTGACTTTGTTCTCTATTTCGTCAATATCACCGGTAGTAGCATAACCAAAATTTTCCAAAAATCCTTGATAACACGCAGAAAATATTTCTCAGTTATCTCAATTCAAGTAGTCGTAAAGAGCAATCAAAATCAAGACTTTGAAATGAGAGTGAAAAATGGGTAAGTTTTGATGAAAAAAATAGAGCTTAATTGCTTGACTTTGTAATTTTATATCGATTAATCGTAGTTGTAATTTCAAATCGATTTTTTTTTATTTAGAGATAAATGTGAAGCATATAGACAAAGAACATTTTTGACTGCACGGAGGGTTGAACTGACATTTCGATAGCTGCCGCTAATCTCTTCAGAATTATTTTCCGCTTAGACTACTCAAGCCCAAATAATTAAATTTCTTTCGATATAAGCCCATATAGTTCGACTAAACTCACAACTTAATTGCTAAACTCTAAAGGCACCTAGAAAAAGGATATACATGTCCTAATAAACTGAACAAGCAAACATTCACACATACTAGTACTTGTAATTGAGAAGATTAAAAGCTAACGGATACAAGTAAAAAACTTAAGAAATTGAGTTTTATTCAAAAGTCAACACTTAATACTAATATCTATCACTATAAAAAAATTCAGACCTGCAGGATGACCTCAAAAAACGCTATGTATTAGAAACCAAAAATATTAGCATTGAAATGCAGTTGACTATCAACAAACATCTCTATTGTACTAATCTCTGAGACCGGTATGTCAACCTTTTTTGGTTACGGTTTGGTTATGGTTTAAATGTATACTAACAGGAGCATGATAGGACTGTCGAGTAACCTGAGTGCGACCGAAGATCATGATCTTCAGAGAATACCTCCAATCAGTAACAGTGTCCATGTTAGAGCTGCCCGTAAGGACCGAAATTGTTTTGTATCAAATTACTTAATTTCTCTTACAGTCGTCCTTATTCAGGATATAAACTGAGAAGTTTTGGTTAAAGTTTGTGACAGGACTCATATAGTCCGATTACCTTCCCAGCACTTGCCCTCTTACATTTCGATGAATGCTACCATGTTGAATGCGGGCCGATCTGGCAGATATATATCAAGTGGATTTAAGTGAAGTATTGTCACTACTCTTGCCTGAGGAGTCGACCACATTACGCCAGTAATTGCGAGACATGCTATACTTTATATTTTGCTCAGCACGTAGAGAGATAAATCATTCTGTCGAATCACTGCCGTATACATCCATTGTAGGATATGCGGCTTAATCCCTGTCTTTTTCCACCGTATATTTTATACGCATGGAAAGCGGATAAAGATATCTCCATCATGTCCTACACATTACGTTTTTACAAAAATTTGGAGTCCATGATTGTGAGACTTCTGGAGAAATACTATTCAAACGTAGTGCGGCATTTTTCGTCCTGAAAAGTGTTCATTATAAAAACTTTCTATTTCTATTTCAGAATTTCCGATTAAAATATTCCTTTATCAATTGAGTTATCAATTATAGTAGAACTGTATGGTTTTTTATCCAAAGCTATTTTATTAGTTTGGCTTAAGTTCGTTTTTAATTTAATCTTTCGATTAAATTATTTCATATTTAAGAAAGAAATTTTAAAGCATGTAAATATTGAACATTCAAAGAAAAATTTTGGCTATATGGAAGGTTGAACTGACATCAGATGTTTCGAGACCATCACAGTCTTTCCATCAACTTTTACCTACACTGCCAGCATTGAAAATATCGATGATGTTTCATGCTATAACATCAATAGAACTATTTTTAGGGTTCCGATACACCAAAAGTGTCTGTCACAGCCTGTTTTCTCGGGAACCGTAAGAGCTACGGATCTGAAATTTTCACAGGATATGTAGAGCTTTTGCCGCTACAACAACAAATATATGACAGTTAAAAATTAAAGGGTGTTCTAAAGCGAGCAACGAAAAATGTTGAAAAACTAATGTAATGTAAAAGCTACGAACCTGAAATTTTCACAGAATATGTAAAACTTTGACCGCTACAACAATAAATATATGACAGCTAAATATTAAAGGGTGTTCTAAGGCGAGCAACAAAAAATGTTGAAATACTAATGTAATATGCAGACACTTATATATAGACACTTTAAATTTTCAAAGTTCGTGTTAATTGGTGTAGTCTGTAGAATAGACTACACCAATTAACACCGATATTTAAAACAATAAAAATTAAAGGGTGTTCTATCAGTCAATGTAATTTTACTATGTAATTTAGACAATCTGCTCTATCTTCGGTACCGTAAGAGCTACGGACCTGAAATTTTTACATAATATGTAAAACTTCGGCCGCTACAACAACAAATATATGACAGTTAAAAATTAAAGGGTGTTCTAAAGCGAGCAATGCAACATGTTGAAATGTTAATGTAAATACAGGGACTTATATATAGACACTTTAAATTTTCAAAGTAAGTGCTAATTGGTGTAGTCTGTAGAATAGACTACACCAATTAACACCGATATTTAAAACAATAAAAATTAAAGGGTATTCTATTAGTTATTGTAATTTTGACTATGTAATTGAGACAATATGCTTGGAAACCGTAAGATGTAAAATCTTGAAATTTTAAAACACGCTAAAACTAAAAAAATCCAAAATTAAAAAAATTTCAAAACGAAAAAAACGCTAAAATGAAAAAAGCGCTTAAAGGAAAAAAGCGCAAAAATTAAAAAAATCGCTAAAACGCAATATATCACCAAAATTGAAAAGATCGCCAAAAAACTAAAAAAACGTCAAAAATCTAAAGTCTTCAAAACGAAAAATCGCTAAAACTAAATAAATCATCAAAAAATGAAAAAATCGCCAAAAAATTAAAAAAATCACAAAAACGAAAAAAAAACGCAAAAACCAAAAAAAAAGCGGCAAAACTAAAAAAATGCCAAAAACCAAAAAAAAAATCGCCAAAACGAAAAAAGTGTCAAAACAAAAAAAAATCGCAAAAAAATAAAAAAACCACAAAAAACCGAAAAAATCCCCAAAAAGGAAAAAAGCGCCAAAACTGAAAAAATCGCCACAACTAAAATAAATCGCTAAAATTAAAAATATCGTCAGAAAGTGAAAACGTTAAATAAATGCCATAACCAGAAAATCGCCAAAACTAAACAAATCGGCAAAAAACAAGAAAAATTGCAAAAAACAAAAAATCACCAGAAAAAAATTTAAAAAAAAATTACGAAAGTCGCCAAAACAAAACAAAAAACCCAAAAAACAACGAAAAATACTTAAAAAAAATAAAAAACTAAAATTAAACAAGAAAGCACAACGAAAAAACTGCCAAAATGATAAACGGGGCAAAAACAAAAAGGGATATACATATGTGTATTCGTACGAAACCCTTCGTGTGCGAGTCAAAGTCGCACTTTACTTAATTTATTTTATTTGGATTTTTTTAAGAAATTGCAATTTATAAATGTTTGTGTATTAAATAAAACAAATAGATGGTAATAGAAATGAATAGAACAAAATCCTTGAAGACTCTAATGGTTACACCAAAAACTTTTAATTTCATAGAATATATGTCTTTAGCAGTAGCTCTTAAATATGTCCTTAGTACGATTATTTTGATAAATCAACTACTTAAGTCTCATAAATCTTATAGTTTTTGTAAAATTTATTATAACATTTATTAATAAATGGCATTTTCTAAAAGCCTATCTATCACTCTTTTTACGACATTCAATATATATATTGATTAAATACTTGTTCGAGACGCTTTCGAAATGCTGACAATGTACAAAAAAATAATCTTTCTATGTGACCCCATGAAATTTAATTGCACGAAAATATTTTTATAGCATATAAAACTCATGCGTTTGTCTTTAATATTGAATATTATTGCAAAAAGTCCTGAATAAGTTGAAAATTTATTACAAAATTAAAACAATTTTACACAAAACACGCATAGATACATAACATCGACTACTGTTAAAGTTTCAAACAGTTGTTTTCCTTATCATGTACTATGTTTATGACTGTGAAATAATAAAAATTGTTTCTGATTTTACTTTCTAGTGTCATAGAAAGATTGACTGATATTAAAATGAGTATAAATGAATTTTTACGGCCATTACTGAATATCTCATACTCTTATATGTATCACCAGCGTATGTTTGTATGTGAAATATGTCTAAAGGCATTAACATGTCTTTAGCACACAATGAATAACAGCAGCAGGAGAACAACAGCAGCAGTACCACCAAAGAAGCCATAATATTTTGGCAGTTTTAATTGTCAGGGAAACATACACAAGCCACGCAAACATAAACACTCTTTAGTAACACACACACACACACACACACACACGCATAAAACCACACACGACCAGTATAACTTTACTGTTATTCGACAAATAGAAGAGGATAATGAAATGAAAACTCGTAAAAGATAAATGAATGTGTTTAGATTCTAAATACAGCCCCATGACTCTCAACTGCGTTTGCAAATTTAAAAGTTTTATGAAAAGCTTATATGATAAATTGAAAAAAATCGTTAGACAAAATTGTAGCACATGAAATTTAATCAAAATGATATGCCGTTGGTAAGAAGGGGTTTTTATTTCTCTTTTTTTATTATGCAAAAGGAATGAAAGTAATTTATTATTAATTAGTTTATAAAATTACAATTATTTTAATTTACTTATGTACATATCTACTAACAAAAATTTTTAAAACCCTTTTATCAGAATGAATTTTGTTTAAAATTTGTTAGAAATCAAAATATTTTTCTCTGAAATCAAACTGTAGCTGTTTCAAAAGGATGGTAAGTACGGAAAGTCTTCAACCAGCTACAGACCATTTGATTCAAGAACACTAAGGGAAAAACCGTAATCTAAATTTTCAAATCAAAAGAAAAACTTTATTATTCAATGTTGAAATACAAACTTTCAACATGACTAGACTTTCGTTAATGTTTCTTATTGAATCAATATCATTTTTATTGATTTTTTTTTGTGGATGAACGGATTGTTCGACACAAAAGTGCTTTCAATCGTGGAACACACTTGGTTTAATACTAATAGTACTGAAACTTTGATATTATTTCTTTTAATTTGTTCTTTCTATTCACTTTAATTTTCCTTTTCATAATTTTTTTGTCTAGAACTTTGGTTTTTTCAATTCAGTTCAGTATTGCAAAAATCGCAACAGAAACTCAATATAGATATAAACTGTCTTTGAGACTTTTCATAATTGATTTAGAGTTTCAGTATTGATTTTTGAAGTAGTACCGATTTTTTCTTCTTTTAAGTGCAATTAAATGTTATACACACACTCTAAAGCAATACTTCAAATTTACGATCATATATTGTCTAAATTTGTGTTGAAAATTTCTCCTTGTCTAAAATTACATCGATTTTGTAGTTATTTTATTAAAGAAAACCCCTTTCAAATTAAACATATTTAGTCCAAGTGGAAAAAATGTAACATAAAGTATAATACGGCTATGGCTGAATGGTAGATATGTTAGACTATCAGTCAGGAGGTCGCGGCTCAAACCTGCATGCAGCCAATCGGTTTTTAATGCGTGTGTAATTTTAGGTCGATAATAATCTGTAAAGTGTTGCCGACTATTATCGACCTAATTTTCAACAAAAGTGTTTTAGAGTGCAGAAAAAAAACCGCCATATTAAATTTAATTATTTTCTACTTACTTTAGTACGATTCATATTTAAAAATTTAAGCACGAATTACACTAAATTGTACTTAAATCGAGGTGAACAGGGTATTACTTTAAAACAATGCTGTCCATATACACTCTAAAACATTACTTAAAATTTACGATTATATATTGTCTAAATTTGTGTTGAAAATTTCTCCTGGTCTAAAATTACATCGATTTTGTAGTTATTTTATTAAAGAAAACCCCTTTCAAATTAAACATATTTAGTCTAAGTGGAAAAAATTTAACATAAAGTATAATACGGCTATGGCTGAATGGTAGATACGTCAAACTATCAGTCAGGAGGTCGCGGTTCAAACCTGCACGCAGCCAATCGCTTTTTTTTGTAAAAACATTTTGTTTAAAAATAATGCGTGTGTAATTTTAGGTCGATAGTAATCTGTAAAGTGTTGCCGACTGTTATCGACCCAATTTTCAACAGAAGTGTTTAGAGTGTAGGCTGTGAATTTCACACACAGGGTACGTGTGTTGATGCCTATGCGGAAGTGCGTAAGAGGTTAAGAAAATGCCCGCCACTGCTTTAGAACGTAGTCGCTCATACCGGCAACAGTTTGACGAACCCACCAAAGTTTAAAAATAACTTCATTCAGTTGTATTAGAGCTCATTTATTTATTGATTTTTACGTTGTTATTTCTCTCGCTGGCCAGCTCTGCTTTAGAAAATCAATCATCTCATTTCTTTATATGTATTAATATAAAATTCTTTAATAAACTAAACAAAGCTTGAATCAAGTACGAAGATCTTCTTTGCACTCAGCACACTGTCAGCCACTTTCAAATTAATTTCATGTAGCTGATGTAGCTGAGTTGTCTAAGGCGTTAGTGAAATAAGTAAATTTTAAATTAAAATAAAATAAATAGATTTTAAATTAAAACTACTCAGGGAAAATTTTTATGGCAAAGTAACGAGCTAAAATGCTTAAAAACATACCCTTTACTAATTCTTCCTTGGCGTTTTAACCAATTACTTTAACATGGCGATATCATTGGAGGCAAGTACTTACTACATTGGGTTATAAATAACAAGTTATAAATTTCAATATTAAAAGGCATTGAAATAACAAAACACAATAAAAATTAAATGTCTCTGCTAAGCATTGAACTCATGCCGTTTTCAGTTATTGTGCTATTTTATGCCAAATGTTTTACTCACTAGGCTACTGCATGTTTTCACAAACATGAACACAATTAAAAAATCCATTTTGCTTCCCCAGGGGTTGAACTACTTATCGCCTGTAGGATAAGCAGACACACTGCTACAAATACTAGTAAGTAATTGATAAACTACGGTAAAGTAATTCAGACAGTGCGCAGTTTGATAATGAAAAGTATGTTGTTTGGTATTGACAACATATTTACCAAGTTTTTGCTAAGAAGTAATTAAAAATATTATATATAGCTAATTATTAAAAATATCAATTCACATCTGTTCCAGGATTAAATAACTACAGATAGGCGTGATTCGGGCTTAATTCAAGTAAGCGGTGGACTTGATTCAAGTACGCGGCAGGCTTGATTTAAGTCAAAAAGCATGATGATGTTTGACGTGGATTTGTTGGATGATGGAGAACTCTACTAAATAATTCTCTACCATCTCTCCAATCCCCGTCCATTATGCATTCAATCCGAAGCCGTCCAATTTTCACCTTAAATCAATCCTAATAATGGCTTAAATTAAGTATATAGCATTTGAATAATCAGTACTTGTTTCAACCACTTTGAATAAGTACGTACGAGTATAGATTGATCACTCTTTTCTGTGTTGAAATTAAATGGTGGTTTTTGGTTGGTTTGGCTGCGCGCATGCATTCAAGTAGAATCAATAAGATTGTGTTTTGAGAGACTCTGCAATTGTTTAGGTTTCAACGAAACCCAAGACACCTGAATGCTGACGAAGTGAGTTGTGGCACAGAAAATATGTATCTTATTTTGCTGGCTTAATCAGGAAGTCGGAAGGGAGACTCTTACCCAAATTTCTTTCGAGAAGACTCAAGAGCTCACACCGCAGATGATTCTTGATTCATCAGTATATACCTTAAAGTTGAAGTCTTTTTCTATCTTAACACGTTAATAATCCACAGCCCATATATGGGGTCTGAACGGAAAGCACCAACAGTCCGCATCCCATATGTGGGCTGTTCATCGATACAAATTTAAAGAGCCTTAAAATTGTGAACGTTGAGACAACATCGTTTATTTGACTTGGACTTCACAGTACAGACCATAAAAAAATGTGTGCGGACTCCTGGGGCACTTCTCAGTCTTTAGCTTGGACTGTTAACGTCTAAGTCCCTTGCACTCCCGCCTGGATGGAATAAAAACTTTGAAAGTGCTATTAAGATACCATGTAATAGGAGGATTTCCTTAGTGTCGGTGGTAATTGATCTGAGATTCTGACATGTCCATAAGTCCTTGATCTACACTTCTCAGCTGCCACTAGTCTAGCCACTCGACGATACAGCTAATACATGAAGATCAATAGAAACTAATATAGAATTCAGGTCTTCGGAAGGACTAGTACGTAACCAACCATTAATCTGGACGCAAGCAGTGGCCCGTTTCTCAAAACTGCAATTTACAAATCTACAAGTAAAATACACACAAAACAATATTAAAATTTGTAAAAGTTTTGTTGTTTTGTGTGTATTTCACTTGTAGATTTGTAACTTGTCTGTAACTTGTTGTAGTTGGTCTACAACCCATTTCTTAGTTGTGGTGGATAACCGATCCGTAAGTCAATATGTGACGTACAATCGATGTGTACATCTATTTAAGCATGTTATGGATTAGGCCGCATTTGGAATCAAACATCCTCCCACAGGAGCAGTAGGGAACTGTGGTCTTTTTAACACTGTATTGCACATTTAGTTTTCAGGATAACTCGTGGATGTTTTGAGCTGTCCAATAGGCACAGTACCTAATTCTGCAGCCGTGGCAGTCTCAAGCTCTGAACTTTGGTCTTTGTAGTAAATAGTAGCAGTTCCGTTTTGTTTAGCTTCACTCCTAGAACACAGCCTTTAGCCTATTTGCTGAGTGTGCCCAACGCGTTGGACGTGATGTCGCTTATCACGTCCGTGAACATCCCTGATACCATTAGTACCACATTGTTTACCGCAGCGTCTAATCTGAAAATAATGAAGTTAACAAGGAGCAGCCAAAGTAGAGGTGAGATTACCTCACTCTGTGCTGTTCCTCTGGATGTCGATTTTGACTTTTTGCTGTTGCCTAGTTTTGCAGTGACATTTCTTGCCTCCAACATGGTGACAATCCAATTTCTGATGTATTCCTCAACATTAACTTACCGGAGGTCCTGTTGGATGGCTGCCACTGATACATTGGTAAAGGTGCCTTCTATGTCTAGGAAGGCAGACAAACCATACTGTTTTTGTACAGGGGATCTCTCTATGAACCTTACCATATCGTGTAGTGCCTTTACAGAAGGGCCTCTATTCATTTATGCATGCTAAATGTCCGAGAGTCGTGATGACCCTACAAGTCGATGTCTAATACGAGAGTCCATTAATCTTTCCAGCGTCTTGACTAGAAAATGTGAAAGGCTGTTCAGTCAGAAGCATTTTGCGTCCGCCTCAATGCAAATATGTTTTTAGGCTTTATTTTTGTTTTTTTATAATACCACAACTTTCATTCTTTCATTAAAACAACTGTTCCCATAATTTTAAGGATATAGACATTCGCTAAGAAAATCTGTTCCCATATAAAACACGTTTAATTTACATATTTGCATAATAGATTTGTTAAGTTTCACTTAAAGGGGTGTCTTTAATTTGAGTAGTCAATCAAAAATAATGTTTTATTGATTTAATTTGCATTTTTGCGCCACCGCCACAATACACCCCATTTCGAAACAGCACATATTTAAGAGGGGGCCAAGAACAAAGGCAACGATACCATATGTTACTATAACGATTTCAATTACTTTACAAACACATTACAAGTATTGACAATTCCAAGGCGAAATCTTTATGTATCAACAATAAACGAAAACATCTTTTGCATGTTTTTTGGATGTTAATAACAAATTTTTAACCAACTCAACCAAGACACCACCAAATGGCGCTTTAAGTTAACAACAACAAAAAAATATATGGAAATAGAAATAGTCGTAAATAATCAAAATACTAAGAAATATAAAGTTTTTTTTTAAAAGATATATTACTCTGACAGAGAAATATAAGAAAATTGAGAGAAAGAAAACGAAAAAAAAACACCCACTTGCCAAAACCGTCTAATAAAAAATGCAATGTCCCCTTCCTTAGGATATATAAAAAGCAACAAAATTTGCATATTCTTTTTTTTCCAATTTCGAAAACGAACAACTTCAAATATAAATGGCTGGAAATACCAGCTACTCAAGCATATCCTGTTTATCTTTTTTACACTATTTCTTTATTGTTTACTTTTACCAATAGAGTGATTTTTTTTTTGTAATCAGATTTTATGGAATAATTTTGTATTTTGTAAATGTATCAAATTATGATAGTTTCAATGCGGATTGCACTGCTGTGCAAAAAAAAAACATATGAAATAATGCCTAAAATTTAAATATGAGTCCCGAAATAGGGCGGTCATGCTAATATAAAATTACTTTTAATTTGGTTAGTATAATTTATATATTCAACTGTTTCGGAGTCAGTGATGTTATATACTTTTTTTAAAAATCTTTACACAGCCCGAAAAAAATCCCTATTTTTCCTACGTGCTGCAAAAATGTTCTCTACAAAAATCCCTACAACTTTTAAACAAGAATATATCAATGCAAATGAAATGTCTGTGTTTAATGTATAGAAAAAATATTTAAAGTTGGTATACACAGAAAAAATTTAATTTCATTTTCTGTAAAGGAATTCAATGAAATAGTAAATATTTTGTCTATGAACGGACCTACAAACGAGTTTGTAAATATAGGCAAAAATACCTCAACAATTTCATTGAAAAAAAACCTGTTATTTTCAGTGAACAAATCGTTTAAAACTATAAAGCAATTGGTCTAAAAATATTTACAAATTGTAGACAAAACAATTTACTAAATCAAACAAAAATATTTACTGGATTTTCTGAAAAATATCAAACAATATTTCTGTCTGAATTTAATAAACAATTAGTCTAAAAATACTAATAATTATTAAGCAAAATAGTTTATTTAATCAAACAAAAATACAAACAAAATGTTTGTCTGTGTCATCATCATCCATTAAGCACTTATGAGATTTCACTTTGTTAAATGTGTTCAAGTCTGAATGTTTATCTAAATGCTCTAAAAAAATTAATGAGAATTAACGCAAGGACATTAACTAATCAATTCACTCAAAAATCCTTTGTAAAAAAACGTGGTATAATTGCATTCCTCTTGCTATGATTGTTGTTGTTGATATTTGTGTGTATGTCGTCATCGAGGTGGTTTTTTACGACACAGTTTTTATTGTTGTTTTTGGTGTTTGCGTTCTCAATAAAAGTTAACAAACAATTCATATATTATGGACAGAACATTTACTGAAAATTAAATTTATTTTTAGTCAAACTTTTGTTTGAAAAGTTTTTGGTGCTAATTTTTTCTGTGTACACTTTTATATAAATTGCACCGTTTTACAAATTTTTATTTTTAAATTGTTTAACATTTTCTAACTCATATTTTAGGGTAATTAGGATATGCTAACCAGAAAAAGCCAATCAATACAAACAAATGTGAGTGCTCTAGCACATATCGAGCATGTTTTATGCTTGTGCATACGTATACGCATTCATTCTCATACTTGCGTATACTCCTGCGCACTTTATTTCATACTTGTATGTATCGATACACATCTTGTTTATACCCTGACATACCAACGCATACCTATCGATATACCAATGCCTTTTCAGCTTTTTTTATAAGTGTTGTCAGAAAAACTTTTTTGTACTTGCTGAAGTACTAACATTTTATTCAAACTCTTTTTATGCAAAATTCAGTTAATTTGTTTTATCCATAATTCGAATAAAAAGCAACTGACATTCGGGAAGTAAGCCTATTTTTTAATCAATATTAGGCTTAGCTATTATGCCGATGTTATCAAGTCATTTAAATTTTTCCAGAAAATTGCCGCAAAGTTTTCAAAATTGCAAAATTGCAAACAAGCCGTAAAATTTATTAAACATCGCTAAAATTGTAAGGAATGCCAAACTCTCAGAAAAAATCGCCAAAAAGGACGAAAATTTGCAAAAACTTCCTAACATTTAAAAGATAGAAAACTGCGATTAAAAATCGGTCAAAGTATAAAAAAAATCGAAGGACTGACTACAAAATCACTTTTATCGCGAAAATTTGCGAAAAATAGCAAAACTGCAAACAAGCCTTAAAACTGTTTAAAAATAGCTAAAATTGTAAGGAATGCAAAAAATTCAGAACAAATCGCGAAAATGAATCAAATTCGCAATATTCGTGATAAAAGTGATTTTTTCAGTTTGTAGTTTTTTTACACTTTCACCGATTTTTAATCAACATCTCAGACATTGATATATTTTTACTCTTACCAAGTTTTTGCGAATTTTCTTAATTTTCGCAATTTTTTCCGAACTTTTTGCATTCCTTACAATTTTAGATATTTTAAAGCAATTTTAAGACGTGTTTGCAATTTTGCAGCTTATCGCAAAATTTTGTTATTTTCGCCAAAAAAAAATATTTTTACGGCAGTTCTTGGATTTATTATAGTTGCAGCGATTTTTAACCACTCTCAGACTTTTTTATTTTAATTTTTTTTTTTTGTTAATGTTAACAAGTTTTTGGGAATTTTGGTCATTTTCGTGATTTTTTCCTGAGATTTTGGCTTTCCTTACAATTTTAGCGATGTTTAATAAACTTTACGGCCTGTTTGTAGTTTGGCAATTTTTTGCGTATTTTCACGGTTTTGCGATTTTTTGTTTGGAATTATTCAGTTATTAGCGGTGGAAAAAATTTTTATTCAAAATTTAATTTTTTTTTTATATTCCAAAATTTATTATAAAATTAAAATGCCAAAAATATATTATTAGGTGTACTAGGAACAAAATAAATCATGAAAATCAATCGGCAATTATTGATTTAGGCGCAAGATAGTGCGCAATGCCGAGTTCCGGCCACACAGTGTGTATATTACACAAAACCACTCGAGCTGTGGTCTCCATGCAAAGGTAACCTCATAGACGCAATTTTAAAAGTCTTCCGTAAAATCTTCCTGAGATATGAAGGGGTAATTAGTGCATATTTTAGTACATATTCACTGACTGACTCACTGACTCATCAATATTATTGGGCTTTTCCACTATAGCTAGAATGCTGAAATTATTTTATACAGGTAGGTCTTGGTGAGCAATTAACTAGAAAAATCTGACACTTTTCACCGGTGGGAGTAGAGTGCCATTTCTTTGTTTGGGGCACTTCCAGTATAGCTAAAAAGCTTAAATTTTATACACAGGTAGACCCTAATGAGCAATTAACGAAAAAAATTTTAAACGGGCACTTTTCATATGGAGTGACTAGGGTGCCCCTTCTTAGTATGGGGCAGCTCCAGTATGGCTGGAAAGCTGAAATTTGGTACACAGCTAGCACCTGATGAATAATTGACGAAACAAATTTGAAAACGGGCACTTTTCATCTGACGGGGATTATGGTGCCCTCTTTTATATGGGGCACTTCCAGTATAGTTAGAAATCTGAAATTCGGTGCACAGGTAGGTCTTGATGGGGAAAGTACTAAAAATGTAAAAGCTTAAAAAAAGAAGAATCGAATTTTTTTAAGTATTTTGCGATTTTGATCTTGAAGATGAAGTTTTTTCATGTTCACAATTTTTGTTCTTTATGACAAACAAGAGCTACAACTTTGCCTCAGAGAGTAAATCAAAATTCGGAACAGTTTTCAAGATATGAGCCTGAGAAAATATTAAGTTTTTTTTCAAAAATGATTAGTCTGAACAGGTTTCTGTAGCTCATAATTTAAATATTTATCTATAATACGCCCAAAAGGTTTTCTACAAGTCAGTAAGATTCATATTTTTCAGATTTTGTTATATTTTTCCCCAATTTTCCTTTCACCAGCTATTTTTTTATTCTATCTGAAGGCAGATTTGAGATACCTCTTAACTGGCCCTGGCTACAATTTTTATAATATAACTCCGGTTTTTTGCGGTATAATGATTTTCCAAAATTATTTCTGAAGCTTTGTAGTACTTTTTAATAATTTTCTTTCGTATTAGAATCAAACGCACTAAAAATCACCCTTTGCAAATAGATAAAAAAAAAAGATACTTTTGAATGTATTGCATATATGTTTTCCATTTTTCTCTTATTTTTTTGCATTGTATTTTCAATAAAGGCTATAGCACAACATTTTTTTTGAGAGGAATAGAATTAGGACTCAGGGTTAATATTATGGCATAATATTTATTGCGACAGTTTCTTTTTTTTTTTTTTACTCGACTGCTTCCTTTTAAATGGTCTGGTCTTTACAACATATGCAAACAATACAAGTAGTTGCGGGGTAGGCAAAGGGCATGAAGAAGAAAAAATTTGAATAACGGAAACGGAAATGGCGTATAGACACTTTGGTCATGTTGTACTTGCATAATACTGGTTGTATATAGTTGTTTAAGTATATTTTTATAGAGACATCAATGTTTTGTAATAAAACTAAACAATGTTGAAATAAAATTTTAAAATAAATTGAAATTTTTATCAATAGCTAAATTTTGTAAATATTTTTTATTTATTTTTTTGTTTGTTTTGTTTATACCATGAGCGGTGGCATGAACATATTAGTTTACTATTTCGTTATTTGAAAGGGATATGCCTATATATGAAAATGATAGCACTATCATGCATACAATTGGAAAAAATATAACAAAATTAACATAAATTTTGTGAGATTTTAGGCGTGTGGACAAGATAAAGTCTTTTGCTGATTAAAAAAAATTTAATTTTCAATAAAAAATAAAGCTATATTCTAATAAATACCCAGTGGGAAATTTTGTACCAACTAACTTCAATGTACTTAGCCTATGACTTGTGAAAACGGGAGTGGTAGAATATGTTCCCGAGTTGTGTGCGTCTAGTACTCGTACTAAAGAAACCACCACATTACAAGTGCCTTAAGTTTGGATGTAGAATCTATCAGTATTTAATTATATCAATTGATCTCCTTCAAATACAATGATGCTATGTAAAAGTGACAAACCCCTCTCATATAAAGTTCCAAATCTCCAACCGGTTGCTAGTCCTTGAGAACCAATCACATTACTCGTCTTGAGACAGGTTATCTTCCCTCTAGGAAAGTTTTACTATTATTTGTAATAAATTACAGCAGAAAAAACTCCCTTTCGAAAATGTTCTTTCCTTTTTCGCAAAGAGAAAAAGAAGTTTATTAAAATTATTACAAACTTTTTCTATGCACAACACAAACAAGGTCATTAAAAGTATACGTTATTTTATTTTTAAAATATAAAAAAAGAATTGTTTAAAACTATTAATGATTTTTTTGCAACATTTAAACACTTTTTCGCTTTGGCTGAGTGTACAAATTTATAAAAAAAAAAGTTTAATTTTTTTCTCTCTGATTCCACTTTTAAGCCTGAAACGTTTCAGTAAAAATAGAGAAAAACTGTAAAAGGCATCACAAATGTTGCTTGCAACTTTTTTCCAGAGTTTCTGTGATTTCCTCCTCTTCAGCATTTCAAGTGCAAGAAATCATAGTTGAGCAGTCAAAGGTAAATACAGTTTAATGTTGAGTGAAAATATGAAATAATAAAAAAGTTAAAAAAAAAAATTATTATAAAAATACAAGTTATAAGGACACTTAGTGTGTTCGTTTGTTGGCGTTTGTTCATTTATTTGCTTAAGTTTAAAAATTACATGCCCATATTTTCATAATTTTTGTTCTTTGAAGATATTGTTAAACTTTTACAAAGAATAAATTTAAATGGGACATTGAAAGGAAAAAAATGTAGGTTAAATTAAAAATTATAAAACAACATGGGGCCTTATTTATAACAAATTACACTATGCAACTAGAAAAATGTCAAGGAGTACCACAAAATTTTTTTATTTTTTTTTTTTGATTTGTTTGGGTCCTCCAACTAAAAAAACAGTCGAAACTTTAGATTCTATGGAAAATTTTTTTCTTCTGAAATTCACGATTTTTGAAAAGGCTGCTGCACTAATTTTATCATAACTTGAAAAGGAATTGTCCAATTTTATTACAAAGACTACCTAAAAAGTTGAAATAAAATTACCTTTAAGCCGTTTAAACTTAATTTTTTTATATACCCAACGGTTTCGGAGTTATTCAGACCGCAATGATGAAAAATATATCTTTGTAAACAAAATTGAAAAATGTTAAATGTTTAAAAATTTATAAAAAATCGAAAACATCAAAATGTTACCACTTTTATTCTTTGATCGTAAAGCCACATAGACCATAAATAAACAAGGTTTATTTGATAAAAATATATGGATATATATTGATTTTTTTCACAATAAAGTGAAAAAAATCGAGGTTTGAAAAGGCTCCTCCATCAATTTTACCATTTTTAGGCAAAATCGTTATATAATAATTATTTAAAAAATTAAAAATAACATTAAATTAAAAATTTTAAAAACCCCCGCAGAAAGTATATGATAATTTGATAAGCTTTGATTTTATGTATTGCTACAAATGCCCATCAAAGCAAATATAAAAATGATAAGAGCTTTTGTTAGTGTTCGGTTAAATCACATAGAGGGGACTTCGGCAAACCAAATTAAGTTGAAATAAAAGAATTTTCAAAAAAGTCTTGTATTCTATTTCGTGACAAAAAAAATTGGTTAAATAGCTGATGCTTCCTTATAAAAAGCATTCACCTTCATAAGTGGTAAAAGTGAACAAGAACGCTGAGGAGACGGTATAGCGTCGTGTGGAAAGCAGTAGTACTGATCCGTTCTGCTAATCTGATTGAATATTCAAACACTTCACTCTTAATAATAATTTGAATTTACATTAATTCAAATAAATAATGAACTAAAAGGCCGAAATAATCAATTTCAGACCTACCTTATTCAGTTAAAAAATATACTACGTAAAATATTATATTATTTGTAGTATATTGTCGTTGCTCCGGCAAAATTAGTTATGTGTTTTCTACTAGGTTTTTAGGAGAGGAAAAAAAGTGTTTTATGTCGAACCATGTGATATTTTTTTAAAGTTAAACAGTTTATTGCAACAATATTCGCATCACTATAATTATGTATCAAAATACAAGATACATAATTGGATACTAGCGTGCTATAATCAAATTGCTCAAAGAACTACACATAACACACTTTGTTGGAACATTTCTAAGAAAATTATTTTTTATTTTAGAATATTTTTGGGCATGTAACTATTTTTTCTCGGAGGATTTGGTTAAAATATCCTTAAACCTTTTGGTGTGTAATAAATGTTTAGATTGGTGCAATAAAAATTTTTTCGACAATATTCACATAACTGATTACGTCAGAGCAACGACGATATGTGGCTTTATGATCATGTAATAGAAATGGAAAATTTTAGAAATTTTTGATTTTTTTAAATTTTTTAAAAATAACACTTCCAATTTTGCATAAAAAATATATTTTTTATTATTGCGGCCTGAATAATTCAGAAACCATTGGCTATTGAAAAAATATTATAATAAACGGCTTAAAGGTAATTTTATTCCAAGTTTTTTAGTTTTCTTGTAATACAATTGGACCAGCCTTTCCTAAGTTACGATGAAATTGATGTAGCAGCCTTTTTACAGGTCCCAAATTGTAGAAAAAAGAATAAAAAAAGTGTCAATAGAATTTAAAATTTCAACAGTTTTTGTAGTTAGGAGATCATAACACATCAAGATAATAGAAATAGTAGTGATTAAAAAAAAGGTCATGACAAAACTTTTGTTTTGTTGCATAGTGTTATCAAATGCTTAAGAACGGCTTATGAAACAGATTTTTTTACGAAATTTGTTTCGTAAAATTCATACAAACCTTTGATAATTACTATGAATAAGGAAGATAAAGTCCAAAAGTTCAAAAGAATTTTTTTCAATCATACACTGAAAAAATTTTCTTCATAAATTCTACGAATTTCAATACTAACCTAATGAAAATATTTATTAAAATTTAATTGAAAACAAGTTTCGTTAAATTTATTTTAATGAAAACTTCACCAAATGTTTGATATAAAATTATTTATTGGTCCTATATATAACGTGAACTTGTACTGAAATAACACGAAGAATTATGTTAAAACAAAGTTATTTTAAGCTAAAAAGCGTGAATGTGTTGAAATTGGTTGCAATACAAAATATATGTGAGTGCTCATTGCCCAGAAAATATTCCATTAAAAAGGCCTGCTGACATAGATGACTCTATTAGAATGTTTGAGGCAAATCTTAAGAAAGCTGCTCTAAATGCTACTAGTTAGTACAAATCTTCAGGTGAGATATAATAAAATTTTTTCAGCAGATGTAGAACAGATTTTATCCGAAAAAAGAAGAGTTCGTAGAGAATGGCAACGCTACAGATCCCCTCAGCTAAAATCTAGGCTGAAGGAATGTACTAAACAGCTGAAAACTCTACTAGAATATCAAAAAACCGCTTCTCTTCAAAACTTTCTGAATGGGCTCAACGCAACACCTCAAACAGACTATTCGCTATGGAGAGCAGCCCGAGGCCTCAAAAGACCAGTGATATATAAGCTTCCATTGCAAGCTTCGAATGGGGACTGGGTAAGAACTGGCGCTGAAAAAGGTACTCTGTTTATAAACCACTTGCACAAAGTATTTACTCCAAATTCGGCTGATACTATAGTTGACCTGCCACCAGTCCTCGCTATACCAGATGTTACTTTGAGGTTCAACATTCGGGAGATTGAACACTATATTGCGGGCTTAAACTCGAAAAAAGCTTCAGGCGCTGATAAAATAAGCAATAAAATGCTCTTAGAGCTACCCTGTACTGCAAAAACGATAATTCTATTTATTTTCAACGCAGAATGGAAAGTTTCGCTGATTACCATGATACCTAAACCAGGCAAAGATCATACGAAGGTGGAGTCCTATAGGCCTATAAGCCTGTTGTCTAACATGTCAAAACTATTTGAAAAGCTACTTATGAGTAAGCTAACACCCATACTGAATCGTGCTGGATGCATTCCAGACCACCAATTCGGTTTTAGGAGACAACATAGTACGATTAAACAAACACGTAGACTCGTGAACGTGGTTAGAAAAACCTTCGAAGAAAAGAAATATTGTTCTGCGCTCTTCATCGATGTTTCTCAGGCATTTGGTAAAATATGGCACGAAGGTTTGATACATAAACTAAAGAAAAACCTACCCCAAAACATCCTTGAACTTTTAGAAAGCTACTTAAATGAGCGAAAATTTGTTATTAAAGAAGGTAGTTTTCGAAGACCTCCGCTACCCATTGAAGCCGGAGTTCCTCAAGGCAGGATCCTCGGTCCTGTATTATATCTGATATATGCCTCTGACTTGCCGGTAAGCAGTAACATACACATATCAACATTCGCTGATGATACAGCTTTTCTAAGTGTTCACAAAAGCCATCAAGAAGCCACCCACAATTTGCTACATTATATACCTCAGTTGGAACAATGGCTAAAACAATGGCGGATAAAAATCAACGAACAAAAATGTCTACACATTACTTTTACATTGTGCAAAGAAACCTGCTCACCTATACAAATAAATAACCAAACTATACCTCAACACACTGAAGTAAAATATCTCGGTGTTCATCTTGATCGTCGTCTAACATGGAAGTCACACATAAATGCAAAGGTGACCCAAATGAAATTAAAAGCAGGTCAAATGAATTGGCTCATTGGAAGGAACTCTACTCTAAGCCTAGATTGTAAACTTCTTCTATACAACTCCATTCTAAAACCAATATGGTCCTACGGAATCCAGTTATGGGGCACTGCCTCGGCATCAAATGTAGAAAAAACTCAAAGGCAACAAAATAAAATACTCCGTATGATTACAGCAGCCCCATGGTATGTCAGAAACAAACGAATTCATAAAGATCTAGATGTGCCGCCGGTTAAGACAGTGTTTTGTAAACACGTGACAAGCTACATAAAAAGACTTGAGTTGCACCCAAATCCCCTAGCCCGAAACATCATTAACTTTAGAGGCCACAATCGGCTGAGAAGGAGGGACACTCTTGCTCTCAGCCGAACATGAGAGACGTAAACAACCAAACAACCAACCGCTGAAACAAATATTGTTGTCTGGCACTGGCTGGACTTAAAAATTAAAATTTTAGAGTTAAGATTTGATTACTTATTGTTAGTTTAATTTTATTGAAGATACAATAAATAAATACATGTAACCGAAGAAAAAAACGTGAATTTGATATTAAAATAACACGAAGAATAATTTCGAATCAAAGTTTTTTCAAGTGTAAACAATGTGAATTTTAGATTGAAACAATGCGAAGAATCAAGTTGAATCAAAGTTATTTCAAGTTTAAGCACCATGAATTTAATTTAGCTATTTTATTAATTGTTTTTATTTATGTGATGTGTATTCGCATAGGCATCAGCCAAATTTGTGTTCTAGTTAGCTGCCCCATCCAAGATTTGAACCCAGAGCACTTGCATGGTAGCCAATGCGTAACCCACAACAGTGACATGAATTTCATTTTAATTCAACATGATTGAATTGATGATTTAACATAATATGTATTTGAAATTAAAGTTATCGTCATTTTGATTTAAACTTTATGGCAACAGCAGCATACCTGGGTATGCTTTCACTTTTAAAAGCACTTTATTTTAGAAAGTTTGAAATTTTATGATATTCCTAACATAAGTGTTTTTCCAATGTATGGGTAGAATTGGACGGCTTATACCAAAGATATGCCCCCTTGTCGATTTCTCCCCCTTATGGAAATATATACAAACTAAGCAACAGTACTACAAAAAAAAAATAAAATAAAAAAAAATTCCCGTACAAAAGGTATCTTGAAAAGTGGCCATATCTCTGACATAGGCTGTCCAATTCCACTCAAGCTTCGGATTAATAACAAGAACACTTTTGTTAAGGATATTATGCAATTTCAGATCGATATGGTGGCTAATTTCTAAGATACATCGCTCTTTGACACACAGCATACCCAAGTATGCCACTGTTGACGTGTATATAATTTTTCAGCTGTTGACATAAAGGTTAAAATGAAATGTAACGTTGATAACAATATTATTTTAACAGTGAAAATATTAAATCAAAGAGATTTAAGATTAGATAAATAATGTTTTCTTTTAAAATTAATACGAAATAATGGTAATTTTAAATCAGCAGTAGAAAATTTTCGCTGGTAATGCGAAATTTGCGGCTATTTGTCGGCTATTTACATTTACACAGCACAACCATCAAAATAATTATCAACAAGTCAAACAATTAAGCACAACAGTGCATTGTAGCTATCAATCAGGCAATTAAACACCAACACACTTAAACAATTTAATTTAATATGATTTCTAATCGAAATTGCAACATATTGATATAACATTGGTATTTTTTTCTATGTGTGAGAAAAATTTGTAATAACTAATGAATCAATTCCAATCAAATTCATTCACAATATTCGCAAAAGTTCACATGTATTCTGAAATATTTTATTGCAATTGTGAAAAGAGTTTTATTGGATTTATGAAGTAAAATTCTTTGGTTGTATATCTCATATACAAAATCTTGCCAACCGAAGCCACAAGTCAAAAGGGATTAATTTGCACATTTCTGAGAATAATAATCTGAAATCTAATTCTTTTGCTGCTGTTAGTGTAAGTATAATATTATAAACATATTTGTGTCGTTTTATCACAACATCTTAAGTCGAGTTACGATATGTAATCAGCTTCACTTTACACTATTTCAAAGTCTTATAAATCTTAAGCTGAAAATATCTCTTAAGCATACGATTCATCTTATTTGGCAATTAACATAATTTGAATTGTTTTAATTTCATTTTATATACAAGGTGTTCATATAGTTAAAGGATGAAATTCAATATACATCCAATAAGGTTAACAAGAATATTTAATAAACCACTTTCAGTTTCTATTGCTGTTATAAACATTGTCTTATAAGCAATATGCTTGGATGTGTACTTCAGCATAAGCCAGCTCAAAGTAACAGGGCACAAACATATTATTAATCTAAAAGGCATCATACAGACATGGTAATTTATCTTTTAATACAAACTCGAACAATTACGATACGTGAAGATTACATTATTAAGACAAAAATATATGTATGTATTTCGTTTAACAAATACAATCGTATCTACTTCTATTAAAGCGTTATGCGTACACGCTATACGTGTCCTTGTAAAGTAAAATATTAAATGTATGTTTCTAATGAACAAATGTGTGCTTGAGTATTAGTTTCCTTTTAGTTGGCTTTTTAATCATTCAGCTACAGACAAAAATCCGCACGTTTTTCATCTCTCTCTCTCTCTGTATATATATATTTATTTTGTTCGTACCCTACCAACTGTCAGGCATGCATGTTTCTTCATAGACTATTAAGCTGAACTGTTCGAATAGTTTGTACGATTTTTGAGTTGCAAGGTTTATGGGTTTCGTATTCGCTACACGCACAGTTTTTGATCTGTATCACTACAGCAAAATAAGTTTCTTGTTTGTATGTAAAGTAAGATTATAATATGTTAGTGACCTTTATACTATAATATAATTAATATAATTAATACTATAATATAATATAATTAATAATAATTAATTAATAAACCGTAATAAATAAACCGTATTAAGCCTGTAAAACGATTTTGCTAGAGGATAAAAAATATATGTGTGTCGGCGCACAGTGGAAAATCGTAGAGTAAGACCAGCTCATAATTCATTTTTAAAAAGGTTCGAATTACACCAAAAAATTTTTTTGTCGAAAATCTAAATTGTCGATCTTAATAATTTGAGGAAAATATTTGATGTTTGGTCAATAGCAATACTCGGAAATAAAGACCGTATTCACATCTTTTTACGACAACGATTTATAACTATAAAAATAAAACGTATTTCAGAGCATATTTTTAATATAATTCACAATACAATTAAGGAGTTATATACCTTATTGGAAAGGTGATTTAATGTAGATTCCGATTTTATAAATAGCAGATAAGGTTTTAGTCAAAACATTTGAAATTTTAGCTTCTGAATGATGTAATGTTGTTTTGGCTGCATGTAAAAACTTCGGTAAGGCTTTTAATTAGGAGCTCTGCTTAGCTCTGCACTCATATGTAAAAAATTGTAAAGCTTAATATATTAGTAAAATACTATAAAACTATTAGCTGCGTATTCCTGCCTAAACAGAAGTTACATTCAATAATGTAAAAAAACTCAGTTATTTAGATAATTGAACAAATGATTTTTGTTAAAGTAGCTTTGCATTGTTATGTAATTTTTTTTTGCTAGATTAAAAAAAATTAAAAACTTGAGCAAAAAATAGAAATCTCGTCATATAAAAAAGTTGACTAGTAGGCTATTGATGGAAAGTTTAAGAATTGTCACACTTAATATATGTTTTTTGGTTATACTGTGTTTTTTTTTTTTTTTTTTGTGAAGAGATTATTAAAAATCAGTATGACATTAATTAAAAAAGAGTAATTTTATGTGTTCAGTGCGTCAAATAATTGATACATATATTGAAAGTGGGAGAAATACACAAAGAATTAACTTTTTTGTTGAAAAAAATTATCAACTTTCTGAAGAAAATATAAAATATATATTAGCTGCGAGACCAGAAGATGAAAATGCTTTTAAGTATGGTTTATCGACCCTCCACGCGTGGGTAAGATGTATGGAAATGATTCTGCACATTGGTTATAATAGTGAATTCCAAAAATGGTCAGCGTTAACTGAAAATCATAAAGCAATAAAGAAGCTTAAAAAAGCTAATATACAAAAACGTTTTCGTGAAGAGTTGGGATTAATTATTGATAAGCCAAGACAAGGAAGTCGTAACAGTAATGATGGTAATACCGCTAGAAGATTTTTTTTTAATTTTTCACGATCTGCTGATATAACTGGAGTAGACGAAGAATTAATAAAAAGGTTTTACATCATTCTTCAAGCTTTATCGTCTGATTTAATAATAGACCCTGGAAAATTTGGAAACAGCAATCATCCATCATCTATCCACAAAATATTGATACATGGGGAAAGCATTATAAAACATTTTGCATTTGCAATAGGCAACAGGTCAGCTGTCCGAAGACACACAAGAGTCGCGCAATAAAGACTACAAAAATTATCGTTTACATCACTCTCGAAAATGTTCGCGATCAGCCACTTACGAAGATGTTTTCAACAGACTTCTTTACACCTCTGATCCATATGTAACAAGTCTAAGAAAACCATCCGCCAAACTTGCAAAAGATTTGGATGAAGATACGCTTAAACTGATGAAGTAACCACAAAAATGTCACGGTTAAAGTATTACTTAAATATTTAAAGTTACACTATACCTAACAGAATATGTAAATTTAATTTTATAAAATCAAAACCCAGTTAAAAATGGGAAAAAGTGCAAATCAATAAAATTATATTAAGTTAGGTGTGGGTTAAAGTTACATCACATAAATTAAAAACATTACAAATGTTAATATAATAAAAAAAATTATTTCAAGTTAAAGTTACTATTTTGTACCAAATACATATTCAAGTCATCTCTATATACAAAAAATAAAACTCTTACCTTTATTGTGAAATAAGTTCTAGTTTAATTTGGCTCATATTTTATAGAATAATAGCAAATACATTTAAGATTATTCGCGCAAAATTTCAGAACTCTATCTCTAAGAACAAAAAAGTTACAGATTTTTGATCCGATAAGGACTAAAATTTTTCACTGTGCGGCGTTTCGCAGGATCACACCGGAATTTTATTTTAGGGGGATGCAGTTTCCCCATTTTGGCCTGTTCGTGCAGCATATCGGTACATGAAACTATGTGTTCTTTACATCGGAGGTATGTTCAAAGACTTTGTAGAAAATATTAGGACATAATTTCTGTGGAATATATTAACCCTCAAGCTGCCCCACATAATGGTCATTTTTGGCTCTTTTTTAGCAAATCATAAAAAGGCGTACTGCAGGGACGAAATGTTCTACAAGAATTAATCAGATAGGTGAAATTTCAAAGCTGACTAAATTTAGTTGAAATAAAAATGCAAGAATTTACCATGGAAAATAAGTCTTGTATTCTATTTACTGGCAAAAATTAGTTAAATAGCTGATGTTTCATTGAAAAAAAGCATCCACCTTCATAAGTGGTAAAAGCGAACAAGAACGCTGATGATGACGAGCGTAGCGGCCGTCGAAATCAGTAGTACTGATCCGTTCTGCTAATCTGATTTGAATATTCCAGCACTCCACTCTTAATAAAAATAATTTGAAATAATAAAAAAAAAAAATTTTTCAGATTCTACAAGAATATTGACCATAAAGTTTTACCATAGATCTTCAAAGACAAACAAGCTCCACACTCAAGTTGTACGCTAGAAATCATTGAAAACTTAAACTAAGTTTAAAGGTTAACTTCGTACTTATTCAAAATTAGTACTCATCATAGGAAATCTTGTAAGTATTACGTTTAAGGTATAATATGTGTTTAGCACTTTTATATAAAACACCACGAACAAATTTTTTCTGAAATATTTTAACCCTATAACTCTTCCATTTATGTGTCTTTTTGTACATATCTTAAAAACGGGATAAACAACTCCTTTTCAGCGGGGATACAGGGTACTAAAATATTCTACAAAAATATTTGCCATAAAATTCTACCATAGGTCTTTAAATAGACCCAAGCTCTAGACTTAACTTGGACACTAGAAATCACTCATAACAAATGTATTAAGGGCTAATTTCGCTACTGACCACAATTCGTACTCGGTATAGAAAATCTTGTAAGCTTTAAGTTTAAGGTAGAAGATGTGTGCAGTAAGGCCACAAGAAACATTTTTGTAGAACATTTAAGCCCGCTATTTTGCCACTGAAGGGGAGTTTCTTGACCGTTTGTTAAGAAATATAAAAAAACCCATAAAATAAAGAGTTCCATGTTTAAAATGTTCTACAACAATAATTCTCGTGATGTTTTACATAAAAGTGCTGAGCACATCTTATACCTTAAACGTAAGATTTACAAGATTTTCTATGCCGAGTACTAATTGGGAATAAGTATGAAGTTAAACCTTAAACATATTTTCAGTTTTCAATTATTTTTAGCTTACAACTTCAGTCTAAAGCTTGATGGTTTTTGAAAACTATAGTAGAACTTTACGATCTACATTTTTGTAGAACATTTCTTCCCCACGCTTCGTCTTTTTAGGGATGTTTTTTTACGATTTGTTAGACATGAGGCAAAAAATACCGTTATGTGGGGCAGCTAGAGGGTTAATATATTCCACAAAAATATTTGCTCTAATATTTTCTACAAAGCTGTTAAACATGATCTTTACTTCAGATGTAAAGAACACATAGTTTCATATACCGATATGCAGAACGAACTGGCCAAAAGGGGAAACTTTAACCCCACTAAAATAAAATTCCGATGCGATCCTGCAAAAAGTGACACACGTATATTTTTTTTGCCTTCTCTACCATGATCTGTTTATAGGAACCCGTAATTTTGAAAAAAGTTCGAAATTTTTATTTAGTGTAAATAATTTACAAATCAAAAAACTAAAAAAAAAATGGGTTTTATAGATTGAAAGTTGTACAGATATAATTTTAAAACTTAATAGAATGATCTGTACATTGTCGGAAAGAAATTAAATATTAAAAAATTTGGAAAACTTAATTTCTTTTCGATATTAATCAGTGAAGTCTAACCTCAGTTTCTGAACAATGTCGCTACACGTTACTGCCCATTTTTGGAAAGAGCATAACTTTACATCTACCGATGAGTGCCAGAAGCAATTGAAGATGCAGAGTTAGTAAATTAGATAAATACTAGATCAGTTCTGGCCATCAAGAGAATTGAGTTTTTAATTTAGTATTAGTGCTTATGAGCATGTGTTAGTAGTATTCCACTATATTAAAAAAACAACAACGTCATATACAAAAAGCTTTCATACAACTGAATGAAGTTGTTGTTTAAGTGAATACATTGATTTTCATTCGTCTGTATACGAACCGAATAATGTTCGGAACTCTGGTGCCAGTATGGGCGGCTATGTACTAGATACTGCCACCGCAATATCGTCCGCATAGGCAACTGATCTATATGATCTATATGTTAGTATTGTTACACTAATTGCTCTATAAATTCAGACAAAAATATTATTATTGATATTTTTCAGAAAATCTAGTAAATCTTTTTGTTTGATTTAGTTAATTGTTTTGTTTACATTTTGTTAATATTGTTAGACAAATTGTTTTATAGATTTAAACAATTTGTTCACTGAAAAAAACACGTTCTTTTCAATGAAATTTTTGAGATATTTTTGTCTATATTTACAAATTTGTTTGTAGGTCCGTTCCTAGACAAAATATTTACTATTTCATTTAATTCCTTTACAGAAAATGATATATAGTGTTTTCTGTGTATAATGAACCTATTAATATTTGCTTAATTCATAAAATATACTGTATCTTTGCATCGAGTATATTATTGTATTAAATACAATAGTGTTAACTTGTTGTTGACAACTTTCACATGAAAATTAAATACACGTATTACCTTTATTTCATACGAGAGTAAAACATACCTCATTTCTATTAAGCTTCAGTATGTTTCAGTTAAAACCACAAACCTCGAGCTAGTTCCGCCCCTGCTAATAATTAATGCACTGCACTGTATTCTTTTCTGTGCTTTAAAATTATATTTTCAAAGACAATATCTTAATATCCTCACAACTTGCCAACATTTAAATAAATCTGATCAGTAGCTTCAAAGTAGTATGCATTTGTAACCGTTGTTTAACGGTCGACATCACTATGAACTGTTCCACACCAAAAATAATCCCCGTTCTTTGTGTAATCCAGTATGTCATGTGTCGTGTCAGTAATTCTAAAGGATTTATTGCTTTCTAGTCTAACTTTTGCATGCAAACATATACATATGCATGAAGTTGTGAATTTATTTATATTTATTTACTTCCCATATACACGCATGAATTTCTTCAGCAGACACACTCTCACGCAGAAAACCTACCTTGTTTCAATTTTCCATGAATTTAATCATTAATGCAATACAACGAAAACGTACCTCTCTTACACAGTCATGTTTTATTTAATACTTCTTAAATAACCATTTACTTTCACTTTTTCCTCATTTGTTAATTAATCTCAATATACTTCATTACAGTCCAATAATGTTTTTACTCTAGGATTACTTTTTTTCTTAATTTTTTTATAGTAAAATATGATTTTATCATACATTTTTTTCCAAAGAACTTTTTATTTTCTGCGAAAAAAATCATCTTTATATTATTCACCTTAAATATGTTTAGTTGGTTTTTATTGAAGTAATTTTAATTAATATAAAATAAAAATACACATTCAGAAATGTTCTACATACAAATTATAATTGAAAATTTTCTTGCGATAAATAAATGTCATGTATTTTTGTATCCTTCTGAAAATATAATGCTGTGGTTTTTATTTATGCATTGAACGAAAATATTAAGGGTTTTCCATAGAATATACTTAAGTATACTCAAAAGTACTCGTGTGTATGTTTGTGTGTGTATGCATGTTTGTTTTTTGTATATGCATATGTATACACTGTATATATGTATGTATGTATATATGTATGTACACACATGCACATGCATGTTTACATATGTACATACATAAGAGCATACATATATGCACACACGAAATTCAGAATGTACTCGTACATTCTACGAATACATTTGAGTACTCTTCGCAGTCGTCTATTACATACCAAATATCTGAATGACTTTATATCAGTTGTTATGATTTTAATATTTTTATCCTTTTTTTAAAATGTTGTTTAAACTAAAGCCATCAGTCATGTTGATAAGACACACACTAACTTACAACTGAAAAATACCGTGCAGGCAAAGTAACTAGTATGTAGTTAGAACTATACTAGTTGCTTTTTACTTCAGTCTAGTCGCCCATCTGTCCTTTTTTCATATATCGAACTAGGTTGTCATAGGAGCCCAACTAGTTCATTTGTATACCGTTATATCCCAGTTGGAGTCCTTGTTGTTGTAAACTAGGCTCTCACTACCTCAATTAGATTTTGTAACTCTTAAAAAACTTTGGCTCAACTGGGGTACGAACACACATTCCACTTGTTTCAAAACAAGTACTCTACCCACTAAGCCACTTTCTACTTATTGTTTTAAGAGCTGAAAATATATTTTATATACAAGTTGTATACCTGAAAATGTTTGTCATTTTTTGACTAGTATCGTTATTGTCTCGATACCACTAGTAATATGATTGTTCATTTTTACTAGTATCGTTACTAGTCTAGCCACAACTAAGAATATGACTGTCCTTTTTTGACCAGTAACGTTACAACTAGTAATATGATTGTCCCAAAGCGTATCTAGTTGTAAATTTAGCTGCTGGGTATGCAAAAAATAGTTTTTTATATAATACTCGTATACACACATGCATTTGTATCGCACTTGTTCCTCTAAAGGGGGTCAACAAAAAAAAATAATTATAAAAAACTCATTAGAGGAAAAAAAATTTTCTTAATAGTTACTTTCAAATTTAATAACAAAGAAATGGTTTTCATGAGTTGATATTAAGCTTTGCATATGCTTAAATGAAAATGTATAAGTTGCATTGAACAGTGATGCAAAGATATAAAAAATAGATTTTTCCCAATATAATGAAAAGAAAAGTTCCATTCCTGGTGGAACCGCTAATCACTCTTACTTAATATATTATGGTTATTGATAATAGCACAGACTTATAGTGAAATCCCGTTTTGAGCAAAACAACAATTTTTCTAATCACTTTGATGTGCTGCACAGTGGGGCAGAATCAAAATATAAAATTTCACATGGACATAGCAAAAGAGTATTTCTGTTTAGGTTTTAAATATCAGCTCTCTTGCTAGCTCAGCTAGGGCACTTCGGCCATTTACATATTGCACTGCTTTTCACTTTTTTATTTTTCATCCAATTTCAAAACTTGTTTACTGTATTATAGCCCTTATAGTACAAGAGCCGGCTGCAAATTTCTGCACTCATCTGTTTTTTTTTCGAAATAATTTTTTTATGCATATTTTGAAGTAGCGGAATATAGCGGTGTAGGGTTGCCTATTTAAAAATTGCCGCAAGTATTTTTAATTGAATTTACAATACTTCATTTTTGGGGGTCACTTTCGCTCATATGCTTTTTAAATAAACTGTAGTCTACGTCATAGAGGGACCTGTAGGGATTCTAAAAAAATGGGTTGCCATACTTTATTTGGCCGCAACTTAGGGTTGCCTGGCATTATGTGGTACGATTTTTGGGGGTCACTTTCGCTCATATGTTTTTTTTAATAAATTGTAGTCCACGTCATAGATTGACCTGTAGAGATGCTAATGGCTGGCCATTCTTTATTTTGGCCGCAAGATAGGATTGCCTGCTGTTTAATATAGATAATATTAAATGGGAGTTTTTACGCTATACCACTTAAATGGGGTATCGTTAGAAGCGTCTTGATCGTATATTGGTTATAGGATATGTTCAATATGACGCTCTCCAGCGCATAAAAAGTAACATATTTTAAGAAATATGTTCGAAATATTTGTGCATTCATAACGTATGTACTTAATGAATATATGAATGAAAGGTATTTTTTCTCTGTAAACAATGGAACAGGCCTGCCTTTTACAAAATTTCCATAAATATAGCTTGCTAGGAAAAAATTAAATATTTACGTGTATGCATATACACAGGCTTTACTCGCTGTCTTAATTGAATTATTTTGAAATAAAAGATCCAGTAGCTTTCGAAATAAGCAATATACATGCATAGGGGAATTGAAGCAAATTTGATTCATTTACAATTGTCAAAATCTCAACTAAATAGAAATATTTTTACTCTAGCAGCGATTATAACGCCGCAAACGGTTTTTTAAATTTATATATTGTAAAGTAAATCGTTATCTAAAAAAGATGAAAAGGTGCTTTTTGTGTAGTGGAAAGTGCGATGAGCTTAACTTTAATGATGAATTGTTTAAAAAGTGTTATTTAATGTTATTGTTTCGTCGTTTACGAAAAAAATTAAAAGCTTTGACTCATATACTTCCATGTTGGAAGTCTTTAAAACAAAAAATCTTAAGAACGATCTTCATAAATTCAATGTGGCAAAATGCCACTGAACCGGATTGTATTAAGTTTAGTGCAGAAAATAATGGCTGGACTCTTGATGGGTTTCTAAAACCGACATGGTTCCTCGCCAATCCAAGTTGAGGATGTAATATGTGATTCTGCAAACGAATGTTCTGAAGATGAACACGATATTTGTAGGTACGAGAATGAGAGCTCTGATGAATCGGAGGCTGAATGAATAGAACAAAATTTTGTATAGGCTATTATTATTTTATCTTATTTATGTAATTACTAATCTTTAATAAACACTTTAAAAATATATATACACATGTCTATACATAATATTACTACTGTACTTCATTTAATATATACGTTCAGTAGATGCGTTATGAACGGATATATATTTTCAATAAAATTTTTTAAATTCGTGACTTTTTGTCCTGCGGAGAGCACCATATTGAGTTTATGTGGGGTCACTGAAAAAAAATTACCTTTCATTCTACCACAGAGGTAAACAGAGTAGAAACTTTTGACGTTTCAAAAGTGAAAAATCAGCTTTTTGCAGTCTAAATTGTTGAAATTGCAGTCTAAATACTGCTACGAAGTAGTAGAAATAAAATTAATATGAAATCAAACATAAAAAATTGTTGTGTTGTTTTGGGCATCTATTTCGTTTGAGAGAGATATATATAAATATGCCAAGATAATCAAAATTTTCCCTCTCTTGTCTGGTTAGACTGTGATTCTACGTACGTATAGAAAGAACACATATTTCCTACATAATTTTTAAGACATATTACTTTTTGTGCGCTGGATAGCGCAATATTGAATTTTATGTGACGTTACATATCCTATAACCAATATATGATCAAGACGCTTCTAACGAGACCCCATCTTGCAACCCTATCTTGCGGCCAAATAAAGAAATGCAACCCATTTTGTTTAGCATCTCTACAGGTCCCTCTATGATGTGGCCTACAATTTATTTAAAAAACAGATGAGCGAAAGTGACCCCCAAAAATGATTATTGTTAATTCAATTAAAAATACTTGGGGCACTTTTTAAATAGACAACCCTACACCACTATATTCCGCTACTTCAAAATATCCATAAAAATTTTATTTCGTTAGAAAAACAGATGAGTGCACAAATTTGCAGCCGGCTCTTAGACTATTAATAAGTTCTTAAAGATACATGTTTTTTTTTGTATGCTTATCTCTTATAGTCAGTAAGTTATACTCATTTAAATATTAAAATTTCTTAATTTTTTAAAACTTTGGTCTAGTAACGGATCCAAATAGCATCTGATTTATAAAATTACTTTTTTCGTTAGTTAAAGAAGAACATGTAAAAGAATTTCAAAAAATTTTATGAAATCCCGCCATCTGAGTTGCGAAATATTCAGTTTTTATTATTGAAAACATGAATAGAAATGCTCCTGTGCTATGTTCATGTGAAATTTTATTTGGATATTTTGATTCTGCCCCACTGTGAGCTGTGACATAATTTGTTTCCCTATCCCTTACCAGTATATTTTACCTTAGCTCGAGAACAGTATGTTCGATTTCGGTCAACAATCCCCACCTGACTGACCCCTTATTCTGTCACTCGCTAAAGCTAAATCTCTATCACTAAAAATCTTTAAAGTCGATTTATCAATTTTTGGCTGGGAATACAATTTTGTAACGTGTATTGCTAAATTAGGCAATATCTTGAAAATTTAATCTGCCGAAATTTTTGTGTTTTATGTCATCGCCAAAAATGTTTAATTTTGTATTTGTTCCGCATTTTAGCGATCGAGATTTAGCTTCAGCTTTAGCTCTAGCGAATTACGGAATAAGGGAGGCAGATGCCGTTTTTATGAATAAGTAAAAGAAAAGAATTTCTAAAAATTCATTAAAACTTTTGCAATACAACAACTTGAACTTTTAAATATATATCTCAAGGACAGATGAGTAAATCCATGTCAAATCGAATGTAATTGGGATCGACACCTTCGCATTTCAATGAAATTCACCATATATATTATATGTCGAAAAAGCTTTGAAGAAATGAAATTTTTATATATTAAAGGCATTTGGTTTCCGAAATACGACGCAAAGCGAGTGTAGTGTTTGCACATAACAAGTGGCCAAAAATAGATGTGCTATCATAAAGTGATGAAACATGGATTGATAAAATATCATCAGACCGAAAATTTGGTAATTTAAACTCAAAGGACTAGTGTCCTTCCCATATCTCCTTAAAGTAAAAATTACCATAACGAAGAGATAAATTTCGTACGGATATTAGTTATTATATGCTAATTTTTTTTATCGGTTATATTTGTTTATTGTATCTTCAATAAAATTGAATCAACAATAAGTAATCAAATCTTAACTCTAAAATTTTAATTTTTAAGTCCAGCCAATGCCAGAGAAAAACACTTGTTTCAGCATTTGGTTCTCTGGTTGTCTACTTCTCTAGTGTTGGGCTGAGAGCAAGAGTGTCCCTCCTTCGAGTGTAACCTCTAAAATTAATGATGTTTCGGGCTAGGAGATTTGGGTGCATATCAAGCTTTTTATGTGTCTTGTCAATACTGTCTTAGAAAATACTGTCTTAACCAGCGGCACAACTAAATCTTTATGAATTCGCTTGTTTCTGACATACCATGGGGCTGCTGTAATCGCACGGAGTATTTTATTTTGTCGCTTTCGAACTTTTTCTACATTTGATGTCGAGGCAGTGCCCCACAACTGGATACCGTAGGATCATATTGGTTTTAGAATGGAGTTGTATAGAAGAAGTTTACAATCTAGGCTTAGAGTAGAGCTCCTTCCAATGAGCCAAATCATGTGAGCTGCTTTTAATTTCATTTGGGTCACCTTTGCATTCAAGTGGGACTTCCATGTTAGACGAGGATCAAGATGAACACCGAGATATTTTACTTCAGTGTGTTGAGGTATAGTTTAGTTATTTGTTTGTATAGGTGGGCAGGTTTGTGTGATTATGTTATTATTTTTGCATTGTAATTTATCAGTGGGTTCTTCTCTTATTAATTTGTATGTATTTTTATCACTCAAAAGTGTTGACATCTTATTACAATAGTAATCTTTAAAAGTTCTATTCTATTAATGTTTAGTTAGCATCGATGTAGCTTCAGGGTTGCCTGTTATGACAGCCTGAAAGTAGGCAATTGTTTAGCAATTTTATCTGGCACTGCTTGGGAATCACGGCTGCGAATGTTTTATAATTCATTATTTATTAATCATACGCAATAGTCAGTACCAATGATAAAGATCAACAATTCTTGAAAATATACAAAAAAATGCCAACCTTCAAGCTCTCATATTAAGCAAGCCTGCAACTAGACCGATGCAATTTCTCTCTGCGTGATAGATAGACAGTCATAGAATATAAATTTTGAAACGAGAACACAAGATAAGTGACGGACTTGGAGCACCAGAGCAACTTAATTTTCGTTCTATTTGAAATAATCATATTTCGTGAAAACACGAAAATAACAGATTGTCATTAAGTGGACATAACGAACAAAGTATAGCCTATATTTTCAAAAAATTTCAGATTTGTATCCCGTCATGGATTTTTGGGCACGTTTTATTTGACCCATATTTGTATAAAAATGGCACTTTAAAAAGACCTATTCCTAACACGAGTGAATATATCGAAACTACACTAGGTCGACATAATAACGAAGTAGTGGAATATATTATCTGCAGATATCAGATTTTTAAAAAATTATATATTTTCTTACATTTTTGCAGAAGATATTCCAGTTCAGTTTTGCTTAGTATTAGGAAATACTCATTATTGCTTTATAAAATAAAGCATAAATCATTTCAATATAGTTTTCATTACAAAGGCTAGAGCAATTACAAAATAGTATGAAATTGGCAGATTTTTCCTTCGGATGGCTACTAATCCGAAGTTATACAATAAAAAATTAAAGGATGGCGGTTTTGCGTTCCTGGCACCTCTAAGACTATCATAATTTTTTTAACCCTTCAATGTTCATATGGGTCTGGCCAGACCAAATCGATTTTAAAATGCATGCATTATGTTTTTTTTAATTGTTGAGCTACCCCAGTCCACGACTTCCTCAAATATATTGTGCCAAACACAATGAAACGTAAAATTAAAAATTTTATTGTATTTGTGGTGAAAAACCCAATTATAAGTACTTTCGCCAGTTAAGCACACATGGGTCTGAGCAGACCCAAAAAAAAATTCATGTTATTTGTATCACCGTTATAAGAAAACAATAAAACTTTTACAACGGCAGAGGGAGAGATCACATATTTTAGCTGATGCTTAGAATTCAGAGTGAACACGTGTTTTTAAAGTCTTTAGTGCGAGTTATTATTTCAGTAAAAGGGAGCAAGAAGGCATCTATGAAGATGATATGATGATTCGTTTGCTTCATAAATTAAGTGCAGGAAATGTTAGTCCTGAAGAACGGAAGCGACTTGAGGCACAAGTTGAGCAACTTATGGGACAGGAGCTCGATCCATTCGAGACTGGTGATGACTTATTAGCAGATGATGACTATCTTCCAGAAAATGATGAAAATTTTTATGAGGCATCCGACATTGAAGAGGAAATTGAACTAGAGTTCGTTGATGATAGGCATGATGACGTTGAGGATTTGTATACAGAAACTGTGGCCGCCGTTTCACTTCAACCTCCATCCACAACTTCATCAGCCAGCACATCCAGTATTCAGGATCATACGTATCGCTCAAAAGACGGTAAGATATGGAATTCAAATCCACCACCATCTGCGAGGCCTCGCACTCATAATGTGCCAACTTTTACCCGTAAAGGGCCATTTCGAGGGACATCACCGAATCATGGAGCTATCTGAAAGTCGTTATTGTCCCTCGAAACCGTTAGTATTATTGTGCGGGAAACTAATAGAAAAGCCCTTGAAGCTTTTAGAGTATGGACCGAAACGCATCCTAATAACAAACAGAGAGCTTGGATAATGACCAACGAGAACGAAATGTATGCATTTTTTGGGATGCTACTATTTGCTGGTGTGTTTCACGCAAATTCTCAGCCAGCAAAAGAATTGTGGGCGAGCTATAACATGCCAATTTATAAGGCCACCATGTCATTAAATCGATTTAAGCACTTGACTACTTTCATCCGCTTCGATAACGGTAGCACTCGTGCAGAGAGGTTAAAATAAAGCAAATCTGCAGCCGTGGATGCTGATGGGCAACTTAGAAAAAGCGTACACACCCGATTGCCAAGTAACTATCGATGAGCAGTTATTTCCATATCGTGGGCGTACTCGGTTTACTCAATATATTCCGAGTAAGCCCGCAAAATATGGCATACAAATTTGGTGGATTTGCGACTCATTTTCAAATTACCCTTTGAAAGGCATAATGTATACGCGAAAGCTACCAGGTGGCCAGCGAGAAACGAATCAAGGCGAACGAGTCGTCATAAAATTGATGGAAAAATACATGCACAGCGGTAGGACAGTTTATGCTGACAACTTTTTTTCAACATATAACCTGGCAGAAATGTTGATGCATCGTAATGTGGCGTTCGTGGGTACCGTAAGGAAGAACTAGACCTTCATTCCCTCTGAATTGCTGGACCATAAACGTGATGTTAATAGCACTATATTTTGTTACCACAATAATAATATCGCTCTGTGTTCTTATATGGCAAAGCCGAAAAAGCCAGTGCTCATGTTGTCCACCGTTCATTACCGTCATGACACCGATCCATTAAAAAGATTCAAGCCGGATCAAATTTTGGACTACAATAAGCTTAAAGCGGGCGTAGACACAATGGATCATATGTTGACTGGATATTCTTGTAAGCGTTCGACAAATCGTTGGCCACTGGCAATGTTTTACAATATGCTGGATATCGCCGGTTTGACCTCATTCATCATCTACGACGAGTTGAGTCCAGCAAAGCAAAGTGACAAACGACGCTCATTTGTTATCGAATTGGCTCGGCAGGTGGTTATTCCACATATGTCGGAACGGGCGACTAACCCATTAGTATGGAGGTTTGCTCACATAAAGCAAGCAATGAATCTTTTTAATATCGATGTGAGTATACTTTACATAAATGTATAAAAATGCATATATATATTATATATATATACATATATATATATATATATATATATATATATATATATATATATATATATATATATATATATATATATATATATATATATATATATATATATATATATATATATATATATATATATATATATATATATATATATATATATATATATATATATATATATATATATATATATATATATATATATATATATATATATATATATATATATATATATATATATATATATATATATATATATATATATATATATATATATATATATATATATATATATATATATATATATATATATATATATATATATATATATATATATATATATATATATATATATATATATATATATATATATAGATATATATAAGTATGTGCAAAAATCTATCTATATAGATATGTGTATGTATGTTTCCATATATACTAATTTATACATAATTATTTCACTATTTTTAGGTAATGGACTCTTCCCCTTCTACATCAGGTTCAGCACAGCCACAAATATATGCTCAAGTAGCCTCAAAACGTTCATCATGCTATCTTTGCGCTTCTTCTTCAAAAAAACGACGTAAAACTCGATATAACTGCAGCAGATGTAATCGACCTATATGCCTCAACGAACATTCTATGCAATTACATAATTGCAAACCCAATTGCTCTTTGTAATGTACATATATTAAATGAATTAAATTAATAAATAAAATTATTTCTAAAACAATATTTCTAATGTTATTTTCATAGGTTTGGGCAGACCCTTATGCTACGGTATCATATGGCACCGAACATGGGGGGGTTAATTGAAAGCCATGCGACATGCCCGTTGATATCACTTGGATTTCGTCAGACATTATTGAATTGCCAGAAGTAGAAGCTTCCGTTATAAAAAGGTAGCATAAACATAAAAAAACACAACAAATTGTGACTTACACTGCGTGACAAATTTTAATTTTTTCTATTTGGCAGATACAGTACCATATATCCATTAATCTAGAGACAAAATATAGTCAAACTGCATAATTGGTTTTTCATTTCCTCATCTTTTGTCCTTTTTAAAGGACTTAACAGTTTTCAAAAATGCTTATTTTAAATTATTTTTTTAATATTAGTATTTTTAGCAAGCTAGGTACCAAATAAAAGGGAAGGCTCTGTACAATTTTATAAAAATATTTACTTCAGTTCCCCTGAACAAACATATAAAATAATATGCCCTTCTAAAAATATATCCTTCCATATCCTGAAAAGTGTTCAGTAAAAAAAATTTTTTGTAATTTTTTTATGTTATAGCCTTAAATTAACTCTAAAAGACTTCGAAATTTTATGACTTTATCTCTCTTACTACAAAAGTTGTGATTGTTTTTTCCCCGGTTCAAAATTAGTTTTTATAAAAATTGTATGTAGAAAATTAATTAAAAAAACAACCACTATTTTTGATCCGAGATAAGCATAATAAAAACATAAAATGTGTGTGCATTTTAGAGTTTATTTAAGTTAATATATATTTTTATATTTATTGCAAAAATATCAATTAAAGATTTTGAAAAAATATTAAAAAAATTGTTTCCAAGGACATCTTTTAAATTTTTGTTCAGTTGTTCTTCAACTTTTCTTCCATATCCTTGGCATAAGAGCCACTATATATCAATTAATCTAGAGACTAACTAAACATAGGTAAATTACGTACTTTGGTTTTCATTTCCCCATCCTTTGTCCCTTTTTAAGGGCTTTATATTTTTTGAGAATGGTTATTTTAATACTTTTTTCTTATTAATATGTAAAATTTTTTTTTAGCAAAACGTAGTGGTAAAATAATCTGTCAGAATGTATAGTAAACTCGAACTCTGCTGCTAAGGGGCTATTCACATATTACGCAACGCTATTTTCGGAGTTTTTATTCTTCCGCCCACCTTCGTAACGCTGTAAACAAAATTTTCAGTATAAATAACCTAGTTCGTAACAGATATTGAACTCCCTCCACCCCTGGAGCATTACGTAATATGTGAAAAGCTCTTAACGCGACGCTTTGCTTTAGGTAGACCCCTGAGAGAGACAAAATCACAAAATTTTTAAGTCTCATAGAGTTAACTTAAGGCTACAAAATATAATTTTTAAAAGGCTTTTTGTTAAAAATTTTCAAGAATATTGAAGGATTTTTTAAAGGCAATTTTTTTTTGTTCAAGACTAATGAAGAAAATAATTTTATAAAATCCTACAGAGCGTCCCTTTTAGTTAGTACTACTATTGCTAAAAAAAATTTTACATATTAATATGAAAGCAAAAATTAATATAAGTAATTTAAAAATATATAAAAATCCTTAAAAAGGACAAGAGATGAGGGAATGAAAAACCTAGCACGCAGTTAGCTATGCTTAGCATTTAGATCTAGTCATTTGTATGCCACGAATCTGGAAGAATAGTTGAAGATCAACTGAACAAAAACTTTAAATATGTCCTTGGAAACAATTTTTCTAATATTTCCTCCAAAAAATCTTTATTTGATTGCTTGGCAAAATATATAAAAATATATATTAACTTAAAATAAGCTCTAAAATGCACACATTTTACGGTTTATCGCTCCCGGCTCAAAAATAATGGTTGTTTTTTATAAATTAATTTTCTACATGCAATTTTTATAAAAATTTTATGCCGCAAAGAAACAGCCACAGCTTTTGAACTAAGAGAGATAAATTTATAAAATTTCGAAGTCTTATAGAGCTAATTTAAGGCTACAACATATAATAAAAAAAGAAAATTGAGTGAAAACTTTACAGGATATGGAAGGATATATTTTTAAAAGGACATTTTTTTGCATGTTTGTTCAGGGGAACTGAAGTAAATATGTTTATAAAATTCTACAAAGCCTTCCTTTTTATTTGATACCAAGTTTGCCAAAAAATATTAGATACTAAAATAAAAAAAATTTTTCTAAGATAAGCATTCATGAAAAATGTTAAGTCCCTTAAAAAAGACAAAAGATGAGGAAATGAAAAACCAAGTACGAAGTTTGACAATATTTTGTCTTTAGATTAATGGATATATAGTGGCATATCTGCCAAAAAAAAAAATGCTGTCACGCGGTGTTACTTTGCGTTCAGCAAATATAAAAAACTCGGACTTTCCAATTGCACTGTACGATCACAGCTAATTTCTTAAAAATTTTTCTTACACATAATAAGATAAGAAATTTTGTCAGCTGATATGGGCATTTTTTATTTTTGAATTAAGATCATAAATCAGTATCGCGTACAGCAGTGTGTATCGTAGCAATTCTTTTGACATTTTTATAATTTTTATTCGGCTATAGATATTTTACTTCGCCCACAGTTTATCCCGAAAAATTAACAAATTATTTTTCAAACTATTTTTTATTAAATGTATATGTGTAGTTTTAGTTATTCACTGTTAAACATTCCTAACTGCGAAAGAAATACTTTAACAAAAAAATATATACGTATGCATTTTAATAACAAAACAGTGCATCTTTTTTAACTTATGCCATTTATGAAATCCATAAATGGCGTCGTTCTTATGACTGCATCCTGGCTTTTAGTAAAACCTAAATGCCTCGGTGCGTATGTTTGTTTTTTAGACTTACAAAAAGTAATTGTCTGATAATAAAACTGGCAAAAAACAAAAATGATAAAATGCTATTAAAAAAAAAATAAACTGAAATATATTTACGCATTTCCTGGAATAGTTTTTAATATTGCATATACAACTGAAAAATGTGTTTTGGCAATAAGCGAAAAGTTGCTAGAAAAAAAATAAATGTACATACGAGTATATCGTCATATAAAATATAAAAGGGCCTATCTATGGCGGGAGCCATCGAAACATGCCAGTTCAACCCTCCGTGCTATCAAAAATTTTTTTTGTCTACATGCTTCAATTTATTTCAAAATAAAAATATAATTTAATTGAAAAACTAAATCAAAACCGAACTCAAGCCAAAATAATTAAATTTCTTTGATATATGCATAAATAATAAAAAAATTATAAGACAATCCAAAAATATTGCATGCAAGTGAAATATTACGCCTCGCCAAAATTTCACAGAGTTTTTTGCAAAAATGTTTACTATTAGCAAGCAACACAACAAGTGAGTGATTTTGATATTGCTTTCGCATTACTTCGACATAGTGGAATCGGATTTCGTATGAAACCACATACGTCTTCTTGTGACTTGTCGTTCGAGTCATCGTTCGCATAGAAGTATGTCTAGAGAAACCCAAATCAGTTTTATTTCGCTTAGAATGCGAACGCACGCACACTTTCGATATTGTGGAAGAGGCCATGAATAAAAAGCAAATTATTGTGATTATAAAAACGACTTTTTCTAGAAAGCATCATTAATAAAGTCTGAATTAATGGCACTATGCTGAAAAAAAACTATTTTTATAATAACAATAGTTTGCTTTTCATTGAGTCTTTTTTCTCTCCTGAACAATTTTTAAGCATATAGATAGGTCCTTTTACATTTTATATGCCGATATGTAGATTTGTATGCAGATTTGTAACTATGAAAAAACCTAAAACGAGCATTGACTTTTTTCTTTGGGTTAGTATACTTTTAGGAGCCTGTAGTTGATATTTATATTGCAGTTATTTCAGTGTAGTTTGTAAAAAAGTTTTTTTACTTGTCTGTTATATGTTCTGTGATATCTTTTCGAAGGATTATTTTCTTATGTTCTTTGTGCCAATAAAATAATAAATATTTATTAAATTTTTAAATTTTTTGTTGAAGTGTTAACAATTATTGCCGAATTTTTAACCGATTTAGTTTTGCTTTATCTTTTTAATATGTAAGCAAAAAAACCCCCCCACAAAATATCCAGTGTATGCTAAACTTTTACAAAAACTATGAATTTTTTGATGATTTAATTTATAAACTTCAGATCGATCCGGGGATGGTAGCGACCGAACTGAATTCGAACACTTTTTATGAAGCGGACAAGTCGTTTTTGCATGGGGAAGGCCAATTTTGGGGTTAATTGATACTTTATATTTAACTGTAATTACACTGGTCTGCAAAAAAAATTTTCGAGCTTTTAATTAAAAATATAAGGAATATGCTAAGTTTAAGTCCGTTTAAGCTTTCTTCTATCAGGATTCGATTTTTTTATGTGTATGACTAATGTGCCAACCAATATAAGGCGGTCACGCTAATATATTTGAAGGTAATTCTAGAAAGTATTGTTTGATTTAAATAAATAAATCACCAAAAGATGCGGAATAAAATTACCTATAAGTCACAGTTATATAAGTTACAGTTTTTTTTTATATTTCCAACTGTCTCGGAGTTATTTAGAAATTAGCGGCGAAAAAAATTTTTCGTGCAAAATTACACGTATTTTTCTTTTTCAAAAACTCATAAAAAAATTAAGAGAGCAAAAATTTTACATATTTCAATTTATCAGAAATCAGCAGGGTATATTAGAAATAAAATAACTCATAAGCCATTAAAATCGATAGGTATGTGCCGATTTTATTGACAATTAAATGACAAAACTCAATTGACAAAAAGCTCAATTTCCAAACAACAGAAAAATTTTAATTTGCATGTGTATATGCACAGAAAAATTATCACCAACAAATTGTAATCAAAATTTTGTCTAAAATACAATTTAATTTTCAGTAAATATTCTTAACTCAATTAGTGAATTTTTTGTTTAACTTTTATTAGGTATGCAAACACAAAAAACAACAACGAGAAACATTTTTCTGTGCCGTAAAACAAACCGTGATGACAAGATGTCACGCCATACACATATATAAGAACAACCACAATAATTTTTTTTTCGGTTATATGTATTTATTTATTGTATCTTCAATAAAATTGAACTAACAATAAGTAATCAAATCTTAACTCTAAAATTTTAATTTTTAAGTCCAGTCAGTGCCAGACAAAAATATTTGTTTCAGCGGTTGGTTGTTTGGTTGTTTACGTCTCTCGTGTTCGGCTGAGAGCAAGAGTGTCCCTCCTTCTCAGCCGAGTGTGGCCTCTAAAGTTAATGATGTTTCGGGCTAGGGGATTTGGGTGCAACTCAAGTCTTTTTATGTAGTTTGTCACGTGTTTAGAAAACACTGTCTTAACCGGCGGCACATCTAGGTCTTTATGAATTCGCTTGTTTCTGACATACCATGGGGCTGCTGTAATCGTACGGAGTATTTTATTTTGTTGCCTTTGAATTTTTTCTACATTTGATGCCGAGGCCGTGCCCCATAACTGGATTCCGTAGGACCATATTGGTTTTAGAATGGAGTTGTATAGAAGAAGTTTACAATCTAGGCTTAGAGTAGAGTTCCTTCCAATGAGCCAATTCATTTGACCTGCTTTTAATTTCATTTGGGTCTCCTTTGCATTTATGTGTGACTCCCATGTTAAACGACGATCAAGATGAACACCGAGATATTTTACTTCAGTGTGTTGAAGTATAGTTTGGTTATTTATTTGTATAGGTGGGCAGGTTTCTTTGCACAATGTAAAAGTAATCTGTAGACATTTTTGTTCGTTAATTTTTATCCGCCATTGTTTTAGCCATTGTTCCAACTGTGGTATATAATCTAGCAAATTGCGGATGGCTTCTTGATGGCTTTTGTGAACACTTAGAAAAGCTGTATCATCAGCGAATGTTGATATGTGTATGTTACTGCTTAACGGCAAGTCAGAGGTATATATCAGATATAATACAGGACCGATGATGCTGCCTTGAGGAACTCCGGCTTCGATGGTTTGCGGAGGGCTTTGAAAATTACCTTCTTTAACAACAAATTTTCGCTCATTTAAGTAGCTTTCTAAAAGTTTAAGGATGTTTTCGGGTAGGTTTTGCTTTAGTTTATGTAGTAAACCTGCGTGCTATACTTTATCAAATGCCTGAGAAACATCGATGAAGAGCGCGGTACAATATTTCTTTTCTTCGAAGGTTTTTCTAACCACGTTCACTAGTCTATGTGTTTGTTCAATCGTACTATGTTTTCTCCTAAAACCGAATTGGTGGTCTGGAATGCAGAACGATTCAGTACTATTCAGTATGGGTGTTAGCTTACTCATAAGTAGCTTTTCAAATAGTTTTGACATGTTAGACAACAGACTTATAGGCCTATAGGACTCCACCTTCGGATGATCTTTGCCTGGTTTAGGTATCATGGTAATCAACGAAACCTTCCATTCTGCGGGATAGCATTTGAGGCGCAAAATACTGCCAAAAATAAATAGAATTATCCGTTTTGCAGTATAGGGTAGCTCTAAGAGCATTTTATTGCTTATTTTATCAGCGCCTGGGGCTTTTTTCGAGTTTAAGCCCGCAATATAGTGTTCAATCTCACGAATGTTGAACCTCAAAGTAACATCTGGTATAGCGAGGACTGGTGGCAGCTCAACTACCCGACTAGAAATCTTCCCAATACACATATTGGGGCCCAATGGGGAAGGCATGGGGCAAACCCAAAATGTTTATTCCATTCGGGATCGAAGCGGGAGATTGTTGGGATAGCCCATTTACAAATTAGTTATTTAACATCAGTTCTTTCCAAGTGGGTAACTATTGGGAACTTGTTGGCAAAATCGAACATAGATATTTAATCGCATTTTTATAATCAATATTAATTTGTTATTTTTTCGAAAATAAATTTTGTCCGGACAAAATGGGTGACCTCAGCTTTATTTAAAAAGGTTTTTGTTAAGTTAAAAGTTTTCTAGATTATTTACTAAGAATAATTTTCGCTGTTACCCGAAAAACAAACAAAATATTTGGAATTAAAAATTTTGAAAAAATGTCATAAATTTAATAATAATAAAAATATTTCCTTCAAATTAATAATAAAAATATCTCCTGAAAGAATGAAAATTAAAATTGGTAAGTATATTAGATAAACCGCTGAATTCAATAATAATATTTGCATATTTTTGCAGGCACAGAAACATACAAGATTGCAGAGTAAATATTATATTATTTATTATATGTATTTATGTACAAATATTAGTACATATTTCAAATTTGCAAAAAGATGCAGAACTAGGATATTTTTACTTGGGACAGGTAAGAATAAAATTACTATGACCAGGGGTCGAATCATCACATCCGTGAACGTGAACATACATGAACGCACTTTAATCCCATTCAGCTTATACGATTGACGTATCACGTAATTTATTTTAGGTCGATTGTCGGTAAGATCACGGATGTGTTGATTTGAGTCGTGGAACAAAGGCAATTATTCTTGTTCCCAAAGTGATATTCTTAATTCTGTTATTTATAGATACCACCTCAACCCGACACTAAAAATTTGGAACTTTTCTATGCGTTGTCGATAAAAATTAACCATTATTGATAGACCCTTACTGTTCACTAAGGCCTAGAATATTGGATTGAAATTACTTCGACAAATAAATTTGCAGAACAAGGTAGAATATAAAAATTATTGTTATCGTTGATTGCCCCTTAACAATAATGGCTACCTGCAGATTGGTTTGTTAAAGGGTGATTCCTAAAACATTTTGGGAGAGTCCAGAAATGAATATCCGTGAGCTGGATCCTATCTAAAAATGTCCTTGAAGTTTTTTTAATTTTTCCCAACAGAACGTGTCAGAAATAGTCACCCGGATTATGAATGTCGAAGTCGAATAAAATTGTAAAACTTTTCTTTATTCTAGGACAATTTGTCGTAGTCACAAATGCGACTTCGACATTCATAATCCGGGTGAATGTGATAATCCATTCCATTTTAAAGAGTTTTGAATGGACGTAAGATAAGATAAGATAAGAAGTTCAAAAATTTATATTTGTTATTTCTTAAAATTTTAATTGGAATTTTTGATGTTTCCCAAAATATCTAGTAATAACTCAAAAATTGTATACTTATGTTATAAGTTTGTAATATTTAGCTATTTTTTGCTTTTATATATATGTATATGTTTCCTTATATTAACACAATAGTTTATTATATTGCAGAACTTTATAAGACAAATTTTACACGACGAAATATTTCATGAAATTTGTGGCATGAAACTTTCTTATATGCTAATAGAATGGACAGGGAAATAAGTTGGGTTGAAAAAGTGGTAGAAACAAAATTTCATGAAATACTTCATCGTATAAATGTATTATAAGAGAAAAAAAACATCAATAAAGAAAATACATATGTATGATTTAAAATTCAGCGAAAAACAGCAGTTTTTACTGTTTCGAATTTAATGTGAGCTAAGGGATTTCCCAATTAAAGACCATAGTAGACTGCTCGATTGGTATCTTGTGGGGTTTTCCCGGTGGCAAACTTATAAGGATTGCCCTATCCGGCCCCAAATACGTTTCTGCGTTACATCCCAATGCGGGAACTAATTGGACAACCCATTTTGGTCCCAACTGGGAGCAGAAGAAAATTTCTAGTCGGGTATAGTATCAGACGTATTTGGAGTAAATACTTTCTGCAGGTGGTTTACAAACAGAGTACCTTTTTCAGCGTCAGTTCTTGCCCAGTCTCCATTCGAAGCTCGCAATGGCGGCTTATATATCACTAATCCTTTGAGCTCTCGGGCTGCTCTCCATAGCGAAGTTTTGAAGAGAAGCGGTTTTTGATATTCTAGTAGAGTTTTCAGCTGTTTAGTACATTCCTTCAGCCTAGATTTTAGCTGAGGGGATCTGTAGCGTTGCCACTCTCTACGAACTCTTCTTTTTTCGGATAAAAGCCGTTCTACATCTGCTGAAAAAATTTTTATATCTCACCTGAAGATTTGTAGTAGTAGCATTTAGAGCAGCTTGCTTAAGGTTTGCCTCAAACATTCTAATAGAGTCATATATGTCAGCACAACAATAAAAGCATATGGAATGCGATTGTAACAACTTTGTATACTGAAAATTTCTAAGTGAATAAATTCATTAATGCTGAAAATTCATTAGTGATTAACGGATGCTATTATATAAAACTTAAAAATATTTTAAACTCATAGTTTTACTAATTCAGACAAAAAGTTTGATTGATATATTACAAAAAATCCAGTAAATATTATTTGTTGATTCAGTAAATTACTTTGTTTAGAATTTGTAAATATTTTTTTTATAGATTTTGACAGTTTGTTTATTGAAAAAAAAAACATTTTTTTTAATGAAATTTTTCAGACATTTTTGTCTGTATTTACAAATTTGTTCGTAGGTCGATATTTACTAATCCATTGAATTTCTTTACTGCAAATGAAATTTAGTTTTTCCTGTGTATGTTGTATGAAAATTACAATTTTGCAAATTAAGATCTCTCACTTAATTTTGAATGAAATCGATATTTGTCCATAGATTTTAATGACGTAAGAAGAAAAAATTTAAATCTAGAACGAGTTTTTCTTTCTATAAAGGAACAATTCTTCGACGCCTTACATGGGAATTACTGGCTGCGTGTCGACGATCTAACCATTTGACAAACATTTTGTGTCCATTTGTCAGAACTGCAGGGCTATAACGAAATACCCATAAGGTGTTAGTTTTTTAATATGCTTGAGTTCTCTCAAAAACCATAATATAAAATATATAAAAGTATCTATATATTAAAAAAAAATTGGAAGAAAACTCATGCTGGTTATATTAACTCAATTCCTTTGAAATAACACATGCATTCAGTTTTAATATTTTTATTTAACTCTATACATTATAATAAAGTCAATTTGCGTATCCATATTTATGCATTTTTAAAGCAAATTTTAATTAAAAAAGATTTCTAGCTAAAAAAATACACGAAAAAAACATCAAATTTAATTGAATTATTTGCTAAAAGCAAATGAATATATGAAACGAATGAGTATATAAAAAATGGACCGATTTGTGTGAAAACAAAAAGTGTAGGCGAATATTTAAAAATGGAAATTTTTTATATATATTGTTAAAATAGTTTAGACCAACAGAGTAATAATCCAATTGAGAACAAAAACAATCTAACTATTTGGGGAGGACTTTATTTCACTCGCCTTAAAAAAATCAGTACAAAATCAACGTTACCAAGAAATTGGGTTTTAAACTTTATTATGACTGGCTTTATGTCAAACTTTTGAAATATTTTGAAAATATTATATGGGTAAATTACAAAGTAAATACTATTTCTTTGTCACCGCTATTCGAACTCTGTTTTGTGATAGAAAGAGCAAAAAAAAAAACAATAAAAAATTAAGAGAGTAATCATTGAAGAATATGTCATGAGAAACACATTTCTCAGAATTAAAATTTTTTTTTCCATAATGAACACTTGTCCCCAGCAACACTTTTTTCTAAGCAACAACAAAACACTTTAAAACAAAGTAAACTGGAAACATATAATAGCTGATTTCATAATATTGAAATCACTTCTTCAGATTTGTTCTGTTTTTATTCTCAAAACATTCTAAGCTGTAATGTTTTAAGAACTGTGATTTTTTAAAGAATTTTGTCTCCACACATTGTTTTGACTGTCGTCCTTTTTAATTTTCTTACAATTTGATATAATATTCATCATGTTGACCTGAAGTGCATTAGGGTCAGAAAGTGGTTGTTTTAAAAAAATACGAAATTTAAAGAATAAAAAAATTTATACCTTAGCTAAACTAATTAAATAACTTTGGACGTACTAGCCGCACCCGGTATGCTTCGATACCCCATTGTTCTGAGAGAGTTTCGCTATGGTGGCTCTCCAGATATAGAATAATTATAAATAACTTTGTATGGAATATAAGTTTCCCTCTCCTTCTATACTATCAGGCTTTTGTTGAAAAGCGCAGTTCGCTCTCAGTTTAACCTACAGCAAATTTAGAGAGTCTCGCTTTCGTGGTTCTTCAGATATAGGGCAATTATTAATTGAGTTGTATAGGAGGTATTAGTTTCCCTCCTCTTAGACCTCCAATATTTTGCAGGAAATTGCACTTTATTTCAAAAGCTACCTGCATTAAATTTAAAAAGCCTCACTATTGTAGTTGTGCAGATATTGGCAAATTAATATTACCTTTGTATGGGAGGTACCAATCTTCCTCTCCTATATTTACCTCCAAAATTTTGTTTTAACCTGCAATTTATTCTAAGAGTTATCTGTATCAAATTTAGAGTGCCTCTATTTTGTAGCTCTGCAGATATAGGAAAAAAATAATTACTTTCATTAATCTAAGCGATACCCACATCAGACACAGAAAGTCTCATGATTATAGTTCTGCAGATAAAGGGAAATCAACGATTACTTTGTATGAGAGGTACACATCTCCCCTACTCCTATACCGCCAAGATTTTATTGAAACTTTGTTCTGTGCGTTACCCATATCAAATTTAGAGTGGCTCACTGATGTAGTTCTACAGATATAGGATAAATAATAATTATTTTGTACCCCCCATTACTCTCCCTCCTACACATCCAAGGTTTTGTTGGATTTTGGAATTTCTTCGAAGAGTTACCCACATCAAATGTAGGGAGCCTCACTATTGTACTTCTGAAGTTTCCTATAAGAAAAGTAATAATTGTATGGGGGGTAACAGTCTCTCCCTTTCTACACCTCCAAGATTTTTCTTCAACTGTTATTTTGTTCAACGATTCTAAGACACTAAATTAAGAGCGCCTCTATAGGAAAATTAATAATTACCTTGTATGGGAGCTACTTCTCTCTACAAATAAGAGAGTCTCACTAATTTAGTTGTGCAGATATAGAGAAATTAACAATTGATGCGTTATGGAGGTTCCTAAATAAGTAAGCCTATTTGAATATCCCGGTTTTTTAAATATTTAATACCATCAGCTTCCTATAAGGAACAAACAAACAAACATACAAAAACAGATTAATTTTTATATGGGTGATTCTCATTTCATTTTTTGTGTCCGTTGAAAGTATAATAAAATATTTCTTAAAATAAACGCATAAATTTTAAAACTAAAACTGCTTTTGCATGATTTAATATATTATAAATAAATAGACATACCTACGTCTTTTTTGTGTAGGACTCTCCATTATGGTTTAAAAACGTAGAAAGAAAATACTGTTTATACTCTTTTCATACAAAATGGAGTGTCCGTAATGCATGCTGTTGATTTTCCACATTAAGAAAGTAGGAATTTTTCCAAAAACGAGATTAAATTTTTACCGGTCTTAGAATGTTTACGTTTGCTTCTTTTATTCCCCACATGAAATTTTTGAAAAATATTAAATATTATATATGTTTTTAATTGTTGCTGTTCGCTGTTTTGTGTATTGAGCGTGACGTTTTTTTAGTGCGCTTCATTAATCAGTTTAATTACTGAAATTGCATTAACAACATACAATAAAGAAACATCGTACGTTGGTACTTCTAAATATTCAAAAGTTTTGTAAACTTTGTTAAATAGTATTATATTGCAAAACGTTTCATCAATCAATCGTGGTTTGTATCCAAAGAAATGTATTGGGTGCTATCCATATTTGTTAAATTTAATTGAAATTTTTAGTGCATAATTAAAGAGTTTATGTTAAAACTCATCGAAGATTATACATCTGAATTGTTTTAAATTCAAAATATAGCGTGTGTTCTGCAAGAAATATTGAATTCTTAAGAAAATGTATTGAACGTTACGTTAACGAAATTCTTAGTTATAATCTATCTATAAATTTTAGAACCGCAAAAAATGCTAACATGAGTGGAAGCGCAGAAATAATATAGAGAACATTATCTGTTTAGAAATTTCGGATTTGCTTTGAAATTTTGCTTCTGTCGCACTATGGGTTGTTACATTTTCGAAGAATGTATTAGGTAAATCGTATTTTAGTACGAATAATTATATAAAATTTATATAACTTTTAACATTATTGGTCGATTTAACACACTTACCCCGTTAACACAAAGCTCAGTTATGGTGATTTTAACTTTAAGTTTATTAACTTTCAGTTTGCCTAAACTTAAATTTTAACCGAAAGTTAACAATTTTCGTTTAAAATAAAAAAATTGAGTTAGCTTGTGTCATCAACTTTTTTGATTGCATGAAATAAACAATTTTTGGGAAATGCAAAAATTTTAGCAATTTATATAAATAATATCATGGTTCAACAGCATCACAAAGAAGTGCTGCATTCGCCTAAGAAGCTTTGAACTGTTTATTATTTTGGAAAATGTATGTTAAATATTCTGTCTGTTCCCGTACGTGTACAAAGTTACACAAACTTAACCGACAGCTCTTTTCAATAAAAAATTTTTATTGAAAAAAGCACGTAAAGAAACAGAAATATTATCAGAATAACAAAAACCTAATTTATTTTCAAATGTCAATAATTTCTTCAGTTAAGAACTTAAACTAAAAAAGGTTCCGGTTAAATTTAATTGAAATTGAATAGGTAAATCTGCTTTATGTTAAAGAAATTTTATTTAACCAGATTTAAATTTTCAGTTTAGTGTTAACTGCAGGCTAATATTTTTATTGTAAACGGCCCTTAATCTTATTTTAAGGAGTTAGCCTGCTTTGTGCTTATGTATAAATATCAAGAACCATTTTATTTTTCAATGTGAACCCAAGTCAAAATTTATAAAGTGGTAATAACTTTTAATTTCGTCGTCTGATTATTATATTTTTTTTAGAGAGTAGATGTATAGTACTTTCAAACCCTATACTAATTTTTGTGGTGTTTTTTTTTTGCAAAAAACATTCCCAGAAGAGCCGCAAACGAAAATGTAACGCTCAATACATAAAAACGTTAAAATATTGAAATGTATAATTTTATCTCCGGATCCATTGAAGCAGGCGAAAACTATAGTATGAATCCTATCTTCTCATATTTCTATTAGTTATATTGGTACAAAAAAACACACATACATGAAATGTACACTTAAAATGAGAACCACTCACATATTTGTATATAGATATAAAATTATAGCTTATTGACATGAGTATATTTGAGACTTTTTATGAATGGCTTTGATATAGTTACAGCAAATAACAAACTTGGGAGTTTTATCAGTGTTATTATTTGTTTTTTTTTTACAAAAATTATTGTTATGTCTACATTTTACAAGTCTACTTATTGCAAAAATCTAGACATATCAATAATTCTTTTAAATAAGATAGATGTCATTGGAAAAAAGCACCCAAGTCTGGTGCGTGGTATAATAAAAGCAACAACTATTTTTATACATTTTTTGCACGTGAAGTCTAGCCGACCGACTATTTATGGGTGTTGATTTATATATTTTTTTTCTTTACCTTTACCTTAAGAAACTGATTTCAAAGATTTGTTTTTAAATTTTTCCCTGTTTTTTATTCACGGTCAATGTTACAATGGAGGGGGCACAGCTTATAAATTCAATCAAAAGCAGACGTCTATTTGAAAATGCTGAGAAATGTGGCCAATACAGTCATTGTTAAGAAGTTTGCTACCGGAGCAGATGCATTCATATGAATATGTGCTGAAAAGGAGTGTGTGGCTATAAATACCCTGCAGATAACACGACTGGTCCATACCCACATACTCCATACAGGACTAGTCAAAAGGTAACCCAAATGTGTGGAGGAAACATGGTCGATTTAACATTACAATTTTCTAGGGCTGAACTACAGTTTTGCGTTACATCGGAGTAGTCCCAAAACTACTCTATGTCACTACTTAAAGTAGCACTCAAATTTTTGTCCTTTAACGATTTCATATACTATTTGCAATTGTTTAAACACGAACACCCGCCGCTACAAACTACAAACTATTGTTTGCAAATGACAGGCAAATGCACTCGGTAAAAGCTAAAAATTTGTTGGTTACTTACAAAAACTCTTGTTTGCAAATAACATGCTTTAAGACTGCATTGCACAGGACCATATTGCAACTAGTACATTTTAGCTAAAATGTACTACCACATATTCCAATATTGTATGCAGGGTATATGTATGTATGTGAACACATTTGGTAGCTGTCTTAGCTGCTCTGAAATACCTTTGGTATTATTGATTTTATTTCTGGTATTTTATACCGTGATATATTGACAAAAAAAAACAATAATGCTTTGTTAAATGTTTTTCACAGGGTCGAGTCACAGAATTTTTATTATTCACAACACTCTGGTGTGCGATTGTGGTGTTTTGAAGCAGCCAAAAATATGATTAAAATTTTCTACTCAAAAAAAAAAATTGTATTCCAGCAAAAACTTTTGTCATTTCCTTAATCGGTAGTACTTTATTAATGGGATACAGAGTTATGAGTGGTACTTATTTATCTTTTTACTATGCTTCAAATTAGAAGTGCTACTTAGTTTTTAATAAAATTAGTACGTATTTTTATCATTATCTGAGAGTAGTTACAATTTGTTGATATGTATTAATAAAATAAGTAGACAACCACTTTTTGAGTTAACATGCAAACTAATTTTTGTCGCTTAAACTTATAAGCCAACAATAGCTGAGTGGATAAAGTTCTTGTCTTCATATCTGAACGAGCACAGGTTCGTATCCCAGCTGGGTAAAAAAAAAAATAAAACAAAAACTAAAAATAAAATTTAAGAAATATAAATAAAACCAAATGCGTATAATTTTTTTTAATTTGTTTGTTTGCTAAAATGCTTATTATTGCTTATTTTTTAGCTTCAAGTAAGCGAAATAATAATTAGTAAATTGCTGTGAAAATGTAAATACATTTGTATGGAGTACCCCTAGTTTTTGGACTTCTCAAAAAAATAAAGTACACTGAAAATAATCCACGCAACATTTTACGAAAAAAAAACTTTCGTAGTTACTTTTGTCGTATGATATACGAAACTTTCGTACTTTCCACGAAAAAAGTCTTAGTCTAGAATTTTATTATTTTACGAAAGTAACGAAAACCATTCGTATTTACTTTTTTCGCAGAATGTACGAAGCTTTCGCACATATTACGAATTAGGTTGAGTCCAGAATTTTATTATTTGACGAAAGTAACGAAAACTTTTCGTAGTTATTTTTTTTTTTTTGTAAAATATGCGAAACTTTCGTACATATTACGGAATAAATTTTTGCACCAGAATTTTATAGTTTTACGAAAGTAACGAAAGCATTTACTAGTACGGTTTTTCGTAAAATATACTAAAACTTCGTACATATTACGAAATCAATTATGGACTATATAAGTTGTTCTTAAAATGATTGAATCATATAAAATTGGGCGCTAAGTGACCCGTATAATACATATAAGCTGTAGACAGCGTTACCGTTGAAAATTTTCAAAAAAAATGCACAAAAAGGGGATTTTGATAATAAAAGGGACACAAAAATGGGATTTCTGAGAAAAGAAGGGACAACTTTAATAAGATGAAAACTGTAAAAGAAGTTGTCTAATTTTTTCGTAAAACACAAAAAATATTTAGTAATATTCTCTAAATATTAATCTAACCTATGAAAGTATTTCGTAAAATGTAAAACTTTTCTTCTCTTTTCTACGAAACTCTTTCGTATTATATAAAAAGCTATTTCTTAAAACACAAAACATACATTCGTAAAATAAACACAAAAATTTCGTTCTTTTCGTATATTTTACGAAAGAATTTCGTGGTGCGAAATTACAAAATATTTCGTAAAATATACGAACGATTTCGTTCATATGTTGTATGGTTTTTTCAGTGTAGTTATCGAGTCAAAATGTAAGTTGTTACGACTTAAATCTTCATATACTTTTTTGCCTACCAGCAAGCAAAGTTTTTGCTGGGCTATTTTCAATCAGAATCATAAAAGCTTAAGAAAAAGGTTATTAATCACAATTAAATGCATGATTGCCATTAATATTCCTTTTTCATGTGTGCTGAAAGTAAAGTAAAACATTTAATTTAAAAACACAAAACTTTGAGGGGGAAGTTACTATTATCATGAATTAAAATGTTAGTACATATATTAAAAACAATCACAACTCAAAAAATCCGAAATGTTAAGGAGAGCCAAATTATAGTTGATGATGTGAAGGGAAGACTGTGATGGAAAGTGAAATTTTGCGGTCGTTAGAGTTTTCTTCTGTTAACTGGCTTATAAAAAAAAAAACATTTTGAACAATTTTGAGTTGTGACGGGTTTTTCCATAGGATGCGAAATGTTAAAAACAAAGAAAGAAACTACTGGCTATAATCTCTTAAAGCAAAATGGTTTGACCAACCTGAATTCTAGATCTTTTGCATATTAATAATTTATAAATTTAACAAAAAACAAATGCGTATTTATAACGTTTTCAAATATTTTGAAGCATATTTGAAAGACTATTTTTTCCTCTTTTTTAATATATTGCTGTATTGAACGTTACTCCTTCTTAGCAATGTAAAATTTATAAAGGATTGCTATATTGGTAAGGGTTTCATGAATTGATCAGAGTTTAGTCCCAAAAATATGTCTTGAGCGTTACCAGTAGCTCTTTTAACTAACATAATCTTTTTATAAATAATTAGTTTTAGTCGAAATTCATCATTGTGCATTAAAACTATTGTTAACTGCATGTACACTTTGTTTTGGAAAAGAAATTATGAAATTCATACAAAAATGTATTGAACGTTACTTTGGCAAAACTCTTTTATAATTTAGTTTTGAGTTTTAGGATGATAAAAAGAATCGAATACCAGCAGAATAGTAAGAACGATATAAAGAAGCTCTAAAAAGCTTGCCATAGCCCATTTCGAGTTAAACAAGACAAGTAAGTAATCATCCAAATAAAGCATTTGTTGCAAGATAATAACTTGATGGTAAAAGAAAATTTTATTTTTATCTCGAGAATCGAGTATACAATATATTTCTATGAACTTTTTACACAATATGAAGATCAATGTGACAAATAGTTCTGCATTATAAACTCAAAAACAATGTTTTTGAGTTAAGACTTTCTTGCACCAAAAAATCTATATGTATGGACAAAAGTTGATGCTTATAAAATATTTAATCGTATTTCAAAAACTCAAAGATATTAAAAAGAAGTGATGAGTTATAAGAACTAATAGAGAAGCAAAAACTTTATTTACTACAACGAAGAATACTTGATAAAGAAAGGTAACGTTCCGTACAAAAAATTGGTTTCCCTTTTGGCTTAAGTTGGCTTTGAATAATCTAAAACTTTAAAATACATTGGAATTTACGAAACCTTGATTATTTATTTAATAACATTTTTAATATTTTAAGAGCTGGGGGCCGTTTCTTAAAACTACAAGTTACAAATCTACAAGTAAAATACACAGAAAACAACAAAACTTATACTAATTTTATTGTTGTTTTGTGTGTATTTTACTTATAGATTTGTTACGTGTTGTTTTTTGAGAAACGGGTCCCTGTAAGTAGAAAAAAGATATGTATACGGTGCAGAGTGTTTCCAGTTTAAAAAAGGGTAATGCATCTGTATCTTTGAAGCTTGTGATCCAATTAAAAAAGGATACATGTAGAAATTATAGAAGAAAACCTATGCTTTAAGAATATTGAACTTTGAATCACCACATTGAAACACGCGGTGAGGTACATGGTGTCAAAGTTTACTGCCTCGGGTAAGAAGAGCCTTGTTGGCCTCATATCATTAACACATATTTTCCGATTCTAATGAATTTAAACATGTTATAGACAAAGAAAATACACTTTATTTTATTAAAATTACTCTAATATTTTCTGAGAAATTTAACTTTGAATTTTAAAATTTAGGTTTCTTGCTTCAACTTTGTTCTCGATTTAGTAAATATCTCCGGAAATAGCAGAATAAAATTATTTCAAAATTATGATTTTTAGTGAAATTCTTGAAACAGAATGCAGAAAAATATTTAAGTTATCTTAATTCATATAAACTTGAAAAGGAATCAAAATCAAAACTTTGAAATGAGAAGGCAAAATGGCTAAATTTTGACAATAATTGTTCGACGTTTTTCTCAAAAAAAAAAATGCTTAAACTAAAATTTTTATTTTCATTAAGTTAAAAGAATAAACTTCAAAAATGAATGCTGTTGAAATTTTAAGGTGATTATATCATGGTCGCTACATCCACACAGAAAAAACTAAATTTCATTTTCTGTAAAGGAGTTCAACGAAACAGTAAATATTTTGCTATGAACGGACATGCAAACAAATTTGTAAATATGGACAAAAATGCCTCAACAATTTCATTTAAAAAAACGTGTTTTTTTTAGTGAACAAATTCTTTAAATCTATAAAACAATTTGTCTAAAAATATTTACAAATTGTACACCCAAAACAATTTACTAAATCAAACAAAAATATTTACTGGATTTTCTGAAAAATATCAAACAATATTTCTGTCTGAATTTAATAAACAATTAGTCTAAAAATGCTAACAATTATTAAGCAAAATAATTAATCAAACAAAAATACAAACAAAAAATTTTGTCTGTGTGATCATCATCATCTAAATACTCTAAAAAATGAATAACAATTAAAGCAACCACTTTAACTAATCGATTAACTCAAAAATCTTTCGTAGACAAACTTGGTACAATTGAATTCCTCTTGCTATGGTTGTTGTTGTTCTTCTTATTTGTGTGTATGTCGTCATCGGGATGGCTTTTTACGACACAGTTCTTATTGTTGTTTTTTGGTATTTGCGTTCTAAATAAAAGTAAAAACAAACAATTCATAGATTATGGACAGAACATTTGCTGAAAATTAAATTTATTTTTAGACAAACTTTTGTTTGAAATTTTTTGGTGATCATTTTTTCTGTGCAGCATTGGACGAAAATGGTGAATATTTCTACGAAATTCCAAACTAATCGCTTAAGAAAACAAACGTCCATCGACTTTTTCAATATCCTCTATAAATTATATAATATAATTTCTAGTATACCTTGATACAAAATTATATAGGAGTGAAAACAAAATGGTATTTGACTGGTGTGCAAAACATACATCAACAGGCAGAATCATGAACTTCAATTCAACCCAACCAAAAACGCAAATTATCAACACCGCAAAAAAATTCATTCGAAGAGTATTGGACATAAGCGACAAACAGTTTCACGTACAAAACATAAAGAAAATTACAAACATATTAACAAATAATAGCTTTCCTACAAGATTAATAAGATTCCTAATAAGATCCTATAAACCCCCAACACACAATGATCATGTTAACCCTAATGCTGACTTTAGACGACATGTTTTTTACACATGGCTTGTTATGTGTGTGAGACATATGTAACTTCGCATGTTTGTCAAAATTGTCAATTCACAGACGGTTTATAATATTTGCTTTCACACGTACATGTGCAATTACATCTGACATAACCTCTGAGTGTTCACAACAGCTGAGTTTTTGCACAATTTTCGTAAATATATAAAGCGCTCTTTGCTTTTTAATGTTTTTTCTGCCAAACCACACTTTTGATCATTTAATACAGCTGATGTCAGATGCCTTGTCAGATGAAAATAGAACACGCTCTAATTGAAAATTTTTCATCTGACTTTGCTTCTGTAAATGTCATCTGACAATGTTTCATATGTTTCACACGGCATGTATCACTTTTGCAGTGGGAAATTTGACAAGTCAGATGTAAAATACATGTCGTCTAAAGTCAGCATAACCAAGATAAACGTTTTTGCAGTATAAAATACATACCCGGTCTTACCGACAACAAAATTATAAAAACAACGATAGATAGTAATGATATTAATTTCGGTTATAAACCGAATAAAACACTAAATACGATATTCACAAAAACAAAAACACCAATAGCAAAATTACAACACAACAACGTAGTTTACAGCTGTAATCTAGTGTACATAGGTACTACAAAAAGAAGTTTGGAAACAAGAATAAATGAACATGAAGCAGATATAAACAGAAACAAAGAAAGCACGGCATTAGCACAACACATCACACATACAAAACACAAACCTGACTTTGACAATATAAAAATACTGGACAAAGTAAACAATATAAGAAAGAGGTATACAACAGAAAGTCTCAGAATTCAACAGATAATAAGCAAAACAATGAACATTAAAGAAGACACAGACAATTTGAGTACGAGCGACATAATAGCAATAAGATAAAAGCTGTATTTTTAAATAAATTTTCAAAAATTTTGTGTGTTAAAAATAGAACTTAAGCATTCATGTTTTTATTATTATATATATTAATGTGACGTTTATTCATATTGTCAGTAATTAATTGTAAATATCCTATTACAATTTTTGATGTTTTTCTTTTTAATAAAATAGACAAAATCCCTTGAGAAAGTGAACACAAAATTCACAAAACGTCAGGACAATATGAAATAAAAACTATTAGCTAAATTTAAACATAAAAAAAATTAACAAAAGGAATTACACTTGGCCAATAATAATATTAATAACTACAAAAAATATACTATATATCTTTAATATAATTAATCTGCCTTTTAATTATTACCCGCACACTCAAAAATGTGGCCAGGAGAGCATATTTTCAAAAAATGTGCAAGTTTTCAGAAGCATTTCATTTACCTGCATGATAACTGTACTAATAGTATTTTTAATTTTTATTTCCCGACTAGAATTTTTCATGCAAAAACATTTCCGATCTAACTGGGATTCCAATTCCGATGTAACGCAGAAACATATTTGGGATCCGATTGCTTTCCTGTGGGGAAATATCAAAATCTAGGAAAAATTTACTCAAATCAGGAAAATATCAAACTCTAATATTGAATTAAAATTGTTGAAGCTGTCCAAGGGACAAAAGTATGTAACAATCACCTCTGTTGAAGATGAGCAATATATTCGATTAAAAATTTGTGTTAGATTTTCCCAACAAGTTCCCAATAGTTTCCCACTTGGAAAGAACTTATGTTAAGTCACTAACTTGTAGATGGGCTATCCCAAAAAGTTCCCGATCAAATCACAAATGGGATAAGCTTTTTGGGTGTGCCACATGCATTTCCAATCGGGTCCCAATATGAGTATTGGAAAAATTTCTAGGCGGGCTCTTTACCATTTATTAAAAAACATGGCAATCCTCTTATGTTTAAAACATATTAACGATATATGAAACGTTTAGTTTTCATGTATTTTTTTTTTTAAAAATATATATGCTAGATTTTCGTAGGGTGCTAATGCCAAGTCGTCAGTAGATGTCTTTAAACAAAATCTGCTCAACATCTCCTGTCCTCCAATGACCTATGAGAAGCTAAGCTGATGAAACCATGCATTAAAAATGTTGCATATTTGCATTTTCTTCACATAGTTTTTTTATATTAAAAATTCATAAAAAAAATGGCCGAATGTTTATAAACTTTACTCAAAGTTTAAATTTATTGAAATTGGATAATATATGTAAAAGTTATGAAGTCGACAAAGATTTTCCTGTTTGAGGCAGTTTGACATCCTGACACCCTGTAGCTCAACGTTTGATTCAACAGGGTGGTCTAAATTTCAACAGCCTTAAAGCTTAAGTCCTCCTCTATGATTTTTACATACATCGTTTGGTAATCGTATGGCAAGTTTCAAAGATACAGATTTATTACCCTCTTTTCCAATTGGAACCACTGTGCAACGTTAAACAAAATCAGAATGAATAAAGTTAATCATGAAATAATTTAAATTGTTACTCATTCGCCACCCTGTAAAATTGAAATAAGAATCATCCAAATATATGTAAGTTTTATCTACAAATAAATTAATATATCAGCGAGGAAAATCTGAAAAGTTTTATTTAACATTTTACTCAGTCTTTGCAAATTAGTTTTATATTCTGGATATTAAAGAGCATCATTTATTTATTTATTTTGCGTAAAACGATATTTCTTACATTTAATAATTTATCGTTTAAATCCTTTTCTGTCCTTCATTTCAAGAACGTTACTTTTGCAAAATATTGCACCACATTTATTTATGATTTATTTTCCATTTCGGGGTTTGAAAAGTATGAATGAGTTTTTTTTCTTGTTCGCTTTATATTTGGTTATAACTTCAATTAAAAAGTAAACTAAACGAAATAAGTTACACAAACACACATACAGATATGTATTTAAAGCCGTGGCGGGCTTTCTTTCAATTTGGTGTGCACTCGTGCATATGCTGTTTTTTTTTACTTTAACACACGTACACTGTGTATGAGACTCACAGTCAATCTCTTTAGCCGCGAAGCACATACTCAAACACAGAAAAGGATAGTGCATGTTTGAACACCACTGATTTAAAATCACTTCACTTTAAAAACACACACACAAACAAATACACACAAAAACAGTAGTACATTATCAGAAAGTTGCCGATGGTGCCAAAGCCACATATTCCAGTTTAAAATACAAAATTATTTATACTTACGAGTATATACATTTAAACTGACACAAAAGCATCAATCACGGCCACACATATACACACGCACACACAACTGCGTACACTTACAAGTATACAACGTTTTCAATGTCATTCATAATTTATGCACATAAATTTGTATTTATTATGTAAAATGAACTACTACAACAACAACAAAAATATTTTACAACAAAAGTATCTCTGGCAATAGGCGGGTGGGTGGGTGGTTGAGCTGGGCTGGGTTGTCAGTTTAAAAATTATAAAAATAAAAGTTCTTTTTAACTTAAATATTAAATACAAACTCATCGTACACATACACACGTTAGCAAAAATTAAGAAAATTTATGTTTGTGTCATACAAAAAGAGTATTAACACACAAATACATACACACATAAATTCATCCTTGCATATATTTAAGAAGAAAAAAAAACAGCCAACATGTCAACTTACAACAGCTGCAGTAAACAACATTGAGCACAAGACAATGACAAGCAGCAGGAAGAAATTATATCTACATACAGGATATAAACACGATTTTTTTAAAGTAATCGTTAAAGAAAGAATTTATATGAAATTATGTTTGAAAAGAATTAAAAATATTTAAGTAAATGTTATAATTCCTTAAAAATATGCGAGAAGGTTCCACGTCAGTACTCATGTGTATCTCTCTTTATCATCACTTGCTAGGTGGTCTAGTTGCTTGTGATTGCAGTTTTTATTTGTACAAAATTTATGAGAAATTTTCAGAAGAGAATTGTATCACTAAATAAATATCTTTGTAATATTATCAGTACATCACACAGTGGGACAGAATCAAAATATTTGGATCATAAATGAGACATTTCTAAGCGGATACCTCTATCTGAATAAAATTTCGCACGGACAAAGCAGAGAAGTATTTCTATCTACGTTTTAAATGTGAGCCATTTTACTTGCTAAGGAGCGGAGGTATTAAGTCTCAAATTAGGGCACTTATGTAAAAATTTACTTCTTGCCAAGTTTTTTGCTGTATTATAGCACTTACTAAGATCTAAAAGATACATATTTGATTGCATACTTATCTTTTATATTTTGTGAGTTATACACCCCAGTAAAAAATGTTCATGTTTTTTGAAGCATTACGGCTATAAAGCGCATAATAATACGCTTTAAAAGATGAGCTTATTGCAAAGCACCGAATGTATGTGAGTGATTCCATGTAAAACGGCCCTATGCAAGGAAAACAAATTTCCTTATTTTTAATAAAAATCTCTGAAGTGATGCTTTTTAGAGCATGACAATTATAGAAAATATAAAAGGAGACATTATTAAATATTTTTAAGCAATTTGAGGCCCTTTTAAATGATCATCCACGAAACATTTTGTATGTTTAATATTTATTTCAGATTTTCTTTTCTTCCCTTTCTAATTATTAATAAAAACCCTTATCTCTGAAAATAATATTTTTTTTTCGCTTTTTATTGAGTTTAAAAAATGGAGTATTCTGATGTCTATAATAGAACGGATAGCAAATAATTATATGAGTTATAATTTTCTTATGATTTATTTTTATATTATTTATATTAATGAAATCAATAAAAAGTTTTATTTCTTCGAATTTTTTAAATTTTCGTATTAGGTCACACCCGTCGGTCACACCCATCACATTTTAAAAATAGTTTTTTGTTAAGGAAACTGATTTTTTGTCAAACAGTAAATACGTAATAAAGCTAAAAACACTTTGAACAGCTACACCAAAATTATTGTGTACGTTATAGTAAAAATTTTATAGAATTTATGCTAAAAGTCATAATTCTTTAAAACTAAGATTTTTAAGGTCACATCCGTCGCAGCTTTCTGATCACCATTTCGAGCAGGAATCTTTTTCTTGCAGTGTCCACCAGTTATTCAACGACTTTAAGCTTAATGGCCTTGCGAGTCGCAACCTTTTTTTAAGTAAAAAATTTTATATTCTTATACCCTAATTCATAAAAAATTTTTCTGACTTATAACAGATTAATAAAACAAATTTTCATACAAAAATTCGTTTAATAAGTCTCTTATTAATCAAAAAAATTTTGTGAATTAGGTTGTTAATATATAAGAAAAAATATGTGTAAAGTGGTCACACCCGGCTAAATGGAATTACTCATATGAATGAAACTATACAAAAAAACTAATTTTTAACTGGTGATACATTGCAGGTTTTTAAGCGAGAAAGTTCCATATACTTACAGTTTTCGTGCTGAAAATGGTGATGATTATCAGCGCTTCAAAAAGCGCAAAGCGCCAAGCCGGGAACTTGCCATACAAACCTGCTGATATCAGCAGCGATATCAGCAGGTTTGTAAGCACTACTTTTATTCTCTCATAGTAAAAACCTGGTTTATTTGAAGCAATTTTTTACTGGGCCATTTCAAAAATGAAATTTCTCAATTTTTCTAAATTTTGGTCCAGTATTTTTCTGATATCGGATCCAAATATCATACGATATATAAAATATTTTCTTCGTTCACTTAAAAAATTACATTTCAAGGATACCCCTCTTACCAAATTACTACTAAAATAGTAAAGAAGCGACTAGACTTGACGTGACCAGACATGAGCTTAGATTTAACTATAACTTAGAATATTCCGTGGCATTACATATTTAAAATAAAATTTTAGATTTTTTAGCTTAAAGTTTTGTCACCTATTTTCTTTAATCTAGTCTTGAAGCTATTCAATCAGTTAGTTTCAGTTCTGGTTTATGGTTTTGTCTTAAATCGAATCTATCAAATTTCTATTTAAGAGAACACTCATTTATTTTATTTCCTTTTTGTTCAACATTTAGCTTTTTATCCAATAAATAAATGTTTTTTTCTTGTTCCGTCCATTAAGAGGGTTAGACCAACAAAGTCATTGATCAAATTGTGTTTATATGGAGACTTGTTTTCAACAAGCTTTAGTCATTCACTTTAAGTGTGAGAGATGGATGGAGTAAAGGATGGTAATTTAATAGATAAAAATGGACATCATTGAAAATTTATTAGGGTTTCTTCGCTTTTAAGGGTCTTTGAAAAAATCAATTTAAATACTAATATAAAATAATCAGAAAGCCAGAAGAGTGATAAACTGTCGAAATTGATTAAAGGATAAGTTAGTACGTATGAGTAATATTATTTAGCAAAAAAAAAATATTACTCATACGTGTGTTGTTACTAGCAATCTTTTCACTTAATTTCTTTAATTTATATTTTTTCCATTATTAACACACAAGAATATATGCAGATTATCACAAAAAGTCTTTTCAAAAAGTAACAAAAGCTGTCAATTTCCAAAAGTACAATTGTCAGTACAAGTGCCGGAATCTTTATAAAGTAAATTAAAAATATACATAAGTATATAATAATGAAATTTTATTTGTATTACTAATAAAAGAATTTAAAAAAGAGGGCTAATGTAAGGAATTTAACTAATGCCAATCAGTATGGCAAGTAACGCGATCTTGAGAATCATAAGAGGTACAATGAGTACATCAGGTACAATGAGTACAATGTACATTCATATTTTTGGTGTACTTATGCAGAATCTAGAAATATGTATAAAAACCTTTAAAGCTGTTTTAGTTTTACAACAGTTATATATATATTAACTCCTTTTGTTCCTATAAGGAGCATAGGTCCTCAACGATTGACTTCCCTTGTTATTTATCTGCTGTTGTCGACGCCAGGTATGGCTTGGTCGACCCTTAATGCGGCTACCATGCGGATTCCAGTCTAGTGCTATACGGGTGATGTCGGTTTGAGACTTTGTCAGAGAGTGTCCTATCCACCGCCATTTGCAGTTCTTGATTTCGAGCTCGATTGTAGTCTGTCTGGTTTCGCGCCATAGACAATCGGTGCTAGTGGTATTTGGCCAGAATATGTGAAGTATTCGGCGGAGGCAACGGTTTACAAATACCTGGAGCTGCATTGCATGACTCGCAGCCATAAAGCCCAACAGACTTAATGCAGCTGTTAAAAATGGAAATTTTTGTGCGCTTTGATATAACATTGGACTTCCAGACGTTACTGAGTCGTCCGTATGCTTGTCTGGCCTTATTAATACGGCTTGTGGCGTCCTCTTTGCATCTTCCAGTTATTGCTATAATGCTGCCAAGGTAGCAGAAAGATTGGACGTCTTCTATTTGCTGGTGCTGTAACATGAGATATTGGGCGTTTGATGTATTAACTAGCAAGGCTTTAGTTTTTTGTATATTTATTTTAAGGCCACACTTCATAGCTTCAGCTTCAATATTTTCCAGTTTGGACTGCATATCTTCGAACTTGTGAGCTAGCAAGCATATATCGTCTGCATAGTCCAAGTCCTCCAAACTTCCATTTAAATACCAGGTGATGCTTCTGGGCTTTGTTGACACTTTGGTCATAATACTAGCAATAACGACGTTGACTAGCATCGGAGACAATGATCAATCTTGGCGAATACCTACACTGTCGCTTATTGGAGAGCTAACAGTGCCCTCGTGCAGGATGCTGCATTTAGCGTTTTTGTCGAGGGCCTTGACGAGAGATATAATTGTTTCTGATACGCGCTTGCATCGTAGTGCATTCCATATTGATAAGTGGTGAAGAGTGTCGAATGCTTTTTCATACTGCATACGGCATACTGGATGTAAAACTTTTACGCACCAATTTCTTTGTAATTTTATACAAGTCACGGCTTCTGTGAGTCTCGGATGCAGATTGGGCCTCACTTGCAAGGTTTTCCGACCACCGACGTTTGTCGCGCATAGCACTCCGTTTCACTTCCTTCTCTTTGCGGGTGTATCCATCTTGTAATATATTTTTTTCACTTCGCTTTTTTGCTTAATTTAGATCCCATGTCTCGTTCCGGGATTCGGTATCCGATATGATTTTTTGCAGCATTAATGAAGGAGTTTTTGATACTGGGCCACTCCGCTGTTACTGTGTCAAGAGAGGATCGAATGCCGTTAATAAATGTCCTGTGATGTCTTGGGTTATACAGTTTTTGGTGTTCAAACTTTCTTTCTTGTGTGCTTTGTTTTTTTATTGCAGCTACTTTTAATCTTATTGCGCCAATGATCATTTGGTGATCACTGTGAAAGTCCACTCCTCTCATTTTTCGTACACCTAATAAGCAATTACGCCACGTTTTACTGATGGTAATATGGTCTATTTGGTTTTGTGTATCGTGGTCTAGTGATACCCACGTAATTTTGTGTACCAGTTTGTGCTGGAATAGTGTTCCCCCAATGACGAGATTGTTGGCCATGCACATTTCTGTAAAAAGTTCGCCATTTTCAGACATTCTCCCCAGTTACAACAGTTACAAGACCACAAATATTTTCTTTAAGTTTTGTCCACTGTAGCTTCGTCAGTGCTTCATATGAATATCTATGCAAACTATATCCCAAAAACATATCCCCTTATTTAAAACTGTGAAAACGTAGACAGTGTTTACTTCACTTACTTTACTGTCGCAATGGTATTAAAATGAAAAATTTATTAAAATATTTTGACTCAGTTTACAATATTTTCCACTGGTCCTTTAGCATCGTAATGAATTTTTTCTGAGCAAACCTAGACATCCATAGAACGTGCGCTGCTGTCTTAAGCTCCTACCAGGCACAGTCTATAAACATCATCTTTTCTCTTAGCCAAATAATATCAAAGGTTTCGATGGGCAGAGAGTGCTGAGAGCACATTGATTACAAAGCAAAATGATGCCTAAAGTCTTGGGCTCGAGAATAGTTTCAGGCAAGCTATCAACATTATGAATTGTTCTAATGCACATTGGTGTGTGATTGTGCCAATTGTTGTTCGATTGCTAAAGTCATGCAGGCATAGAATTGATCACCAGGGCTGGGACTTCCATGCAACTAAAAATAGATTTTAAGCGCTTAATATGCGCAAAAATCTGCATTTACCTACGAACAATGCTGCAAAACTAAAATAATATGAAAATATATATTTGTTTTTCATTTTAATTATTATTAGAGAAAAGCACATAAAACAAACATAATTGGGTCTACTATTTAATACAACCGAACTTTTGTTGCGTTGCCAGTCAGCAAATGAAAATTATTGGCTGCCAGAAACGCACTAAATAGGAACTAAAATTGACAGCTCTCATATGCCGGTTGCCTTCACCGTATCATTTTCAGGAACTGTCAACGCAACTGGGGCTCACTCAGTTGCCATCCATAATCGGCCTATTAAATTTTTTTCCCAAAAATTGTGAAATATGCATTAAAAAAACTGTATAACTCCAAAAATATTAATTTATTGCCAAAATATGCACTTAACACCAAAGTATGCAAAAATATGCAACTACTAATCGATGCCAACTACTTAAAATTTGATGATTCGCATAAATAATTAGTCAATACCCCTTTATCTATCACCACAAAAATTATGCATTTCCATGAAAATCCGAGCCCTGCTGATCACTAAGCAGTACCTTCTGCCTTAGATACTGATCAATGCTTATGCACTTCACAGCGCTCTACTTCATCGGTAATTTAATCAAAATCGCCGGCGAAGTAAAACAATTAATAAAATGAATACACATACACATTAAGAAAATTAATGCGTCTATTAAACACCAGAGGAGCTACAACATTGCTGTAAAATTAACTAGATGCGAAATAGCAGAGTTGTAAAAGAATTGAGCTTTCTTTCACATTTTCACCACCTATCTTCTCCACACTATTCCATTTTCCAAAGAAGGTAACACATTAAATAGCTAAGTACTAGGCATTAGTTGCAAAAACTAAATATCACAGGTCCTTAATATGGCTTAATTTTTCTTTTCATGGGTGACTTTTTAATCCGACGTAAAATTTTGCTCGCCACTTATGCCGTCTCGGATCCTTCCCCCCAATGATAATTTTTGTTTCAAATGGCAAAAGCCCTTCTAAACTTGTTTATGTCTAGCTTTTAGTATACTCACTGTTATGCCACGCCCCAGAGGTAAGCATTTTTTTACATACAATAACTTCCAATTTATTTTCTCAAAATTCATGCTGATGTCCATGCTAGTTTCATCAAATATAAACAAAATAAATAATATTTCTTTAGCTCTATTCGAGAACTTTTGATAAACCACATATCGCTCATTTATTTTAATAGTGTCATAACTTAAAAATCGTGATTTTTGAGCTAATAACGCAGAATTATAAATTAAAGCATTTTTATTATTGTGGAAAATTTTGGTAAAAATATATTGTAAGCTTACATATTTAGCGAAGAATGTATGTACTTTTATTTTTCCACTAAGTTGTATGTAAAATGAAAACTTTATAGTCGTTTTTTGCAAAACTAGTTTTTTTAGTTATGGCACTACTGAAGTAAATGCTGGATGTGTTCTTCCTTTATCCAACTAGAAAAGGTCAGCTAAATGTCGATATTTTCTTAGTGGTAAAACTTTTACGGCCACATTGAGTGATTTGGATTTGCTTTGAATTTCTCCGTTTTGCTGTTTTACTTTCTCGACTGTTGTTTGTTAGAAAAGATGAAGCGTTTTATTTGACAGCTAACGAGTAAAAAGCCTTAAATGAAATACTAAAGACAAGATAAAACTAAAATAAAACATTCATCTTACTTAGACAAAAGAAAAAGAAAATAAATTATGCACAAAATAAAAAGAAATAGCAGCAAGTCAAACAGGATAAAATAGAGCAGACATCTTTAAGCTTTTTATAGTGAGAAACAAATTAATCTTTTAGTAAAAGTGTTTTTAGTTTGTTAAAGCATTAATGGGAACATATTTCATCACAAATTCTAATATAGATAATTACAATATAATAATTGCTAGCAAACGCACTCATAGAACCAATTTATAAATTATTCAGAAACATATGTAAATAAATTCAGTAAAGTGCTACTTTGGCTCGCAAACAATTGCTTCCGTACTAATACTCATACATATTATATCCCTTTTCGTTTTTTGCCTTTTTTCTTTTTTTTCAAATTTTTAGGTTTTGTGTTTTTGTTTAATTTTAGTTTTTAAGCTTTTTTTTTAAATTTGTTGGAACTTTCTTAGGAACTCTGATGATTCTCAGAAGCACATCATAAGTTTTTTATACTTGCTGAGTATTAATTACGTAAATTCCTATATAAGTGTAAGTTTTCATTAGAAAATATCAATAATGATCGATTTTATATCATTAATAGACCAATTCAGTATCTAGATAAAACGTTACGTCTATAGACGGAAAGCAGTCACTAAAGCAATTCAGTAAATCGTTATTATTTTTTCGTTTTAGTTTCGAGGCTCTTGTCTTGCCTACAAGAAATTGGAAATAAGGTACTGCCAAGTCAAAAACCATAATAGTTTACAAAATTATTTGTCCTGTATTATTTGTTCAACTTATAATTATTCTAATGTGGCAATTCAAACATAAATTTTATTGGACGCAATAATTGTTCAATTTCAGAGACAGAAATTAGTCGGAAAACGTGTAAAACCGACATAGTGAATTGGACTATAAGAAACAATTTATAGCCCAATTCAGTATATCAATAAAATGTTACGTCTATAGACGGAAATCACTCACTAATGCGTTGCAGTAAATCGTTATTATTTTTTCGTTTGAGTTTCCAGGTTCTCGCTTTGGCTACAAGAAATAGCAAATAAGATACTGCCAAATCAAAAACCATAATAGTTTTAGCAATTAGTTGGCCTATATTTTTTTTTTCAACTTATAATTATTCTAATGTGGCAATTCAAATAATTATTTTATTGGACGCAATAATTTTTCATTTTCAAAGACAACGACCTAAATATGTTTTAAACTATTTAGCGAATACAAAACAAAGAAATCAAATAGAAATTAGTCGGAAAACGTGCAAAACCGACATAGTGAATTGGGCTATTAATATGCATAAAACACCACGTAGCACAGTTTTTCCACTTGTTTTCAAATAAGTATTCCATAAAAATTAAAATTATTAAAATCTGAATAAAGTGTTGAAAACTACACATAATTTTGGTAATTTTGATATGTGATTTGTCGACCTTTCTTTTTCAAACGAGTAAAATAATGGACTTATAAGTCACAAAAAACAGTTTTGTCCTATTCGGTGTGGGTTCAGCCTAAATAAGATGTAACTTTCTCATATTTTGTCCAATATAACCAATTTTATGCTTGCTATATTTGGAACAAAATTTCCTTAAGATGTGCGTCTAAAAAAAATGTTAAAAATTTTATTTTGCCTGGAGCTACTTAAAATGGTAAATTTTGAAAAAAAAAACGTAGAAAATATTATTTTTTTTTTCAAATCTAAAGACCTGCAACTCAGTGAATTTTGATCCAATCAACACATTTTGAATGTGCCCTGGAAGAGGAAAAACATGTATATTTATTTATTTATTTATTTATTTGAATTTAGTCAATGTTTATAAATAATCCTTACACACCAATAATAAGATACTTGTAATTATATTGAATTTATAAATTCAGAAAAGCAACGATTTTATGCTTTATAACATTAGAATTTAAAGAAAAATCAACAAATTCAGATAAATAATTATATTGATGGCATAACCTCGTAAAACGATCATCTATAGCGTAATTAGATCTACAAAAGTTAATAGCAAGACGACTAGAATGACGTGTACTACGACAAGGTATACTAAATTTCACAGAGTTTTACAGAAATTCAGAGCAAATATTACCATTGATAAGGTTTATCATAAAAGACACATTTAACATTGTACGGCGACTATTGAGAGTAGACAGTTTTATTAATGCTAATCTACTGTAGAGCACCTCCTCTGTTTATGCCCCGCCCTTTCCGATCAAAGGGTGGTTTCACTGGGCAGCCCGCTGCTTCAGGATCTAGCAGCCTTATCAAACTGCGACATCAGATGGATAAACTCTTTCATTCGATCGTCGGGTTGGTTCAACGCTGATCCGAATAGGGAAACGTAGTAAGGGGCTGTCTTTTTTTTTAATCTTTAAAACTGGCAACCTGCACAACGTAACCTAACCTAAATCTACTGGTATAGTAAGGCATATTTGTTAAGGAGCTTCATCGAAGGCCACGTAATCAGAATAACAATAACTGTTTTTGCACAGATTATTGATCCATATTCTAAAATAGGCCTATGCAACAGTTGCTTAACTTAAGTAAACAGTACTCAACATATTTGAAAATAGCTTTATAAACTACAAAAAACACGTTTTTTACGAATATCTCGAAAACGCTTCTTGGAAAAAATAAATTACTGTCACATTCGTGTTCACCGACCCCAAATTCCCTTTAAAAACATTTCATTCTTGTGAGCCAGTGTAATTTATGCATTTTTATTTTTAACCGATTAAACCAAAACCTCATTTAATTAATCGAGTGATTAGCCGATTAAAGCCTGGTATTGTGCTCTACATTTCACGTGAAATGCTGTCAAAATACATACAAAAAAAATTGGAATGAATTGTTCATGAAAAAATTTTGCATAAGTAGTACTCTGTTTTTCTCAAGGAAAACATATGAAATGTACCTGCAACGTTTTAAGTTTTCATGCAAAACAATCAGCCATTTCACAGAATACCATTCCGATCGGTGATGGTTTCAATTCCGTTAATTACTTCTTCAGAAAACGTAAAACGGAAATTAAATTTTCTTCGTAATCAAACCACTTTCAAATTTTAAAGTGGAATTGAAAAACACTATTCTAAGGACTGCATTTGCAGTAAATATTAAAAAGTGTGCATACTTTTAGGAGCGTCAAATAAATATTTGGAGATGAGCTTTTCACGTTAATAAAAAGCTGAATGTTAGCTTTGCGTCTAAAAAGAAGAGTAAACAAACGCCTCAAGGTATAAAAAGTTGATCATTGTAAAAACGAAATACAAAACAAACGGAATCTAAAGCACTAAAAATGTACATTTTCGGAATGACAACTACGGAATCAAAACCAATCTGAATGGAATTTGTGATACGGCTGAATATGAGTGGCATTTGTTTCGCATGCAATTTACAACAAACTTATTGAGATTGCCAAGTGCCGGGAGCAAGCGCTGTTTATGACAAATCACACTTTAATACATCTTAATGTTAATGTTTTTTCTAAGTTTCGATAAGCACGATGCATATTCATATGATAATAATGTAATTAAAATAATACTTTAAAGTTTTAAGTTCTCTTTTTTTTTAAATAGGTATATTAGTAACTATTGTAATGTGAAAAATGAAGTCTCAATAAAACAACAAGCAACAACAAACACATTGAGTATTTTACAACCGTAAGAAATTGTAGCAGAGTTTAAGGGTTGGTTAATATTGGGTACCAGGGATGTACCATTTTTGGTACAATTCGGATTTTAAAAGTACAATGGTACACCAATGGCTTTTTTAATACAATTATTAATGTTTCTATTTTTTTAGAAAACCTCCTTATTGCAGTACTTTTATTTCGAAAAATATTTTATCCTTTTCATCAGCTCTTACATACTTTTTATCTGAGTAACTTTTATCTGAATTAAATTTTAACTTTGCGAAGTATTGAAAACAAAGTTTGGCTTAAAAGTTGTCAAATAAGGTCAGCTTGCAAAATTTCTTTACAATTTCAAGCTCTTAGTGATCGTGATACATATTAGAGTCTGCAAAAAACGAATTTTTATAAATTTATTTGCAATGTAGTAAAGGTAATTTTTTCGGAACTTTATTGAAACTATGTATGTACCGTTCTACCTTCCAACAGCTAGTATGTGAGCTATCTTAGATTATAAATTGCAGTAGCTAAATCAGACTTAAGCACAGTTTCCCTTTAGCCACAAATATATGTACAGAAAAGTAAGGTATATTCTGTACTTAAAAAATGTTTCTGGTTAAAAAAATCTGTTTTGGTACAATTATGCCCAAAAAAGTACAATTTTATATTACAATTGGTGCAAATTTAAAAACTCATTTGCCATCCCTGTTGGGTGCATGTAAAATGTTCCGTACGAGAGAGCAATAATACTGTTAAAGTGCTTAATAAAACTTTTTAATATGCTGTTAAATAGAAGTAAAAGTTCTGTGATTTTCTTGAACATGCGCAGATGACGATTTTTGTCAATTTTTAGTTATTCATGCCAAAGTACATTATTTTATATGCCTTATTATATGGACCAAAAATTTCGGCATTTCGAATTTTTTTTCTAAAAACAACGTAACTTCAACGTAAATCCATTCAAATATTTTGCAATTGTAATGAAATAAAACGACTTACAATTGCGTGCAGGCAATTTAATGTCGTTGAAAAAAATATATAGCCACATGCGTTGTTACTTTTGAACACATTTCCGAAATATTTTTTGATTATTGTTCAGCTAATATAAACTTATAGGTAGTTACTTGTGTACAAGCATTTTTCAGGTAAAAAATCTTGTGTGCTTGAATTAGTTCAATGTAAATAGCTGCTAAAGACACAAGCTTTCTTCTGCACACACTGTTAGAGTCCTTGCCAAATGGTTTTTTTTTTAGTTATTCTCTAGGATCTTACCCTTAGGGAATTTCTTGCCTGAAATGTTTACACAAACTTCTTAACACATATGTTTACATGACTATTTAACAAAAAGTTTGACAAAAAAGCACATAGAGTCCTTATTATTAAATTTAAGTATTTCGGCTATCCTGATAAAATTGGTTTTTATACATACGAACTTATTCCAGAAGACCACAGAGTTAACTATAATTAAGTGATTGTTATGTAAGTGATTGTTGATTATAGTGTTTAATAGAATCTTTTTCATTCTTCGAAATATGTATTTGCATACAAGGACGACTTTTGCGAGTAAGTAATTTTATTAAATCAAGTCTGCTAGTATGAGAAGGAACATTTGTTAAATAATTTGATGACAGAACATGCAAATGAAACAACAAGAATTGGTTTCTTACATATTCAACACAAAGATAATTAATGTAGTAATAAGGATTGTTAAATTTTCTAGAATAGATCTTACTAGTGGCACTAGCCCTGCTTCGTAATATATGGGGCAGAAAATTATTTATGCCAACGTCTTATAAAAGCAAGCCCTGTTTACAGTAAAAGTGGTGTAAATCCAATATTACAAAACGAATCGAGCAAAAAAATTCCTTGGATTTAAACTTTTTATTTGATATTTTTCTCATCTAAGCACTTTTTCACACTTTCCTATTTTTTATTAACTTTTTTTACTCATTTTTACTAAATTATTATGTTCCACCTGAAGGATATTGATATTAAATTTAATTCATTTTCTGCAAACCAAAGTGTGAGTGGTAACAAAAATGTATGTGCTATCATTTCCTATTTTTTTTTTTTGAGAGCATTTCTTATGTTGTGTCATTAATATCGCCATAAACTTACAAAGAATACGGCAATTAAATGTCAACACAATTAGTATCTGTGGCAGCATTATTATCAGCTGCTTACTTGAGTTGGTGTTTATGTGTTTGCGTTTTGTTGAGTGGCTATAAAAATTATATAAATCGTTGTCAAATTAATAGCTTTTGTGATAAATTTCTAATACAATTTATTCAGTTAAGTTTATGGTCTATAAAAAATGTTATTTATTTATCGTTTTATATACGCCACTAAGCTATAAAGATATGACTGGACTTTTATTACAGCTTATGTATTGAATTATTTACCTGTGTGTAAGTAAGAGTGTTAATAATTGCATGAAATATTAATCATACGCCCAGACGTCTGAAAATCGTATGGCAGAGGAATTAAATCAAAACGAAAGCTGGGACAACAGCTCACATTTGTGGGTTCTTGCAAATAACGGCTTTGGCTTAAAATTTGCAACTGGAATAAATAACATTAAAAAAAATTGATTAAATACATTAGACGCAAATTGGCAGAAAACTTCGAATATTCTATGGTACTATTTTGTTTTTGCTTTTGCTTCTATGTATCAAAGAATCCATTTACTTCGTGTGATTTGCTTTTTCAGAGTTTCCTGCGGTTAATTTGTATCATGGCTATCATTATCTATCTATATCGACTCCTTATTCAAAGCTAGACATCTTATCCACCTACAACTGATTTATAAATAAATCTGTGGCTCATTTGATACATAACATTTATATACATATCTAAGTTTTTGTGAAAATTAAGCCACCCAGAACCGTATCAAACGTTTGTCAATCATTTAATAAAGCTTAGTTTTTCTTATTGTGATTTATGTGGAAAATAAAACCGAAAATAATTGTCTGCTTTTAAAAAAACTAAATGTTTGCAATCACTCTATCAAGTCACCACAGACAAACATAAGACACTTGAGATATAGTCCATTGACTGGAAAAACAAAATCCAAATGATAACAAAAATTAAACTATTGGAAAATATTAAGTACTTAAATATTAATTATTTAGAAAGCCATAAGATTTCCAGAGAAAACTAGCACACAAATGGTACAATACTACAAAAAAAAGCAGTAATTTTTCACAGGACTCGAAACGAAGGGACTATATTTTTCATTTTGAAAACAAAGTGGTAACTATATATTTGTTATTATTCAAGCTATTATTTGCTTTTCTTATAAATGAAAATCTCTGGTTGAGCTTAAAAACAAATAATAACACACATATAAACAAAAACTTATATAGGATATATAAAGCAAAAAAAATATAATACATATAGAAAAAATCTCAGATTTAAGTTAAAACAAACAAATTCATAAAGAAAATAAGTACATACACACCAACCCAGTAAAATATGTACATCATACACAAAGTGATTAAGTCATTTGTTGTTAAAGTTGCACAGAGTTTTTATTAGTAGGAAAAAAATTGTGTGTATAAAATTGCACAGTGGTATTTTCTTGACAAAAAAAACTATTTTTCGACTATAACTTTTCAAAAATCTAATGATGCAGTTCTATAGAGAACTGTTTCACTAAGAAAATTCCAAAATTGGTTATTGTAAAAAGCCACATTTTGTGCTAGAAAAATACTAGTGAAGTTACAAAAATATTTTACCACAAATACTCCGTCCAAATGAAATGTGAGAGTGTATTTTTTGAGTTAACGCCAAAAAAAAATCCTGCGCATTTCTGCGATCGCTGAACAAACTTATAAATTTTCTAAAAAAAGGTCACGAATATTCCCAGTACAGGTTTGTAATAAAATCTGTTACATACTTTTAGGCTCATACTTTACAAACCCTGTTTCAGCAGAAGCATGTTACTTTTGTAAAGCAAAATCTTCCGAAAAGAACGACTTGGACACAATTTCAAATAAAAAAAAATTGATAATGAGGCTTGTAAATTAGGAATTTCGTCATAACATGTTCGAATAAATTTAATGGAATGCATATTTCATGGTTGTCTGCGATCGATACAAAAAATAAAATTCCAAAACAAGAAAACAAGCTTGGAATTCAGACGGCATTAAAAGAACGCATGAACTTGTGAAATGATTCTGTACAACAAGAATCTGGGTCTTCGAACGATGGCACTACCTCAAGACGTTTCTTTCCAACCCTGCACTTATTGTTGGGCGTGGCCAATTTTGATGAAATTGAATTTTTTTCTTAACTTAATCAATATAATGCTCGGTGCAAATCTTCATTAATCTAGAAACACTCCTTATATTTTTTGCACAAAAATGTATGAAACCATCCCTCTGTGCAACGGTCAGCTTTAAGTTGGTATGTGTGTTTGTATTTGTATGTATAACATAAATCTTTAATAAAAGTCAGTAGTGGCAAAAATTTTATAAAGAACAAAACTACCCAGTGAACATTTTTTGCTGACATATCTAACGTTAGAGCAATCTGAAATTTAAGTACACAATAATCGGGATATAAAAAATTTTGTGTACAAATAACAAGGTAATCGTAGTAGAATTTTCCCTTTTTATAAAGATAATTTTTTTTATTAGGAAAAAGTTTGTTTTTCACTTACAATAATAATTTTTTTTTATTGCTATTCGATAGAGAAAACATCAAACCAAATCACAGTGTAATTTGCCTATCTATAAACCTAACGAAACACAGTAGCTGCAATTGGGAAAAAGCGTAATAAATCTGTATTGTTGGAACTTGCAATTCGATTACAATATAATATATGCAAAAGTCATAAAGGAGGACATAAGCTTTAAGAAAATTGAAATTTAGACTACCCTGTTGAAATGCATGTTAAGCTACAGGGTGTTTATTTTGACAACCTCGGGCATGAAAAACCCCTATTGGGTTCATAACTTTTACAATTGTTATTCAATTTTAATGTGTTCAATCCTAATGTAAAGTTTATAAATAGATAACGTAAAAGCAGTTTTTTCCATTAAGATATCTTTTCAAAAATATTTGGCTTTGAATTTCAAAATTTTGGTTTGTGGCCTCTACTTTGTTCCCTATTTCGTAAATATCTGCGGTAATAGCTTAGCCAAAATTTTCAGAAAAATATTTTAAGATTTTTAACACATCTCTTGACAATATGCAGTAAAAATTTATTAACTATCTCAGTTCATGCAGTCGTGAAAAAGATTCGAAGTCGGACTTTGAAATGATAGTGAAAAATTACTAAATATTGATACATATAACACTGTGTTCGTACTTTGAAGTTTTTTTTAGATAAAGGTTCTGATAGCTGATCTTATATTATTTTGGACCAGTGAATCGATTGGCATTCACCGTTTTTTCAGAGTGGCTCGAGCTTTCGAGATATTTCTACTCTTATTTTTTTCTTTGGATAGCCTATTGTCCGTTAAAAATCGATCTTATATGGAAATTATGTGAACAGAAAACGGTTATATATTTATGTTTATATTATATAAGATACAATAAAATAATTTAAAATCCATTTTATTATTTTTAAACTTTTTGAAATGTTATTTTTTTTATAAATTTTGACTACTTTTTTCTTACTACTGAAGGTTTTGCTCCTAATCATGTTAATTGCACAATACATTGTCACCGCTTGCTCAAATACCAGATACTTCAACTTTTTCCTTTCCTTTACTTTCCTGATTTTTATTCGAGTATTTCATGTTCGAATATTTTATATTCGAATATCATGTTCGAATATTTTATATATCGAAAGCAACAACGATATGTTTTATCATTATCTTAATTTTGAGTAAAAATTTCTCTAATAAATCTCTAGTTTTCTTGAATAATCGCGTATGTCTAAAAACCAATTTTTTCATAAGAGCCGAACTACTTCATTTTTAATACTACGAACTGTGTGTGATTTTTATCAACATTTTTTTGGGCAGTCACACAAACGTATGTGGTAAGAAGTTTGAGTAAAAATTTCAGGCTAAAATTCCCTAAGGGTAAGATCCTAGAAAATAATTAAAAAAACGAATTTGCCAAGGAAACTAAAAGTGTATGCAGAAAAAGCTTATGTCGATAATAGTTGTTTATATTGAACTACTTCAAGCACACAAAATGTTTTTACCTAAAAAATGCTTGTGCACCAGTCACTATAAGTTTTTATTAACTGAACAATAACCAAAATATATTCCGTAAATGTAATGAAAAGTAGCAACGCATATGGCTATGTGTTTTTTTCAACGGCAATAAATTGCCAGCATGCAATTGTGAGTCGATTTAGTTCATTAGAGCTGAAAAATATTTGAATGAGTTAAGAAGTTACGTTGGTTTTAGAAAAAAAAAAGTTCGCAAAGGGTCCATGTTATTGGCGAAATTTTTGGTCCATGTAAAAGAGCGTATAAAATAATGTAATTTGGCATCAATAACTCAAAATCGGAAAAAATGGACATCAGCGCCCCAGCAAAAGAATTGCTTCCAATAAAGCAGTTTTTTTCTGTGAGAGAATAAAAGTAGTGCTTACAAACTTGCTGATATAGCCGCTGATTTTTGTACGGCGAGTTCCCGGTTTGGAGTATACTACATTTTTGATACAAAAAGCGATTTTTCAAGCGGTGAAAATCATCACCATTTTCAGCACTAAAACTGTCAGTATATGGAACTTTCTCGCTTAAGAACCTGCGTTGTATCAGCAGTGAAAAATCTGCTTTTTTGTATAGTGTTTTTCATATACATTCTTTGCTCTGCAATAAGCTCTTCTTTTAAAGCGTATTGTTATGCGCTTTATTGCGTTAGTGCTTCAAAAAACATGCAAATTTTTTACTGGGGCGCTTATTCAGGAAACCACATTTTTATTCGTGCACTTTTTTTTAATATAGGAACCAAACATTTTTTACTGTTTTCAGAATAACTTACAGGGACTCCAATTTGTTTTTCTAAAAATATCTGGCAAAGTTGCAGCTACGATAAAGTCAAGCAAATTTTGCGAACATATCAATATAATTTGAATGTAAATAGGCACCCTAAATAGCCCATAAAAACTATTTTGTACCTTAAAAATGTTCGTTTTTCACCAGTTAGACTAAATGTTATTGCATGCTTTTACTTACTTTGTTATTAAAACTTTTCTTATGTTGCTGATTTTAGTATTTACTACTTTTTATTGTTTATTTTGCCAAGTATTGTTGGTGAAAAATTTAGAGTCCCTGTAAGTTATGCTGAAAAAAGTGAGTAAAATAATTTTTTCCAATATTTTTCCAAAAAAGAATAGGAATAAATTATTAATTTTTATTGGCTCAAAATGGTAATGAAAGACAACATTACGTAACAGAGTAGTGTGCACTTGAGTATACAATTTTCAAAAAAAAAAATAAAAAAAATAAAAAACAAGCATTTTTAAGGTAAAAAGTGGCCTGTATAAACTACTAGTGTGCCTAGACACGTTCAAATTATATTAATATGTTCACAAAAGTTGTTCAGCTCTACTGTAACTACAACTTTGCTAAATATTATTAATGAAAAAGTGCGAGTCCCTGCAAGTTATTTAAAAAAAAAAAAATTTTTTCTTTTTTTTCTAAAAAAGTGCACGAAGAAATTATTTCTTGGCATAAAATGTTAGAAAAATCTATTAAGCGGAATTCTATTTGCATTATTGCCATATATAGCTAAGCGTTACCATTAAGTTTTAATTAACTGTTGGCCAAATACTGATGACACCCTTTTTTCTAGGACCCATTGATTTTCGAAAAAAAAAAATTTTCACCAACTTCTCGAAACTGAGTATAGGGTTTTACTACCCTAGAGCGAAAAGAACCAGTCACAAGACAGGCCACGGGACTGGTTCCCAAGGATTAGAAACTGGTTCGATTTCCGGATCTTTATATGACAGGGACCGGTAACTTTTACAAGACGTTGTCATTGGAGGAGGTCAATTGACATAATTAAGATACTCAGCGATAGGTTCTGGACCCAAACTTAAGCTTCCTATACTAGTTAAATTATTGTACTTTAAAAATATATTTTCAATTTGAAAAAAATCTGCTTGTACAATAAATGTATTTTGCTAAAATTTTTATTCTGGTTTTCTGATATTTTGTGTTATAATTTTTTTCCACCGATCACAACTCGGGAACATTTCGTGACATTCCCATTTTCACCAGTCATAGGACAAGTAAGTTTAAGACAATTGGTACAACATTACCCGCATGGTACCCTGTGATAGTACAATCGAACCTGTACTGTCCAGTCCGTGTGTTTTTCTAAAAGTCTTCATTTGTTCAATATTATTTGAAAGTAGAGTAAGCCTACTTTTTCTTCATGAAAGGTTTGTTAAGAATTATTTTAAAAGAAACAAAGTTTAAATATTTCCATATGAACCCAAGTCAAAATTGAAAAAGTGGTCATAACTTTTTATTTCGTCCTGCGATCCTTATAATTTTTTGTTTTTAGAGAGAAGATGTATAGTGCTTTCAAACGCTATTACTAATTTTTTGTGGTGTATTTTTTCGAAATAATAATTCCCAGAACAAGCGTGAAAGGAAATACAACACTCAATACATACACAAAAAGATTAAAAAATAGAAAAATATAGTTATATTTCAGCATCTATTGAATGAGGCGAAAACTATAATATGAAGCTTACCTTCTCATATTTGTATTAGTTATATTGGTAAACAAAAATATATACTTTTAACCTGAAAATCACTCATATATGCGTTACATATCAATGTATTTATAGATAAATGTATTTTAATATATTGTGCGAATTTAGGTGTTCCTGTAAAGTAATTAACGAACATCTTTCAGATCTCAAAAACCTTTTGGAGTATCTTGGTTTTTGAAAGGTTGAATGAAATACTTCATATAATTCTTACTATTTACAAGTTCCTTACAGCTATCATATAGAGGTCGTTTAGACTGTTTCAAGCTATTCTTCCGTGTATCTGTCGTAAGGTTATATAAGATTCGGTTTAACCGAAAACAGCCGTCCTTAACATGTTTTTTTTGAACTTTTTACTGCCTCGAATACAAACATACCAACCCTTCGTTTTATTTCACTTAATGAAACTGGCATAAAAAGAAAGAAATCCAACAATAAAATTGTAATAACTTTGTTATAATAATTTGTTATATTGTTTACTTGGCTCCAGTGGTGGCGGTTTTTACTCTTATTGCTGCTGCTGTTGCTGTTGCTTTATATTATTAAAGTATTCTCTTTGTACAATTTTGTATAATAACTCTCGTGCTGTTTCTTTGTTATTGTTGCTGCTAAAATTTGACCTAGAGAGATTTATATGCAATTATGTTTTTGATTAAGTAAAAATCAACCTTTTTTCCTTTTATTATTTTTTTTACTCTTGTAGAACTTATATTTATTACAATTTTTGGTTACTGTGCAATTTATATTTGTTTCCATTTTACTTAATAAAACTTTTCTCTTTTGGTTGGATTTATGTATTAAGTTTTTGTAATTTTTATGTTCTGTAAAAGAAAAGAGGAAAAAACAACTATGAAAAGGTGCAAAATAATATTAAATCATAAAGAAAAAAATCAATATTTTGTTGGATATTTAAATCTTTAAAATCGTCTAAGTTGGAATTGCACGAAACATATTAAATGTGTATTTTTTAAAAATATTGCTCTGTGTAACGAATGGCCAAATAAATGAGGTCAAATTAATGAAACAAATCCGGTTGGTTATTCGCTAGTTGACTCTTAAATGCAGTCAAAACAAAGTGTTTAATTATATTAAAATATTCATTAAAAGTTAAGATATAGAAAATGTTCGAAATTTTGTTCAAAAGCAATTCAATATGATTATGTGGCATCGCCTGTATAATAACGACTTCAGAACGGATTTAAAAGAAAAAATGTAGTTGATTCATTTATGTCAAACCCGCTCTGATTAAAGTTGCCCGTGATCCAGTACACAAATTTGACTAGTTTATTCGAAATTTCATTAAAAGTGTCGTAAGAACACAAAAAATTGCCTAAAAACTCTAAGTTACTCTACGACAATCTAAAATGTTTATGAATTGCGAATAATAATAGCAATTCGAAAATTCACCAAAATATCTTGAATCTACATCAGCTTTTCATTTCAGTCAAAAAATCGCAAGCTAACATGAACCGAAGTTAATTCGAAGAAATCGTAAATTTTCCGACTAATCGACATATAACCAAAACACCCTAAAATCAAAAGTAATATATACTATCACTTAAGAATTCGAATTGACTGCGCAAGATCGTATATTCAAAACTTATGTACGGAAATGTACAAATATTAGCTGAGTGCCCCATAAAACCTTAATTTCACTAAAGATATTGAAAGCTTGAAATGTATTAGAGCTCGAGAATATTTTTCACAAACTCCTAAATTCACCAAAAGTGTCATAAGCCTACACAGAAAAAATTATCACCAAAAAAATTTTTAAACATGAGTTTGTCTAAAATAAAACTTAATTTTCAGTAAATATTCTTCACTGAATCAGTGAATTTTTCGTTTGATATATTACAGAAAATCCAGTAAATTTTTTTGTTTGATTTTGTTTACAATTTGTAAATATTTTTAGACAAATTGTTTTATAGATTTGGAAAATTTGTTTACTAAAAACCCGGTTTTTTTCAACGAAGTTGTTGACACATATTTGCCAGTATTTACAAATTTGTTTGTAGATCCGTTTCTAGAAAAAAAATTTTACTAATTCATTGAATTTCTTTGCTGAAATAAAATTTTCTTTATTTCTGTATTGGAAATATACACAACTTCACAAAGCCCGAAGTGTCACAATATTAACCCTCGAAGGTATAAGGGTTTTTTGTCGCTAAATGGTATAACCAGGTCTGTGCTGACCTATATGGGATTTGTATGGAAATGCATAGTCAGTTGTCCTAAAAGTGTCTATAAATGCATTTTATGCTAGGAAAACCACAAAAAGAATAATTAAAATCCATTTTTATACATCTTAGGTAGCTATTAACGCTATTTTATTTTTCATATGTAAAACAATGCATTTTTTATTTACGGCATTCAACGCATGAGTACCTGGCATGTATAAAAATGCGTTTTAATTATTCGTTTTGTGGTTTTCCTAGCATAAAATCCATTTATAGACACTTTTAGGACAACTGACTATGCATTTCCATACAAAATCCTATGTAGGTCTGCACAGACCTGGTTATACCGTTTAGCGCCAATTACTTGTCAACCCGGACTATTCCGAACCCGGATCCCCAATCGCTCTGATTTTTTTTTTCTCATTGTGTTCGGAGGTTTTTTCTGCAGGATTACATGGGCGGCTTTTTTTTCTAACATGAAAAACAAAAAAGTTATACAAAGTTTTATATGCAAAAAGTCTGCACAGACCTGGTTATACCTCCGAAAAACTCGATAATTTTTCGAAAGTTCTAAATTTAACAGGTGTTCGAAAATGCAAAATGAAATAGCTTAAGTCCACCAGAAACTCAAAATGTTACTAAAGAATTCTAAAAATATTTCGAAAAACTCGAAAATTTGTCTAAAGATAAATTTTTTAGCAGAAGTAGCGTAACTCCAGCAGAAACATATTGTTCTTTATTGCAACGTGATCATATATGAAAAAATTTATAAATTTTCTTAATACTAAAGAAAACGTGCTCCTTAAATTTCCTTTATCTATAAAACAAATTTCAGAAATATATATATATATATATCGAAACCGGCCATATCCTTGCAAACATTTTTAAAACTTTAAACTTTAAACGCATTTGCCGAGTTTCCTTTTCTTTTTGAGATATGACTACGTTGCAATAATGGAATGGAAGGCTGGCAAAATCGAACCCAAAATGTGAGATTTACTCCGAAAATTCGAAACAAAACGCAAGTTCTATCATGCACGAAAAGTTGGTTATATTAGGAATAAAATAAGCCATAAATCATTAAAATCGACGGACAAATTTCGATTTTATTGGCAATTAAGTGAAGAAATTCAATTGATTAAAATCACAACCTCTATACAACAGAAAAACTTTAATTGTGTGCTTTATGAAAATCGAAATGTTTGTTTATTAAGCTCCCTCACTTAATTGTGAATAAAATCGAAATTTTTCTATCGATTTTAATTATGTATGGCTTATTTTATTACTAATATGACTAACTTTTGATAAACGGTAAAATGCGGAAAATTTCTGAATAGATCCGAAACAATTGGAGATATAAAAAATAATTATGTATAAATTACTTAATGGTAATTTTATTTTGTATCTTCTGGTGGTTTACCTATTCAAGTGCGTCAAGCCGTTCTTGAGTTATAATGAAATATACTGATGTATTTAGGGCAAATATTAACCAAGCATGAAAAAGCACTTTTTCGATAATGGTTTGTGAAAAACTCCGAAAGCGTTGATCATATCAAAAAAATATATATTCCGATAGTTTTAAACTCGTTATCGTCTTGTTGCTCGCATTCGGGTGTAATCGAGTTAGGGTGAAATATAGTAACGCACATAATGGAAATTATAGTCATGCTCGTTAAAAAAATCTGTACGTAATAGCAAAAAAAACCTAAAAGGATTTTAATTTAGTGCATAGATCTCTTTAAATTTCACATATTTGTATTTAAAGGACATTTAATTAGCAGATCAGTGCTATTTGCTGCTTTCAAATTATTTATGTTTGATCAATTCTTTACTATTGAAGTCATAAAATAAACAAAGTTTTCCGCCATAAATATAGTTTTCTTATTTTATGCTTCAAAATTTAAGAAAATCGTAAAATTATTATCTTTATTCCCAGCTTAAATTTTTATGTTTAAAATAAATTTTGTTTTTGGCAAAAAGTGCAAAAGAAAGTTTTTCTTATGAAAAGAAAGTTAAAACCTGAAAAGTGTAAGTTCATGGTAAAAACATATATTTTACACATCGATGACTTTCAATTGGTTTCTTTTAAAAGATAAATGGTTGAAGAGATAGTATTTTGCTCATCTTGTTGTTGCTACAGCTCTTATTACGTCATTTTGTTTCCCCCGTAAAATCTTTATATGTCGAAAAAGTTTACTGTATGTTGTTTAAAGGTGTGAAGCTGTTATGCTGGTTTTTGTGGCTGAAAAGTTTTTCCAATTTATTTTATTTATGATGAATTGAATTTATATTTAGACTTTTTTTCTTTTAATTTTGTTGTTTGTTTGCCAATAGTGGCTAGTGGTGAAAGTTGTGTGTTTTCACATTTTGTGTTTAATGAAGTTTTATATATTCTTTCTAAATGATGATATAAAGTTTTGTTGAATTATACTATGAAACAAAATAAAATTTTTGTTATGACCTTTGATGAACAATATATTTTATAGATGTTTTGTGGTCCCCTAGCTATAAAAACTGCAGAAATTTAAAGTTCTATGGATACGTTGTTCATTATTTTTTTCCAAAAGTTGCCATTTTTCAAGAAGTTGTTCCACCAAAAATATTATAAAAAAAGACGAGTAGTGTCTTGGATACACTCGGCTATAGCTATGCTCCTTTTCTATATAGAAATAAAGAGATGATTATAAATAAACAGCTTTCTGCAAAATGAAAAAATTTTAAATAGATGAAACATCATACATATAAAATGTTTTCATACAATATTGGGAAATATCATCTCTAAAATTTTACATAGCTGGCTGGTTTCTATATGCTTGAAATTTGGAAAAAAAAATAGAACGCCCTAATAAAGAATGCTTCGAAATTTATGCTCCCAAAATAATAAACGCTAAAAGCAAAAACAAACGATGAATAAACACTTCTATCAAACAACAGCAATTACAAATAAAACGAAAAAATTAAAAAAACAAATACTTTCGTCAATTAAGTACAAACGAATCAAAACAAAAAGTAATTTATAACTGTAATATTGCTGATTATTTTTGTTACGAAAGAAAATATCTACCCCCTAAGGAGCCATGAATAGCATAGCTATAAAAATTAAAAAAAAAATTACTTTTAAGCCATTTTAACCCAAATTGTCCTGGTGCACCCATATGGTAACGCAAAAGACCGTTACATTAGAAGCTTCACAGGTGCCCAAATGCCAAAAATGTTTACACAAAATCACTTGCGTTGCATCATAGAGACATCTGTTAACATTTACAAATTGTTTGTAGGTCTGTTGTGTTTTGTGTTTCAAAGTTAGTGGGTCTTTTCAAAAACCTAGAAATATTTACAAATAGTGAAAAATGGATTACATGAAAAAGTAAGTTACCCTTTCTTTTTACCTGTGTTGTGCTTACGAAAAATATTTTATTATAAATATACAACCCAATAGTCATATTTAGTTTTGACATAAATCAACATATTACAAAATATATATCTCACCCACTTTTGACGCGTTACATCGTTCCGTTACTATATGGGTGCGTCAAGCGCTATATGGAATTTTTCGTGTAGTACTTTAGTTTGTAGATATTCTGTGCAAAACTTTTTTTATTGATATGGAATGATCTGTGTTTGCAAAACTTAATCTTTGTGAAGCCATTGGCGTAGATAGAACCTTCTGAGGAGGTATAAGCCCCCTTTCCATCAAGTAGCTCCAAATATTAGTGTAATATTGGTAATATAAGTGCACTAGAAGTTTAATTTGGGTTTTAGCCCCTCTCCCCACCAGAAAATATTCAAGCAACGCTTATGAGTGAAGCACTGGACTTTTGTGATGAACTTAACCCTTGGACGACGATAATTTTTCCGCTGGAATTTTTTAACATTTTATTACGGATTCTAATTCGGAAAGGCAACATTTCACCACTGAAGTGTTGTCAAAATTTTAAAATTGTTACTCCTTCAACGAGAAAAATCATGGGACATATGTGTCCCATTCGTCGTCAAAGGTAAAAATGTTATTATTTCGGCTTCTTAGTTCAATATTTAAATTAATGTTAATTCAAATTATTTTAATAAGAGTGGAGTAATGGAATATTCAAATTAGATTAGCAGAACGGATCAGTACTACTGATTTCGACAGGCCGCTACATCGTCTCATCAGCGTTCTTGTTCACTTTTACCACTTATGAAGGTGGATGCTTTTTACCAGGAATCATCAGCTATTTAACTAATTTTTATACTGATCGGTTCTGCTACTCTGTTTTGAATATTCCATTACTACACTTTTAATAAAATAATTTGAATTTACATTAATTCAAACATTGAACAAAAAAGCCAAAATAATAAAATTTCAGACTTATACCTACCTATTCAGTTCAAAATAAAATTACGTAAAAATAAACTTAAAATTAATTGTATTGCAAATTCTTAACTGAATTTTTGTAATAGAACTAAACAAACGCTTCTTAAGTTATGATAAAATCTTAATAACTCCATTTTTTGCAAAAATAAGGTAATTTCACTTTATTGTGAATAAAAACAATATTTTTCCATCGATTTCCGTGAAATAAAGATTATTTTACTTGTGGTATATATGTCTTTAAGATTATTGAAAAAAATGGTAACATTCTGCAATTTTCGATTTATATAAATTTTTAAAAAATATAAATAATTCAATTTTGCATAAAAAAAATATATTTTTCATCTAGGCGGTCTGAATAACTTTGAAACCATTAAGTCTATAAAATTAAATAAGTAAAGTGTGACTTTGGCTCGCACACGAAGGGTTCCGTACGAATACACATATGTATATCCTTTTTCGCTTTTGCCCCTTTTTTTATTTTAGCAGTTTTTTCGTTGTGCTTTTTTTCTTTATATTAGTTTTTTTATTTTTTAAGTATTTTTCGTTGTTTTTGGCGCTTTTTTTTCGTGTTGGCGTTTTTTTTATTTTCGTAATTTTTTCATTTTTTTCTGGCGATTATTCGTTTTTTGTAATATTTTTGTTTATTGTAGATTTTTTTAGTTTGGCGATTTTAATTATGGCGTTTTTAACGTTCTTTTTGACGATATTATTAGTTTTAGCGATTTATTTTAGTTGTACCGATTTTGTTCAGCCTTGGTGCTTTTTTGGTTTTGGGGATTTATTTTGGTTTTTGGTTCTGGCGATTTTTTTAGTTTTTTTGGCGATTTTTTTTTAATTTTTTTTTTTTGTTTTTTTCTTTGTAGATTTTTTTGTTTTGCTTTTTTTACGTTTTTTAAGGTTTTTTTCGCTTTTTGACGATATTTTTAGTTTTAGTGATATATTTTTGCTTGGAACTTTTTTCACTTTTGGCGCTTTTTCGGTTTTTAAGGGATTTTTCGGTTTTTGTGATTTTTGTGGTTTAAGCGATTTTTTTTTGTTTTGAGACTTTATTTCGTTTTGGCGATTTGTTTGATTTTTGGGAAATTTTTTGGTTTTAGCGCTTTTCTTCTTTAGGCGATTTTTTCGTGTTTTTAATGATATTTTTAGTTTTAGAGATTTTTTACGTTGTAGTTAGTGTTTTTTCGTTTTGACTACTTTTTAAGGTTTTTGGCGATCTTTTTAGTTTCGGTGATATTTTGGGCTTTAGCGATTTTTTTGTAAATTTGGTGCACTTTCATTTTTTTAATTTTTTTCACTTTTTTAATTTTGGCGATTTTTCGTTTTGAAGTTTTTTTTAATTCTGGATTTTTTTAGTTTTAGCGTTTTTGAAAATTTCAAGAGTTTACCTCTTACGGTTTCCAAGATACAGCATATTGTCTAAATTAATTAGTAAAATTACATTAACTGGTAGAAAACCTTTTAATTTTTATTGTTTTATATATCGGTGTTAATTGGTGTAGTCTCTTCTGCAGACTACACCAATTAACACTAACTTTGAAAATTTTAAGTATCTATATATAAGTGTCTGCATATTACATTAGTATTTCAACATTTTTCGTTGCTCGCTTTAGAACACCCTTTAATTTTTAGCTGTCATATATATTTGTTGTTGTAGCGGTCAAAGTTCTACATATTCTGTGAAATTTGCAGGTCCGTAGCTCTTACGGTTCTCGAGAAAACAGCCTGCACTCAAAATAAAATATTGGTAAATCTAACCAATTTCATAGGTTAGAATTGAGCCAACGCATGAAATACAGTAAAAATCAACCAATGAATTGTAGTTTAGTTGATAGAGCGAAAACTGCTAACCGGAAGGTCGCAGGTTCGATGCCTGCCAAGTCTTAAGCAGTAAGCGTGTTTGTTTCAAAAACAATTTTTTTTTGTAATTTTTTGGGCTTGAACTTAGGTTCTCATGTTTATAAACCTGACGCCTTTATCATCTCAGCTAAGTTAAGTTAAGTTGGTAATTTTAACCACAAAAATTGTCAAAAATTAAATAACTAATTTTAACCATCAAAAATAGTTTTATTTTTAAAACGTCGTTTTTCCCAAATTTATATTTTACAATTCAGTAAAATGTAATATTTCGGTCTTGAACTTAGGTTCTCATGCTTATGAGCCGGACGCCTTTACCATCTCAGCTAAGTCATCTTGTTGAATAACGATAGCACAAAGTAACCATAGACATGAAATCACTTACAACTTTAAAAAGTTATTTTAACCAATCAAAATTGTTATTTCATAAAAATTGCAACAACAATTTACATTAACAGTAGGTTAACTATTTATATTGGTTAGATTTACCTACCATTTTATTTCGAGTGTGTGACAGACAGACAGACAGACAGACGGACGAACAGCGTAGCGAAAACAATAGTGTGCCTTTACACTTTTGGTGTACGGAACTCGAAAAGTAATGTAAGAACGGTTTAAAGGTAATTTTATCTAAATTTATTATTGGTTTTTGTAATAAAATTAAAAATTATGATAAATTCAGTGGAGCAGCCTCTTCAAAAATTCCAAATTTAAAAAATAATAATAATAATAATAATAAAAAATCTATCTATAGAAGCTAAAATTTGGACTGTTTTTGTAGTTGGGGACTATAACACATTTTTGGGAAACTATAGCGGCATTTTTTTTTTTGATGCATAGTGTAATTATCCTTAACACAACTTTCTAATATATCATAAATTTTTGTCAACCTTTTTCTAAGAGCTCAATATCAGTAAAGATAATTTAAGACCTTAATGTAGTAAATAATTGTAAAACTCTTATTACTAACTATGACAATTTATATATTATAATATTAATATCTTTCTATGAGAAATTTCATCATAATAAGTTCTTGGAATTTCAAACAAAGTACTGACTTATGCAATATATATTCTAGCTAACTTAAATCACACATTAACAAATAACAATTTGTAAATATTACACATTTCTAAGTATGCATGTATGTATGTATGTATGTGTGCTTACACAAATACTTGGATATGTTTATAGTTCAATATAAATTTAATATGATTGCACTTAATATATCGATTGATTGGTATGTTTCATTTATAACATTCATGCATGCTTTCATTCATTCAGTTATTCTTCAAATCAGTTGCATAAAGACATTTGCTTTGTGCAACTGTATATTTTATAAAAGCAACTAACTCATTGCGTATGTACTCGTATTTGTTTGAGTATGTACTAGTAAATGTTTTTTTTTTTTTGCTATATAAATAAACATTTATATATTTATATGCATATGTTTGTAAATATTCAATAATAACAACATTACCATTAAGTTGGTAATGTTGGTTTTGCAAATAATTTCCTATCAAAATTGCCTTTTGCACAAAAGGCCTTAATATAGAACATATTCATATACAAGTATGTATGTATAATATGACATCATGCACAATGGGGATTTTAACCGTATATGTACGTGATAATAAATATATATAACTTTTAAATTTCTAAATCTATTTTATTACATAAACTTAAAGCCTCTACAGACATATGCAAATTATTATCATATTTTTGTGAAACATGTTAACCCTCTAAGTCTTCATAGTATGTCTTTTATCTCGTCGATATAGCAGGCTGAAATCTTTTACAAAAATATTTGCTAGAAGATTCTACTTTAAGTCCTAAAAAGCTATCAAGCTTCTGTCTCAACTTGAACGCCAGAAATCATTCAAGGAATAAAATGTGTTTAAGAGTTAATTTAGTACCTATTCACAATTAGTACTCGGTATATAAAATCTTGTTAGCCTTACGTTTAAGGTATAAGGGTAATTCCATGTCAAATCAACTAATAGTTAGATACGACCCCTTTCGATTTCGATGAAATATGGTCAGATGTTGTCATTCATCCTATAATGAATTTATGTTAAAGGAAAAGAACTAAATATGTTTATTTCAGAAGTTATGACATATCCAAAATATCATTATTTTGCCCAATTTACCGAAAGTGTTGAGTTTAGTTTTTAAATATCTCGAAAACTATTTTATATACAAGATTGGTTTGTATGTAATTTTAAGCAGAATATTTGGAGCTACAAAAAATGTATAGGGCATAAATTTTTTTGGAAAAATTACTTATCTGCACAGTTTTGAAATTTTCAAAACTTATTTAATCAAAAACATGTACTTTTTTTTTGGCTGAATTTTTTTTTATATAATATCTCTAAACGTCCTTAAAAAATCCTGAAACTTTTAAGGAGGTGTTTTTTTTCTATTGTGAGATATGACAAAAAATATACATTTTCAACACTAAATTTCCAACATAAAATTTCACCGAAAAAACAAATGCACAAATTTGTCAATGGGACTACTTTTTCCACTTCAAAAACTTTAAATTAAATTGAATTTAATGCAAATTACTCAAAATTACAAATTTAAATTATTTTTGATACTATATTGTTGAAGGTTGCGAAAGAAAAAAATCATATCTCCAAAAAGAAAAAAAGCACCTCCTCCAAATTTTCACGATTTATTAAGGACGTTTAGAGGTATTACATAAAAAAACTCAGACGAAAAAACATATAGGTTTTTGATTTAGTCAGTTTTGAAATTTTCAAATAATGACTTATTTTTCCAAAAAAAATTTTTGTTCTATGTATTTTTTGTTGCCCCAAATATTTTCTTTAAAATGGCATACAAAACATTCTTGTACATAAAATAGTTTTAGAGATAATTAAAACCTAAGCTCAACACATTCTGTAAATTTGGCGATATAATGGCATTTTTAACATGTCATAACTTTTGAAATAAACATTTTTAATTTTTTTCCTTTAATATAAATTCGTTATAGGATGAATGACAACATCTGACCAAATTTCATCAAAATTGAAAGGGGTCGTGTCTAACTCTTACTTGATTTGACATGGAATTACCCATAAGATAGATGTGTTTGTAGAGATGTTTTTGCAAAACATTCAAGCCCCCTATATCACCGTTTAAGGGGAGTTTTTTGCTCTCTTTTGGGGTTTTTAGGGCCCTATTTGTTTTCGATACATTGTTGTATGTACGTCCGTCTGTATGTCTATCACTATCTGCTTTCTCGAGAAGCGTAAGAGGTACGGACATAAAATTTTACAGAATATGTATAACTATGGCCGCTAAAACAAGAAAGTTAAAATTTAAAGGGTGTTCCAAAGCGAGCAACGAAATATGTTTAAATCCTAATGTAATATACAGACACATATATACAGACACTCGAAATTTTCCAAGCTAGTGTATGTTATACTGAACAAACAATAAATAATGAAATTTAAAAAAAATTAAAATTAAAGGGTATTCCATCAGTTAATGTATTTTCGACTATATGATTTTAACAATTACCTGTATGTTGGAAACCACAAGAGGCAAACTCTTGACATTTTCACAACGCTTTAAAGCCAACACTATCGAATGCTAACAAAATTTTAAAATTAAATGGTATTTTATCAGGTTATGTAATTTTGAAATTTAGCTATATCTTGTGAGCCATAGTGTAATATACAAACACATATAGAGACACTTTAAATCTTCAAATTTAGTGTATTATTATACACACTGCACCAATTAATACTGAAATTTAAACAAAATAAAAATTAAAGGGTATTCTATCACTTAAACTTATTTTAACTATGTTATTTTGAGAATTGGCTATGTCTTGAAAACCGTAAGAACTAAACTCTTAAAGTTTTACAGACAACAGAAGCGAATGCTAGAAAAACAAACTAACTGAATATAAAAGGGTATTCTATCAGGTTGTGTAATTTTTAAATTTAGCTGTATATTCGTAGCCATAATAATTAATTCAACACTTGACATAAACAAAATTAATATTTAATGTGTAAATTAATTATTAAAAGATATCCCATTAAGTAATATAAGGAACAAGCAGAAAATAAATCGCGAAAACAAAGCAAAAATCGTCAAAACGAAAAAAGAAAAAAAAAACCGCAAAAACTGAAAAAATTCATAAATTAAAAAAATTGCAAAATGAAAAAATCCCCAAAATTTAAAAAGCTGTTAAAAGAAAAAGACAAACAAAATAAAAAAAATCGCTTAAATGCAAAAAATCGCCACAACTAAAATAATCTAAAAAAAAATTGCCATAAAACTAAAAAAAAATCGTCAAAAACGAACAAATCGCCAAAACTTAAAAAAGATCCCCAAAACAAAAATAGCGCCAAAACTGAAAATATCGTCAAAAACCAAATAAAAAATTCAACAACTAAAAAAACGCCAGTACTTAAAAATTGCCCAAATTCGGAAAAATCGCCAAAACGAAAAATAGTCGTCAAAACTAAAAAAACGCAAAACCGAAAAACAGTCGTCAAAGCTAAAAAAAATCGCCAAAAACTAAAGAAAGAAATCGTCTAAAGTGACAAAAATCGCCAGAACTAAAAAGATCACCAAAACTAAAATTATCGCTCCAAATCAAAAAATCGCCAAAACTAGCAAAAGTCGCCAAAAAACGAAAATGTTCGCCAAAACCGAAAAAAAGTCACGCCAAAGTTAAAAGTCCCCCAAAAAATCTCCAAACCGAAAAAATAGGTATACAAAGTTGCACTTTACTGAATTTCCTTAACACAAGGACAAAAAGCACCATACAAGAGGGTCAAAATGTTCGATGAAAATGTTTCCTGTGGTATCTTACATGAAATTGTTAAACTATACTTTAAATGCATGACTTACAAGATTTCCTAAGCCGAGTTCTTATATCCAAAAGGGGGAACTTTAACTCTCCCTTAAATGAATCTCAGATCTCCCTTAAATGAATCACAGATCCGGAAGCAGTTATTAGAACCATGTTATTTTATTGTGTTATACTGTATAATCCAAGTTGTAGACAGCTCTACACATTAGTTGAGAAGCTGTGTTTTTATAAGCACATATTTTCTAAAAGGTACCACAGTGTCCTGTCACGTTCAAGAGCTCTCAAATGAATATACATGTATGAATAGGAGGTAAGGGATAACAAGTTCCTGGAAACAAATTTACATTCCAATAAATCTTTTTTTATTTTAATTTTTTACAGTTTCTTAGATCGTTATGCTAAACACAGTTTAATCTAATTTATATTTAAAAATCCTTAAATTTTTCTCTTTATTAAACTTTGTATCCATGCCTCGTATATATCCAGCGGTGAAAAGCAGAAGTATGGAGGCCTTAGAGAAGGCCTATTTTTAGCTTTTTTGGGAAGACCAAATACTTCACGCTCCATTCCATCTTCGAATGTTTTTTACACACGTTGTCATTGCGAGGGAGGTCTTCCTATTGCTTCCCCTGGAAGTTCTTTCTAAGGAAGGTCATCAGAAAGAAAACGGAGGTATATATTTTTTGTCTCGGTATTTGTATAGCAGCTTCTGTATTTTTGATTAATGTAATTTTTAATATCGAGTTATTTTTTTACATATGAGGATAAAGTTCGTGTATGTATTTATTAAGAAGAAATTGGACATGGTCTTTTGTACGTAAATTCCAGTCTTATATACAAATTACTTGTGCAAAAAGAATATGAGAATGTTTGTTGTTTCTAAAGTACATTTTATTTTGAACAAAACGAAAAATCTGAATATATAATTCTTATTCCTCCTCCCTTTAAAAGAATCTATATTTTTTAGGGAGGCATAAAGCCTTCTAAAAGAAGGAGTAAAAAGACCTTTAAGCATACTTAAAGTGAGAAGGCCTTTTTAGTTCTACCGCTGGATAAATAATTGTCAAATTTAAATGTGTAAGTATTTTAACTGTTTGTCTATGGGCTTGCTGAAATTGTTTGTATATGTGACTGCGTGGCTATGTATGTATATGTATGAGTGTGCTTATCACTACAATTGCTAATGTTTGTGGCAATTTTAGCTGTTAAGTTTATGCTCTTGTTGCTTGTATGCTAGTAAGCATATCCTTTTGAGTTTGTATGTATGTAAATATTTTTTAAGTGCTCGAAAAGAAAATGTGAGTTAATGTAAAGTGAATATTTATTTGAACATATAAAACCGAATTGATTGTTATAGATGGATTTGTCAAATACATTTGCGATAATTTAAATAAAGCTATGACATTATAAATGTTAGTTAATATGTGATATATGGATAAAACGAATGTATAATCAACATTCAAAGACATATTTATTCATATAAAATTATGCAAATAGTAGCATATAATTGACAAACATATGACTGATTATATAATTACAAATTATACATTTCAAATTGTAGCTTGAAAGCACATTAAGAAACAAGTCAGGTGGTACATTAGAGCAATAGTTCAAATTATTTGAATTAAGTTATATGAAACTCAGTAAACTTTAATGTTCAATAATGTATAAAAAAAAACCTTATTGAAAGTGATGTTTTCTTTTGCTCTTTATATGCGATTTTGCACAAAATTATATAAATAAGTTAATTTAAACATTATAATCTTTGCTGAATAGGAGCTTAATAATAGTTCGAAATATAAGATAGAATTAAGAAACCATAAAATTTTGTTTCTTTGCCTCATAACTTCAAAAATATTAATTTAAAAAAAATTTTGTAAGAAATAAATATTGCTCGCGAAGTTAAAAAAATTGTTGTTTATCTAAATCTCATAGTTAGAGAAATAATAAATGAGGAGATATTTCAAAGAGTTCTAGTGACTTCTGATCGTATTATTTCAAATATGAGAAAATTAAAAGCAAAAAAGTGATAAGATACACAAGAAGAACTACGTTTTTTAATATTTAAAGAAAACCTTGAAAATGGTCAATAAGTGATGATGACTAGAACCGTAATGATGATGTCGATGATAATGATGATGAATGATAGTCATAATTATAATGAATATGACACTGAATAAAATTTGTCTCATTTCCTGTTAATTATATATTTTTTATATTTTGTCAATATTCTCGTGAACAGTTTTTTTTCTAATGGGCATGACTAACATAAGTCCCGAAATAGGGGCGGACACGCTAATATATTTCATCATAACTAGAGAATAGTTGGCCCGATTTCGATATATAATACATCAAAAGATGCAGAATAAAATTATAATGTTACCATATATATAATTGTTTATATGTTGAACTGTTTCGGAGTTTTTCACATATTAGTGTTGATAAAAATATGTTCTTGCAAAATTCAATTTTTCTTTTTTGCTTTTCAAAAACTCGTAAAAACAATTAAAACGCCAAAAATTTTAAATTTTTTATTAAATGGTTTTATTTAAGTTACACAGAAAAAACTTTAATTCGTATTCTATTACTAAGTTCATAGATTCAAACATTTATTTTATGGAAATGGGACCTATCACAAAATTCGTAAAATTAAACACTAAAATTCGTAAATATTTAATAAGAAATATATCGAATTTTTTTTCTATCAAAATTTTGTATTGGAATATTTAAAAACCAAAGAAAAAAATAATAAAATTTAAAAACAAATTCAAGCACATGTGTGTTAAAATAAAAACCTATGCTAATTTTTTCTGTGTACCCTGTTTGTGGAATTTGAGGAGTTTGTGCTGTCGGGTAAAATCTAGTAATTGAAAATTGTTGACCAACTGATCTGAAATTGTTTAAGCGTTTGTAGCTTTGGTGACAATTTAATATTGTGGGCGGTGCCACGCCCATAAAAAGTGGTACTTAGTTTTAGCCTTTTCCTGTTAACCGATTGATCTGACATTTAGTGGACGCCTTTACTTACAATTACACTATACTTTTGTATATAAAAAATAGGCCGGCGCTACGCCCGTAAAAAGTAACATTTGGTTTTAGCCCCTTCCTGTTAACTAATTAATCTAAGATATGGACGGACACCTTTACTTACAATAACTCTACACTTTTGTATTTAAAATAGTGGGCGTCGCCAAGCCCATAAAAAGTAGTACTCAGTTTTAGCCCTTTCCTTTTAACCGATTAATCTGAGATTTGCTGAACACCTTTACTTACAATGACTATATACACTTCTATAATTAAAAAAGTGGGTGGTACCACGCCCATAAAAAGTAATACTTAGTTTTGGCGCATTCCTGTTAACCTTTACTTACGATGACTATACAAATTAGTAATTACGAAAGTAGGCGGCGACACGCCTATGAAAAGTAATCGTTTTAACGCCTTCCTGTTAATCGGTTGCTCCAAAATTTGGTACACGCCTTTACTTTTGATTACTACACAATTTTGAGACTAGAAATGTGGCCTTGGCCACGCCCATAAAAATTAATATTGATTTTTATCCCCTTCCTCTTGACCGACTGATCTGAAATTTGGTAAATAGCTTTACCTTTCACGGCAATATAATTTAGTGTTATAAAATGAGTGGCGACACGCCCATAAAAAGTAATACTTAGTTATAGCCCTTTCCTGTTAACCGATTAATCTGAGATTTGCTGGACACCTTTACTTACGGTGACTATACAATTTTGTAATTAAAAAGGGGGCGGCGCCACGCACATTAATAGTAATATTTTGTCTTAGCCCTTTTTTGTTAACCGATTGATCTGAAATTTGGTGAACACATAAAATTTCCATGAGCGATTGATCTGATGATGTCACTATTATGTGTATTCAGTATTATTGTAAATTACAGATGGCCGACACCACAAAATGGTGATTAAGTTATTTGTCTATAAACACCTCAATATGAATATCAAATGAAAGGGTTTGACTAGTAGAATACAGTACGCAATGAAAAACTTCCAATTCCAAAATGGCTGCATCATTATTATGTTTCATTACAATAAAAAAATTTAACTTAAAATTTTTTTTACTTATTTTATTTTTTATTAATCTGAGAGAAAAACTAATGCTCAAAAAAATTTTGATTTTAATCACAATTATTTAAGGGAACTATATTGATAAAAATCACAATAGAGCAGTTAACTAATTCATTTTTCTTTCATACCTTTTAGTGTTCTATCAATCCAAATCGAACAAACCGTTCATGAGCTATGATATTAGGGTTCCCGCCTTATTTCGCGAATCATATTAGTCAAGGCCATAAAAAATATGCAGGTGATATAAAAAAACTGAAAATACATATGAATGAATACATTAAACTTTGTATATTCCACATATTTTTATTAAAAGGCGCTTTTTTCTGCAAAGCAGTATTATCAAAAAAGGACATTTATAGTAAATTTGCCATTCCTGTCACAGCCTTTTCAGTTCTTAGGTTTTTCTTTATGTAGCTGTTGTTTTTGATGTATTATTATTGTTGTTGTTGCTGTTATAAGTTTTGTTTATTCAGCCATTTCCTGTTGTTTACACAGCACCCATACTTGTTGGTTTTGTTTTTATCTCTTTTCCCACTCTCTGTATTTTTATTATGCTCTCGTTAAAACAAACACACAGTTATAGTTGTACAAAATATAGGTGCATGCACATATATGTATGTATGTATGTATGTATGTATGTATGTATGTATGTATGTATGTATGTATGTATGTATGTATGTACGTAATACGTATGTATGTTAAATACCTTTTTTGCTTTTAATATTTAAAATAGTTGCTGGCCTGTAAGAGTGTTTTGCTGTTGGGTTTTTCTTTTTTTTTTGTTTAAATATTTTTGCTGTTTTCACCTGTTTTTCTTTAAACGCAACTACATGTTGAAGTACATACATATACATATGTATATGAATGTATGTGTGTAGGTATTTTTAAAACGTTACCATAATGATGATGGCTATGTATGTACATAGTTATGCACTGTTTTTTTCTTGTTTTAGTTAATAGAGTAAAAATTATATGAAAAAAAGATATTAACAAATACAAAATAGTAGCAAACGTTGTACAAAGAGAAAAAAAACAACAAAACTTTACTGAGAAAAAAGTTTTTTATATGACTGTGTGCAAGCCTACTTGTACACAATTTTCAGTTTTTGTTTAACGGCTTTCACTTTGACATTCAATGTGCAGAAAATACTTTTACTAACAGAACTGATGCAAAATAGTACAGCCACTATGCATATACGATGGTGATTCCAAAACTAATCAAACAATTTTTTTTTATTGCTTAATAAATAAATTACACACATTGATATTAATTATTTTATTATTACTATTGCACCAGTGTTAATTTATTCGCTAAGAATGCCTACCATAATACACAACAATTTTCTTTGCTGTCTTCAGTAAAAATAAATGCCGCAAGCCAATTTTCTTCCACGGCAACATTAACACAACTACTTTTTACAAAAGACGTATTCTAATTGCTCTCCCAGCGGCTCTTTTAGATATATAATTTACCTACTCGAAGGATGTAGAATAGACTAGAAGATAAATAGCTTCATTTATATTGTAAAATTTTTTCCGTTACTACTTATTACATTAGAGATTAATTGTGGTGTTTTTGTTTACCATACAGCGATTGTTGCCACTAAGTGCTCTATGACAGTTTGTATAGTATTCTCGAAAGTTGCTGATATTTAGAATTTGTCTTTGGTATATTAGTCGGCCAATAAAAGCTGTGGTGTTTTTTTACATTTACATAGATAGTGCTGTTCAACATGTTTATACCTGCAGGGCTCAAGGCAATTTTAACTTAATTATGTCTAATTACTTTGAGTTGCATTTCTGTAACAATGTCTTAAGACAGTTTAAAGCTTTGAAGACCATTTCAAAATAAAATCCATTAAAAGAAAAATTCACTTAAGAATTTTAGATAAATTATAAGATTTCATTGCCTTATCAATAACTAACTTCAAAGTAAACCACCACTAAAAAGGGACTCTTTTAGATAATGCTGCGCATTGTTAAAAACTCTGTCATGGCGAAGGAATTAAAGGACTTTAAGTCACAAATCAGTAAATTATCAGTTAAAATTAGTAAAATGCCAGCTGTATCTAATTCGCTCTTGCAATTTTTCTTATGTCAACTTTTTCCTGAACCACCCTCGTTTACACATAAAACTTTACAAAAAGTTGTAGTTTTATGTGAGAAAAATATTTTTTTATTTTTTTCGCTTGTGTTTGTTGTTTATTCAGTAAAGGTAACCTTTTTATATTATTTTCCACGTTATTTTACTTTTTTTATTTTTTCTCGCTCTTTATTTGTCCAAATTGAAAAGTCCTTTTTTGTGTTTGTGTGCAAGTAGTGGTTTGCTTTGTTTGTTGGTGGTTTTTTCTCGCTAAGTTTTTTTTTTTGTTCAGTCCCATTTAATAGCAACACTAGTTTTGGTATGTTTGTAATTTAAGTTTTTTTAAGGTACTTTTTTAGATTTCTGAGAAAGAAAAAATACGTATAAAAATTGCCGCGTAAAACAGAAAGGCCTTTTTTACCACAAAAAAATAATAATAATAAACGCAACGAAATATAAAAAAAAAGGTTTTTGTGTGTGTGTGTCATAAAGAAATAGCGGAAAAAAGTCAACCCAAATTAGGCCAATTGGCTTGTTATTAGAGTATGACTCTCAAATGAGTATACAAATTTGTGTGCTTAAAAATATATGTAGTTTATAAAGGCGGTTAGAAGTACAAAACAGTGCTGCCATGATCTGCAGTATATAAATGGCTATAATGGCGTATGAGTAATATTACCTCCCTTAGTTTTATTAAATTCCATATTACTCATACGTCTTTTTTAATTCCACTTCTGTTTGATCGAATTTCGTTTGTCTGTGGGGTTTTCATCGAATTTTGCAACAGTCTTTTCTACTATTGCTACTATACCGCTTCTTATAAAACTCTTAACTGAGTTTTCTCTTGACAATAAATATAATTAACTGATTAGAAATACTTACAGTGTCACTCCCCTATAAAGTGTATACCCTTTTTCATCTAATACTTAACTGATTCTCAAGATTGATCACGAAAACATCGATGTTCAGTTCGACTCTTCGACAAAAATCAAGAAATTGGTTTTTGTGATATTTTTCAATTATTACATGCTTTGAAAAATCCTTTCTCAATAAAAATGATTTAATTGTAAAATTAAATTGAACGAATTTAAGCCAGAATAATAACATTTTTCACTCTCATTGACATCCCACCACAAGTCCAAGCACCAACCCACACACATAAAGAGTGAATATTTTTTAAACTACTATAACAATGCCTAAGAAACTATGTACACACTAGACATCTGCAGCAAGCTATTTAAAACGTGTTTTAAGTCACGCAATGTTTTTCCAAATCCTGCTTTGATTTGACTTGAAATTTACATGCTAAGTGATCACACCATACAAAAACAAGAGTGATTTACAAAACACAGGCTTGTAAGTAATAAGTCAAATGTATGTACAGCAATGAACAAGAAAAGATAATAAATCAATTTCGCTTGTAAGACATGATTTAAATTGCGTGTCACACATTTGTACATGTATTGGTCAAATCTAATTGAAAATTTACACCCTTCGTGTTGACCAATTTACCTGATATTTGGTAGACACCTTTACTGAGTGTTGCCGTTTTTGTACTTTTGCGGCTTTCAGTGTTACCACTGTTTTCCGGGAAATTTTGGGGATTTATGGGGGATTTTTTCTCAGTTTTTGGGAACCCATGAACCTTAGGGGATTTCGGAAAGATTTTTGTAAAAGTTTTTGGGAATCCTGGGAACTTCTGTGATTTAGGGTAGATTTTTGTAAAAGTTGTTGGGAATCCCTGAGAGCTTTTGGGACTTTGGGAAGATTTTTGTAAAAGTTTTTGGGAATCCAACGAACTTCTTGGAATTAGGGGGATTTTTGTAAAAGGTTTTGGTAAGCCGGGGAACTTCTGGGGTTTTGGGGAGATTTTTCTTTCAGTTTTTGGGAACTCTTAGACCGATTTTGTGTCCAAGGGTGGTGTCCTTGCTTAGTGAAGGTGTCTAGGATAAACACCAGGTGTCTATGTTAAACAGCAGTTGTCTCGGGAAAATTCTTGAAAAGTATCACCTAAGTATCTTTCAGGCAATATTTAAAGAAGTATTAATTTTTTTTAAATATGTCTGCTATGAAATACTGTTTCTTAAGATTTTTTTTAACATATTAATTCATATTAATCATAAATTCATATTTATCATATTACTCATATTAATCATAAAACGGCATTTGTTTTTACTTCCATACAATCTAAATAAATGACAAATGTGATTTATTTGTTTCAAATCATTTTGATGATTTATTTGTAAGCTCAGTGATTGTCCAGAGTCAACTTAGGGATCCACAAACCTTTAGTGATAACACAATTTATTTGCCCTTTCTGGAGGTCATAATATGTACGATTTCTTTATTTACGACTTTAATAATATTATATAACATTTAATCGGTGAAATACTAGCAGCTAAGATGATTGGATTCAGTCAGTGACAGTCGGTGAATATTCTCGGTGTACTTATCCCCAGTCGGTGTAGCAGCATTTAACGGTTTACGAACGATTGGCGGTAGTCGGCGTCGTTGGAAATAATGGGCTTACGATCGATCGGCAATATTCGGAGTCATCGGTAATAATTGGCTTACGATCGATCGGCGGTATTCGGAGTAATCGGTAATAATCGGTGTACGATCGATCTGCGGTATTCCAAGTCATCGGTAATAACCGGTGCACGATCAATTGGCGGTATTCGGAGTCATCGGTAATAATCGGAGTACGATCGATCGGCGGTATTCGGAGTCATCTGATGTCGATTTTTCATAACTAATCTACAATACTTATAATATCCACTTATTCTAAACTACAAACTAAGGAAACAGTCGACCGGAGTCGCTGTAGAAAACAGGTAGCCGAAGCTACTGTGGAAAACAGTCAGCAGAAGCCGCTGGGGAAAACAGATAGCCGAAGCTACTGTGAGAACAGTCAGCCGAAGCCGCTGTGGGAAACAGATAACCGAAGCTACTGTGGAAAACAGTCGGCCGAAGCCGCTGTGCAAAACCGTCGGCCGAAGTCGCTGTGGAAAACAGATAGCCGAGGCTGCTGTGGAAAACATTTACCCGAAGCTGCTGTGGAAAGCAGATAGCCGAGGCTACTGTGGAAAACATTCAAAACATACTTTACATACCCACAATCACACACTCAAATTGCAAACTCCTTTCTCGTTTGAATCGCCCCGATTGTATCCAAATTGCATTTACTTGTACAAATAAAATAATGTACCGAATGAGAATTGTATGCTTTTGTTGTATTTTGTGAATACAGTGTGTAAGTAAGTGTAAGTAAGAGTAAGTTTGTGTACAAGGGTGTGGTACAGTGTGTCTGGTTATTTTGATTACAAACTATTTATTATGTAATATTATATAAAATATAAACATACTGTCGTATAAACTGTTGATCTATGTACGTGTTACAAAGTACTTCTTGGTTTTTGTAGGTGTGCTCTTTTCACTTGAGAGAAACAATTCATTTAACTTATGAGTTTATCTCTAAATAAAAATATAATTTAATTGAAAAATTAAATTAAAGCCGAGCTTAATCCAAAATAATTAAAATTTCCTTGAAACAATTCATATAATAACTTGATTCTTACGAAACAAGACATGACTTGATTCTCTAAAGAGTGTTTTTTTTTTCTTTTTTGTTGCTTTGCTTTGAGTTTTAGCAATAGTGTGAGTGAATTTAGTGTTATGAATTACTGTGAAATGAAATTCGAATGGTTTGTTGCATAGGACTAGTACACACATAGACCTCCAATCAAAATAGAATATGACTATGAAAAAAATTGTCATGTATTTACAATACCATTTTCCAAGCCCTTCTGCTAAATCGATCCTTGTTAATCTTAGCAGCTGTTTCAACTGGCACTATAATCCAATAATCAGAAAAGTGGGCAATGCTACACCCATTTAAAATACTTACCGTTTTTTAACTTTTTCTAATTAAGCTATTCTAAAGAAATTTTGTACACAATTTGAATTCGTTTGAAAAATATATATGTGATTAGAGAGTTTAACAGCCGGTTAAAACAGATTTATGTTTTTCTAGAGCTAAAAATAAACTATTCGAAAGTAGTGTAATTTTCTTAAAAATATAGACAGACTCAGCAATTGAAATTTAAATAAACTCAAGCCATAATATAAAAAACAATTATAAAAATCCTGAAAATAAATACTTTTGGAAGTAAATGATTTGTTTAATATTAATTGTTATTTGGCTTTTACTTCTCTATAACTTCTATATTTTTTTTATGTTAACAAATTGTTTTCCTCCCCTTTTTATGTAAAACTTTTTATTGTACCAACATACAAACTGGGCAGCAATGAAATAAACGACTTAAATTTTATTTCTATAAATAATGTTCAGCTTTTGGAAAGGTTGCTTGCAACATATTACACTGAAAAGTAAAGCGCTAAAGAAAACAAACAAAAAAACAAAAACTCATATTAATATGTTTCCATAAAAAGTAACTCCCACAATTAGGATACAATTCTCCATGGTAATATTTAACAGAAGAGATAAATGAAAAAATATAGTAGAAAGCTGAAATAATAAAAGACCACTTAAATTCAAGCCACAAAGTGATTAAAAACGGAAGTGTGTCAGGGAGAAAAAAAAGAAGGAGGAAAATACATAAATGAACTTTTAAAGTTAAAAGCTTTCTGTCCCTGTCTTACTTTAGTCTAGTATTTAAGGACCCAAATATTTTTTTTTAATATTTTTACGTATGTATAAGAGCTTTGGCTATACTCTTGTGGGTTTTGATAACAAAAATCCAAAAATTTTGCAATTTTTTATGTTTTGCTATGTGTCTATTTCAGATTATTATTATTATTTGTATTATTCGTATGAGAAACAAACAGAAACGTTTTTTTTTACAACCCATTTTTATTATTTTCAATTTATTTGAAATAAATAGTCATACATTTTTCTCGTTATAAACCTAAATCTTCAAAAGAAAGGATGGCATACACAGCAACATAAATCATTTGTAAGAGATTGCATAGAAATCGTTTCGACTCTTTAAACTTTTTTGTCTGTATATGAAATACTAAAATACGAGGCGAATTAGAAAAAAATTCTCTTACAAATTCCTTCCTCATTCAACTAAGTTTGTTATAGGTACTTTATTATAAAATTGTCGAAAATATTCATATTTAAAAAATATGTTATTAAGAAAACTTCATAAATAATAATGATAACAGTAACTCTGCCAAAAAAAAACCCGACTTCAACGCAAAGATCTTATGAAAGAGATTAGAAAACGGACGCAATTTATCGTTAGATCAAATGGGGTGTTTGTCTACAATTGGGGTGTTCGTGCAAAATTTTTCATAGTACCAACTCTTTCATGTCTATTCAAATATGTATAATATTTTTAAAATCGCTCAGAAATGGTTATGCGATAAATAATATATCGTGCTTCCATCAAACTGAAAGCAAAACCTTTCAAACATCAGAAATTCCCCGCAAATTTTCGAGAAAAATTTATTGGTCTAAACTGCAATCCCACCAATTTTCGAAAAAAATTATGCAACAAAACTGCAGGCAACCCCTTTCAAACAACACAACAATTTTGAAAATCGAATTTCAAATGACAAAGTTATGCGGGGAGGGGGTGGCGAGCAGCAAATTTCCCAAACAATTTTTGAAAAATAATTGTAGAACAACATTGCAAGCAAAACCTTTGACAAATGACAGAGTTATGCATTGTGGGGATGCAAATTTCTCGCTCCGATCTACAAAAAAATATTATTGGACCAAACTGCAGGCAAACCCTTTCAAACAAAAAAAGAGTTTCACAGATCGGGTGGAGCAAATTTCCCTTTCGAAAAAAATATATTACGGGACCGAACTGATGGCAAACTCTTTCAAACAAAAAAACTGAAAATCGGTTCCCAAATGACAGAGTTATGCATGGGGAGTGCAAATTCGCTCCTCTACAAATGATAGAGTTATGCGTCTACAAACATAAAAAAATGCACACGAATTGATAGTCTCCTTATTGTGAAGTCGTTTAAAAATATTTTTATATGTTTAAACGTAACAAGCAAAAGCCGTACGTACGTTTTCATAATATTATACACAAAAAAACTAAATTTAATTTTCAGTAAAGAAATTCAATTAATTAGTAAATATTTTGTCTAGAAACGGACCTACAAACTTTTCATTAAATACAGCCAAAAATGTCTCAACGATTGGATTAAAAAAAAAATTTTTTTTTCAGTAAATAAATTTACTAAATCTATAAAATAATTTGTCTAAAAATATTTATAAATTCTAACAAAATAATTTACTGAATCAAACAAATATATTTACTTGATTTTCTGTAATATATCAAACAATAGTTATGTCTGAATTTATAACAGAAACTTGTGTAAAAAAAATAAATCGTAAGCAAAATAGTTTACTGAACCAAAGAAAAATATTTACTGCGTTTTTTTTTGTAACATATCAAACAAACTTTTTGTATAAATCAGTAAAAACTTTTTTCATATTTAATATTTTTAAATTTAAAATAATGACATCGTCATCCATTGAGCATTTATGAAATTTCACTTTGTTAAATGCGTTTAACTCTGTATGTGTATCTAAAGACTCTAAGAAAATTAATGAGAATTAACGCAACAACATGAACGAATTGAGGGGTTGAAAAGCAAAGAGCTACAAGTTTCAAAACTAATAAAATTTAGTTATATGCAGGAATCAACCCTTAATACCAATATCTATCACTCTACAAAAGTTCAGAACTGTGAACCTCAAAAGACGGTAAGTATTAGAAACCAAAAATATTATATATGAAATGCATGAGATTAAAAATCTTTAAAGCTTAATTACTCATCTTTTCCTTTTGTTGCACTTGTATCCCTTTGCTTTTAAACCCTCAACTGGTTTACTCAGAAATATTTATGTGTTTGTCGTCATGGAGGTTGTTTCTTTTACGACACAAAAAACTGATTTTTGTTGTTGTTTTTGATGTTTTGTGTCCTAATTAAAAATCAAACAAAAAATTCACTGATTCAGTAAACAAAATTTTTTTAGACAAACTTTTGTTTGAAATTTTTTTGGTAATAACCATGGACAGAGGTTTAATGCAAATGCATGTTTTTCCTTTGAGCCGGATTATGGCAAAACCGAAATATCTTTACGAAATAATGAATTTGCTTTAAAATGGCATCGATTTGTTAGTGCATATTTTTCCATATTCTAATGAACATGCAAATTTTTCCATATTTTTGTTATAAATGCATATTATTGTGTCACATTTTGTGAAAAATTCATTATATTTGAAAATTTTACTACAAATGTTTGATTTTACTAAAAAAAAATGCCAAAAGTGAAGCCATCGACCAGAAGTGATTTAAACAAGTATGTGTCAGAAAACAATGAAGTCTTTAAAACTAATAGACTAGAGCTTTTCTGTAAAATATATGACAGATCAATATCTTTTAAAAAAAAGCTTTTGATGGATCAACATCTAAAATATCAAAAGCATAAAGATAAACATGCACAAAGTATTGGAAATGACTCTCAGGTATTAATGTCTAATAGACCGAATAAAGCAAAAACAAGTTCGTTTAGCATAGAGCTATGTAAGGCATTTGCCTCTGTCGACATTCCTTTACATAAACTAAATAACAGCTATCTAACTAATTTTTTAAAAATATATATAGTACGAGAGCCGACTGCAAATTTCTGCATTCATCTGTTTTTTTAATGAAATAAATTTTTTCTAATATTTTGAAGAAGTGGAATATAGTGGTGCAGGGTTGCCTTCTTAAATCCTCTGGAGCGCGCCATATTGAATTGTATGTGATGTCACATATCCTATAACCAACATATGATCAAGACGCTTCTAATGATACCCCATTTTAAGAGTGTAGTGTGAAAACTCTCATTCATTCTTCATTCATTCTTGTCTATACTAAACATCTGGCAACCCTAACTTGAATCAGAAATGTTGGCCTTTTTTTCAACTTCCGTACACATCCCTCTGTGACGGTAAGTACAATTTATTTTAAAAAAAACACGTGACCGAAAGTGACCGCCAAAAAATAATTATTTCTAATTCAATTAAAAATACTTGCGGCCATATTTAAAGAGGCAACCCTACACCACAATACTCCACCACTTCAAAATAGTAATCAAAAATTTATTTCGTTAAAAAAAATAGATGAGTGCAGAAATTTGCACTCTGCTCTTAGACTAACGAGACTAAGCCGTCTGAAAAGTGTACATATGTGAATAAGTTGTATGATACAAAACTTCACCAAATTATACATTTCTTATAAGAAAACTATTTATGGGTCTCTATCGATGAGACAACAGACATCAGAGGGCTATTTATTGCCAATGTAATTGTTGGTATATTGGATGTAGACGAAGAGAAAAGTAAACTTAAATTCCTTCTTAATGTGACAGAATTAGAAACAGCAAATCATGCTACAATTGCCAGAGCCTTTAACGACTCCATTGCGTTATTAGGCGACAATTCCAATAAGTGATCAAATCAGCAAAATATTTAAATGTATTTTACCCAATTTCATGTCACTTGTCTGTCCCATGCAATGCAGAAGATATTATAAATCAATTTGAAGACATCGATCTTTTGACTTCTTATGGAAAAAAATATTTATCAAATCAAGATCGCGGCAAATAGTATTCAAAGAAAAGTATCAAAGAAAAATATCTAAATCTTCCACCTCAACCTGTGATAAGACGGGGAACGTGACTATGGGCTGTCGCTTATGCAAACTATTTGATCAATTTAAAGATGTTGTGGAAGCTTTATATGAAGAAGACGCTATAGCAATTAAGAAAGTTAAAAAAAAATTTTAAATTTGTATTCAATTAAACATCCCTTGGGATTTGTTAATGCAAATTCTGCGTTTCTCATTAATACAATTGATATGCTTCAACAATTTAATTCATTACGCAGCCAAATTCAAATAATTGACCAAGCAATAAATACAATTAATGCGGTTCAAGGCACAATTAGTGAAAAATTTCAGATCAAACTAGATGCTGCTATTAAAAAAATAATGGATTTCAAAAAATAAAACTGGTGTTTTTGCTTCAATACCTTGTGATTATTCAGTTAAAGACATACATATATTGCATTAGAGAATAAGCATTATTTAAATATGCGCCGATCACATCCGTAGATGTTGAGGGGTCTTTCTAAGACCAAATAGCTTGAACTCTACAGTTGAGAATATAAATCAAATGTTATTTTTATATGTAAATAAATAAGAACAATTTTTAATTTCTATTTATATTGTATTTTTACATTCTGTACCCTCATATTTATATTTACCTAATGAGAGTGAATTAAAATGTTATGTTTTTGTGTAAGTAAAATTTAAAAAATAAGAGCATATTTTATTGTCTTTAGTGTATATTTTAGGTGCCTAAAATATCTTTTTTTTAGTGCATGAAGTCCCTGTCCCTGGTAATAACTTTTTCTGTATAGTGATAACTGGAATTCCGATGCCTGATATATCATCCGATATACATAGACTATCGAGGCGGATGGTGTTTTTATACTATACCTTTCGTGGCTACATATTACGTAACGGTCGAGGGGTGCTAAAGACTTTTTACGGACGGATTAGATTAATTTATGCTGGAAATTTTGTAAAAAGCATTACGAAGGGGGGAGGGTGGTATCCATTACGTCATATGTAAATAGCCCCTTAAAAGACTAAAATGGCAGAGCATATGCTGTCTCCAGCACCTGGTTTGTGGGCACTGACGTTTTTTTATCATATGTTAATCTCATGTCGAGGATTATCTGTAATATATATAATAATAGCTTTAATCATGCTAAATACTTTAAACTGCAAATAGCAGGCAAAGCTCCCAAGTAATTAAACAACAGCATTTATAAACAACTAAGACCATTCTGCATAACCTTCATGACTAAAAATTTTTACTTGTTAAAAAAATAATAAATCACATACAGTTGCTGCTAAGAAATCTTAATTTTAATTAGAATTGTAAAATCTTTAAACAAAAAATTCTCTATGAAAGCGTTGAGAAATTAAAAGAATAGATAAATAAAAAAACGAAACTCTCTTTCCTTATTTCACACAGTTGTAAAAACTTACAATTTAAATTAAAATGAAACAATTAATCAACATAAAATGTATACGATACATGTACAAAGACGCACGTACACACAAGCACTTATGTTTTATAAACCAAACACATACGCTTACAGAAAAACTTTGCTACACTAACTGTTAGAGTGAATGAAGTTAAGCTACAAAAACTAAAAAACTTGAAAAAAAGAAACTTCACTTACACACAAGTAACTTTTATAAGAAAAGGAAAATGCACAACGACAGAGAGATATGAGTGAAAAAAAAACTGTTGAGCACAAAAAACATAAATAAACACATGGAAGCAGTTAACAGTTAAAGAAATGAGTTTTAACAAATTAAACAAAAAAAATAATGAAACTAAAAGACTTTTTGTTGCCGATTTGCTCACACAAACAAACACATAAGACAGGGATTTATTTTAAGTCATCTATTTCATCTTAATAAAATACCATGACATGACACCTATACATATATGGGTGATTCTCATTTACAATGCTTTTTTCGTGTGCTTTGAAAGTAGAGAAGAATATTTCATAAAATAAAGGCATATATTCGAAAATGAAATCTGCTTTAGAGTGCTTCAATATGTTATAAATACATCTATACAAGTATTTTTAGTTTAAGACTATCCATTATATATAGTCTACACGTACATACAGAAGAAAAGGAATGTAAAATCAACATGTCGCAATTTTGATTGGAAATGATATTAAATTTACGAGAAATAGTTTGTTGCTTAAGTGTATTGGTGCTTATTTGCTTTGGACATTCCCAACGGTAAAATGCAGGAGTAAAGAAGCCTTCTAGAAGACCTTTCAGCAGACATAAGGCCATCCAATCCGCATTCTATACTCAATAGAGTCATAACTAAAAAAACAACTTGTTTTTCAGAAAACGAGTTTGAAGTTTTGAATTTACTAACAATTTAATGGTGAAAGAAAATTTTATTATTTTCTCAAGAGTTGAGTATACAAGATATTTATAGGAAATCTTTACACAACATGAAGAGCGTCATGGCGATTAATTCTGCCTTATTAACTCAAAAATCATGTGTTTTGAGTTACGATGCTATTACAGCAAAGGCCCGATATCATTTCTACCCATGCTGCTATTACGGCGCAGGCCTTCTACAGTAGCTTTCCAATATAGGGATGCTTACAGGCCTCTTCTGGCATGCCAGTGCGAAGGCTATCTACTAAGGAATGTCTGTTAAAAAGCAAATGGAGGTACACTTTTTTCTATTTCACTATTTTTATTGCAGCTTCTTTGTATTTGAATAATGTGATTCTTTATTTCGATATATTCCTTTTCATCCAAACTAATTTCTTATAAATTTAATTGGACATAATGTAGTTCCGGCGGAATAATGATAACTTAATCAGCCTCGCCAAAAGAGCAGCTTGTGTGATATCTCTTGTATGTAAATTTCAGTCTTATATACACATTACATGCGAAAAAAGAATACGAGCATGTTTGTTATTTGCAAGGCTCTGTTTTTATTTTTTAATTTAAAAATAAAAATACTCCTTTCATCTTCCCTGCTTAAAGATGGGAATGTAAAATGTGTATCGAACGAAAAATCAAAAAGAATAACAAAAATTAAACACTGCTTGCACCTTCCCTTCTATAAGAAGGCAGTTTTTCATGTGTATCGCACGAAAAATGTAAGAAAAGGAAAAAATTTTAGCTGTAATAAAAAAGAGGGTCTTGCAGGCGTTCAAGAAGTCTTAAAATTTGCTAACACTGGGTTGCTACAATTCACATACAATTGTGTGGCTTGTTATTGTGTTGTTGTTGTTTATTTTTTATATAGCTGATAAATAGCCGACAAACATTTCAGTGTTAAAAAACATTGTTATCAACGCTACATTTCATTTTAAATCAACATGACTATAACTTGAATTTAAAATAAATTTTATGTTAAATAACACTGATTCACAAAATTTAAACTTTTTGCGATCACCTCAATCAAATGAAATGTTTTCTAAGGTAATTTGGGATTCATTTATTTTTCTTAAGAACCGTTTTCGAGATATTCGCGAAAAACGTGTTTTTTGCAGTTTATAAGGCTATTTCCTAAAATCTGGAGTACTGTTTACTTGAATTGAAGATATGTTTTTCCTCTTTCAGCCTATATTCAAAATGTGTTGATCGGATCAAAATTCAATGAGTTACAGGTCTTTAGATTTGAAAAAACTTTATTTTTTCCACGTTTTTTTTTTAAATTTACTATTTTAAGTCTCTCCAGTAAGGCAAAATAAATTTTTTAAATTTATTTTAGACCCAAATCTTAAAGAAAATTTTTTTCCAAATATAGCAAGCGTAAAATTAGTTACATCGGATCGAATATGAGAAAGTTACAACACTTTTAGTGAACACATCAAAATTTTAATTTTCATTCGTGGGTCCTTAGGTCAGTATGAGTTTTTGCTTCCATTCCATTACTTTTACTCGTTTGAAAAAGAAAGGTCGACATATCACACATCAAAGTTACCAAAATTATGTGTAGTTTTCAACACTGTATTTAGATTTTTATAATTAAAATCTTTATGAAAGACTTACGGCAAAACAAGTGGAAAAATGATGCTAAGTGGTGTTTTGTGCATTTTAATTTTTTTCTTAATGCTATAAAATCGTTCATTATTGATATTTTCCAATCAAACTTTGCAGTTATATAGGAATTTATGTGAAAACTATGATTTGTTTTTGACAATCATTAGAATTCCTAGGAAAGTTCCAATAAATCTATAAAATAAGTCGATTTCAAATGGGTGCATGCCCACCAAAAATTGTAAATTCGATTAAGTTGTTAAAATCATGTCTCTGAATCATGTGTTGTGAAAGAAATTGTATAGAGGAAACAATAATGGTGCTTCTTTGGGCAAAAATTGTCATAAATTCAAAATTTTTCAATTTTTAAATTAAAGATTGTATATTTTCCCACTCTGAAAGAATACTTCCATCAACTATTTTTTTAACTATTCGAAATTTGGTCATATAACTAACAAAGAAATAATTGTGACAATCGGTTGTTATTTGGACCCGATATCTTAAAAATACTGGACCAAGGATTTGAAAAATTGAGAAATTTTAATATTAAAATAAGTATACCTCACTAACTATACAAGATATATGTTTAACCACAGACTTTTTAAGAACTTTACTACTTTGTTCTTCATACCTCTGAACCTGAGAAATATTGGAAGTTCATCTTCCTAAATTAAATAAGAACACTCCTCTGATATCTCCATGTAAAATTTTATACTCATCGGACTAAAGAGTTAGAAATGGTTGATATATTTCCAAAATATTTAATTCTGCCCCACTGGCATTTTTCTTATATACTCATACTCCATACAAAAAATGTTTCTTTATTAAAATTCAAATTCGGATGTTTTCACTAAAGCTATTGTAACTTTCTAAATTTTTGCCCGATGTTAACAATTTTACTCTTTGCACGTTGGAAACAAAATTTTATTTAAGATATGGGTCAAAACAAAAATTTAAGATTTTTTGTTTGCTTTAATGGAGCATTTCAATATGACGAATTTTGAAAAAAACGCAAAAATTTATTTTTTTTTCAAATGTAAAGGCTTGTAATTCAGTGAATTTTTATCTGATCAACACAGTATAAACATGAAGTGAAAGAGGAAAAACATATCTAAACTTGCTCAATTCAAGTAAACAGTACTGAAGATTTTTGGATATATCTTTACAAACTGCAAAAAAAACTAGTTTTTCGCGAATATCTCGAAAACGGTTCTTAAGAAAAATAAATGAATGCCATATTCGTGTTCAGCAGCCCCAAATTTAGCTTAAAAAACATCTCATTTTTGAGGTGCATTTTTTTTTGTGAACCAGTGTAAATTATCTTGTATTAAAATTAAATTCATGTTACATACGATGGTATTTATTTAGTGTATACGTAAAGCAAAGTTTAATGCTGTTGTTGCTGCAGTGGTTAGCACGTTGACTATCAACCCAGTGGCCCGAGTTCTAATTTTTTTTGCTGCCAACTACAACACGAATTTTTCTGATGCCTGTGCTAATACGCATCACTTAAGTAAAGTAATTAATAAAATATTTACATTAAAGTCATGTTGTTTCAACTTCATATAACTTTATTTCAACATGATTCTTCGTGTTGTTTCAATATCATCTTAACGTTGTCTCAACTTAAGATAACTTTGATTCAACATGATTCTTCATATTATTACATTATCAACTAAAGGGTGGTTAAATTTTATGGGCCAATGTCGAATGTGAGCCACACCTAAACGCATTTCATTTAACATTTCTCAATTTCAGACTAACTCAATTTGAACCATGGAAAGATACACAATCGAGCAAAGCGTTAAAGTTATTCAGGCCTATTATGAAAATGAGCGTTCAAATCAAAATGCATATCGTGCACTTCGTGATTTTTTCGGTCAATTTAATCGTGTAAATGTGCGTACAATCGGAAAAATCGTGCAAAAATTTGAGCAAACCGGGTCTGTAAGAGATGTGAAAACACCAGTGCATGCTCGTACAGCTCGTACTGTAGAAAATATTGCTGCTGTTCGCGATAGTGTGGCTGAAGAGCCGTCCACCTCAACTCGTCGTCGTGCCCAACAATTGCACCTCTCACGCTCGTCGTTGATAAACATTATGCATAAAGACTTGCATTTAGACGCTTACAAGGTGCAATTGACTCAAGAACTAAAGCCTCTTGACCGTTCCGAACGTCGTCAATGGTCAGAATGGTGGCAAGAAATGGCAACAGTGGATGATCAATTTTCGAAGAAAATCATCTTCAGTGATGAGGCACATTTTCACCTTAGTGGATTCATCAATAAGCAGAATTGCCGCATTTGGGCGAATGATAGTCCAAGAGTGAAGCCAATGCACCTACAAAGAGTGACTGTTTGGTGCGCTTTATGGGCTGGCGGCGGCATGATCAGGCCGTATTTTTTCCAAAATGAGGCCGGTCAGGCAGTTACTGTGAATGGTGTTCGCTATCGTGAGATGATAACGAACTTTTTATGGCCCGAATTGGAAGATATGGATGTGAACGATATGTGGTTTCAACAGGACGGTGCCACTTCCCACACAGCTAACGAAACAATGGCTCTTTTGCGCGACAAATTCAATGGTCATGTTATCTCACGTGGTGGCGATGTCAATTGGCCGCCAAGATCATGTGATTTGACACCGTTGGACTTCTTAATTCGTCACATTAACGCCATAGAACCACAATAATGCCTCAGTGTCATCGAAAATTTGGACCATCGGATGGAGGTGTGTCGCCGAGGTCGCTGTGGCCATTTGGCCGATATTTTGTTCCATACATAATTAAACCATACCTATTATCATAATAAAAAGAAATGACAATAATTTCCTAAATAATTTTTATTATATTCAAAATCAACATCGGCCCTTAAAATTTAACCACCCTTTTCATTTTGATTTAGCTGTACTGGAATATTAAATCAAAATGAAATATAGTTATTTCAAAAGAGAAAATGTTCTTTGAAGGTTATTGTAAAATCATGTTGAATTAACATGCAAACCCTATGAAGGAAAATCACTACCAAAAAATTTTAATTAATCTTGTTTTCGATGATTTTAGTATGAAATTGTTCTGTGTTTAACATAATATGTAAGATGAGAACGGAAAATTCAATCGCAGAGAGAATTATGTTATATCAAGACTTCAAATCAGTATCAGATCAATGTTATAAGAATTATTATGAGAGCGTTGTTATAAGAAATCTTGGAACAACAATCTTATGAGTTGAACTGTCAAAAAACACACGTACATTAAAGTTAATTATTGGCCATGTGTGATAAGAGTGTTTATTAAAATAAATCAAAAGCGATGTTTTTGATTAAATTACTGTGATTTTATATATTTAATGGCCCTTTTCTTTAACGGAAACTTCGCACTACAAAACTTGCCGTTAAAGTCCACGTTAGCTCTTAATCATATATTGTGAAAAGGGGCGTTAATGTATTTTATTGATATATAAATTAAAATGTGTATGAAAAATTAAAATTAAATATGCAAAAGAACCACATGTTAACTTGATGAGTAAAATTACGTCTTCCCCTTGTATGAGATGAAGAGAAATATTGTCATTTTATTTTTCTTACTCTGCCAAAGTTCTCTATCATGTTATCTCAAAGTTAATCGCAGATCGTAGACGCTAAGTTAAAAGCAAATAAGAAAAATACTATTTACACTCTCTTCATACAAAATGGCGTGTCCTAATTGCATGCTGTTGATTTTCCACATTAAGAAAGTATGAATTTTTAGAAAAATTACAGTAAATTTATAACGGTTTTAGAATATTTGCATTTCCTTTATATTATACTGTTTTTATTTAATTTGGTTTTGTTCGTTTTTTTTTTTTTTGTATTGAGTGTTACCTTCTCTTAAGAATGCTTCATTACTAAGTTTAATTGTTGATATTGCATTTACAGCACATAATAAAAAAACATTAATGATTTGTTTTTCTAAATATTTAAAAGTTTTGTGAAATTTATTAAATTCTATTATATTGCAAAAGGTTTTATCAATCAATCATGGCTTGTATCTAACAAAATGTATTGAGTGTTATTCATAGTTTTTTTTTAATTTAATTGGAATTGTATAGTTTATAAATAAGCAGTTTATGTTAAAACTCATCAACGATTATACAACTAAATTTGTTTTAAATTCAAATTCGTAAGAATATGTATTGAGCGTTACGCTAACTAAATTCCTAAATATAATTTATCTATAAATTTTAAGACAGTAAAAAAGCTACGGCAGAAACGATATAGAAAGTATTATCCTCTTAGAAATTTCCGATTTGCTTTCAAAATAGTTCGATATTGTCGCACTGTGGGTTGTTATATTTCCAAAGAAGATATTAAATAGGACGCATTTTGGTACAAATATATATTTGAAATTACCCTAACTTTTAACATTTTCGGTCGATTTTATTAAAATTTTTCTTATATGAAAGGAAAACTAGCCTGCTTTTGGTTCATATATAAATCTTTGCAAAGATCTAATTTTTAGATTTCCAGGGGAGCCGGGACAAAATTTAAAAAATGCTAATAACCTTTAAATTCGTTCTGTGATTATTTAAATGATAACAAATGTAACGCTTAATATACAAAAATTTTAAAAAAATCAAATAACATAATTTCATTCAGGATCAATTGAATGAGGCGAAACCCATAATATGAATCTTACCTTTTCATATTTTTACTAGTTAAATTGGTAAAGTTAAAAAACCGTAAATATAAAATAGGAATCAGCCATATAAAAAATAACCCATACACACTTACACACATGCAAACAACTACAATATAAAAGTGCATTCACACAAAAGTCGTCTATGGGAATGTTAAATAAAGTTTATTTTGAAATATCCTTTGCCACGACAACTGAAATAAAAAAAAATAGTTTAATGTCTTGTAACTTACACACAGTGGAAGGTAGATTTTCTTATTTCATTTTAAAATTGCATAAAACGAGCATAAATATTACTGTTGTAGTGAAGTTTTATTTTTTTCTTCTGTTGGATTTTAACAAAATTAAAATGTGCAGCAGGGCGTATGAGTGACAAAAATTCTTATTTGTAAAGATTTAAACAGAGTAATTTACACCAGACTTCTTGGGAGAGTTATTATGTATATTCTGTTTGTTTTGTTTATTTTTTTTAGCTTTTTGTTTTGATTTACAGTTAAGCTAACCTGTAAACATATAATTTATCTTAATGCTTTTAACAAGTTCACAGAGGCATTATTAAAAACATATTCATGAGTTACAAGTTTGATATATCGGTGATGCTCATTTTGAGTGTATAGTACATGTTATGGTTTATAACTTTCTTTAACTTGCTGATTTTAAAATCAAAAATATATGAGATATAAAAAAGTACTCTTTTTTAACTTTCTCCGGATCCAGAAGTTTTAGATACATATTTTTAAGTTAAAAGGGAAGAAGGGAATTATGTATATTAGTGTATTGATAAACTTTGCTCTTTTTTATTTTGTTTATATTTGTGACCAATTTCGTTTGTTAATATCGTTGTTTTTAATTCAGGCTATTTATGGTCAGTTTCTTTAATTTATAAGATGCAAATAAAACCAATCTCTTTCATCTTTTTTCTCAACATTTCGTCGGCTTTTTTCCAACGTCTTCAGGAGAATTTTTTATTATTGGATTCTAGCAACAAATTACAAAGATTTATTATTGTTAGTAGTTACATGTATGTTATATTAATTTTTTTATGTTGTACTCACGATTTTCAGTTTACATTACTAAATAAATTATAAAAAACTGGACAGCACGAACAATTAAATGTATAATTTAAATTAAATGTATAATATAATTTGTTCTTTTTTATTTCAGATTTTAGCATCAATTGGGATTTATAAAAATATAATAAAAAATAAAAATTTTCCATATTACCTGGATATTGAAAATTGTACGTTTTTCTTTTAGTCCTTTTTAAATTTAAAAAGTTCAAAAATATTTTGTCCTATAAATTGGTATGCACAAAGTAGATATTCTAATGAACAACCTTAGTATTATATTTGGAAATCCCTTGAGAGGGTCCTGAAATATTTAGAAAACAACTTAAAATTTCCTAGACATTTTTACAAGCTTAAGTAGTACCAAAAAGTTTAAAAAGAAAAGAAATTTTGTGTGTGTAAAATTTTTTAAAGTTTAAGTTGTTTTCAAAATATTTCCCTCCATTTCCAATTTTTCAATTTGTACATATCGATGAAATGAAAAATGTTGTTGAACTTCTCAAACTTTTAAGGATTAAAGGAAAAACACACAATTAAATCACAATACGGGTAACATATCCTGAAATTGACATCAACAAAATTGCAATCAAATGAAAGATATTTTTGTGCAGATTAAAAATCCATAAATTACACTATACAATTAATAAAAACTATATCAAAACCTTCAATGACATCTATATACATATTTTTTATGTATAAATACCAAAACAGTCCAAAATTAAAAGTCTATGAATATGTTTTCTTATCATTTTTCTAAAATGCTAGATTTTTCAAAAGAGCGCTCATAAATTTTACCAATTTTATTACAAAAATCATTAGAAATTTTTAAATATAATTATATTTTAACATTTTTGTAGTATTATTTTTCTATATACTCAAGGGCTTCGGAATTATTCAGACGCAACATAGAGAAAAATAGCGCGGAAAAATAAAAAAAAAAATTATTAAATTAAAAAAATTTTAATTCAAGCGAAAACTCAGTGCATTTAAAAATAAAACATATTTATCGCTAAGTTACCTGGTGCAGAAAATATAGCCCTTTAAACATTGAGAAAATATTGGGTTGTAATTTTTTATTGATTTTTATGTCAAATTTGTTGAAATATTGAATCGGTAATTATGGACGTTTTCGGACAAAATAACTTTTTTTTTCTATAAAGTGTTATATCAGCTTCTTTAAAGGGCTTTTCTTTATATATTTGCCATTTCAGTTAACATTTAGAAGCGTAAATACAGAAAAATCTTGTTTTGAATCTTTTGAAATCTTTATAGAGATTAAAAAAAGTATACCCGGGTGTACCTGAAATTTTCCAGTAATCTTAATATAGATATTATAGATTAATACTAATCCAAAAATTATCAACGGAGACTTGCGCATGCGACTTTATCACTTTTTCTAACTATACACATTTTTAAAATTTTCCTACTTGTGTGTATCTCTATATGATTTTGTTGCAATTTACTTCCGAAACCACTTGTTATTAAATTGAAATACCAACGAAGAAGTCGTTTTCAATGTTTTGAAATACAAGATAAACTTTAAATGCGTTTTGAAATTTTAATGCACTTTGAATTTTTTAAGGCATTTTTGCTCATATACAGGGAAACCGCAAATATGCAATTGCATGTTTTTGCCTGTACGATGTATTTAGTCACAAATAAGATATTTGTACGTTTGAGAACTTTTTAAGAATTTTGGCATTGATTTGCTAGTGCATATTCTTGCATATTTTACCATTTACAGCATGTTTTTGCATATTTCAGACATAGCATAATATTTAGGGCATTTTTTTTAGTTTTTATTGCATACCTGGCTCTTTTTCTGCACATTTTGGCTTTATACAATATTTATACAAACAACAAAATATGTTCTATAATCAAAAACATTTTTATATTTTGCAGTAATTTTTTTAAATATACAAATTTTTTCTTTATCGATTTTAAAGTTTCTCTAATGTGTTTTCTCCAGAATTTCTTAAAAATTGTCTTTATTCCATAAATTTATTTCGAGTTAATTCAAAGCCTTCACAATTTTATTTACGTTTTGGAGATTCTTTGAGCAATACCAATTTTTTTTTTTTGAGATTGTCTGCTTATATATTTACTTTTCATAAAAAAAACACAAAAAAAAATAATCGCGTTTTGCAAATATTTAAGCTAATTATGCGGTGTTTCTGATATATAGAAACAATATAAAAAATATGAGATATATTAGTAAAAATTTAAATCCATAAATTATGGACCTTGGTGCCCCTAATTTTATATACGAACAGATGAAATCACAGCGTTGTCAAATTGCCTCCCATGCCCATAACGAAACAAAATATATATGCTTCGTGGTGTCAGAAATGAATAATAAAAAAATTGTTAACGATATTATAACGTTTGTATAACCTTTGAAGAGCATATTTTCTCAAGTTTTTAGAGCATATTTTTATGTTTTTGGTGCATATTTAATACACATAAATCGAATTTTTTATGTCATATTTCGGTTTCCCTGGTCATATATAACAACATATAGGGCCTACTGTGTTAAAAATAGCTGCCTAATTTTTTACGGATCTTACAACATACAGCCTTTCTTAGAATTCATGCATACGTTTTTTGTGGATCAGACTAATAGTTTGGAAGATATAAAATTTCCGACGACTAAAGAATTTTATCGGCAAAATTGGTATTATACAATAACATACAGCACCCACTGTAAAAGAGCTCATAATGCTTAATTTTGTACGGGACTTAAAACCTACATCCTGCCTTTAATTTAACCATACATTTTTTGTAGCTGAGTCTATTAATTTAAAAGAATGAGATTTCCGCCTACAAGAGAATTTTATTGGTAAAATTGGTCTTATATAACAAAATATCTAATTGTCTAATTTTTACAGAATTTAAAGCCTACATCCTTGCCAATAACTCAGCTATACATTTTTGTAGATCAGACTGTTAATTTAGAAGATATGGGTGTTCCGAAGACTTAAGAGCTTTATTGGTAAAATTGATTTTATACAACAACATATAGCGCCCATTGTGTTAAAAATAGCTGCCTAATATTTTCAGAGCTTAAAGCTTTCATCCTTGCCTATAATCCATTCATTAAATTTTTGTAGATCAGACTAATAATTTGGAAGATATAAGCTTTCCGATGACTAAAAATTTTTACCGGTAAAATGGGTCTTATATAACAACATATAGCGCCCGCTGTGTTCAAAATAGCTGGCTAACTTTTCGCACACCTTGTAGCTTGCATCCTTGTCTAAAATTCATCCAGATTTTGTTTTGTGGATTAGACTATTAGTTTGTAAGATATGATTTTTCCGCCGCTAGATGGCCTTTTTTCCCATTGTGCGCAATAATGAAAAAAATTGTATGTAAAATTGTGTGACTTTTTTTTTAATTTATAGCGAAAGGGCCAGGCCAAATTGGAACTTTATTTTTCTAGAACTAATAGCTTATAAGTTATCTATAATATTTATTTTGCTTTAAAATCTCTTAAAACAAAAGAGTTATAGTCATTTAAATATTAAAATTTACGGAGAAATTTTTAATATTAACAAAATACTGAGAAAGTCGATTTTGGATCAATCTGTTCGTTGTGATATAGTTGAAATAGAGCAGTAATCTTTTGGTTCCCGAGGTTTGCAGGTATTTACTTTCAAATGAGCTACATAACTTTAAAATTTGTGGCCGCCTTTTAAAAATATGCGCCACAGTGCTTGTCTGGCTTAGCCTTTTCTATAAAAGTACATATTTTGATAGATTTTGTGCTAAAGAGTTAATTGAAAAATATCATGTTTAGGCCCAAATTCACAGTCATTAATTAACTAATGACAATAGTTTAGCCAATGATATATTATTCACACTTCTTTGTTTACCATTAGTTAAACCGCCAAATGCCATTGGTTAACAATTAGTTAGATGCTTTGGAGCATGGTATAATAAGCATACAGGTGGTAGCATAACGTCAGCAGATTATTTTTTGCTCTGGTAGTTTTGTACCTAAGCCACATCTAGCACTTGTATTTTTTGACAAGCATTTTCTAGTATTTTGTTGTATTTGTTGAACCTGTATACTTATTACACCATGCTTTGGAAATTATTATATGCATATAGGCATACTTTTAGGAGCGAAAAAATTAATATTTACTCCATTAGCTTTGTGTGTTTAAAAATTTTTAAATTGCCGCCTTAAGATATGAAGTATTCTTTATTTCTTTATTTTTGCTTGTTTATTGATATTTAATAGGGTTACCATTCTTTACCCATATTAAAATTATTAGCTAAACTAAACACTGTTAATATGAAGTTTTAGTTAAACAATAGTTATCGTTTTAGTTTACTAATAATTAACAAATGAGTGTAAATTTGAGCCTTAGAAAATTAAATGATTCATCGTGAAATAATGATTAATTAAATCTTATAAAGACTTTAACTATTTTAAATTTTTTTTTAAATTTAACTCCAACATTTGCCCTTAAAAATAAACTCACATTTATGACAAAAACGTTTACTTGTTACCATAAAATATTAAAATGTATATGAGAAAATAGCTTAATTGCTGCTTTTTGTGCATAATTATGCACATTTCATTATGTCTGCTGTTGTCTCTTTCGACTCACATTTTGCATATTAAAACATAAAAAATAAATCCTTTTACTTAATCCTTCAAACATAAATATTTTGTTCGTTACGTTTTTGTTTTTAATTCAAATGTGTCTCCTCGCTTAAAGTTTATATTTGTCCTAAAGCCAGATTCTGGGCTTAGCAGCAGTTCAAAAAAATATCATTTTATATCATGAAACTTTTTACTAATAAATTTTTTTCTTATTTTGCCTGTAATAATTTCCTATTTGCTTATGCATTTATGAATATTTATGCAAATGTGTTAATGGATCTTTGCCATAATAAAAGCCAATAGTCCCACACTCACACATAAATACATCAGAGACACCTATGTGAGTTTTAGCTTAGACATGTGAGTGAGTAAGTTGCTTACTATCGTATTTTTACACCTATGAATGTGTTTGTGTGAGTGTCTGATTGGGTTTGTATTTGTGTGCACGTATATATATTTGTATAATTTTTTTGGTATAAATTAAGTCATAAGGTGTTCTGTGACAAACCTTTTAAAACACACTTGGGACAATAGACAATTATATATGTATATTGCTCTTTCGGCTATAGGGTAAACCAACAAAAGTGTTAATTACTGCCTCTGAAAACGTTCGTATAAATAACAACAACAAAAATACAGTTCATAAAGATTGCATATATTTTTTATAAAAGCTTAGATACTAGTTGCTCATTGCAGCCTCTTTTTAAACGATTCTTCCAATGTTAAAACACCTCTTTTTGTTACCACCTTTTCCATATGCATATTATTCTGTACAAGTATATCTGTCTGTCCATAAAATACTCAAACAGAAATGGACTTGTAACTGTTTATGTTGCCTTTGCTGAGCCGGAGTGTTGGCAAACATATTTATACAGGTTGAGTTGATGTTGTTACAGACGACGTTAGTCCTTTTTTCTTTAACTCCAATACTCATCCCATAACACATTTTTCAATTTACATATGCATATTTATAATGTTTCATACAACCCCTCTGTAAAATACCTCCTACCACCATGACTCGAATTCTCATTGATATACATGTATAAATGAGAGTGCCAGGATTCATTACTTGTGTTATATTATCATCTGTGTTTTAGTGTAAAAATTTTTAACAGACAAAGAGAATTTTAAATTAATAAATATTTTTTCCAAACCCCAAAACGTCAAAAAAAAATAACAGAAGTGAGGTTTAGCATATCAAAAAGGGTTTTAGTCAAAAATACACATTGCATACATTGAGGAGGAAGAGCAAGCCCATGAGTATAAAGTCAGTGTAATTGTTGGGTACAAATCTGTTTGTACAAAATAAAAAGTAGACTATCATGTTTGGATTAACAACCAACACCTGTGTATCCCTTTAAAACAGATTGTTTTTAATTTATTTAAAATCTAAAGATAGCTTTAATTCTCAAACATTTAAACATAAATGGAGAGAAAAATTAAAAAGCAAAGGCAGAAACATGGCTATAAACGTATAAAAAATTTTGAGATTTATTAATGTTTAAGTTCTTTGAAAGATTACAGCAATTGGAATGAAATAAAACAAATTTTTAATTTTTTAAGTAGATTGCAAACCAAAAATCTCCGAATTCAAATAAACAGTTCGAATATATATTTTTATTGAAAGCAAAATTATCGAGTTTTATTTAATTTATTCAATTTATAAATTTAATAAAGAAAAAAAAGAGAAACAATTATATCTAGGCGTTAAATGATTCTGGTGAGAAGACTGTGGTGGTCTCGAAATATCATGATGCAAGTTCAACCTTCCGTACAATCAAATTTTCTTTGTCTATGTCAATAAAATAATTTAATTGAAAGATTAAATTGAATGAACCTAAGCCACATATGGGCATTTTCATGTCAGCGTACGTGACATTTGTGCAAAGTGGGATAGAGTTTGCAAAAATAGGAGTAACTAAAAAAATTTTCTCGTTATATTCAATTCAGAGGGTAGTATTTGTGAAAAAAAATTATTACATTTAGAACCCTGTTGTCCAAAATATCGAGGGAAATAAGGGCATAGCGTACGCGACATAAAACGAAAGTGATGTTAAGGTGCATGTAGAAATATGCAAAAATCTGCGAATTGTAAAGTTTTTTTTCTTTTTCTTAAATTTCTTAAACGAAGCCAACTATTTTTCCTTTATTATCCGCAAATTTGAAATAAAATAAACGTTTGGATGGTTTTATAATGAAGAAAGTTTAATGGCGTACGTTACATAGCGTACGTGACGGATTTTAAGGTATTCTTAAGTAATGAAATATATGTTTTGTAAATATATGTTAACAAAAACTTAAAAACAAATAAAAAAATAAGTATTTGGTAGGGTATTCATTTTAATCGACTTTTCATTTGATGGATTAATCAATTAATCGAAATTGAGGTATTTAAATTACTCGAGCAATCGAGTAAACTTTTATTTCGTTCGAGTTATTCGAGTAAGCTTTACTGCTTAAAATTATTCGAGTTAATCGGAAAATGTTTGAATTTAATCGGTTTTTTGTACATTTTTGTGGACGAAAATAAAACAAAACAAGTTTTTTCGCGTTTTTATATATTTTAATAATAGAAACAAACAAAAACACAACATTTCTTCATAAATTAGATCATAAAATGATCCTTTAAAATTTTTTTCACTATTCAAATGTCGCGCTTTGAGACAATTTTGCGCCAGGAAATATTTAATACCATTCCGACCTATCCTGTATTCAAGGCAGAATAAAAATAATCGGAATTGGCATAACATTATTGTTGTTATAAATATAAATACGGTTACACTTTGGAAATATTTACCCAAAAAAATGTAACCACTACATTTGCTCAGAGTTATTTGATTTATTTAACTTGTTTTTTATATCACAAAATAAGTTATGCTGCAAAAAACTATTTTTATATTATTTTTAATAAATGTGAACCCATATACAAAAAAAAATATTGTAATTAAAGGAAATACAATTTTAACTTGTCTGTGGGTTACGTTTTTTTTTCGGCAAATATTTGCCAAGTGCGACCGTACCTTAAGGCTTTTATAATTCCGAACATTACATTCGATAGTTTACGAAACAACTAGCTAATTAGTTGCTCTCGAAATATCTTCTTTATTTCAAATAATTTTTGTTTGATGTTTATATTTCCGAATTTTTTTAAACGACATTTTAAGTGGGTCTCTTTCTCCCTATTATTTACTTAATTTTTTGATTTTTTGATCATGTTCGAATTGAATGGCAAATTTCATATAAATTAAACAATTTTTCCACTTTTTATTAAGAAATCTACAAAAACTTATTAAAAAAAATATTTACAAAAATTTTTTTAATCGAGTTATTCGATTAATCGACCGAAATTACTCGAATGAATTTTTACTCGAAACTTACATTTTTTGTTTGATCGAACATTATTTGACTTTAATTATTCGATTAATCGAGCAAACATTATTCGATTGAATACCCTAGTATTTGGTGATAATAGCAATAAAAACAATTAAGATTCAAATTCATTTCATTTTGCATACTATGTACTTTGGCGCTGAGCTTACGGCGCTATCTTAGCCTACTACAGAGTATTACATACTAATTAATTACAAATTTTTGACTTAACAAATATGCAGTTCAAGAACAAAAACAAAATTTTACAGAAGTATTTTTGTGGGAGTAAAGATATTTTAGGACATTCTTGATGTCCTGAAATATCAGTTAATTAATGCAAATTATTTTAAAACTAGTAATTATCATCCTTAGCAGGCTGTTCGTAGCTGTTTCATTGATATCCTTGCAGTTTTTGATACTAGTTTTGCTCTACTTGAAAAAAATTTTGGCTTAAGCGACAGATAGTGTGAACCAATAAGTGTCCCTCAAGAGTTATTTTTTGTAGCATAAACTTCACAGCTTGGACGTGGAAATTTATATTTTTAAAGAATTCATATATTTTTATAAAATGCAAGATTGTCTGTGTGAAATGCTAAGACCAAATCGTACGAGGAGTTGTTAAATAATAAAATGCATCAAATTTTGTTCTTTTCTATATTTGTATATAAAATTTTTTTCTTGAATCATTGTTTGAGTGTCGAACATGAACGAAAGTCTGTACAGTCAAAAGTATCCTTCAAAAATTATGAATTTTTGCCTATCACTCAAGTTTGCAAGTCTGTACTCTAATCAGTTAATGTCTAATAATGCCTAATAATCAGTTAATGTCTATTTTGTCAAAATTTAGCAATTTTTCACGACTTCATGAATTGCGATAACTACTACCATCAAGGATTGTGGTAAAAATCATAAAATATTTGTTTGGTCAATTTTTGCTATATTATTACTGGAGATATTTACGAAATAGAGCACAAATTTGAGACCAAAAACCAAAATTGAAAAGCAAAATATCTTTAAAAATATGTAGTATATTTAACCTTCCTATACTCACTCATACGGTCTGTGAGACCGAGTTAAAGTATTTTCATTTTTCTCTTATGAATAAAAAGCACGACCGTATTGTAATTTCTGTTAGCTTCATTATTCTCAATGCACTTCAATTTAGTGCCGTTACAAAGTTTGTGCAAACACAAAGTGTGTGCGTAAGTAGCAATAATTGGTCTGCGAGACCGACGTGAGTATTGGCGTAACAGTTTTTCATGGGTTATGTTTTGAACATATATTTTAATTTTGTGTTATTTTTAGATTTAGTTTATATTTTTTTAACTCCCTGTGTTATTTTCTTAAAATTATTGCATTTTGGTTTGTTTGTTTTTAATAGAAATATATTTTTTGATGCTTTTTTATCTCTTAAGACTGCTATGAAAGACTATTAGTCATATACAAAAAAAAAGTGTTTTGTTTAAAACTCGTGTTTATATTATTAAAAACATACATATCTAAAACTGAATGGAGTTTTATTTAAACTTTTTAAAACTAATATAAATTTAGTAGGCTCTACAAACATCGGTCTGACAGACCGGGAGCGAGTATACGCGTTTCATATTTTGACGTGAGTATAGGAAGGTTAAATGAAGTAAACTATGTATTCTTTATCTATCTACAAACTTTATACCATGTTTAAATTTATTAAAAGTGGATAATATTTGTAAAAGTTATGAGGTCGACAAGGTTTATCATGCTCGAGTTAACAACTTTGACAACCTGTAGCTCATCGTATATTTCAACAGGATGGTCCAAATTTCTACACTCTTAAAGCTTACGGCCTCCTCTATGACTTTTGCTTATGTCATATTGTAATCGGATCGCAAGTTTCACAGATACACATATATTACCCTTTTTCCAATCGGAACCACTGTGCGTGCGCCTTCCGCCTGTTACTTTTGGTGTTCTTCCATCGGGCGGACACTTTTTGGCTTATACCATTGGCAGGCCACCTTCGCTGGGTCACCTTCGGTCGGCCACCATCGGACGGCCACGTTCGGTAGCTATGTCAGACGTCCCTCATCTTTATTATCCTACGACACACTCTGCGTAGTCACCGGACCCGGCACCATGACCCCCACCAAAAATAAAAGTTATAATCTAAAAACAAAAATTTCACCCATTTCGATGACACCAAGTAAACGAAGATAGTAATTTCAACCTCTAGATGGAAAAATAAAATAATTCGTGAACAAAAAACAATTATCACTTGGAAGATACTTAGGCGATACTTGAGCGATACTTAGGCGATACTTTACAAGATTTTAGCCGAGACACCTGGTGCATAGCCGCGACAACTGCATTTAGCAAGGTCATCAACCATTAGCCAGGACAAAAACCTGGTCCAAGGATTCCCAAAGACTTGGACAAAAATTTCCCCCAAATCCAAGAAGTTTCCCGCATTCGAAAAAAACTAGGACAAAAGTCTCCCCAAAATCCTAAAATTTCACCGGATTGACAAAAACTAGAACAAAAATCTCACCAAAATCCCAGAAGTTTCCCGGAAAACAACGGCAACACCCAAAACCGTGGATATACCAAAACGGCAGTTTATAAAGAACATTCGTATTCGTTGCACTTATCTGTTATACGTAGTTTTTCATGTCAAAAAAATTTTTTACCCCCCAGCATGTAAAACATTTATACGCTGCATATTATATATACAACGTGCCATAAGGAGCTTTGTTCCAAAAATCTAAATAAATTTTTTTGAGACATTTGTAAAGGAAAAAGTTAAAAGTGTGTATACTGACTGACGCATACACTATATGTGCAGAAATGACAATAAATTAATTACAGTAGTCGGCAGAAAAAAATCGTTCTTAAATCCGTTTAATTTTTTTTTCAAATCCGTTTTTCTACCACTTATACATTTTTTTAATGGGCATGACCAGGGTGACCGTAGTAATTTTTCGAAAAGTGACACAAAAGGGATATTTTGAGGAAAAAAGTGTTTTTGACGATTTTTTTCTCTGGGTGCATAAGCAATTTCCTCTGGCTAGACATTTTCATTACATAACTAACCAATTTGCCAAATTTATGTCATGTTGTGTTGAACAATCACCTTTACCCATCAGACCCATGAAACGAAATTTGCAAATATGTAATATGCAAATTTTAAGAAAATTTCTTTTCGAAACCACATACATACGTGATTTTCTTTTGCCAACAGTACCACTGGGGAATTTTCTATAACAAAAAACTCGCACGAATTACAGGCACACGTCGTTTAAGCAAAAGTTAAAATTAAAATACAGTGTATTGCTGGAGTGTATTGCTGAAGAAAACCTTAAAGAATTAAAACTTAAGTAATATAAATATGTCAGATGCATGAATTATGTAAAAAGGATATGAAGAAAGAAAAAGTACAATAAATATGAGAAAAAACATTTTTAAAGATTTTTTTTTAAAAAATATGCAAATTTTTTTTGTGAATAAATGAAAAAAGGAAATAATTACAAAAACAGTATTATTCGTTTTCTTACTGCAGACTTGCTTAAACCCCCAGTCGTAAAAGACACTAATCTATTTGTTGTCGAAATGACATGTGACAAGCTGAAAATGCTTGATTTTATACAAATAGTCACTGCAATCAACCCCTTGTTGTCTAGCTTTTATGCTGGCATAACAATTGAAAAAGTTTGTAAATCATGTGTGATTTTCGATATATGAGTATATTGGAACTCAAACAAACATTTTAGCGTAATGTAAAAATATTCTGCTTACTGGTATTTGTATTTTCTAATTGATTAAATTGCTACGACAAGTTGAAAGCTAATTCTGTAGTTGGATAATACTATATACAATTAGGTTGACACTAGGAACTATGAAGGAAACTGAACTTTGGATTTTCATAAGAAGCCCAGCGGATTTTTATTACAATTAGTCTAAAGCTGACATGGTTGCTTTATGAGCTGCATCGGACAATTCTAAGCCGTGTTGCTCTGATTAACCTCAAATATGGCAAAATTCAAAAGAACTTCGTTGGTTGAATTTTAATGAAAAATTTTATTAAAATTCAGACAACGAAATTGTTTCGCAATACTAATAAAATATTCATTGGATTTATGGAATTGTCGTTGAATTAATGAAAAAATCTAATTAAATTGTTTCAAGCAATTAAACTCTTTCCCAATTTTAATGAAATTTTCATAGGATTTGTGAAATTGTAATTCGATTAATGAAAAAATCGAATGAAATTGTTTCATTGGTTTTATGAAGCAAAAGTCTTTTAGTGTACAAACTTTTGTTGAAAATTGCATATATAAGAATTGTTCGTTTATTGTTTCAGGTTACGATACATAAAAGTATAATATATGATATAAAAATCAAAAATCTAAAAAAAATAATAACCTTTAGAAAATATTTTTACTTACACACATATCGAGCCTTTGCTACAATAGAGTCATAAATCAAAAAATTAATTTTTGAGTTAATAATGCAGAATTTAATGTCATATCGCTGTTCATATTGTGAAAAAATTTTACACAAATATTTTGTATACTCAACTCTTGAGAGAAGAATAAAATTTTCTTACATCATTAAGTTGTTAGTAAATTCAAAAATTTTTTACTTCTTAGTTTAGGGGGAGTTAAATTTTCCCTCTATTTGCACATAGTTATACTGATTCGGCATAGTATATCTTGTAGGCTTTACTTTTAACGTATTAAATGTGTTCAGTGTTTCTATTTAGAATAGAACGTTTAACATTTTTGTAGAACATTTTAACCCTCTAGGTCTTCGAAATATGGATCTTTTTGATGCCTAAATAAATAAGGGGCAAAAACTTCCCTTCAAAGGCGATATAGCGAGCTTAATTGTTCCACAAAAATGTTTCGCGTGGTGTTTTACATAAAATTGTTGAACACATCATACACCTTATACACCTTAAAACAAGGTACTCTATGCCGAATAATTCCGAATAATTCCGAAACCATTTAGTATGTAAACAAATTATGTTAGAACGGCCTAACACCCCGTCTTTACGAGACATAAGTTTGGAAATTTGTGTGTTAGCAATTGTCAAAATTCTGTCCTAACACAAGAAATTAACGTGTGGACCGAATGTGTTTGTGTCCTAATACATGTTTGGAAATCAATTTTAAAACACAAGCCCGAGGAAATATGTTAGAACACAAGCTGTCAAATTTAATATGTATGTGTGTGTTTTTTTTACAATTTGTTTGATTTTATTGAAAAAAGAATAAATAAATTTAATAAATAAATGTTTTGGATGTTTTTTTTTATTTCTTGCATATTATTTATGTCCATATTCATAAAATGTTTACAAACAGAAAAATAATAAAGTGAAATCTTTAAAAAAAAAATACAAAATGCCGTGAAAATTTACTATATGAATATATAAAATTTGTGTCCAAACATCAGTACGTTTACTCCACCCTTAACACAAGTTTGAACACATGAATTTTTTGTGACGTCATTCTGCCGACGTTATTTCTTATGTTAAGAAATATCAAATGTCTCGTGAAGACGGGGTGTAAAAGCAATTTTATTTCAAGTTTTTTTGTGTTTTTATAAGGAAATTGGACATCTCGCTTCGAAGTTATGATGACATTGGTGTAGCAGACTCTTAAAAAATCCCAAATTTTAACAAAAAAATTACAAAAATAAACTATCCATAGAAGTTTTAAATACGACTCTTTTCTTTTGTTAAAAATATAGAATAATTGAGCTTGAGGCCTGTTTTCGTTTTTAGAGGACCATACATACCACATCAAAAAAATATAGTGGTGATCAAAGCTCATGACAAAAATTTCATTTTGTTGCATAGTGTAATTTATTGAAAAAGAAAATTCATAATTTCGACACGAATTCTTCTATCACAAACATTAAAAAAAATTGCAAAAAATAGCAAAATTTGAACAAATTAAAATTGTGTCAATATACCCGCAACTAAATCTGTAAAAAGAGCTAAAACTATTAAGAAATTACGTTTACCACGGATATTTCGAAATTCCGCAGGAAATTCGCAAATTGGAAAAAGGGTTTCAAATTGGTTCAAAAGCACTAATACTTATAGTATTGGCACCTTAAATTAATAAAATGCTGCTATGGCTGATAGGTAACATGTTGGCCTATTAGTTCAGAGGTTACTCTTGATGTTTTGAAGCAGATAAGCAAATCGCTTCGCTGTTATATTTGTTTATAAAAAAATAATAATAATAAAAAACTAAAAAATGGCTTAAGACAGCAGAACACATGCTTTTTTTCTGAAAAAATGTATTTTGCTCCTAATTTCACGGGAATTTTTTCTGCTATCTTACTGTAAAGATAAAATAATGTACAATGATAGGCATATACATATATTTTAACATATCAGCACTTTTTCTTCTCATTTTATTTGCAATCCTATGCAACTCAAAAAAGTAATGAATACTATTTAAATTAATAAGAAATGTTGTATATTATTGGAAAGGAAAAGACTTTACACATTTCAAACATGTTTTGTTAATTTGTTTTTAATTAAACTACAAATAAAAGAGTTTCTAAAGCATGTAAATATTGAAAATTCAAAGAAAAATTTGGCTGTACGGAAGGTTGAACTGACAGCTGTTTCTAGACTACCACAGTCTACTCAGCAGAGCCCTTTCCTACACTAGCAGCAACGGTATATTATTGGAAAGGAAAAGACTTTACACATTTCAAACATGTTTTGTTAATTTGTTTTTAATTAAACTACAAATAAAAGAGTTTCTAAAGCATGTAAATATTGAACATTCAAAGAAAAATTTGGCTGTACGGAAGGTTGAACTGACAGCTGTTTCTAGACTACCACAGTCTACTCAGCAGAGCCCTTTCCTACACTAGCAGCAACGGTAGCAGCAACATCCTAGCGAAAACCCTACTAATTTTAGTAAGATCAATTAACAGACTGTCGCCATCTCGTGGCGAGTCGCACCTATTAATGAACTTTTTTCTAAATGTTCGGAACTTCACTAACTGCCTTTTCTTAGCATGTTCAACTATTTTAAACTTTTTTCATTTCGGTCATATCATCGATATTTTCAATGCTGGAATTTTTTGAATGTTTATTTTGCACAAGTTTTTTGGAACAGTGCGCACTCATGTTTTAGCTAAGTGCCTTTAGAGTTTTAATAATTAAGTTATGAATTTTTAGTCGAACTGTATGGTTTTTATCCAAAGTTATTTAATTAGTTTGGCTTAAGTTCATTTTCAATTTAATCTTTCGATTAAACTATTTTTTATTTAAGAAATAAATTCTAAATCATGTAAGTGGCATACTCAATCAAAACATTCATTTTGGCTCAAAGTGGGCTTATCACGTTTTCACATGAAGGTGACAAAATAGTTTAATACAAGAGTAGTGTTTTTTTTTAAGTTTTGATAGTAACTTCCGAATAACGCTTGATATCAATTAGAGGAAGTGCCATATGAACACTAATTTGAATTCATATTTTAATTTCGAGCCTCTGTCTAGATTTGAAGAAAGTGTTGACAATAAAACCATCATACTTAAAACATTTGATTTTGCGTTTGTTGGGTAGGCAGCTAGAAATATAGTAAATGCTGATGTTGGCATTTCGTTTAATCATAAAATATTAAATACAAAATTCCTATTTATATATTTATGTACTCGTATGTGCCTGTATTTATTGGGGGTAAACATTCTTAAACTTAACAATAACAAGTAAAGAATAAACTTTATTGTTTACTGAATAAAGAGTCTTTATCAAAGACCCATACTATTGTTCAGAAGAAAAAAACTGGAGAGGAAAATGAAAAAGAAAACTATTGAAGTCACAGAAATATGTGTATGTATACACTAGAGCGTACCACCTTACAGGCAAAAAAAAATATATAAAGGAAGGCAATTTCGAAAAGAAATAATATATTAGTTTTTGCCGAACGTAGTGAACGCCTCTTCAAGTTGTTCATTATATCTTCGGTATTTACAGTCGGATCTTAAGGTATTATATATCGAGGTTTTTGTCTCGAAGAAACCAATATTTTGTCCTAAGGGCCATAGACCTCAAGTATCCTAGTATTTACCCACCAGATCTCAGTTCCTACTAAACTAATGTACCACCCTAATGTCAAAAAATAAAGCTTACAAAAAGTTATTAAACTCTTGTTTTAAGCCAATGACATTCAGAGCGAAAAATTGATTTCCTCAAGAAAAAAAACGTCGATATATCCTACTTTAAGATCCGACTGTTAATGACGACGATGTTAAGAAATACTTAAAAAGGCGACCCCTATATTCAGCAGAAAAATAATATAAAATATTTGTTTCGAAATTGCCTTGCAAATATTTTGTATTCGAAGGTATACAGCTCACCTTTTTTTTGTGGCAAGGTCTAATGTACGCTCAGAGGAAAATAATACACTCAGCTAATGAAATATCTTCATTGATAATCCGTCATCCTATTAACGAAATTATTCATTAATGCAATGAAAATATTCATTTGTTGAATGAAATTTCTCTCTTTCTACATTTTTTAGTATTCATTGCATTTATCATAATGCTATCATTGATATTCTGAATCTAATTTTGTGCCAGTTTGAGCACTCACAATATTATGACAGAAACGGAATGTATTTTCTTCAAGAAGTATTCTGTGCAATCATTTTTAAAAGAGTAAACATTTAAAATTGGAAGCAAACTTATTTTTAACTGATTCTAACATTCAATAAAAAAAACTAAGTACACATTAATAAGGATTGCTTTTAATATAGCAAGTTGCTTTTAATATTGTATGTTGTTTATTGCAAAATTATACTCAAAATATTCTATACTTAAAATTAACTGAAAGTGCAATATAAAATGAATTAAAACGCAATTAAAAACCGGTCTACTTATTTTTCATTTAAGTTTAATAAATGTGAAGCATATCGACAAAGAAAATTTTTGGCTGCACGGAGGGTTGAACTTGACTGCAAGCAACCTACTTTGGTCGAGTGGTCAAGCGGAAAAGAATTCTGAAGAGATTAACGGGAGCTATTGAAACGTCAGTTTCACCCTCCATGTAGTAAAATTTTTTTTTGTCTATATGCTTCATATTTATCTCTAAATAAAAATATAATTTAATTGAAAATATAAATTAAAACCGAACTCAACCCAAAACAATTAAATTTTGAGTGTTGTGTTTTTCTTCCGACGGGGTTTTTTTGAATTTGGAACGATTTTCCATCATCCCACGTCAAATTTGGTTTGTAAACAGACCGGTTTCGGCTATGTGCCATCTTCAGTGTTCTATTGAATTAGTATTCAATAGAACACTGAAGATGGCACATAGCCGAAACCGGTCTGTTTACAAACCAAATTTGACGTGGGATGACGGAAAATCGTTCCAAATTAAATTTTCTTTGGATATAAAAACATACAGCTCGACCAAATTAAAACCAAACTCAAGCCAAAACAATTAAATTTTCTTTTGCATATAAAACTTCTCGTTAAAGTCCACGTTAGCTCTTAATCATACATTGTGAATAGGGCCGTTAAAACCATAAAAAAATTAATGGTTCCTCATTTGTTTGGATCAATTTATCTGTCAAAAGCAATTCAATTGTCAAAAATAGCAGCTTCCGTAAAAATAAAAGAGGTTTCCCTGTTTCTGCTATTTTTACTGTTAAATAATCAACCCCAAGTTCTGTAAAAATAATTGATTTTTGCTTTATTTTTAAAGGTTAGAAGAGACTTATTATTTCGTATCTTATTATTTCGACTTATTTCGGCATATTATTTTGTATCTTTATTATTTTATTAAATTTATATTTGTACTCACACTGTTTGTCATGTTAACAAAGCTCGTTCAGTTTTGAGATCCAACATACCAACCAGCCAAAGCATAGTATGTAAATTAGTTGCACGAAAACAACATAAACTTACTCAATTTTATGCATTTAACATTACAAATTAAAAAAAACACATGCATATTCTTGCCTCAAATTGAACATGTGACCTCTGGTTTAATAGTCTAACGTACCAACCATTACACCAATGATTTTATATGTGTATTTATATATTTTCAATTACAATTTTATTTTTACGCTTTCTAAAAAAACACGTTTTCCCGAATATATCAATAACGCTTCTTAAAAAATACAAATGAATGCCATATTCGTGCTCAACGATCCCAAATTAGCTTAGAAATGTTTTTTTTGAGGTTATGAAAAAAATCTTAATATATGTGAACTAGTGTTACAAAAGAGACAAAAGTTTTTTCTCAACATAAATGTTAATAAAATATCCTTACTGTACAAGTAAATTTTTTCAAAAATACTTATTTAAAGTATTTTAGTTTGACCAGTATTAAAAAGCCACCACTTGACAAGTACCTTAAGTTTGGATCTAGAATCTATCACTGAGTAGCTTAATTATGTCAATTGATCCCCTCTAATAACAATGCCATGTAAAACTGATACGTTCCTCTCATTATAGGTTTCAGAACTCGAACCGGTTGCTAGTCCTTTGTAACTTGTCTTGTGATAGATTTTCTTCACTCTATTGTTAAATTTATACTCATAATGAAATTATATAATTTTTGGAATGCAAGTATTTAAGAGAATCAATGAAGTAGATTCATACTACAGAGATAAAATTATTTTTTAATGCATATGTAATTTTATGAAATATTCTTCATTAGTACAACGAAACTTTACGTTAGCTCATTATTAATGAAAAAATTCTTTAATCCAATGAAGAAACCCATAGTTACAACAAAACTTTTCCTTTCAGTGTAGGTGTATGTATGTTTGTGTGTGTACGTTTAGTTCTGCTTAACTTTTTACTGTGATAAGTAATCGTTGTTATTATATGTTTGTTGGCATATACATATTATCATGAGTAGTGGCGGTAAGAGGGTGAGTAAGTACTGAAATGAGTGTAGTGGTAGGGGTCAAGCATAAACATCCAGTTAGATACATTCATATACACAAAATGCTATAATAAAATCAGCAATTACATATAATTTGACATGATTATATAGCATACTTAAAGCATGTGTCATGATGATATGATGAGTTGGCAAAAAAAAAAAGAACTATATGTATTTACAAACACACACACCACACCACACACACTCATGAGAGCCCTCTGCCATGGATTTAAGAAGTTTGTGTGTAATTTAAGTTTGAGCTAAATAAAATCAAAGCGGCCAATCAGTAAATTGTTACTTTTATATGTTGTTTTTTCTTTCGCTAGTTAATGTTGGTATTTTTATGTGCTTTTTACAAATTATTTATAAGCATATAATTTATAAGTTTGTATATACACATATTTACATACATCGATTTACGACCAGTAATTTTGTGCTGGGAGCTATTATCAAAAGGCATTTGATATATTTAATAAAACCACATAAAACTTAATGGCTGATATAACTTTCCGAAATCGATGATTGCCATTAATGTTTTTAATAATATATGTGCATACAATAATTATTGTATCAATTATAATTGAATAAAACTAATTGAATTCTAAAGAATAGTTTAATGACTATTTCTTAATTTATCTAAACATTTTCTATATTTAATTAAAATTATGTTGACTTTTATTGATATTAAAGTTAAACACCCATATTACAGTCAAAGGAAAAATCGAGAAAGTGAAGAAAGGTAGGCTTGATTTAAAAATTAAATGGGACAACTTTGAACTGGATGATTTATAGACATAGATTACACAGCGTAACAAAATAGAGATTTTTTAAATTTTGTTAAATAAAAATATAACTGATCCTTTTGTATTTACCTCTGGTGATTACAATATCATCACTAGTGTTTCCCCAGCAGCTCCACTTTTACAGAATTGTGACATTAAGATATGCATAATTTACACAATTTTTTGTATTATTCGCTTAATTCACAAACGGTCCTCACAACCATAAAATATTTTCTGGACTATTAATATACACAAAACGGTGGCATGTCATAATGTCCAGTGACATAATGTCCAGTGACATAATGTCCAGTGACATAATGTCCAGTGACATAATGTCCACTGACATAATGTCCAGTGACATAATGTCCAGTGACATAATGTCCAGTGACATAATGTCCAGTGACATAATGTCCAGTGATATAATGTCCAGTGACATAATGTCCAGTGACATAATGTCCAGTGACATAATGTCCAGTGACATAATGTCCAGTGACATAATGTCCAGTGACATAATGTCCAGTGACATAATGTCCATGGACATTATGTCACTCTTAAAAGTGTCATAAGGTCCATCGTCATTATGACACGATCAAACGTGGTTAAAGTGAACAAAAGACGCTGATGATGACAGTGTAGCGTACTAATCCGTTCTGCTAGTCTGATTAGATATTCTAATATTCCACTCTTAAAAATAATTTGAATTTATATTAAGTCAATTATTGAACTTAAGCCGAATAATAATAACTACCGACTTATACCTATTTCAGTTCGAATAATAATTACGTACCTTTTAGAGTGACCTAATATCCGTGGACATTATGTCACTGGAAATAATGACAGCCCATCCACAAAACTGTCTTTCATTTAAGTAGAGTCACATTTGTCAGTATATATTTAAATATATTAAAATCGGATAATATTTATAAAAGTTATGAGGCATACCAGGATTTTCATGTACATGGTAGTCAACTTTGACATCAGGGTGGTCCAAGTTTCAACATTCGTAAGGCTTAGGTCCTCCTCTATAACTTTTGCATATATTATTTTGTCACCCTTTTTATGGTTCCAGACACCAAAAGTGTTTTCGCTGTCTGACGATCTGTCTGTTCGTTAAAGGGTATTCTATCAGTTAATGTAATTTTGACAATATAATTTTTACAATTAACTTTATGTTGGAAATCGTAAGAGGTTGTGTAATTTTGAAATTTAGTTGTATCCTCTCAAACAAAACTAAAAAACGAAAAAAAAAAAATCACCAAAACTAAAAAATTTTAAAAAAATCGCCAAAAACGAAAAACCTCCGAAAGTAAAAAAATCACCAAAACGGAAAAAGTCGCCAGAGCGCAAAAAATGCCGAAACTAAAAAATCACCAAAACGGTAAAAAGCTCCAAAACTAAAAAAAAATTTAAATCTAAATATATCACCAAGAACCGGAAAAATCGACAAAACGAAAAGAAAAAATCACTAAAACTAGAAAAAATTGCCATAAATAAAAACATCGCAAAAAATCGCTAAACCGACAAAAACGAAAAAAATCCCGAAAACTAAATAAATCGCCAAAAATTAAAAATAAATCGCTAAAACTAAAAAAAATTTCAAAATTAAAAACATCACAAAAAATACAACAAAATCGCCAGAAACGAAAAAATCGCCATAACTTGAAAAAACCATATATTTAAAAATGCAAAGAAGCACCAAAACTTAAAAGATCCCCAAAAAGACAAAAGGAATACATATGTATGTATGTATTTATGTATGTATGTATATGGTATTCGTACGGAAGCCTTCGTGTGCGAGTCAAAGTCACATTTTACTGAATTTATTTATAATCGTTATAGTGACTCAACATAGGAAGAAATCTTGAAATCCTTACGTTTTAGGTACAAAATATGCTCAGCATTTTTGTGTAACACACTACGGGTAATATTTTAGTGAAACATATTAACCCTCTAACTCTTCGTTGTATAGGCATTTTTGTCCCTTTCTTAAAAATAAGGCACAAAACTCCCCATCACCGGCAATACACTTGGCTAAAATGTACTGCAAAAATGTTCCTCGTGAAGTTTTAAACAAAAATGCTGAATGCATCTTATACCTTAAGCGTAAGGCTTACAAGATTTGCTATGCCAAGTACTAATTGTAAATAAGTACGGTATTAACCCTTAAACACTGTTTAAGTTTTGAATGATTTCTGGCGTTCCACTTGCGTTTGGAGCTTGAGTGTCTGAAAAGGAATATACGAGTAGTAGAATTTTATGACAAATATTTTTGTAAAATATTTTAGCCCGCTATACACAGTTGAAGGGGAGTTGTTGCCTCATTTTTAAGAAATATACGCAAGGAACCATACAACGTAGACTTAGAGTGATAAAGCGTTCCACAAAAAGGTTTCTCGTTGCATTTTACATAAAAGAGTTAAACAAATTTTATACCTCAAATGTAAGGCTTACAAGATTTTTTAGTGTTGGATTAAATCAGATAGGGGAAATTTCGGCTAACTAAGTTGAGTTACAATAAAATGAGTGCAAGAATTTACATAAAGAAAGTCTTGTATTCTATTTCGCGACAAAAACTAGTTAAATAGCTGATGTTTCCTAGTAAAAACATCCACCCTCATAAGTGGTAAAAGTGAACAAGAACGCTGATGATACGGTGTAGCCGCCTGTACTGATCCGTTCTGCTAATATGATTTGACTATTCCAACAATCCACTCGTAATAAAAACAAGTTGCATTTACATTAATTAAAATATTGAACTAAAAAGCCGAACTAATAAATTTAAGACTTATAACTAACTATTCAGATCAAAAATAATATTAAGTAAGAATGGAAATTTTTTTAAGAGAAGTTACATAATCAGGCAATTAATGCCTACCAGTTAATTTAGTGTTTTACTTTCGTTGGGAAAGGGATAGTGTATAGAGAACAGGTGGTGAAGTGGAAGAAAGATAGAGGGCTTAATTCATTTACAACCCTGCTGTTGCGCGTTTTTTGTTAGGCAGTGTTGCAAGCCCCTCTGTTGTCAAGTAGAGGCATTGAGTTGTTTAAACTGTGTAGCCATTTTATTAGTTCTTTTACTTCGCCGACGATTCTGCTACAATATTGACGAAGGAGGGTGCTGTGAAGTGCATGAGGACATGTTAGTATTAATCGCTGCCGGTACTGCCAAGGTGATCAGTGCTATGCCTTCATCACTTTAACAATCCAACAACAACCAACACAATAACTCATCAATGCACATGAGAAAAAAAGCATGCTGTTGTTGGCATGCCTCAAACTAGTCTTGAACTAAAGACCTCAGGGTTTGTAGTCAAACGCGCTAACCACTCAGCCAACAAGAATTTACATAAATAGTAAGATAACAATTAAAATTGGCTAGATTTAATTACAATTTTATTTTGAGTGTATTAATATTCAAATCATTTTTTAACTTAAATACTTCGGTTTATATTATTTATAATCGCATCTAAGCCCTCAATCTCCTTGCAAATCGTATGGTAAAATAATATAAAATTTCCATAAAGCTCAAAGCACTGCAGCCTAAAAAGAAACCTACCAGACCGCCAATATAAACTGTAAGAAATTTGTCACATGTTAATTGAAAATTTCTGATCAAAAAAATTTACTTTTATACCAACCTAAAACATCAGCAAAAGAAAAAATAACATCTCGCCGCAATTGCATCTTCGGATAATCAATTATGCCCCATTGTAAATTTGCGCCTAAAAACCAAACACGTGAACGCTACAACATGCCATGATAAAACATAAAATTATTAGCCCAATTCACAATCTTGTGCAAATGGTCTTGCATCGTTGCATTTGCAAAACGGTATAGTATATTGCAATTGTTAAGTGGTGAGTATCAACATACTATACGAACTTGCAAATGCTACGATACAAGACCATTTACACAAGATTGTGAATTGGGCTATTTTGTTTTATTCCATTTGCAATTATAAATGAAGTTTATAATATAAAAAAAAAACTTACAGAAGACTGCAAAAAGAAATTGGAATCATCGCAATTGGTCAGACATTTGCAATCGATTTTATAGCGTTTGGATTTTAAAGAAATCATTTCGTCTAAAAAAAATAATATTAAATTAAATGATAATGTAGTTAATATTAAATGCAGATAAAGCTAAAAATAAAAATTTTCATTTACTTTTAAGTTCAGCAACACAAGCTAATCCCCTAAAGCCACATATGGGCAAAACGCGTCCATTGCGTACTGAAAGAAATGCAAAAAGTTTCAAATTGTAACATGAATTTGAAATAAAATTCACCAAATTGTCTGGTGTTTTTTCCCCTCCATTTCCTTTTTCAAACTCACATATATTCCTATAGAAATGTGGCACACAACTGCAAACTTTTAAAGCCAAAAATAAACGGCATTCAGCCAAACACAAGCCAAAACTATAGACTGGTGCCGTTAGCATTTCCTCAGCTTCATATTTAAAGCGACATTTACGCTGTTTGGTGGAAAAACTAAAAATAAATTTTTCAAAATATGACACAAAACAAAAAAAACAGAATACCAAACTTACGCTTTGGCTGCCTCATCTGTATAAATTTCTAAGGCAGTTAACTCTACTGTTGTGTAATCGGTTTCGGAAAATGTATAACGCTGTTTTGCTATGCTCGGTATATCATTTGAACTATGAAAATACACATCATAGACTGTGGATAAATTAATTATTTGAGCATAAATTTCACCATCCAAAGGATGCACAGTCACCCGATCGCCATGATCCAACAAGCTCCAATCATTGCTCTTCCAATAATCATAAGAGTTGTAACGAGCCACAAGACTATTGACCGAATGGCAGATGCCAAATTCGGTTTGAGTTTCATAAATAAACATTTTTATCGCAGCACCGCTGCTAAGTTCTGGCTCAAATTGCCATTTTAATTCATGGAGTAAATCTAAATATTCATCGCTCGTAATGCCATAAGTTTTATTTAGAGGTAAATGTTCAATGTTGTCGTACGAAAGATGAGCTAACTTATCAATGAAATCTTTAAAACCTTCGATATCCTCTTCTTTGGCAAAAATGGCCGGACGTGATCTGCACAAGAAATTAGAAATTGAAATTTGTGTTTTAATTTGTATGAAAATAAGGTATAAGAACTTTTTCTACAAAACAAAGAGAGCTTGCCCATATAAAAAATAAAATTTTCTATACTACTATGCAACAAAATAAAATTAACTTCAAAAATCAAATGACATTCATTTATTTTTCATAAGAGGCTTTTTCGAGATATTCGCAAAAACGTGTTTTTTGCAGTTGATAAAAATTTTCAAAAATCTTGAAAACTGGTTATTGGATTTATACAAATTTTGCACAGTTTCAAATCTATGTTTTTCCCCTTTCAGCTAATACATACACTCTAAAACATTACTTCAAATTTAGGATAATATATTGTCTAAAAATGTAGTTATTTTATTAAAGAAAAAACCTTTCAAAATAAACATATTTAGTCCAAGTGGAAAAAATTTAACATAAAGTACAATACGGTTATGGCTGAATGGTATATACGTCAGACTATCAGACAGGAGGTCGCGGCTCAAACCTGCACGCAGCTAATCGCTTTTTTTACTAAAAACATTTTGCTCAAAAATAATGCGTGTGTAATTTTAGGTCGATAATAACCGGTAAAGTGTTGCCTACTATTATCGACCCAATTTTCAACAAAAGTGTTTTAGAGTGTATACACTCTTATCGGGAATAAGATTTTGTTCGCGTGAAATATTTCCCATGAACAAAAAATGGTAAACAAAACGGGCAAAATAGTACAGTGGATACTAGTATTAAAGAAACATCAACTATTTAACATTTTTTTTTACAAAATAGAATATGAGAATTCTTAATTCATTTTTTACAATTTGGTGAGTACGAAATTTTACCTTTGATTATTTCTTCCAATTTTCCAACTACTATTTTATTTTTGCTTTACTTGCCGGTAAGATCCGCCTACCATATATTCAAGCTATTGTTGTTGCTATACATCAGAGGTGAAATTTAGTGCTCACCAAAATATAAAAAACAAACTTGGAATTCTCATATTCTATTTGTAATGAAATTTGTAATCTGTAATTAAACCAACAAGCTGAAAGGTGAATCGCCAAAAAATCTCTAGAACGAAAAAAAACAAACAAAAATCGCGTAAACTAAAAAAATTGCCAAATAAAAAAACGCACAAACTAAAAAAAATCGCCAAAAATTAAAAAGATCGAATAAAATTAAAAATATCGCCAAACAACAGTTAGACAAGAAAAAACATCAGAACAAAAAAAGACAACATTAAAAAATCGCCAGAATGAAAAAAATAAAAAAAGTAAAAAATTGCCAAAATGAAAAAAAAAATGCTAAAACGAAATAAAGCCGGCAAAACAAATATATTACCAAAAACTAAAAAATCGCCAAAAATTAAAAAGATCGCAAAAACAAAAAAGCAAATTAACCAAAAAAAAAAAAAAAACACCATAACCGACGTAAGTACACAGCATTAGAAAATTCGCCAGAATGATAAAAGCGGTAAAACAAAAAAAGCACCAAAGCGAAAAAACCGCGAAAACTGAAAAAATCGCCAAAAATTTAATAGATCGAACGAAAAAACCACTAAAAGTAAAAAATCACTCAAATTAAAAAAATCGCCAAAACGAAAAAAATCGCAAAAACAAAAAATAAATCGCCAAAAAAGAAAAAATTCGTTAAAACGAAAAAGCTAAAACAAACAAAAAAATCAAAACGAAAAAAGGTCCGCAAATCAAACAAAAATCGTTAAGACGAAAAAAAGGATTTATGAATATGGAATTCGAGCGGAAGCCTTCGTGTGGGAGTCAATATCGTAGTTAACTGAATGTATTTAATTTCTGTCTATTGATTTTTAAAGAGATTCTTTTGATGTTGAATAACTTTATGTGAACCTTATTGAAATTATTTATACATATCTAGAAAACGGACGATTGTGCCGTCCTTTGGCCATACTAGTTATTATTAGGAGTGGAATGTTCGAATATTCAATCAGATTAGCATATCGTATAAGTATTATTGACTTCGACAGGCCACTACACCGTCTCATCAGCATTTTTTCACTTTTAGCACTTATGAAGGTAGATGGTTTTTATAAGGAAACATCAACTATTTAGCCAATTTTTTACGAAATAGAATACAAGAGTTTTTTGTGCATTTTTTGGTTAGCACAAAGTATCCTCTCTCTCTCTCTCTCTATCTATCTATCTATGATGCGATATCCATCAAAGCAAAATCAAAGCTGGTGGTGCAACTCTAGCCAATAAACTTTGTTAGATTTATCAATATTTTATTTTGAGTGTAATTATGAATTAGCACGAAATTTATTCTTAAACATATTGTAGGTATTGAATAATTTGTGGAGTTAAAGTTGAATTTGAAGCTTTTGTGTCTTTGGGTAAAATTTCATGGCGAATATTATTGATATGGATTTCAGCCCGCTGTATCGCCGTGGAAGGGGAGCTTATTATCCCTTTTTATAAGAAAGGCACAGAAAGACACATTAAGCGAAGAGTTAGTGGATTAAAATATTACACAAAAATTATCTATGTGTTTTTTAGCATAAAAGCGCGGAGCAAATCGTATACCTTGAACTTTAGGCTTACAAGGTTTCTTATGCCGGATCACTAAAACTACACAGAAAAAATTATGACAGCTTTTTTTTAAACAAACATGTTTTTGAAACTGATTTTAAATCTTTATTATTGTCTCTATTTAGTTTGATAAATAATTTTGTTTGAGTTATTATTTCATTTCATTTACCTACCGCCAATGTTGGCAGCCTGATAAAAATTATGAAATTCTTTGATTAATTTTTTATATTTCTCTAAAACATTTTTTGATTGAAACAGTTTGTTTATTGAAAAAATCAGAATTTTTTTCAAACAAATTATTACAAATTTTTGCATTTGAATTTACAAATTTCTTTATAGGACCTAAATTGAACAAATTTACATTTGATTCAGGGAATTTGGTATTTGAAGTGAAAATATGGGAGGGGAATTTAACTCCCCCTAAAATGAATCCCAGACGTAAACTTTAAAAATCCCCATACATGGACATATAATTTTTTGGCGCCCTTTACCAGAATCAGTCATTGGAACCTTGTTATTTTGAAGAAAAAAAATATTTGATTTTGTTTTACAATACAATCTTATTTAAAAAACTTTGCCCATAATAATCTTAAAAATCTTGAAAACTGGTAATTGGACTTACACAAATTTGGCACAGTTGCCAAAGCTATGTTTTCCCCTTTCAGCTAATACATACACTCTAAAATATTACTTCAAATTTAGAATCATATGTTGTCTAAAATTGTGTTGAAAATTTCTTCTTGTCTAAAATTACATCGATTTTGTAGTTATTTTATTAAAGAAAAAACCTTTCAAATTAAACATATTTAGTCCAAGTGGAAAAAATTTAACATAAAGTACAATACGGTTATTGCTGAATGGCAGATACGTCAGACTATCAGTCAGGAGGCCACGGCTCAAACCTGCACGCAGCTAATCGCTTTGTTAGTAAAAACATTTTGTTCAAAAATAATGCGTGTGTAATTTTAGGTCGATAATAATCGGTAAAGTGTTGCCTACTATTATCGACCTAATTTTTAACAAAAGTGTTTTAGAGTGTATACACTCTTATCGGGAATAAGATTTTGTTCACGTGAAATATTTCCCATGAACAAAATATGGTAAACAAAACGGGAAAAATAGTACGGTAACACAACAACATCACAAAATTGGCGATCAAAATATTAGGGAAAGAGAACACATTTCACATGAACTTTTATTCCCGATAAGGGTGGTACTGTATGTTTTACGTTTTAATCCAAAGAAATTTTATTATTCAAGCTTAAAGTCGTTCAACCTATTTTTACACTTAAATTATTTTTATTGATAATGGATTTTCAAGGCAAGTAATAATTGAGGCAAATTCTTGACTTTTGTAAGGGTCGAACTTAATGTCATAGTATTTTCGGGAACAACCACGATCCCATTATCAGAGTATTTTTAACACTCTAGGCCACTACGACCTCCAAAGACAAGCTGATAAACATCAGCATTTAAATCAATTTGCATTTAGCTTTTTGTTATTTTTAGTTAAGCTTTTTTGGTGGTTTTCAGAAATTCACCATTATTTGATTTTTTCCTTTACCGTCAGTTTCAGAATTAATGCTTCTCCAAGACTTAGGGGTTTACATATGCTTGTTTTTCCCTGTATTGCTCGGAAACCTGTTTTCAAAAATCACCATTTAAAGTCGCTCCATAAGGTAAAAATAAAATATTTGTACGTAATTATTATTCGAACTGAATAGGTTTAAATCGGAAGTTATTATTTCGTCTTAAGTTCATTATATGAATTAATGTAAATTCCAATTATTATTAAAAAAGCAATATAAGAATGTCTAAATACACAAGCAAAACTTATTAGTACTACTTATTTCGACAGACGCTATACTCTCATCATCAGTGTTCTTTTTTCACTTTTACCACGTTCGATGGTGGATACTAATTAGTATTAAAGAAACATCAACTATTTAACCCATTTTTTTTACAAAATAGAATATGAGAATTCTAAATTCATTTTTTACAATTTGGTGAGTACGAAATTTTACCTTTGATTATTTCTTCCAATTTTTCAACTATTATTTTATTTTTGCTTTACTTGCCGCTAAGATCCGCCTACCATATATTCACCAAAATATAACAAACAAACTTAGAATTCTCATATTCCATTTGTAATGAAATTTGTAATCTGTAATGAAGCCAACAAGCTGAGTCGCCAAAAAATCGCTAGAACGAAAAAAACACACAAAACAAACAGAAAGCGCGTAAACTAAAAAATCGCCAAATAAAAAAACGCACAAACTAAAAAAATCGCCAAAAATTAAAAAGATCGAATAAAATTAAAAATATCGCCAAAAAACAGTTAGACAAGAAAAAACATCAGAACAAAAAAAAGACAACATTAAAAAACGAAAAGAATGAAAAAAAGCGATAAAAAAATCGCAAAACTAAAAAATTGCCAAAAATTTTAAAAAATGCTAAGACGAAATAAAACCGGCAAAACAAAAATATCGCCAAAAGCTAAAAAATCGCCAAAAATTAAAAAGATCGCAAAGACAAAAAAGCAAATTAACCAAAAAAAAACACCATAACCGACGTAAGTACACAGCATTAGAAAATTCGCCAGAATGATAAAAGCGGTAAAACAAAAAAAGCACCAAAGCGAAAAAACCGCGAAAACTGAAAAAATCGCCAAAAATTTAATAGATCGAACGAAAAAACCACTAAAAGTAAAAAATCACTCAAATTAAAAAAATCGCAAAAACAAAAAATAAATCGCCAAAAAAGAAAAAATTCGTTAAAACGAAAAAGCTAAAACAAACAAAAAAATCAAAACGAAAAAAGGTCCGCAAATCAAACAAAAATCGTTAAGACGAAAAAAAGGATTTATGAATATGGAATTCGAGCGGAAGCCTTCGTGTGGGAGTCAATATCGTAGTTAACTGAATGTATTTAATTTCTGTCTATTGATTTTTAAAGAGATTCTTTTGATGTTGAATAACTTTATGTGAACCTTATTGAAATTATTTATACATATCTAGAAAACGGACGATTGTGCCGTCCTTTGGCCATACTAGTTATTATTAGGAGTGGAATGTTCGAATATTCAATCAGATTAGCATATCGTATAAGTATTATTGACTTCGACGAAACATCAACTATTTAGCCAATTTTTTACGAAATAGAATACAAGAGTTTTTTGTGCATTTTTTGGTTAGCACAAAGTATCCTCTCTCTCTCTCTCTCTATCTATCTATCTATGATGCGATAGCCATCAAAGCAAAATCAAAGCTGGTGGTGCAACTCTAGCCAATAAACTTTGTTAGATTTATCAATATTTTATTTTGAGTGTAATTATGAATTAGCACGAAATTTATTCTTAAACATATTGTAGGTATTGAATAATTTGTGGCGTTAAAGTTGAATTTGAAGCTTTTGTGTCTTTGGGTAAAATTTCATGGCGAATATTATTGATATGGATTCAGCCCGCTGTATCGCCGTGGAAGGGGAGCTTATTATCCCTTTTTATAAGAAAGGCACAGAAAGACACATTAAGCGAAGAGTTAGTGGATTAAAATATTACACAAAAATTATCTATGTGTTTTTTAGCATAAAAGCGCGGAGCAAATCGTATACCTTGAACTTTAGGCTTACAAGGTTTCTTATGCCGGATCACTAAAACTACACAGAAAAAATTATGACAGCTTTTTTTTAAACAAACATGTTTTTGAAACTGATTTTAAATCTTTATTATTGTCTCTATTTAGTTTGATAAATAATCTTGTTTGAGTTATTATTTCATTTCATTTACCTACCGCCAATGTTGGCAGCCTGATAAAGTTATGAAATCCTTTGATTAATTTTTTATATTTCTCTAAAACATTTTTTGATTGAAACAGTTTGTTTATTGAAAAAATCAGAATTTTTTTCAAACAAATTATTACAAATTTTTGCATTTGAATTTACAAATTTCTTTATAGGACCTAAATTGAACAAATTTACATTTGATTCAGGGAATTTGGTATTTGAAGTGAAAATATGGGAGGGGAATTTAACTCCCCCTAAAATGAATCCCAGACGTAAACTTTAAAAATCCCCATACATGGACATATAATTTTTTGGCGCCCTTTACCAGAATCAGTCATTGGAACCTTGTTATTTTGAAGAAAAAAAATATTTGATTTTGTTTTACAATACAATCTTATTTAAAAAACTTTGCCCATAATAATCTTACATAAATTTAAGGTTTTTTCTGCTATTAAGGACTGTCTAATTATTACTTATTTAATATTTAAAACACAAAAGCTTTGGTCACAGCTGCAAATACCGAAAGCAGCAATTTTTCTAAATTTAGAATACATTTATATTCTCCAACTCACATCTCTTTTATGGTGATAATTGTATTGAATGCTTCAACTTAATTTTAAACGTTAGATTTTTTCATTTAATTTCGTTTGCTGTTCAATTTTAGTATGTATTTCATTAAACTTTTTGCCAAATAGTCAGTCCACCTAAAAGAATCAATAAATCGTAATCCTCTACGAATCAATCAATTTGTGTTGTGGGCTTAGCAGGAATGTTGGTTGTATAAGTGTACAATGTACAGGTATTTATGGTCATGTAAAAGACAGAAATGGCCATAATATCAGCCATTGATAACAAGCAGACGTATAGGTAAATCGTAATAAATAAAGTTTGTACTTACAAAATATATTCCTCAACCTTAAGCTCATCAATACGTTTATGAGGACACACAGTCAATGATGGAAAACTGGTATTCCAAAACAATTTGTTACGATCCATTGAAATGACCATTGGTGAAGTTTGAAAACGTTGCCAAGTGCGATGACTGAGCGAAATAATGCTAAATATTGCCACACAAATAAATGCAAACCACAATGTTCTAAAATGTTTACAGTGAAAAAATAATAATAGAGAAAATAAAAATTACAGGATTAAAAAATATATGATAAATAAATGTATATACGATAACTAAAAGTATTATATGTTTTATTAAAAACAAAATAAAAATTTTGTAACACATCTTTTGTTTCTTTTTAACACTACAAAATATGTTGAAAGCAATTATTTTTCAGTAAAAACTAAATCAAGTCATTTGTACTTATAGGAGTTATCATTGAATTTATTTGTTTAATAAAATGTTTTTAATATATGCAACTTAATCTAAAAAGCTCTATGGCAATAAATCAGCTTGTATTTGATTTATGTATGTATTTCTAAACGTGTACTTAATTTTTGTCAAATTTTTATAAATCCGAGTATGTATGTGCGTGTGTACTTCCAAATAAAGCTCTTTTCCAACGAATTAATTTAAGCGTATGAGTGCTTTAGATATATAATAATCATACGCCTACATGGCTGAAGTACTTTTACATGATCCCAGCAAAAAATGAATGAATGTGTTCAAAATGAAATAGTGTTTCATGATTTCTTGATCACTTGTTTTTAAACTCGTATGCAAAAACGGAAATAAGTCATCACATTGATGTATTTTCATAAAAAAAGTTTTAGTTCCAACAAGAAATAAGAAGACAGACAGAAGAACACGGTTCGTAATATGTTTTTATTTTTGTTTGTTTTATGTTTACATGAAAAATCGTCTTCAAACCAGGCAGTTCAATTCAATATTTTTAATGGAGATCAATTTATTCAAATTTTCGCACAAACACACGATCTCCAGTGACACGCTAATGTAAAAATCATGCATGTTTCACCTAAATCGAACCAGTTCGTCATCACTTGAACCCATGATTATACACATGATTTGTCATTTTATTTTTTGCTAGGGAGCACACTAAGGATGGGCAAGTGGAAAAAATATATCGACACATATTAATATCGATAAATTTTTAAATATCGACCGTTACAAAATATAAAAAAATATCGACATTTCGATATACATATATCCATATTTTTTAACCCTTAAACAACTAAGACCGTCTACAAACGGTCATCAACAAAAAGAATTTTATGCGAAATCAGTAGTTTTACACTCGAACAACCCAAAGCTTTTTTATTCGACACCAAATTATGTAGCAAATGGTATCAGTTTGAACGCGTTTCGATAATTAGTGTGCTACCACACTAATTACCCGTTACAATAAAATTTTTAGTGAAAAAATAAACAAAAATTTTTTGTAATTTTTGCAAAAATTAAAATAAAAATAAAACTACTTTCTAACCTCTCAACAGCCTTGGTAATTTTTGTGGTAAATATTTAAAAGGTTTATTTTGATAATTTGTTTCTAGTTTGATTTTTGAAAAAAAAAATTGTTCCAATTGAGATTTTTGCGAACACCGTCTGTAGACGGTCTTAGTGACTTAGTTGAACAAAATTTAGTGTAACGTTTTTTATCGGAGTAAAATGTATTCATTATTACCTATACTCTTTTGGCCTACTGAAAGCGGAAAAATAGCTCTAAAATATGTCAACAGGTGGAGTAAAAAATAGATACTGCGATAAACAGAAAAAATTCAAACTTTCTGCATTGGGTGATCAAGAAATTGCTGCTTTGATGGACTCAGGTGAGGATGATGATGACTTTGAAGATTTTGATGATATCATAGAATATCCAGATTATCATTGTGATGAATTCAAACCGGAAGACACTTCTATGATAACTAATTGTTTGGAGTTATTAGACTCTTATGGATTAATGGAAATGCACAAAAATATCAAACTGTGTTCAAACAGAGTGAAGTGCTTCTTTGGAAAGGCTTAGTGAAAAAATACGCTGAACAGAGTTTGACATATTTTGTGTTTTTCCATAAAACTGTGGTCATATCGATCCCATAAGCTAATCCAACGACCTCAGATGAATAATCTCTCGGTGCGTTCTCCAGTTCATTGCTTTTGTTAGTTGGTACTTTACAACTGGGAATCCGATTTGCTCTAACAGTAACAAGGCTATAAATGCCACGTGCTCTCATAAGAATCTAATAACTCAAAACAATCGGTTATCATAGCATTCTCTTCCGGTTTGAGTTTATCACAATGATAATCTGGATCTTCTATGCTGTCATCAAAATCTTCAAAGTCATCATCATCCTGAACTGGGTCCCTCACTCTATGAAGAAAGCTAAAATGTTTCTGCTTATCGCAGTCTCTGCGTATTGAGTTCGTCAGCCAACTAAAATTACCCGTTACAATCGGAAGCAAAAATCATACCATAATATTGATTGCCTACAGATTATCTGTGAATACAATGTGCACATGGGCGGCGTAGACCTATGTGACTGTTGTATAGACTTAAAATCAGAACACAAGATATGGCAACCAGGATATTTTACCATCTTCTCGATATGTCCATAACAAATGCATTTGCATTAAATCGCAGACTTAACGTCGAAAACCCCCGAAATTCTGATCAGCATGAAATGGGACGGCATAATGATGCAAGAATTTTGAAGGTGCATTGCAAAAGAACTAAGTGCTTCTGTTGAGATACGATTCGCAGGTTGTCCTTCATTTGCCGAAGAGCCAACCGGTGGCTCTTTTATTGGGAAAAATGTTATTTATCTTGTGGCTATTATAAGGTTCGACAAGATAAATCATTTTACACAATGGGGCTCAAAAAATTTTGTAAACTGTGCAAAAAATCGGATACACACATGTTTTGTACTAAGTGCAACGTCCACCTATGTTTTGCAAAGACTAAAAACTGTTTCATGGAATACCATTTAGTTACATATCATATTTACTTTGAACATAATATATATTTTGATATCAAAATTTAAAAATAAAACTGATATTCTTCCAACTATAAGCATCATATTTTATTTATTTCTAAAAAAAAAATTCCCCTAAACCACTAAGACCGTCTACAGGCGGTCTTCCTTGTTTTGGTCCTGGAGCTTTCCAGGAGCATTTTTTAGCAATTGGAACTCAAATTCGTAATTTTTAGTAGAAAAATATCCTAGAACAAAAATTATTACCGCAGCACAATTTGTATTTCAAATTCAGGGGTTTAAGGGTTAAGCATGAATATTAAGGTATTCATTCGGTTAACCGTTAAACGGTTAACCGGTTATATACTACCCGATTAGCTGATCGGTTAATTTAAAATTGGCTATTTTCGATTAACGGTTAAACCGGTTAATTTCAGTCGATTAACCGATTAACCGACATAATAAATTTGTTCACATTTTGTAGTATTACGTATTTTTGTGTGTTTAATTATTTGTTTCGTCTCATATACAAAAGGTGTGTTTAGAAATTAGTTTTCATACAAACAAATAAGTGTGTTCGGTGATCTTAACTTAAGTAAAACTTTAAAATCTTTCGGCGTGCCTCTAAAAGAGTTTAGTATAGACTCTACTACTCTACTTGAACTTGAGGGAACTAAGTTTTTGTTTAATAATTTAATAAAAGCCAATTATACTGATGCCAACGATTTAATTAAAAATCTAAGGATTCGATTTAATGAGAGACGAATTCAATTATCTTATACCTCCACTGAGGAATAACTGCTTGTAGCAACAGTGTTTTAAAATACAGTACAAAAACGGAAACTAAGGAATTCGGAAATAAACTTTTTTGCTCGTCGCTGAGCTCTGCCAGTATGAGTCAGATGATGATGACCTGACAACAGAAGAAACTCGATAGTAATACAAGAAATGTTTTAACCGAATTAACCGAAACAATTAGAAGTGTTAAGAATTTGAAAAAAAATAAATAACAGATGACTCTAATGTCATAATGGAAGATTTTATATGTTTAGAGAAATCCAGGAAAAGGACTGAGAAACTAGATATTCTGTATTATCTATTCATTTCGATTTCTTGAACACCAACGATAATTGAAAGAATTGTTCCAAGTCAAGTTTTATCAAAACTAAAGATGAGAGTCCCTCAAATCTTAAACATTTAAACCAAATTATTTTACTGAAAGATTGTTTTGAGAAGATCTCCTTAAACTATTGAAATATATGATATAATGATCTCAGAAACTTGTTAATTTTTTAATGAAAACGAGTACATACTTATTATTTTTTTGCTTGATTTAATTCAAGAATTGTTATGTTTGTTCAAAATAAAAAATAATTTTTGCATTTTAATTTGTTTAAATATAAATTACTTGATTTATGAAAAAACTTTATTAATCGGTTAACCGGTTAATGCCGAATTTAACCGCTTATTAACCGATTAAGCCAAAACTTTGATTAATTAATCGAGCGATTAACCGATTAAAGCAGAAGCCCGATTAAATGAATACCCTAATGAATATGCATAATTAATCCCAAGTTTTTTTAAAAATAGAACACAAAACGTACGTTTCTAATAAAGAATTGAGCTAAAAAAGAGTTAATTTCTAATATTCTTACTGTTTAACTAATATTTCATGGAACGTATATCAATCATCGAAAACTAAAAATATTTCGATATATCGATATTTTTGTCCATGCTTAACAAGCAACATGCATTTATTTATTTTTATTAACGAAGCTTCTCCATGAAAAATATTAAAATTTTCAAATTGCTTTCTATAATAAGTAATGTTTCAGATATATTCTCAAAAGCAAAACCAGAATTAGTTTTTCTATAAAATATTAAAATTCTTGACGACTTTTAGGAAAAAATATAAATTACTCTATGCAGCAAAATTAAACTTTTGTCAGGACCTTTGATCACCACTATATTTTTTATTATTTTTTTTTTTTTGATTTGTTATGGTGCCCTAACTACAAAAACACAGTGAATTTAACATTTTATGGAACCATTTTTTCTGATTTTTCGAGAGGTTACTCCACTGATTTGGAAAGGTTACACTATACAACAATTTCGAACTTTTTTCAAAATTACGGTGCTCTGTAAACCGATTCTGGTCACGTCGGAATTTTGTTTTAGGCGGGGTTCAAACTTCCCCCTTTTTGACCTGATCGTGCAGCATATCGGTACATGAAACTATGTGATCTTTACATCTGAGGTGTAGGGTATGTTTTTGGAATATTTTAATCATCTAGCTCTTCGTTTTATGGGTCTTTTTGTATATACATATGTTTACATGAGTGTCAAAAAAAGTTTTATAAAAATTACACAGAGTCCGTAGTATTAAAAATTAAGTATTTCGGCTCTTCTGAAAAATTTGGTTTTTAGACATACGCGCTTATTCCAGAAAACCATAGATATATCTAATATAACTTATAAGGAAATTGGAACGATTCGCCCTATTCGTTCAATGATGGATGTAGCATGCATGCTTTAATCGATTCAAAATTTCAACTGCAGTCATTTTTGAAGTCTATTCTATCGAAATATGAGAAAAGAAAATTATTAGTTTTGAAAATTTTTTTTACAAAAACGTCCAACAATTAAGCTCTATTTTCCTCAAAATTTAGTAATTTTTCACACTCATTTCAAAGTTTTGAATTTGATTTTTTTTTTGCGGCTACATAAATTGAGATAATTAAAAAATTTTTTCTTAATATTATCAAGGGTTTTATTTAAAATCATATAATATTTTTTTTTTTTAAATTTTGCAATGCTATTACCGCGATATTTACAAAATCAGGAACGCGAAAAATCAAAATTTTCAAAATCAATCTCGGAAAATATTAAGGATATATTAATGAAAATTTTTTTGCATCATAACAAATAACGTCTACAACAATTTTAAATTCACAAAATCGGATAATATTTGTACAAGCTATACAGAAAAAACTAAATTCTAAAGCATGTTAATATTGAACATTCAAAGAAAATTTTGGCTGCACGGAAGGTTGAACTGACAGCTGTTTCGTGACCACCAAGTCTACTCATCAGAGTCCTTTACCCACACTACCACTGACAGCGGCAACAACACTGTAGCGAAAATCCTACTAATATTAGTAAGCTCAATTAACACACTGTCGCCATCTTGTGGCGAGTCGCACCTTACTGAACTTTGTCTAAATGTTCGGAACTTCACTAACTGTCTTTTCTTAGCATGTTCAACTTGCTTAAGCTTTTTCCATTTCAGTCTTACCAGCGTGGAATATCGTCGATATTCTCAATGCTGGGATTTTATTGAATGTTTATTTTGCCCAAGTTTTAGAACAGTACACATTTATGTTTAGCTAAGTTTAGAATTTCTTTCTTAAATAAAAAATAATTTGATCGGAAGATTAAATTAAAAATGAACTTAAGCCAAACTAATTTAATAACTTTGGATAAACACCATAGAGTTCGACTAAAAATTCATAACTCAATTATTAAAACTCTAAAGGCACTTAGCTAAACATGAATGTGTACTGTTCCAAAAACTTGGGCAAAATAAACATTCAATAAAATCCCAGCATTGAGAATATCGACGATATTCCACGCTGGTAAGACTGAAATGGAAAAAGCTTAAAATAGTTAAACATGCTAAGAAAAGACAGTTAGTGAAGTTCCGAACATTTAGAAAAAAGTTCATTAATAGGTGCGACTCGCCACGAGATGGCGACAGTCTGTTAATTGAGCTTACTAAAATTAGTAGGATTTTCGCTGCAGTGTTTGTTGTTGCTACTGTCACTGGTAGTGTAGGTAAAGGGCTCTGATGAGTAGACTTGGTAGTCTCGAAACAGCTGTCAGTTCAACCTTCCGTACAGCTAAATTTTTCTTTGAATGTTCAATATTTACATGCTTTAGAATTTCTTTCTTAAATAAAAAAAATAATTTGATCGAATGATTAAATTAAAAATGAACTTAAGCCAAACTAATTTAATAACTTTGGATAAAAACCATACAGTTCAACTAAAAATTCATAACTCAATTATGAAAAAACTAAATTTCATTTTCTGTAAAAGAATTCAATGAAATAGTAAATATTTTGTCTAGAAACGGACCTACAAACAAATTTGTAAATATAGAAAAATATATCTCAATAATTTCATTGAAAATATTCATCTAAAAATATTTACAAATTGTAAATAAAATAATTTAGTAAATCAAACAAAAAGATTTACTGCCCTCTACCAGAATCAGGCGTTAGATACTTGCTATTAAAAAAATATATTTTATTGTACAGTCCTAATATTCGTAATTTTTACAAAGCTTAGGTGACCTCACTTTATTATGAATAACATCAATCGTTATTTATCGATTTGCATAAAATAATTACTATTTTACTTGTAGTCTGTGTGCCTTTATGACTACCCTAGAGGGAAAAGAACTAGTCACAAGACAGGTCAAGTGACTGGTTCTCAAGGACTAGCAACCGGTTCGAGTTTCGGAACTTTATATGAAAAGGTCCGGTAACTTTTACATGGTGTTGTCATTGGAGGGGGTCAATTGGCATAATTAAGATACTCAGTGATAGATTCTAGACATAAGCTAAGGCCACTTGTCCTGTGATGGGTTCTTTGATACTAGCCGAAGTACTGTACTTTAAGCAAATATTTTAACCACTTCCGAAGTTATGATCAAATCGGTGAAGCAGCCTCTTAAAAATTTCCAGATTTAGAAAAAGTTTAAAAAAATATATTCCATAGAATTAAAAAATTCCTATGCTTTTGTAGTTAGATGACCGACCATAACGCATCAAAATATATAGTGGTACTCCATGGCATTTTTTTTTCTTGTTGCATAGTGTTATTAAATGAAATTTTCATTACATGACTAAATAATTTATTTGTTAGTATTTTCCGTTTCACAATGTTACCTCTCTATCAGACTTAAGCCAATTTTTGCCAAATAGCCAAAACCATGTATAGAAGAATCCTGTAAATATTCGATAATAAACGTTTTGACTCTCGATACTAAGCCGCCTTTGCCTGGCATTCTTTGTGACATTGAATCCCCAACATTATTATCGGTATTTGAATTATCCATCACGCTATTATTGCCGAAGTTCATGGCATCATTATTTCTAAATTTGTTTTTAAAAATCTGCTGTTGTTTAGCTTTTTTAACAATTCCTATCTGTCGAGAAGATTGACGCACTGCCGTTAAATTATTTCTGCGAGCAGGAATATTATTTGTTATTTTGGATAAGTTATTCACTTGCAATTGTTGCTGAATTTGTGGTCGTTGTGTTTTAAGTAATTTTTTATTTAGTTTGCTAACTTGTGCAACAATATTTCTTAAAGCGTGAAAATTATTAAAGCTTTTATTGCTATTGTTGTTAGTTTTTTGTATAGACAACAGGTGCGGAAATTGTTGCTGATGTTGACTTATTACGATTGAATGAGTTTGCCATTGCTCTTGTCTTCTATCTTCTTTTTGTAAGTCGTTAAGTAAAAATAAACTTTTATTTTGTTTAAAACTCATACTCAACCTTGTTTTATCTAAAAGATATTTTGTTCAATTGTATTGTAATTAAATTTTAATTAAAATTTTGTATAAATGTTTGAGAAAAAATCCGGTGTTTTTAAACTTTATTTAACGCTTGCTGAAACTGCACTGAAATTTTTCGAATTACAAATTTTGTTTGAAGTTTTTTTGTTTTAATTAAAAATGACAAAGTTTCCCATTTCCATAAGTGGTTTATAAATGTGGAGTACTTGTACTTTGAATCCTGTACTCTAAGCACTCAACATATGGAGTCATTTGGCAAAAAACTAAATACATAAAATTAATGGGGAAAAAAATTTAATTTCAACTTTCGGGCATGTGAAACTAAACACTTGAAGCAATTTCAAATGAATATCGTAAAAGGATAATTATTTATTTCATTTGTATGCATGCGTAATTCAAATATACAAACACAGAATGGGAATTAAAAGATGAACAAGATAAATTCTATTGTACATTCTTTATTAATCAATACACCTGATACAATACAATGAAAGTAAAATCAGTCATTTATTTTTTTTATTTTTCATTGCTTCCATATATCGGGCCTACAAAGGCTGCTAATAGTATTAGCTCCTGGGAGTCCTGGGTATCCGTATGCAACAAAATGAAACTTTAGTCATGACCTTTGATCATCATTATATTTTTGTGATGTGTTACAGTCGAAATTTAAAATTTTATGGATACGTTTTTTTTCTAAAATTCGGGATTTTTCAAGAGGCTGCTGCGCTGATTCCATCGTAACTTGGGAAGGTGTAGTCCAATTTTGTTGCAAAGGCCACTAAAAAACCTAAAATAAAATTACCTTTAAGCCACTTAAACACCCTAAAAACCTAAAATAAAATTACCTTTAAGCCATTTAAACATCTTTTTTTTATATGCTCAATGATTTGGGAATTATGCAGACCGCAGTTGCCAAAAATATATTTTTTTATGCAAAATTGGAAAAATTTTATTTTTACAAATATATAAAAAATTAAAAATGGCTTACGTTTAAGGTATAAGAAATGTTCAACACTTTTATGTAAAACACCACAAGGAACATTTTTGTTGAACAATTTAGCCCGCTATATTAGTGCTCTAGTGGAGTTTTTTGCCGCTCATTTATTTAGGGGCCAAAGAGCCCCGTACCGCGAAGAGTTAGAGGGTTAAATTATTCAAAAAAAATTTAATCATGTTGTTTTACATAAAATCGCTGAACATATAACACACGTTAAAGGTAAGGCCTACAATATATCCTATTCCGAGTAAGTATAACTATGTTCAAAAAGCGGACAATTTTAACTCCCTCTAAAATATATCCCAGATGTAAACTTTCAAAACGCCGATACATGTATAAATTTTTTTGCTGGACTGTACCAGAATCAGCCGTTAGAACCTTGTTATTTATAAAAAAATATTACTTTTGTTGTACAGTGTAAATATTCGTTATTCGTTATAAAAATCAGATGATTTCACATTATTATGAATAAAATCAATATTTATCCATCGATGTTCCTTAAATAAAGCTTATTTTATTTTAAGTATGCACACAGAAAAAATTAAGCATAATTATGATGAATTAGGACCTATAAACCAATTTGTAAATGCAGACAAAAATTTGTCCAAATTTCTGAATTTGTTTTGTTGAAGAAAAAAATTTATTATTTTCTATAAAAAAATTTGCAAATTCAGACAAAACATTTGTCCAAATTTACAAATTTTTCCTTTGAAATAAAAAATCTTGAAAATTTGTTGTTGTATTTCATTATAAAAAAAATCATATTCAAACAAAATAATTTACAGAATCAGATGAAATAATTATCTAAAAATATTTTTCGTAACCAGCAAAGAAAATTATAAATTCAGAAAAAAGTTTTATTGCAATAGCACCTAAAACTTTTTTTGTAAAATCAAACAACACATTTACTGAAAATAACACGGTTTTTGTTTTATTGCTTTTTAGTGTAAATAAGAACTCAAAATTAAACATTTATTGAATGAGATCTTTTATTTATTGAATTTGAAACAAAAAAAATTGTTTGTGTGTATGTAGTAGCTTTATGATTAGTTAATAAATAATTCTGGCAAAAAAAACCTGGCTTCAGTACAAAGAGCAATATACTTGATGGCCTTTCATATAAACAATTTTGAAAATCGTTATGCAAATGGAGGAATTGTGCTCTAATAAATATTTTGGATGGAGGCGTTGAAGACTTCCCCCACCGATTTTCGTAGAAAATTCATGCGACCAAACTCTAAGCAAACCATCCCAAACAAAACAAAAATTTTTTGTAAGTCGGCCCATATATGGTAGAGCTATGCGAGGGGAAAGGGCGGATGGGGGAATCCCGCACAGATTTTGGAGAAAAATTATGGTACCAAACTACCTGGGAGGGGGAGGGGGGGTTTGCAGCAAATTTCCCAACTGATTTTCGAGAAAAAAAACTATGGAACAAAACTGTAGTGAAAACCTTTCAAACAAAAAAAAAACAATTTTGAAAATCGGTTCATATATAACAAAGTTGTGCATGGGAGGAGTAAGTTTCCCCCTCCCATTTTCGAAAAGAATTGTGGAGCCAAACTACTAGCGAACCCTTGCAAACAACACAAGAAGTTTGAAAATCGGTTCACAAATGACATAATTATTGATTTGGGGGGTGCAGAAGGGGTGGCAAATGTTCCCCTTCCCTTTTTAAAAGAGTTATTGGGCCAAACTGCTTGCAAACTCTTTCAAATAAAACAAAAATTTTGAAGATCGCTTTACAAATGACGGAGTTATGGATTGGGGGAGCAAATTTCCCCCTCCGATTTTCGACTAAAAAAATTTGGGACCAATTTTTGTCAAACCCTTTACAACAAAGCAAGAATTTTAAACATCTGTTCACAAATGACAGAGTTATGCATGGTGCGGAGCAAATTTCCCCCCTCCGATTCTGGGACCAAACTGCAGGCAAACCCTTACCAACAAAAAAAGAATTTTTAAAATCGGTTCACAATGGCAGAGTTATGGGTGTACAAACAAACATAAAAAAGTAAAAAAAAGAACATACTCGTACATAGGAATTTATAACCTTCTTCTTTTTGAAAGTCGGTTAAAAATAGTAAGTTTTTGCCATTTTCAATTTTTATAAATTTTTAAGATATGAAAATTTTTCAAATTTTACTAAAAAAATATATCTTCCATCATTGCGGTCTAAATAATTCCAAAACTATTGAGTTAAAAATTATTCAAAAAGTTTAAAGGTATGTAGTTTTCTTTGAAGTAGTTTTTGTAATAAGATTTCGCAACTCTTTCCCAAGTTATGATAATATCGCTGGAGCAGAGCAGCCTCTTCAAACTTCGATTTTTTTTCCAACAATCAGGTAATTTCATTTTATTGTGAATAAAATCCATATTTATTCATCGATTTGCATAAAATAAAGCTTATTTTATTTGTAGTATACGTGGCCTTATGATAAAAAAATAAAAATTGTAATATTTTTTTGCAAGTTTCGTTTTTTTATAAATTTAAAAAAAATTAAAATCTCATAACTAATCTCATAACTAAAAATTAAAATTTTTAAATTTTGCATAAAAAAATATATTTTTCATTGTTGCGGTCTGAATAATTCCGAAACCATTGGGTATATAAAAAATAATGTTAGAACGTCTTCAAGGTAATTTTAATTCAAGTTCTTATGCGGTTTTATCTAAATTAATAAAAGAGTAACGTTATTGAGTGACTGACTGACTGACTGACTGACTGACTGATTCATCATCGCCCAGCCCAAACCACTAAAGCTAGAAAGTTGAAATTTCGTATGTGGGCTCCCCTCAGGATGTATAGATCCACTAAGACGGGGTTTTGGGAATTTCAAATGCTAAGGGGGTAAAAACGGGTAAGACCGGTAACCTTATATCTCCGAATCGAAGTAAGGTAGACATAAAATTCTCAAACCATCACAATAAGATAGAAAAATGAGCGGACAGGTATTTGGTACTTTCTTCAGATTTGTACATTTAGGGGCCGATAAAGGGTAAAAATATACCAAAATTAAATTTTTACCCTTTATCGGCCCCTAAATGCACAAATCTGAAGAAAGTACCAAATACCTGTTTCTGTTTATCTCTTAAAGCAATGAAGATAGAAGTTAAATTAAGTTAGTTAAGTTAATTAAGTTATGAGTTGGGTTTATATCCAAAGAAATTTTAATTATTTTGGCTTGAGTTCGCTTTTAATTTAATTTTTTTTAAAAATTATATTTTTATTTAGGGATAAATGTGAAGCATGTAGACAAAGAAAATTTTTGACTTCGCGGAGGGTTGAACTGACGTTTCGATAGCTCCCGTTAATCTCATCAGAGTTCATTACCGCTTAGACCACTCGACCAAAGAAATTAAATTTAAAATGCATTCTTCTATCCTTACGAAGCCCTCAAACATGTTGTGGTACTTTTTTTGTAATTCGAATATATAAAGGGTAAAATTGTTTGCTCATTTTGGTACTTTTATCCATACAACTATTTTTTATGCAAATTGATATATGTACATAGTGAATGAATATGTTTGTGTATTTTCACTAAGAAGGGATCTGTGAAATCTTTAATTCAAAGGGGATTAAAAGGGGTAAAAACGGGTAAGCTCGGTGTTCTTATATCTCCAAATCTAAGTAAGGTAGACATAAAATTCCAAAAGCATCATAATAAGATAGAAAAATGAGTGGATAGGTGTTTTGTATTTTTTTTAATTTGTACATTTAGGGGACGAATAAGGGTAAAAATATAATTTTGGTACTTTTTTTGTTAATCGTTTATATTTTAGAGTAATGGTAATTTTTCGAAAACCTACTTTTTTGAAAATGTAGTTTTAAGAAATGGTACTTTTTGAAAAATGTTTTTTGGAAAGGGTACTTTTTGAAAATTGTACTCTTTTGAAAATGGTTACTTTGCAAAAGTTACTTTTTGAAAATGGTACTCTTTTGAAAATGTTTACTTTGGAAAAGTTACTTTTTGGAAAAGGTTCTTTTTAGGGCTCTGTACACCAAAAGTGTAAATTAATCTTATTGTTTTCGATACGCTGTCCGTCAGTCCGTCTGTCTTTCTGTCTGTCACAGGCTGTTTTCTCGAGAGCCGTAAGAGCTACGGGCTAAAGATTAAAGGGTGCTCTAAAGCGAGCAACGAAACATGCTGAAATGCTAATGTAATATACAAACACTTTTATACAGACTCTTTAAAATTTTCAAAGTTAATGTTAATTGGTGTAGTCTGTAGAATATTTAACACAACAAAAACTAAAGGGTGTTCTGAAAGTTAATGTAATTTTGACTATGCAGTTTAAACAGTTTGCTGTATCTTGGAAAAAAGTAAAAAATTCCAGAATTAAAAAAGTCAAAATGAAAAATCGCAAAAATTAAAAAATCGCTAAAACGCAAAAATTCGCCAAAACTAAAAAGATCGCAAAAAAAACTAAAAATGTTTGTGGTTATTTTCAAATGAGCTAATTAATTTTTCTATATCTGCACAACAATGGGGTAGTGAGGCACGCCGGGTATAGCTAGTATAATATATTTGGACAACCCTTTTCTAAGTTATATAAAATCAGTGGAGAACAGCCTCTTCAAAATTCGCAAATATAAGAAAAAAAAAGAAAAAATTCTTTTGTTGTAGTTAGGGGACAAAAATACAAAAAAAATATAGTGGTACTCCTTGGAATTTTTCTCGCTGCATAGTGTAATCGAATTAAAAACAACGGTAAAATACAAAAACAAAATCCCTTCAAATAAGCTAAATCAATTTATTGAACTCTCTTCCCTTTAAGTCTTCTGCCTTTCCTACAACAACATCAAAGAAGAAAAAAAATTTTCCTTTGTTAGTATCTTTGCAAAATGTACAAACAAACGCACATGTTGTATTTGTTTTTTAGCTTCAAGCTAATACATGCATGTGCACTATGTGCGCATGTACTAGTAGCAGCTTTAAACGCTTATAGCTTCCAAAATTCTAAGCCGATTTCAATAAAATATACATTGTGCACATCGGTCAGTAAATATCTTTAAAATGGTTAACATTTTGTCAAAATCGGCTACATAGTGTGAGCATAAACAGCAGCACAAAAAAATTATCTCGCCTATTAGTTATATAGATAGATAGATATTCATACTATTTACTGTCAATGACTCTTAATAATAATTTTACAAAAATAATAAAAACCAACGTACAATGTTCATTTATTTTTAATCAATCTTTATAGTTATTATTGCAATGTATTCTTGCAATAAAAGTTTTTTTTTTTAATGTTAGCAGAGTAAACTATAGTATAAAAAACGGAATTACACATAAAGAAAATGACCAACGGTGGTTAATAGTCTGTAGCGGACTATTTTCTCAACATCCAGTATTACCATTGTTATCGTTACTTTTATCATGTTACAGTATTTATAATAAAGCCACTTCATTATTATTATTTAATTAACATAAAAATGAACACATATGTATGTATTTACAAAAAAATGGTGCGCCCACACACACATATACACATCCAAAACTTATAAAAGCATTTGTAAAAAAATAATGAAAGAAATAAAAAGACAGTACGAGAAAACAAATAAAAATTTCAGTATTAAAGTATTACGATGAGAAATCAAAGGAATAAGAATATACAAAAGACTATGAACGCTTTTATTTGTACAAGTATGTCTGTAATATAAAGGATACGGTTTGGTAAATATTTTCGAACATTTATTTTCGTTTAACTCTGCATAAAACACACACAGAAACATATATAGATATTTAAATGAGAATTTTTAATGAGTCATTTTTCCAAACGACCAGGAAGATGTGTTTTTTGTCGTGGATTGGTAAAGAAATTATTTTTAAAAAAATCATTAAATAAATAGTTTTTTCAAAATTGCGAAAAGATTATTTAACGAAATCCACTTGAAATAAATTTGATTTAACATGAGTCTTCGTTGTTGTTTCAATATCAAAATCACTTTGTTTCAACTTGAAATAACATTGAGTCAACATGATTCTTCGTGTTATTTCAGCATGAAATTCACATTGTTCCGACTTTGATTCAACATGATTCTTCGTGTTATTTCAGTATCAAATTCACGTTGTTTCAATTTGCAATAACTTTGATTCAACATTATTTTTCGTACTATTTCAGTATCAACTTCATTTTGATTTAACTGTACTGGAATATTAAATTAACATGAAATATAGTTATTTCAAAAGTAAAAACGTTCTTTGAAGGTTATTGTAAAATCATTTTGAATTAACATGAAACTCCTAGGAGCAAAATAACTGACGAAAAATGTTTAGTTAACCTTGTTTTCGACGACATTTTTCAGTGTGTATGTGCCGAACGCGAAAAAAATTTTTCGGCCGCAAATGTCACCAAACTCGGTCTGAAGACTTGCACTGTGAAAATGTATAATTTTGTAAAAAAAAAAAAACAAGTGGGCTATACACATCCGTTTTTGCAGTGGCGCACCTTAAGGGGGAATTGCACATATTTAAATTGACTCGGCATAAGAAATCTTTTAAGCCTTACGTTTGTGTTATGAAATGTCTTAGGTACTTTTATGTCAAACATAACGCGAATCGTTTTTGTTAAATATTTTAACATTCTAACTCTACGCTTATGGTTTATTTTTTGTCTCTCTCTTCAAAAAGGTTCAAAAATCCCCTTCACTAGTGATATAGTGGGCTAAAATATTTTACAAACATATTTGCCATAAAATTCTACTATAGGTCTTTTAGGACAATCAAGCTCAAAACTCAACTGGAACGCCAGAAATCATTCAAAACCTAAACTGTGTTTAAAGTTTCATATTATAGTTATTCACAATTTGTTTTCGTCATAGCAAATCTTGTAATCGTTACGTTTAAGGTATAAGATGTGTGCAACATTTGCATGTAAAACTTCACGAGGAACATTTTTGTAGAACATTTTAACCTACTAGTATATTGCCGCTGAAGGGGAGTTATAAAATTGTCATATCTTTTTAGACTTTCCCCCTTCCATAATATTGGGTATCGAAATCTATGGAAAATGAAATTGAAAATTTTAAGTTGAAAATTTTACTTTTTGCCGCAAGATTTGGAAATTGGCCTAGTGCATTGTTCTGCCAATGGTATAATTGTGTTGTTCGGTGTATACTTGTCTTTAAAGCGCCATCCAGAGTCAAAGGCAGTTTAGTAAATTTAAATGCTAATAGGTACCTCGGTAGGCAAACGGGTAGTATGCTAGCTAGCCTATTAGTGTGGAAGTTGTGGGTTAGATTCCCACCATAGACTCTGGGTTATTTTTTTATAACGAGTTATTTCACTACAACGGTCTTTGCCGCTATTGTCGTTTAACTTAAGTTATGATATAATTGTTGCTGCCGTCATTAGCAGTGAGATTGAGGCAGACAAGAATCCTAATGAGAAAATGGTATTCGGTCTCGAAATATCATGATGTAAGTTCAACCTTCAGTGCAACCAAAATTTTCTTTGTTTTTTTAGGGTTCCGTACAGCAAAAGTGTAAAGGACCTCTATTGTTTTTGCTACGCTGTCCGTATGTTTGTCTGTCTGTCTCTCCGTCTGTCTGTAAGAACTACGGACCTGAAATTTTCATAGAATATGTAGAACTTTGGCCGCTACAACAACAAATATATGACAGCTAAAAGTTAAAGGGTGTTCTGAAGCGAGCAACGAAAAATGTTGAAATATTAATGTATTATGCAGACACTTATTTATAGACACATTAAATTTTCAAAGTTAGTGTTAATTGGTGTAGTGTGTAGAATAAACTAAGATCGCCAAAAAACTAAATAAAACGCCAAAAACCGAAAAAAGTCGTCAAAACGAAAAAAAGCACTACAACATAAAAAAATCGCTACAACTGAAAAAAATCACCAAAACAAAAAAAAAAGCGCAAAGCCAAAAAAAACACCAAATCTAAAAAAATCGCCGAAAACCAAAAAAATCGCCAAAACGAAAAAAAAGTATCAAAACAAATAAATCGCTAAAAGCAAATAAATCACAAAAAACCGGAAAAAATCCCCAAAACCGAAAGAAGCGCCAAAACTAAAATATATCGCCAGAACTAAAAATATCGTGAAAAAGAGAAAAAACGTTAAAACAAGAAAACCAAAACCAGAAAAACGCCAAAACTAAAAAATCGGAAAAAAAACAAAAAAAAGTTCAAAAAAAACTAGAAATCGTTAAAAAAAAACGAAAAAAAGTGTCATAACCAAAAAAATCGCTTAAACTAAACAAATCACCAAACATCGAAAAAAAATCACCAAAACTGAAAAGAATCGCCACAATTAAAATAAATCGCTAAAACTAAAAATATCACCAAAAAGTGAAAAAACGTTAAAAAACGCAAAAATCAAAAATTGCCAAAACAAAAAAAAAATCGGAAAAAATTGCAAAAAACGAAAAATAGCCAGAAAAAAACGAACAAAATCACGAAAATTAAAAAAGAGCCAAAACCGAAAAAATCGTAAAAAACAACGAAAAATACTTCAAAAATAAACAAAAAAGCACAACAAAAAAACTGCCAAAATGAACAAAGGGGCAAAACAGGAACCCTTCGTCTGCGAGCCAAAGTCGCTTAATTTTACTTAAACTTTACTTAATTTATTCAATTATTACATGCTTTAGAATTTCTTTATAAAATAAAAATAACTAAATTTAGCTACCTTAAACCAAAATAGTTAAACCATACAGCTCGCCTACATTCATAACCTAATAGTTAATCATTAAAAATGTCATTATATTCGATCCATTGTAACTCAGTCACATTTTATCCGGCCAAAGGAAATTAACCACTATTCGACGCCTAATTTAATAGCCTCTCAAACAAGACGTAATTTTTCAAATGTGATCATTTCGAACTAGTATTCCTTTAAATTCAAAAAGATTAAATAGGCTAAAGTTCGTAACGTTATAAAAAAAATACCAAACAAAAAATTATGCTTAAGCCTTTTTTGGCTTTTCTGCAGAAGTACGCAGGCTCTCGGCAGACCGAGACCCCCGGTTAATAGTCTAGCACACTATTCACTAAATTACTAGGGTACCCAAACAGAAAATATTATATAAGACAAATATTCCAAGGAGCAAGAGAAAAATAAACGTACACCGAAGAACAGAGCAACGTTGTTTTCCGAAGCTTCTACGCCTCCATCGTCAGCGCTTATGTGTATCTTGTTTAAGGCTGCTTTAGTATTAATACTTTTGAGGAAAATGAAACGCTGACATGATAAATTGTTATTGTTTTTTGAAATTTTTCAGACAACAATTAGATCAGGGAGGCATTTTCTTCAAAAGTATTAATACTTGTATTATAGTGTGAAGCGGCCTTTATCAGCACGTGTTAGATGGTTCTGTTGAATGTGATAGCAATTCTTATACATATAAGCAAACTTTTTACAAAATTTTAATACAACAATTAAATCGCTACTAAATTGATATTTATTTGACGTTTATCATCAATATTTTTTTTTTGTCCTAAGTCAAACCTTTTTGGTTTGATTTTTTATATATTGTATGAACAATGTTCATCGAACATATGAAAAGCTCAAGCTAGAGGCTATTTCTATACTTTAATGCGACTGGTTCGAAGCCCAAGTCTTAAAGGAAATTTTTCATGTTCATTGCAGATAATCTTCAAAGACGTTGAATAGTAAATGGTGGTGGGAGCGTCACTTTATTAATATTGCCGAGCAACCACATGCTCTACCTCGGAGGTCATTGGTGTTTCGTGACGTCAAAAAAATGCCCTTAGACCAGCATTACTACTACTTATATTGGTAAAAAAAAATCTACCCCTTCCCCCTTAAAACTACCCAAAAATCATCCCAATTATCCAATCGCCTACCCACTGATTTGAACAATCAATATAAATAGAATACAAAAGATAATTATTTGTTTCGTACACAAATTGTTTGTCATCATTTGTTCGGCTGGATGATAAGGCGAACCAAAAATTGTCCAAGTTCGTGTTAGCCGCATAGTGTGGAAATATTTTAGGGAACTTTTTGAACTATTCGAATTTTCTGTATGCGTTTGTTTGAGTATTTCTTCTTTCATCTTTGTGTTTTTTTTTTTCATCTTGCAAAATGCGAATAAATGAAGTAATAGTTCTGAATTAGACTACAGCGAATCATTTTGATGCTACAACAAAATATATATCAATAAATGCATCCTTTGGTGAAAAATTTCTGACAAAACGTTTTGCTTATTTGTTCGTCAATTCTTGTATCATCAATATTTTATTTTTTTTGCAGTTCGGGATTCCTCTTTAAAATCTCTTGAATTTTGTAATTTTAAAGATATTTTTTGAGTTTCGCTACAGAGAAAAAATTTCGAACGAAGTGACGACCTTATGAATAATCTTTCCGCTATTTTCAAAGGGTATGATACCATATTATTATTAAAAATTTACACTTACAGGATACAAATACTACCTTTTAATATAGACACTTATGTATAAACGCACATACACATACTTACAAATATTTACACACATATGGTATCATTGTATTGTATAAACCATCGACTCACAGTGGTTCCAATTGGAAAAAATTGTAATAAGTCTGTATCTATATTTTAAGTCTGTATCATCGTTTTGTAATCGGACTACAAGTTTCAAAGATACAGATATATTACCTTCTTTTCAATTGAAATCACTGTGCGATTGTGAAGGAAATTTAAACAACCAAACTTTTTTAATGGCCTTTGATGGGTGATCATCTGTTGTCGAGTATTTCGAATATGTAAAAATAAAGAATTAAAAACGAATTGAAATGAAATTAAAAAAATGTGGAAAGTTAAAAAATAAAGGTTGCAAAAGGAACTGTATTTCCCTAAAAATTCACATAAAAGAGCAAAGCAATTAAATGGTGGAATAAAGAAGCCAAATGAAAAAGAGCAAACACACTCACTTATATACAAGAGCTTAATGAGTTCATGTGACCATAAAGGACAACAGGTAGGGAACTAATAATGATGGAATGTGGGCCAGCTATAATATTTTACAGTTAATAATTTTAAAATATTGCTATTAAAGCTTTATTATCATTTTGACTTGAGTTATGATACAATGTCAGGAAAAGCTCCAAAAATTGTGTACTGAGCTTTGGTGGTGTCTAATTAAAGTCCACAAATTCTGATTTAATACAACCGAACGATTTTCAAAACAACCAAATTGTTTTCTTATATATACTTCTATAGCAAGCCCGGTATATACTTATTATATAGGTGATTCTCATTTCAAATGCTTTTTCGTGCCCGTTGAAAGTATAGTAAAATATTTCATCAAATAAACGCATAAATTTGAAAATGAAAACTGCTTTAGCATAATTTAAGATTAAAAATTTATAAATAAATTTATATTATAAATAAATGTACATAAGTTTTTTTTCTGTACGACTGTCCATTAATGTGTTCATACAAAATGACATGGAATATGCATGCCGTTGATTTTCCACATTAAGAAAGTATGAATTTTTCCAAAAACGAGATTGAATTTTTAATGGTTTTACAATATATGCTTTTGCTTCTCTAATTTCACACAAAAAAAAAGTTTTTGAATAACATTGAATTAAAATTTTCAAAAACCCCCCAAGGCAATAGATGATAACTTTAAAACGGCTGAACCAATTTTCTTTAAACATAGCTTAGTAGATTTTGGATCAAGAGACCTTTTAAACAAAATGTACTAAATTAAAAACGATTTATTTTACGTAATTTTTATTTTATTTGAACTAATAGGTAAAGTCTGAAAAATTTTTTTATTATTTCGGCTTTCTAGTTCAATAATTGAATTAATGTAAATTCAAATTATTTTTATTAAGAGTGGAGTGCTGGAATATTCAAATCAGATTAGCAGAACGGATCAGTACTACTGATTTCGACGGCCGCTACGCTCGTCATCATCAGCGTTCTTGTTCGCTTTTACCACTTATGAAGGTGGATGCTTTTTTCAATGAAACATCAGCTATTTAACTAATTTTTGCCAGTAAATAGAATACAAGACTTATTTTCCATGGTAAATTCTTGCATTTTTATTTCAACTAAATTTAGTCAGCTTTGAAATTTCACCTATCTGATTAATCTAGCCGTTTGGGAGCTACGGTGTCAAAGACAGACAGATTCAACGGGAAAGATGTGATATCTTCTAAATGGCTGGACCGATTTTCTTCAAGCATAGCTAAGAACACTCTCGATCAAGTCACCTTGCAAACAGAAAACACTAAATCAAAATCGGTCTAGCTGTTTGGGCTGTACGATGATTTGCACAGACACACAGGTACACAGACACACACTACAACAAATTAAAAACACCCGTTTTTTTTTGGGGGGGGGGGGGGCGGGTTTGGCTAAGAAAAATAGAAATTATAATTTAAAAATATATAAAATTTTGTTGTCCGCAGTTTTGAGTGTTGAGCGTTACGGATTTTTTACCACGTTTCATTATTCAATTTAGTTATTGAAGTTGAATTTGAAGTTTGAAGTTTGTACTTCTAAATATTTAAAAGTTTAGTGAAGTTTGTTAAAAAGTTGCGTATTGTGTTTTTCTTCCGACGCGGTTTGTTTGAATTTGGAACGATTTTCCGTCTTCCCAGTATCCGTCAATACAGTATCCGAAACCGATCTGTTTATCAACCAAATTTGACGTGGGATGACGGAAAATCGATCCATATTTGTTAAAAAGTATTATATTGCAAAACGTTTCATCAGTCAATCATGGTTTGTATTAAAAAAAATTTTGTTGGGTGTTATCCATATTTTTTTTAATTTAATTGAAATTTTTACTGTATAGCAGGGGTGTTAAGTATAATGATTTTTTACGATATGACAAAAAACGATATGACCATTAATGCCAACCTTGGCATTTTTTACGATATGACAAAAACGATATGACATACTATATTGTCATATCCTAAGTTTTTTACGATATGACAACACTAAGATAGCCATACACGGTGTTGTCATATCACAGCGTTGTCATATCGTAAGAAACACGATATGTCAATACAGTATCTCATATCGTTTCACTGATGTCAACTTTGGCTCTTTTTTGCGATATAACAAAAAACGATATGACACACTGTATTGTCATATCGTAAGTTTTTTACGATATGACAACGCTGCGATATGACAACACCGTGTATGGCTATTTTAGTGTTGTCATATCGTAAAAAACTTACGATATGACAATATAGTATGTCATATCGTTTTTTGTCATATCGTAAAAAAGAGCCAAAGTTGGCATCAATGTATCGTTTGTTATATCGTAAAAGGAGCCAAAGTTGGCATCATTGGATATGATATCATTCTTAAAATGTTAATATACAAGTTCGATGCAGGATCGCCAATTATAGGATTCGTTTTTATTTATAAAAATTATTGATTTTATTTATATAAACATTTATATATAAAGTATAAGTCTTGACAAAGTAATCTTTCTTAATGAAAATTATTTTTATAATAATATTGGAAGTTTTAAAGTAAGAACATATAAAAACTAGACTAGACAAAATAATATAAAATTAAGTGCAGTATTAGGGACTCACCCTACACTGTGTTGTCATTTCGTAAGTTTTTTACGATAAGACAACACTGAAAAAGCCATGCACGGTGTATGGCTTTTCAGTGTTGTCATATCGTAAATAACTTACGATATGACAACACCGTATGTGATATCGTTTTTTGCAATATCGTAAAAAACGGCATACTCAACACCCACCCCTGCTGTATAGTTAAGGAGTTTATGTTAAAACCCATTAAAGATTATACATCTGAATTATTTTAAATTCAAAGTATAGTATGTGTGTTTTGACAAAAATATTAAATTCGTAAGAAAATCTATTGAGCGTTCTTAAATAAAATTTATCTATAAATAAAAATATTAATTACACATGTTTACAAATCTCGAAAAAGATTTCGTTCGCTAGAAATCATAGTTTTTTCTTTAGGTTTTTGGAACGCTGAACGCGAATCTGCACTCTATTTTTTCCCATCGGCTCTAGTTTTCGCGATATAGCGTTATGTAAAAAATAAAATCAGTTTCACCACATATAGTAGCATAACTTGAGAAGGAGCTTTTCTCTTTAGGAAAGAATAAAAACCGAAATTCGACAACAAAATAGTCTTGAGGCCATGCAAACATTGTTTCCAAATTTGCTCAGTACTTTCAGAGATATCATAAAAGTTTAACCCAAAAAAATAAAAATTTTTTTAAAAATTTTTAATTTTTAATTTTAAATGTGTTCCAAAGGAATTGAGACCTATTTTTATTGAAATTGGTGCACAACTTTTGATTTTATTTATAATTCAGTGAGAGAATTGAATTGATAAAAATTAAATTTTCATACAACAGCAATTTCTGACTTTGTGTTTGTGTTGGTTACTGTTGTATGGAAATTCAAATTTTATCAATTGAGTTCTATCACTAAATTGTGAATAAAATCAAAAGTTGTACACCGATTTCAATGAAGAAGGGCTTAATTATTTTGGAATATATTTAGCCACATGCTACTAGACAAAAAACTGGCCCGTTTTTGTATCGTTATTTTTAACCGACTTCAAAAAAAGGAGCAATGTTATCAATTCGTCATGTATTTTTCTATTTTATTATATGTTCCCTCAAAACTCCGCCATTTCTTAACCTATTTCGGATATTTTTTTCTCTACTCAAAAGGATGTACTTCCAGATTGGTCCCGTTTGAAAGTGGGCAGGGTCACGCCCATACAAAGTAAATAGACATTCGTTTTCAACTACTTCTACTCACCCGATTCTTATGAAACGTTACACACACCCATTAAGCTTCTGTTTAAATACCACATCAGGATTAAAAAAAAGTGGGCTGTGCCATGCCCTTGCAAAGTAAATATTCTCTTTGAACAACTTCTTCTAAACCGATTCTTATGAAACTTTGCATACATCTTTAGTTATGATTACAATACAACATTACGTTTAGAAAAGAGCGCAGTGCCACGCCCATGAAAAGTAAATAAAAAATTTAGCTACTTCTACTTAGCCGATTCTTATGAAACTTTGCATACACATTTAGTTATAGTTAAAATAAAACACTGTGATTAGAAAAGTGGGCAGTGCCACGCCCAGGAAAAGTTAATTTCATTTTAACTGCTTCTACTTATCCGATTGTTATGAGACTTCGAACACACAATTAATTCTCGTATATGATGATAAAATATGGGGCCTATTTTCTAGTCGGTTTCTTGCAAGAATTATGTTACAAAGTTTTAAAAACAAATATGTAAAAAAAAAATTACAAAAAATTATATTTTTTTTTTTTTGCTCAAAACTTTTACGATATCGGCAAAACTACCTTGCAGATTTAGAAATAATGTTTGTACTGCTTACAGATTATTTTGTTGTCGAATTTTGAACTTTTTTTTTTCTTAACTGAATAGAGCATGGCCTTCACAAATTCTCCTCGTATATGTCCTGTAAGTGCCTTCATTTTTGACATAACGATATATCTCGAAATCTAAAGCTAATAAAAAAATTCTAGTTATATATTTAAAATCCACATAATATATGTAGTCGGTAACGGCTAAAATTTTTCCGGAACGCGATGTACTGTAAACATGTGTTATTGATATTTTAGAATCTTTATGAAATTTATTTGACATATTGTCATAATTTTCTTTTAAACGAAATTTATTTGCTGGTGTTTAAGCATTGTCTATATGCAGCATTTCGTTGCTGCCTTACCAAATCGTCAGTAGACTTCAAACATAATTTTGAACAGTTACAAATCCTTTATCTTATGTACAAATAAAGGGTTTGTAACTGTTCAAAATTGTGTTTGAAGTTGAGTTGGTAAGACACCAATGAAATGCTGCATATAGACAATGCTTAAACACCAGCAAATAAATTTCATTTAAAATATTTCATATTAAAATTTTTAATTTATATACTAAATATCAAGGAAGAAACAAAAACGAAAATTGAGTTCTGGGAACCCCACAATTCCCAAAGAAATTCCCCAAAATCCCAAAAACGGAATTTTCAGTATTTTCGCTGTACTATTTTTATTTATCTCCAGGCGCAAATAATTGTTTGGGAAATATTTAAGGGCATATTAACCCTCTCTTGCACCAAACTTCATTAGGACACCTAGATTTTTTTTAATTGTTTCCAAATATACAAAATAAAAATAAGACAAAAATGCAAAAAAAATATATATATATAAAAAAATAAAAACTAAAAAAATATATTAAACATAAAAAATTTTACTTTCTGGTCAAGCAGAAAGCAACAAACTGAAGTAAAGCCCTACAAAATATCTTTGTAATACTTCATTTTGCAAAATTTTATCGTTAGAAGTAAGAAAAATACTCTCAAAAGTCTTGTTGTATACATACAATAAATGCATGAAAGGGTTAGGTCTTAAGGTGATTTGATAAACTTTTCGATTGCAGCTTTGAGAGGAAATTTACCTTTAATAACGAACATTTTGAAAATAATTTCACTGTGATATTTCCTATGGTATCACCTTTCAAATATGTAGGTAGAAATATGGCGGAGATATTCTAGCAAAAACTTTTGTATAATTACGAAATAATTAAAGCAGTTTTTTCTACAAAAAACGGCGGAAAATCGACTTTTTACAATTTTTAAATTAAGCTGCGTATAACTTTTGAGTGAGTTGTGCTTTTAAAACAAAATTTTCTTAGAGGATCTAAAATTTTGTAATAAATATACGAAAGAAAAGATTTTTCAAACACGACATGATTTAACTTCCTTAGTAGCAAAGGGGCTATTCATATATTACGTAACGCTCCAGGGGGGGGTGGGGGTTAAAGATTTGTTACGGACTTGATACTTTATACTGAAAAGTTTTTAAAAAGCGTTACGAAGGTGGGGAAGGGGTAAAAAACCTCCAAAAGTAGCATTACGTAATATGTGAATAGGCCCTAAAAGTGTGGACCAAGGTGATAAAAAAGCTAAAATTTTAAATTAAAATTAAAAAAGTGGCGCTACTCTGTTCTGCTGTGTACATTGAAAAATTAAGTTGATGTTAACTTTTCCCTTGTTCCTTGGAATATTAATCATGCCCAATTCTTTCTGAATATAACGTTACGAACCTTAGCCTAATAATCAATTTGGATTAAAAAAAGTAAATTTTTTTAGTCGAATATCTCCTAAGCTGTAAGCTGAAAGCGATAAATGTTGTAGCTATTTTTTTTTTGTTTTAGATAGGAGAACCTACTTGAAAAAACTCTATTTTTATCAGATCAAACACATCAGCTTGGCATAGGCTTGAATTTCTCATAGTTCCGAGGTGACTCACTTTGGGGTCTTGTGGGTGCTGCTTTTACCTTTGAAGATATAAAATCTTTACGCCAAACTTAAGCTGGGCAATACCTCCTCAAATGCTGTATGAAATGTTATAAGAATCGGACAGCCCATTTAGAAACTGCAGCTTTGTTTCCATATATTTCAAAATCCTCCACTGTGGGACGGTAAAAAAAGTTAACAGTAACGGAAGGGTAGAAACGATATAGAGAACATTATCCGTTTCAAAATTTATAATTTGCTTAAAAAAAATTTTGCTTCTACCGCAAAATTGTTATATTTTCGAAGAATATATTAGGTAGGTAGTGCAAATTTAATATAAAAAGCAGAAATGCCCGTGTGGCCTCAGCCATAACTTTTAATTTAGTCCCGCAAATACACAAAAATGCTAAAAAATCTAAAAATATAATATTATTTCAGGATGCATTGTATGAGGCGAAAACTATAATATGTATCTTCTCATATTTCTATTACAAAAAATAAATAAATGAAATATGTACATTTAAAATGCGAATCACCCATAAATGCATTGGACAGTTTTTCATCTTCAGCAGCAGCATCCTCAACAGCATCTTTAATATATTATCCTTGGATATTCAATAATTCATTTTTAAAACTCTTTCCTGAACTTAGCAGGATTTTTAGGGCCCCCACACACGAGTTATATTGCATGGATCTGCTCTCAAAGAATGTAGCATAATAATAAGTATTGGACCTTTAAGTAAAAAATATTACAATTTTTTGTTGCAACCCACATAATGTGCTATTATTTGGCTGCAATCATATGCAGTAATTTACATTTGTGTGAGTGTATATGTGAATAAATATTGTATAAAAATTCGTTGGTCATTGTAACAACATGATGATTCCACCCACTCCCCAGCCACACTTTTGGTCTATAGACCAAGCAAACAGGACAGCAGCACATCATTTAACAGAAATGATTTTTTTTTCAGTAGCCTTTTTCTTGGTGTTTTTTTATGTTTTTACTTTTTTCAAGAACATTTTGTTCGTTTTTCAATACTATGGTATTATTCTTTAAGCGAGAGCATTTTTTTTGATAGTATTGTTTGTGTTTGTGTATTCATTCACATTTTTATTTACTATTAAGCTCATTTAAATGCAAATTAAAATAAAATTGTAATTCTGTTTAAGTCACAATTGTGTGGATCAACTATGGCAACGAATATAATATGATAGCCCAATTCACAGTATTGTGCAAATGGTCTAGCATCGTAGCATTTGCAAAATGATATTACATATTGATACTCACCACTTAACAATTGTTAGTGGTGAGTATAAATCTACTATACCCTTTTGCAAATGATACGATGCAAGACCATTTGCACGAGATTGTGAATTGGGCTAATATGTATATGAAATGGTCTCTGTCCAATAGCTGAGTGCGATATACATACTTTATTTTATCACACACACACACACAAACATCCGCTCGCGCGGTTATACATTTAATATTCATATAAGCTGTTAGTTGCATGTGTGCATTTTATACAAGTTTAAAAAGCCTTTGATGTTGCCTTCATATCAATTGATGCTGCTCATCAAGCTCATCATGTATGTGTGTGGCATTTTGTGTGGTTTACAAGAGCATACTTTTTGGCGTTTTTATTTTTAACACACAGTCGATGTAAATTAATTGCATTATTTTAAATATTTCTTAAAATTTTTTTAAAGGTCCACAACAAGATGTATGCAGTTCACTGTTTTTGCACAGTAAATTCTTCAATGATTCATACTTAATTTATTATAATTCATAAGTACCGTTTTCGGTGTATAGAAACACTTAAAAATGTATTGTTTCCTTTTCCTTTTTATTAACACTCACTGTAGTTTTTGTTTACTTGTATTAAAAGTTCACGTTGTTCTCTTCATTCATTTCATATCGTTCGTTTAGCATGTAAAATGGTCCTGGATTGTATGCAGCAATTAAGGTTACTGCTTTTTACGATCATTGTTGTTGGACATACTGTATTATGTGTGATAGGACAACATTCAGAATATGAAACAAACTATACAATATCAATTATAGTTTATATTACCTTTATATTACTATTTCCGCCAATATATTTTTATATACGTACATATTTTTTTTTAATTTCATATTCAAATAAATAAGTTTGTATATGTTTTTTAATATACTAACTGCAACCTAGAGCTCTTTAATGCCCTCACTGCACAGTGGAGCAGAATAAAGATATTATTGGTAAACAAACCAGCAACGTTTAAACGGCTAGTCTGACCAAAATGAAAATCAATAAATCATCAAAAAATTACTTAAATGAATTTTAATGTGATTATTTGGATATAATTATATTTTTAATCAAAAGAGAATTAGGAAAAATATCAACAATTGAGTTATGAATTTTAGTCGAACTGTATGGTTTTATCCAAAGTTAATTAATTAGTTTGGCTTAAGTTCGTTTTTAATTTAATCTTTCGATCAAATTATTTTTTATTTAACAAAGAAATTCTAAAGCATGTAAATATTGAACATTCAAAGAAAACTTTGGATGTACGGAAGGTTGAACTGACAGCAGATGCTTAAATACCCAGTAAAAAAATTGCTTCCAATAAAGCAGGTTTCTACTATTATGGAGTAAAAGTAGCGCTGACAAACCTGCTGATATCGCTGCTGATTTTTGTATTGCGAGTTCCCGGTTTGGAGTACTACATTTTTGTTCACAAAAGCGCTTTTGAAACGCTGAAAATCATCAACATTTTCAGCACTAAAACTGAAAATATATGAAAAATTGTTCGATGTGGATTGGCGGCGTTAGCGCCATTTTGAATTTTTATTATTTCGTAACTTTATTTGTATTAATTTTATATTTTTACTCACTGTTTGTTATTTTGGCTTCAATTAGTATCGAACTAAGATCCTTCAGGTTTGAAGTTCAACGTACCAACCCTCGGCCAAAAACACCCCAGTAAAAAATGTTCATGTTTTTTGAAGCACTAAAGAAATAAAGCGCTTCATAATTCGCTTTAAAATATGAGCTTGTTCAGAAGCTGATTTCATAGCGTCACAACAATGCAGGTTTTGAAGCGAGAAAAGTATTTGCTTTTTACTTATACAAAAGCTTCGTACACGAGCTATACAAAAAAGCGATTTTATAGTGCTGATCCAAAGCAGGTTTTTAAGCGAGAATGAAGAGAAAGTTTATTTGAGCTTTTTGGTGCCGGTTTGCAACAGTGTTTTTGGTCGAGTCATTGGTACGTTGGACTTCAAACCTGAAGGATCTTAGTTCGATACTAGTTAAAGTTAAAATAACAAACAGTGAGTAAAAATATGAAATTAATAAAAAATAAATAAAGAAAAGAAACAAAAAAAATATCAAAATGGCGCTAACGACGCCAATCCACATCGAAAAATTTTTTTTCATATATTTTCAGTTCTAGTGCTGAAAATTTTGATGATTTTCAGCTCTTCAAAAGCGCTTTTATGAGCAAAAATTTAGTACTCCAATTCGGGAACTCGCCATACAAAAATCAGCAGCGATATCAGCAGGTTTGTCAACGTTACTTTTATTCCATAATAGTAGAAACCTGTTTTATTGGAAGCAACTTTTTTACTGGGACTGTTGCAGAACGGCACCAAGAACTTCAAATAAACTTACTCTTCTTTCTCGCTTAAAAACCTGCATTGGATCAGCGTTATAAAATCAGCTTTTTTGTATAGCTTGTGTGCGGAGCTTTTATATAAGTAAAAAGCAAATACTTTTTTATTCATACTACCCATTGGATGAGTATACATTTGCTAACTTTCTCCTGCATTGTTGTGGCGCTATGAAATCAGCTTCTGAACAAGCTCATATTTTAAAGCGAACTATCATGCGCTTTATTTCTTTAGTGCTTCAAAAAACATGAAAATTTTTTACTGGGTAACTTTGGATAAAACCACACAGTTCGACTAAAACTCTTAACTCAATTGTTAAAAACTCTAAAGGCACTTAGCTGAAACATGAATGTATACTGTTCCAAAAACTTGGGCAAAATAAACATTCACAAAATCCCAGCATTGAAAATATTGATGATATCTCACGATAAAATAGTTGAACATGATAAAGAAAAGACAGTTAGTAAAGTTCCGAACCTTTACAAAAAGTTCATTAATAGGTACGACTCGCCGCGAGGTGGCAACAATATCTGTTGATTGAGGTTACTAAAGTAAGTAGGATTTTCGCTAGGGCGTTGTTGCTGCCGTCGCTGGCAGTGTAGTTAAAGGGCTCTGATGAGAAGACTGCGGTGGTCTCGAAACATCTGATGTCAGTTCATAAAACACAGACATTTCGGCGGATTCAGTTTTTAAGACATTGCCTAATTTAGCAATACCCGTTGCAAAATTGTATTCGTAGGTAAAAATTAATAAATCGACTTTATAGATTTTTAGTGATAGAGATTTAACTTTAGCGAGTTGTACAATAAGGGTGCAAGAAAAGGAGCATAATAATCAATTTAAAAAAAAAGCTACATAGAAATTATCAAAATTTATTAGAAACAGTAATAAACGTATATTAAAATATAATCAAAGAGAAAATAATGAGCACATCAGTACCTATTTCTGGCTTAAATCGCTTCAGTTTCGTATAATAAAATTGATTTCTGATTTCTTTTATGCTAAGCCTTTACACACCATCTAGTCTATATCCTTTAAAAAAACCCATAAAAATATGTTTTGCTTAAACATATCTCTAACTGTTTTCAAATACAATTTAAAAAAAGTTCCACCACTTCTAAGCCATCAAGTCAACAACTTCTTTTGTCACAATGACTGATATTTTTCGTATTTATTTTTCTCTAGCTGTGATGGGACACACAACTTGTATACTCCATAATGATATTGAAATTATTATCATTCAGCTAAATATACTTTTGCGCTTACATTTTCCATTCTCATAGACATTTTAATTACTCCAAAAAGGAAACAAAATCACAATTTTCATTTAATTTTTTTTTTTTCAAATTTTAATCATTTCAACTTCAGCAAATATTTAAGAGTTTTTGAATAAACACATTTCACGTCGCAATGTGAAATATATATATAAGCAAGGACTCTTCGTTTAAGAAACAAGGTTTTACTACGAAATTGTGTTATTTAGCAAATTAAAGAAGGCACACTTAAATTAATTACTTTATCAATATTTTTTTATCAATCAATCTGCGATAAAACTTTAAGTACTACAATCTGATTTCAATTCAAATTTTTTTGGCAGAAATTAAAGAAAAAAAATTTAAGAAAATTAAAAAGGTGAAAAAAATTTATTAATGGCAATACTTCAAGCTATCAAGAAATTGGAATTTAAAACAATTAGGAGGTCACAATGTCAGTGTGACATGCTTTCATACTGGAAAGTTTAAAAATATTTTAAAAATTTTTACCAAAGTGATATTAAAATAAATGAGCACTTTGGAGGTGCTAACAAAATAAATGATAAAAACCGAATAACAGTTAAACTACTGTTTAGATTTATTTGAAATTTGACATATTAATAAATGAGGGGCTACACTTGTATAATATAGCTTGCGAAAATTTCCAGAATATGTCCTGACGACTCTACAGTGGGCTAAAATGAAATGCAGCGCATGTGAAAAACTTAAGAAGTCTTTTAACTTTTCCAAATTTAAATCAATTTTAAGACTTTCTATATTTTTATGCTCAGCTTGAAAATGCAAAAAACAAAACCTTGAGCATTATACTCTGCTAGCTTTTATTATTTAAGAGATATTTCAATGCAAAAATTTATTTTGCACATTTAGCCAAAATTTTTTTCGCGCTTATATTCTAAAATTGTTTTAGTACACAGAAAAAAAATTGTGTAAAGACAACTAATTTTTTTGTTATATCAATTAAGTAATTAATTGATTTTGAACCTACAACGATTTTTGTAAATACAATTACGAAATTGTAATTTAAAGAAAAATCAGAAAAAAATTTTGAAAATTTTTTTTGTTGATTTCAAATTTATTTCAATTAAGATTATTGTTATATCAACAACGTGAATTGTTGATTTTCCAAACAAATTTTAACTATCATAATTGTTGTATTAAAAATATTTTTGTTGTACAATCACAATCCTCGAAGCGACTTTTTGCTTGTCTGCGAAAAACACTAAATGTCTTTGGGCGGAATCGAACCGGCTACCTCTTTACTAATAGACTAACGTTCTTACCTCGCAGCTACAGAGCAATTCGTTATTAAATACGCAAATAATGAATATACACAAAACGTGATTTGCTTTGTTTCATCTACATGTGTGCATTCATTTGTTATATCAATAATGGTTAGTTTTAGTTTGGTTAGCTCAGTTTGTTGAAAAAAATCTCTTCATTGTGTGCATTCATTTGTTATATCAACAACGATGAATGTTAATTTTTTTCACAATACATAACAAAAAATTTGGTTAGTTCAGTTTGTTAAAAAAAATTTCTGTGTTTGTCGTATCAACAACTAAATTTGTTGTATTAACAAAATATATTGTTGAATTTAAATTACATATTAACAATTGAAATTTTTAGTTGGAATTTGATGATATTTTTTTCTGTGTATATTATCCTTATTTTTCCAAAGCTAAAGTGTATAAAAACTTTTAAAATCGGTTGAGATTTGCGAAAGTTACAACACTTTTAAAGCTTTCCATATGTGATGCGTTTAGTTTTAGCCACCCTGTAGTGTCGTCAGTCGTCAGAAAAGAATTCTGAAGAGATTATCGGGAGCTACCAAAACGTCAGTTCAACCCTCCGTGTAGTAAAAATTTTTCTTTGTCTATATGCTTCACATTTATCTCTAAATAAAAATGTAAATTTTTTTTATTAAATTTTTAATTTAAAAATTAAATTAAAACCGAACTTAAGCCAAAAATAATTAAATTTCTTTGAATATTTTTCAACTACACAGAAAAAATAAGTTTCGTTTTTGATAACAAAAATCTCGGTATTCAATAATTTTTTTTTCAAATTTCCTGTGATAAAGAATTCCGCTATATTGATAGCAAAATTATTTCAAAAGAAAAAAATATAAATTAAAAATAATGTTGACATGCCTGGGATACGAACTCGGGCTTCCCGGTCGTAAAGCTTGCTCTCTACAGCCGAGCCATGTTCCAGTTATATTTCTATGAGATAAAACTTGTTTTAAGTACTTTTGTATGAAAAGAAGAGATATAACCGGCATGGGGTAGAAATACAAACAACGAAATATTGTATTAAGTTCATGACAAATGTTATTGAAATTCATATTTTTTCAATAACATGGTCTTATTGGATATAATTCTTGTCTATTTTTTTCTGTGTACTTTAATTTAGCCAGCAAAAATAAATTTGGTACAAGCATGCAGTAGCGTTAAATAGAAAGGCTTCGGAGATGCGCCAAAGCACACAGCGCATCCCCTCTACCTTACGAGGTTGCAATAACGTAAGCGAATGAAGAAATTTAACGCACACACGGGGAAGGTAGTATGAGAGTTGAAGAAATCCAACTTTTAATTTTTAATGCCCGCTCTAGTCACCCTCTTTCAAATGAATATTAATTATAGTAAAACTAAAAAAAACGTAATAGCGATTCTATTGAAATTATTTAAAAACTACCCAGTACAAAATGTTCATGTTTTTTGAAGCACTAAAGAAATAAAGCGCTTCATAATTCGCTTTAAAATATGAGCTTGTTCAGAACCTGATTTCATAGCATCACAACAATGCAAGTTTTGAAGCGAGAAAAGTGTTTGCTTTTTACTTATACAAAAGCTTCGTACACAAGCTATACACAAAAGCTGATTTTATAGTGCTGATCCAAAGCAGGTTTATAAGCGAGAATGAAGAGTAAATTTATTTGAGTTTCTTGGTGCCGTTTTGCAACAGTGTTTTTGGTCGATTGATTGGTACGTTGGACTTCAAACCTGAAGGTTCTTAGTTCGATACTAGTTGAAGTTAAAATTACAAACATTGAGTAAAAATATGAAATTAATAAAAATAAATAAAGTACCGAAATAAGAAAAATTCAAAATGGCGTTAACGACGCCAATCCACATCGAACCATTTTTTTTATATTTTCAATTCTAATGCTGAAAATGTTGATGATTTTCAGCGCTTCAAAAGCGCTTTTGGGAGCAAAAATGTAGTACTGGGAACTCGCCATACAAAAATCTGCAGCAATATCAGCAGGTTTGTCAGCGCTACTTTTATTCCATAATAGTAGAAACCTGCTTTATTGGAAGCAAGTTTTTTACTAGGTATGATTATAAAACTGGGCAGTGTCATGCCTATCCAAAATACTGCTCGATAGATATATTTTTAAAGCTCTTTATAAATGAAAGGCTTAAAAAATATACATACACTAAATATATAGTAGTCTTCTAAAAATTGTGTACTTATTTAAATCCCCTTTTCAACATTCATTATATAAATCCCAATTCATGAATATAGAGACTGATATGTTTGCAAGGATTTTTGCTTCTGTGTATACATACATACACATGTCTGTGTAAGTGTAATATGCACATGGACGTGCAATATGTGTCTTATTGAAGTGCATCATTATGATAATAAAGTCCGCATAACAACTCCAAACATTTTTATTCGTTTTGCAAAAAAAAAAAAAACACTTAATACAATGATATTTTTTGCATAAATTTGGATGCAATAGATGTGAGTATGTACCCTACAGATAATATTACACTACGTGGTCCATTTTAGCTGAAATTAAGTAGTAACAACATGGTCCTATGTAATGCAGTCATGGACCATATCATTTGCAAACAATAGCTTCTAATTAACCGACAAGTGTTTGCGTTTTAACGAGTGCAAACGTTAAAACATGAGCACTTGAGTGTTCCATCGATTAGTTACATAGAGTAGTTTTAAGGGTAGTCCGATGTAAGACAGACATGCACCATGTCTCGACATGCACCATGCTCGTGTTTTAGCAATTTCAACGTGAACACTTGAGTGCTCCATCAAATGGTGATATGGAGTACTTTTGAGACTACTCGGATTTGGGTTATATGGTGCAGCCCTAGGACATCGTAATGTTAAATCGACCATGTTTTCTCCATACATTTGGGTTACCTTTGGACTAGTCCTAGTCCTCTATGGAGTATACTTTATATACGTGTATGGAATTGTCGCGTTATGTGCAGGGTATGGCTGTTGTATACACACACACACATTACCATCTATATATAAAAGTAAAATATATGTACATGTGTGCAGGAGTACCCTGCAGACAAAATGACCAGTATGTGGTTAGATATATACTAGTTGCTTTTTAATTAAGACTAGTTGCCTATCTGTCCTTTTTTCATATATCTAACTATCGATTTTAGCATTAGGTTTTCATAGTTGAAATACTAGTTATTGTAGATTAGTGCGCTTACGAGTTTCTTTATTTATAGTGTTTCATAAATATTAAAAAACTATTGGCTCAACCGCGGTATGAGCACACAGTCCGCATAGTTCAAGGCATGTACTCTATCCACTGAGCCACTTTCTACTTATTGTATTTAGACTCTAAATTTTAGAGATAAAATTTTGTTTTATGTACTTACACCTGAAAATATATCAATTTATAATAAATTAAGTGAAGTGCGAATTTAGCTCGCACACGAAGGGTTCCGTACGAATACACATATATCCCTTTTCGTTTTTGCCCTTATTTCATTTTGGCAATTTTTTCATTTTGCTTTTTCGTTTAAAATTGTTTTTTTATTTTTTAAGTTTTTTTCGTGATTTGGCGATTTTTTTTTTTTGGTTTTGGGGCTTTTCTCATTTTGGAGTTTTTTTTTTGTTTTTTGCGATTTTTCGTTTTATAATTTTATTTTATTTTTTACGATTTTTTAGTGTTGGTGATTTTTCCCTTTGACGTATTTTTTGTTTTAACGTTTCTTCGCTTTTTGACGATATATTTAGTTTAAGCGATCTATTTTAGGTTTTAGTGATTTTTTAGTTTTAGCGATTTTTTTTTTTTTTTGGTTTTGACACTTTTTTTCGTTTTGGCAATTTTTTTGGTTTTTTGCGATTTTTTTAGTTTTTACGGTTTTTTGCGCTTTTTTTCGTGTTGGAGATTTTTTCCATTTTTGGCAGTTTTTTTTAGTTTTTGACGATATTTTTAGTTTTAGCGATTTTTTTAGGTTCTAGTGCTGTTTTTCGTTTTGACGACTTTTTTCGTTTTTCGTTTTTTTTTTTAATTTTTTGGTGATCTTTTTAGTTTTGGTGATTTTTTGCGTTTTACCGTTTTTTTTAATTTTTGTGCTTTTTTCCCTTAAGAGCTTTTTTCATTTTGGCGATTTTTCGATTTGAAATTTTTTAATTTTGGAATTTTTTAGCTTTAGCGTTTTTTTTTAAATTTTAAGAGTTTGCCTCTTACGCTTTCCAAGATACAGCAAATTGTCTAATTCACATAGTCAGAATTACATTAACTGATATAACACCCTTTAATTTTTATTGTTTTATATATCACTGTTATATGGTGTAGTCTATTCTACAGACTACACCAATTAACACTTATTTTGAAAATTTAAAGTGTTTATATATGTATAAGTGTTTGTATATTACGTAAGTATTTGAACATGTTTCGTTGCTCGCTTTAGAACACCCTATAATTTTTGAATGTCATATATTTTTGTAGTTGTAGCGTCCAAAGTTGAAATTTTCAGGTCCGTAGCTCTTACGGTTTCCGAGAAAACAGCCAGACAGACAGACAGACAGACAGACGAACAGCGTATCGAAAACAATAGGGTTCCTTTACACTTTTAATGTACGGAACCCTAAAAATTAATTTAAATTACTAGTATCATTACAACTAGTGATTTGACTGTTCCAAAACGTAATTTTTTGACTAGTATCATTACTAGTCTCATTACAACTAATAATATGACAGTCCTTTTTCTTACTAGTATCGTTACAACTAGTACTATGACTGTCCCAAAACGTCGCTAGTTATAAATTTAGCTGCAGGGTATATAAGTGTAAGCATAAATTTTTAAATATGTGTTAGTATTTGATTTTTTTCTCTCATTTTTAATGTTATATAGACCTTTTGCGCTTTATTAAATTTGTTTGGTGCAGCCGGGTTGCAACGTTTAAAAATTCATTTGTATTCATTTAACAAAAGACGAGTTCATAACGTTTCAATTTTTATTTTCATGCCGTTGCTGCCTGTGCCCGCCCTCTGCTGCATGTATTTGTAAGTGGTTATATGTAAATAGAAACGTGCATGTGTGAAGGAAATATAAGCAACATCAGGGCATGCAACAGAAACATAAATAAAAGTGCTATAGGATTCATAAAGGTTGCAAAGCTCTCCAGTGTACACACACACACACACGTATCGCCTTTGTTATAGGTTTTAGCGTGCGTATGTGCTTTGGCATAAAATCCTTTTTAAATAGTGGGTCGCTGTAGGCCACCCCTTTTTCGGATTGTTTGTGTGCGAATTATCTTGGTATAAAGGCAAGTTGCAGGCATTCTTTAAAGTTATAAGCTTCGAGGGTCTTTTCTTTTTTTTCCGTTTTTTTTTTGTACTTTTTTCAACAGCTTGTTGCAACTATATTTGAATGATGATGACGAAGATGGTGACGATGGTTTATGCAGTTTATTGTCATCGCTTGTAGCTTATTTTTATTTTCAATTTTGGCAGACGTTTTCATACAATTTATTGAAGAGTTTAACAAGTTTTTGAAGAGTTTTAGTATTTTAGTCAAATAAAACGTGACTAAAAAAATATTATAAAAGAAATGGCTTGAAAAGCTTTTGAAAAATACAATAAATTAAATTAAAATCAAGGCTAAAATCATAGATTATACGTAGATAGTTAACTAAATGAAATGTTTGCAAAAAAAAAAGGTCAGGGTAAACATAGTTTGAAGAAATGATTTCTAAGGAAGCACAGTGGTTTCAAATTGGAAATAAATGGTAATAAATCTGTATCTTGGAAATTTGCGTTCCGATTACAAAACAATGTATGTAAAAAAATCATAGAAGGGACTTAGGCTTTAAGAATGTTGAAATTTGGACCACCCTATTGAAATTCAGGGTGAGCTGCAAGGTGTCAAATAGGGTATTCACTCGAATAATGTTTGATCGATTAATCGAATAATTGAACTCAAATAATGTTCGATGAAACAAAAAATTTCAATTTCGAGTAAAAATTTATTCGAGTAATTTAGGTCGATTAATCGAATAACTCGACTAAAAAATTTTATGTAAATTTTTTTTTTTGATTAAGTTTTTGTAGATTTATTAATAAAAATTGGCAAAATTTTTAAAATTATGTGAAATTTGCCATTCAATTCGAACGTTATTTCATACTAATAGACCGCATGATCAAATAATTATGTAAATTATGCAGTACACAAATTCGGAAATATTAAGCAAAAGTTATTTGAAATAAAGAAGAGATTTCAAGAGCAACTAGTTAACTAGATTTAAAATTAAATTCAATTTTCTCAAAACGAAGCATTTGATTAGTGAAAAAACTATGTATTTGAAATGATCAGTTTTTCACTTTCACTTTCTCTTTTTTTTTTGACATATTACCATTTGACAATAAAGGAGATCTGACATTTAAGCTAAAAATCACATATTTTTCAAATTATTTGAATTTTTTATTGAATACTAAATGAAATTTTATTACAATCATTTAAAAAAAACACAAAAAAAAAATTAACAAACCACAAAACAACAAACCGAAATCAAACAAACAAACAAGCATTTGGAGGAGCTATGGCATTGGCAGACAATGGATGAGGTAGTTTGGATTGATAAATTTGATAAAAAATTCGTGAGGATTATCGAGTTACAATTTATGAAAGAGAAGATAAGTATGAATGTAACAACGGTTGTTAATGTACTAAATAGTAAATGGACATCTGTCTTCATGCAGGTAGCCCCTACAGAACAAACGAAAAAATCCTGCGATAAGCCTTTCAGCTTTCCTACTATTTGTCAATACACATATCACGTTATGGGGCTATGGTGGGAGCATGTTAATGAGTTGCTACGTCTTTTCAAAGTAACAGGTGCGATTGAATCAAATCAAACAACTTTCAATCGTAACAGAAAGACGTTTTTATTTTGGACCCTAAGTAAATAATATTGAATGGTGCATGTATTGATCGTATATTGATTGATATTCCTTCTTTAGCTGATTACAAAATATATAAATTGTAATTATGTTAATGTAAATTAAAATTTTAACTTAAAATTAAAAATTAGCTCTCTTCGCATTTTTAGTATACCGTCCGATTTTAATCTAATGATCAAATTTCGGATAGTTCAGGAAGTTTTCTGCTTCCCGCTGCACATACATCGATTTGAAATATTTAGGCGGCCAAAAATATTTTTGGACGTTAATGGCTTCGAAAGACTATATTTTAAAAAGCTATCTTTTTATTTTAAAAAATAAATAAGAAAAACATATATTTTATTATAAAAACACATTTTATTCTCATAAATCATAAATAAATAAAAATGCATTAAATTGTCTTATTAAAAGATGTTTCTATCTCGACTTCTTCGTGCTCAATACTTGACTGTCTGTGGGGCTCGGCAGGTTCTAACACAGAAAAAAATAAGTTTCGTTTTTGATAACAAAAATCCAGGTATTCAATAATTTTTTTTCAAATTTCCTGTGATAAAGAATTCCCCTATATTGATAACAAAATTATTTCAAAATAAAAATATATAAATAAATTTAAAAAATGTTGACATGGCTGGAATACGAACTCGGGCTTTCCGGACGTAAAGCATACTCTCTATAGCTGAGCCATATCCCATTTATTTTTTTATGGGATACAACTTGTTTTAGGTACTTATGTATAAAAAGAAAAGAAATAACCGACATGGAAAAGAAATACTTACAACGAAATATTTTATTATGTTAAAGATACATTTTATTGAAACTCATATTTTTTTTAATAACATGGTTTTATTGAATATAATTCTTGTCTATTTTTTTCTGTGAATAGTTCTATAACTTCACTGGAAAAAATCTTGTGTGAAGTTTTCTTTAACGATCTTTCACTACTTACGAGTGGATCTGAAGTAAGAAGCAATCTTTGATAAATATCACGGTTGCATTCTTCCCTTGAAAATTTTCTTGAAAAATTCTGCCTGTATGACCGAAAATGTTTGTTTCGTGCTTCTGTAGCCTCTTCCGACAATTGGCCGATTGGCAACAGTGCATTATCTATGATGCTCGCCCCATGTAATAGTAATTTATGCATTGTTGGAGCCATGGGATGCCATCCGTATAATTCCACATATATTTGCGCGGTGTTGAAGGCATATTCTTTGAATTTTGTTGTATTTATTTTGTGTCCACTTGAAATCACCTCTAATAAGATTTTAAATCTTTGTATTAATTCGTGGTTAATGCCTGTTATGTCCCCCGCTAATTCTGTGTTTTCAAAAAATCTCCTACTCGTATTGCCATCATTGGTATTACCAAAATTGGCTTTAGGCATGTCCACCAACAGCCCAGTTTCTAAGTGGAATCTTTCTTGGATTTCTTTTTTCCTTTCTTCTTCTAATGCTTTCTCTTCCTGGGTGCTTTTCTTCCCATATTTCTTCACGGGCAATTTATATGCCAAATGCAGAATGCTTTCAAAAATACGTATTTTTGCGTGCAATACCGAAATGCCAAACTCAAGAGCATCGGGATTTATCTCGTTCTTTTTGCTTAAATTATTGAAATCTTTGGAGGTGGCGCCACATATATAGCATCGGCTAGTTGAGGTCGTGTTGGTTACAGCATTGCAAACTTTGCCATCAATCATGGTCATTTTTAAAATGTGATTATAACCAAATTCTTTTCCATCAATATTTACTTTTTTAGGAGTGTGGTTATTAATTTCATTTTGCACATAATTTATTTCCTCTTTTGTTACATCTGTAGTTTCTTTCACATACCGAAATCTGATGGGGTGGCAAAATCGTGGTGATGATGGTGTTGGGTTTTGCCACAAGACTTTATTGTTTTCTTTACCACAAATAATTTGAAGTGGGACAAAAGAACTCAAAAATATACTAGCATCCGATTCGGCGTCTTCCGAGAATTTTTGTTTGTACCGTGCTCGTTGTGACCCGTCACACCCCCATTTATAAATGATCGTTAATGACTTTCTTTCAATTCCTTAAGGGTTGATAACACTTCTTCCAGGTAGATTGATAACCGTTGAATAGTATGATCCATTAGGCATTGTAAATTAATTTCTGCGCACGTAGCCGTTACTCGCAATGCCGTCTTTGGGGGGTACCATTCTTGTTTTGCTTTCAACAAAAGGTCGTAACAAGGGTAATGCTTTGTGTTAGTTCTCCTTATTATTTCATATTGTCGTCTTGTTAGATCAGCTTCTACGAACATTTTGAGTGCTTGGAACGCGGTCAAAGGAGCAATTGTTTCATTGGTCTTGGAATAGGCTTTTCTATATTTACTAGCCTTTGTTGGTGAATTTCCTATTTCTTTGAGCACTTTTGAGGCATTTCTTTTTCCCTTCGTTTGCAATATGACTTGTGCGGCATGTATAATCATTTCATCATCAACATTTGATCGAATTTCCTCAGTTTTTCTTCTCTTGCTTCGTTCACTCGAATCCGAAAATGATTTGCTCGGACGACCTGGTTGATTAAGCGAATGCACTGGTATTTCAAAAGTGCCTTCCAGCCACTTCTGGTTGTTTTTCATAAAAACTTCTTCAACTTTATGAGCTTTTAGCCATCTCTGTATAAATTCGTGTTTGATGTAGGAAAATTTATGCTTAAGGCTCTTTTTTCTTTCCACAGTGTCTCCGCAAGACAATAGCAAGTGGTTTTCTAAAAACTCCAATTTCTCATCCATACTTGGTAAATTTTGTAGTTGCATTTGCTCAAACAGACATTTACGGGTCACTATTTTCACCCCCGACGAACTAGGCATCTCCATAACTAAAAAAAAAAAACATAAAATTTAAAAAAAGGTTTTTTAAAATTTTTTAACAAAATACGTTTAACTACTGTCTTTAAGGAATAAGCGGGATTCTGCGGCTCTTGTTTTTTTTTATAGAAAAGCTGAATGTGTAACGTATTCAATAAACAAAAAAATATGATCCGGACGAATCCTGATCCATAACAAAATTGCTTTTGAAATTAAAAAAATTTAATGTTTTATGTGAAAAAGAGGGTATGTTCAACTACCGAAAAATATAACGAAAGTTAAAAATAAAAGTTAAAACTATTATTTATTTAATAGAAGCTTACTTGAGCTATGGGAATCACTTTCACTTCACTACACAACTTAAAATAAACATAAATGCGTATTGCGAAATTTTATATAATTTGTGCACCCAAATAGAAATACGTATCAAGTCAACGATCAAATTGCGTCTAACTGCACGGAAGCGGTGACGTATGGTTGTTGGAAAAAAGGGTGGGGGGTAATTCGCGGAAGTGTTTACTATACGTAGACGTCAATATTTTGTGACTTTTGGCCACCTACTTGCTTAAAATCCACCAATGCGCCTTGTGATTGTCAAAAAACATATATAAAAATTATAACAAATGTTTTTGTTGTAAAGATTATCCTTGGTCATTTCCACATTCTTTATTTGAAATTATTTCTATAGCCGCCAAAAATCGCTCCAATATTGTGTATTAAATGTACAATATTAACTAACAAACTACACATACTCACAAAAAATTTCTAAGAATATTTTTCCCTTTTCAACATGTGGCAAGGCTTGTTTAAATGTTTACTTATAAATTAGACTTCAAAAATCTCCATTCTTGTCAAACAATTTTAAGTGAAACTACCTTGTTTTTTATATCATGAGTCTAATTAATGTAGAAATATTTTTTTTTATTTTGTTTTCCTTATAAAAATAAATAAAACGCGAAAAAAATTTATTTGTTTTATTTTCGTTCACAAAAATGTGCTAAAAACCGAGTAAATTCAAAAATTTTCCGATTAACTCGAATAATTTTTAGCAGTAAGGCTTACTCGAATAACTCGAACGAAATAAAAGTGTTACTCGATTGTTCGATTAATTTAAGAACCTCAATTTCGATTAATTGATTAATCGAACAATGGAAAAGTCGAGTAAAATGCATACCCTAGTGTCAAAGCTGACTACCTAGGGCATGAACAACTTTGTTGGCCTCATAACTTTTGCAAATATTATCCAATTTTAATGAATTTAAACTTATTGTAAAAGTTATAAGGAAAATACAACTTATTTCATTAAAATTTCTTTAAAATATTCAAAGATATTTGTCGTTTTAACAGGGCAGTAAAAACATCAACATTCTTAAAGCATAGATCGTCCTGCATGATTTCTACATACATCGTTTTGTAATCGAATAGTAAGTTCCAAAGATATAGATGTATTACCTTTTTTGCAATTGGAACCACTGTGCAGCGTCGAATGTTGCAAATTTTATTTATATCCAGCAAAAAAATTTGCTTGCTGGTAGGCAAAAAACTCTATGAGGATTTAAGTCGTCGTAACTACTTACAATTTGACTCGATAACTACTTAGTTTTGTTTGAGAAGTCCAAAAATAAGGGCTACCCCTTACAAATGTATTTACATTATCATAGCAATTAACTAATTATTATTTAAATTACTTGAAGGTAAAAAATAAGTAGTCAAATAAACAAATTAAAATTTAAAAAAAAAATTGTATACACATAATTTTATAATTATTTTATTTATATTTTTAATTTGTTTGACCCAGCTGGGATACGAACCTGTGCTCGTTCAGATATGAAGACAAGAACTGTAACCACTCAGCTATTGTAATAAGTCAACAATTTAAGCGACAAAAATTAGTTTTCATATACAAACACATGTTGACTTTTACAAGTGGTTGCCTACTTATTTTATGAATACAACAACAAAATTGTAACTACTTTCAGATAATGAGTAGATATAATTTGAATCATAGTAATAAGATAAATAAGTACCACTCATTACTTTGTAGCCCATTAAAAAAGTACTACCACTATCTTCATAAAAAATTACTTATCAAATGTTTATGAATATAGGATAAAAATTGTTGATTACACTGTGGCTAATCGTGGATAATCGATCTTATATAATTTGAGGACAAGAAACCGAGTAGCGTTCATTTTTTTTCCAGATTAGCTCGAGTTTTCGCGATATTGGTATTTTAATATTTTTTTTTAATCTTTAGGATCGAACTTATATGCAAATTATGTGAACAGAAAACGATTATAAACTAGAGATGTAACGAATACCGATACCGATATATCGGCGATACTTCAGGTTTTCCGATACATCCGTATCGGCGATATTTTAGATACTTAAAAAAATTTTTTTCAGAGTATTTTTCTGACAAATTATTTATTTTTTGTTAATTTTATCATGAACTAAACTCATTTCGTTATTTTTTAAATCTTATTAATATCAATTTTAAAAATTAACAATCATTTATACTATTATTTTGTAAAAAAATTACTTATTTTTTGTTAATTTTACCATGAATTCAAATTCAATTCGTTGTTTTTTAAATCTTATTCCCAGCAAAAAAAAAACACTCCAAAGAAGTCATGAAAATATAGAATTCGCGATCCGGGAGTATTGCAAATTTGGATCATTTCTAATTAGTTTTACATATCCTTGCCATTGCAAGAAGTTCTGTTTTTCGATTACCAATCACTGAATTGGAAATGATGCTCGGACAAATTTCTTTTTCGGTGTTCTATAATGATTTTTCCTCAGGAAAAAAGGATACAAAATTACCCATTTTCACAATTTTTTTATGCGAGTTTGGCGAGTATTTTTTAAAATTATAAAGGAATTAAAAATTTGTTCTTGCTTTTCTACTAATTACACTATGGGACAAATAAAGAGTTTTGGAAAAACACAAGAACTGGACAGTACAGGCTCGATTGTCCTACAATGGGGTAGTAAAACCCTTTACTCAGTTTGGCGAATTTGGTGGCCAATTTTTTTTTTATGGACCTCCAAAGTTTCTGAAAATCAGTGGGGCGTCAAAAAACGGTGTCATCAGTATTTGGCCAACAGCTAATTCAAACTTTATAATACCGCTTAACTATATATGGCAATAATGTAGCTAAGAGTCTGTTTAACAGATTTTTTTTAACATTTCATGCCAAAACATTTTTTCGTGAAATTTTTGTTGGCAAAATTAAGGGAAAATTTTTTTTCACTTTTTTCAGAATAACTTACAGGGACTTGTCATTTTTAACTAACAAACTTATAGTTACGGTAGAGCTGAACAACTTTTGTGAACATATCAATACAATCTGCACGTATCTAGGTACTCTAATAGCTCACACAGACGACTTTTCACCTTAAAAATTTAAGTTTTTTACTATTTTTTTATGCTAAAAAAATATTTTTTTTTTTTTAAAATAGTATATTCAAGTGCATACTTCTCTGTTGTCTTTCACTAACATTTTGTGCCCAGAAAAATAATATGTTTATGTACTTTTTTGAAAAAAAAATTTAAAAAAAATTATTTTGTTCACTTTTTTCAGTATAACTTATAGGGACTCCAAAGTTTTCATTACCATTATTTGGCCAAACAACAACAAGCAATAAAAAATAGTAAATACTAAAATAAGCAACATAAGAAGTGGAACAATAACAAAGAAAGCAAAAAAATGCAATAAAAATATAGCCTAACTCGTAAAAAACGAGAACTTTTAAGGTAGAAATTAGTTTTTCTGGGCTATTTAGGGTGCCCAGATACATTCAGATTCTATTGACATTTTCGCAAAAGCTGTTCAGCTTTACCGTAGCTACAAATTTGCCAAATATTGTTAATAAGAAATTACGAGTGCCTGTAAGTTATTCTGGAAAAAGTGAAAAAAAAATGTTTTTCCTTAATTTAAAAAAAAGTGCACGAAAAAAATTTTTTTTGGCATAAAATGGTAATAAAATCTGTTTAGCGAACTCTTAGCTACATTATTGCCATATATATAATTAAGCGGTATCACCAAGTTTGAATTTTCTGTTGGCCAAAAGATGATGACACCTTTTTTGAGGGCCCGCTGATTTTCCAAAACTTTGGAGGTCCATAAAACGAAATTGGTCACCAAATTCGCCAAGTTAAGTATAGGGTTTTACTACCCCGTGGTAGTACAATCGAATCTATACTGTCAAGTCCGTGTATTTTTTGGACTGTTGCAGTGTGTTATCTGCATATTTTTAATATAGATTTTTTGGAAGCAAAGAAAATGTAGCTCCTTAAAAAATACTTCCAATTTTTTATACTGGGTTAATATCAATTTTAAATATGAGTATGAGATATACACTGTAATTTTGTATAATAAAAAAATTGCACTTGAGTTTTGTTAATCTAAACTTGAACTCAATTTCAATATTCTTATCGGTATCGGAATCGGTATCGGCGATACTTATTTTTAAGTATCGGTATCGGATCGGCAAAATGGCGTATCGTTACATCCCTATTATAAACCTATATTTACATAATCCATATAATCGGCGATGTCACAGAGTTCAATTCCGTTCGGAAACGGAATTCAGTCCACCCCATTTTTGTAGCAGCTGGTGTCTAAAAAAGAAAACTAAAATACGCAAATTTGTGAGGTGTGTCCAGACTATTGACGGCGCTGGTATGCTGGGGTATGCCCTGGCTAGGGCTTGACATCTTAGGGTGGATTAAATTCCATTTCCGAATGGAATTGAACTCTGTGACATGGCCGAATATATAAAAATGAGGTGTATGTTTGTTTGCAGATTTTTGTTACGGCATCACGCCTGAACCGATTTAAAAGAAATTACGTACACAAATAGATATTTGGCCCACAACTACATATATAGTCTGGAATTGTTTTCAGGATTTAGGACCGGGAGAGAATAAAATAGGTGAAAACCTCCCCCCAACGCATAACTCTGTCATTTATCAACCGTTTTTCAAAATTCTTTATTGGTTTAAAAAAGTAAGCTTGCAGTTATGTTCCATAATTATTTTCCGCACGCCCCCCTCCCACATGCTCAATTCTGTCATTTGTGAACCGATTTTCAAAATTCTTTTTTTTGTTTTGAAAGGTTTTGCTTGCAGTTTGGTCTCATAATTTTTTTTTTTGAAAGTTGGTGGGGGTGGGTGGGGAATTAGGTTCCCCACGCATAACTCTGTCATTTGTCAATCGATTTTAAAAATTCTCTTTTGGTTTGAAATGGTTTGCGTGCGGCTTAGTGCGATAATTTTTTTTTCGAAAATCGGTGGGAAATTATATTTTAGTCACAAAGTATGTCACTGGCTGGTCACAACTACGTAAAATTGGATTAACTAGTTATGACTTACCAGTGATATCAAACACAGGACATGTATTCACTGGGATATTTATTTTTTAAGTTTTGTATATTTATTCTTCGCATAAAGTAACTATGATTATTTTCAGTGTAGTTAATACTGTCAAATGAAAACACAAATCCTTTTTACATCCTCAATATATCCTATATTATATGTTTTCGATTAATTTAAGTACTCGTTCTATCAAAAAATAAAACAAATAAATAAACAAACAACAAATATTTACCACTTTGTTCCTTCTGCTTCATAAAAACAATCAATTTTATTAATAGTTCTTCTTACAGAATAAACAAAACGCGCTATTTTGGCGTCCAGTTGTCTTTTTCGCAACAAACTATCTTAACATGTGTATACATACATATACTCGTACACAAATGTTTATTATTGCTTATATGACCTTTTTTTTTATGCTGTTATTAAATTAATCAATTGAATTACAGCTGCCAGCGTGTCAGCTCTACAATTCTCAATGTGTATTTGTGCGGAAACAATTGTTAGTAAATGTAGCTGAGTGTGTTTAAACAATGTCAGCGATTTTTTAGCCTGATTATTGAATAGTTTTCATTGAATTGAAAGGGAAGAAATACAAGAACAAATTTATAAATAAATAAAAAAAATAGTTACATATTTATTATCAAAGCAAATCAATGGGAACATAATAGTTGCAAAAAAAAAAAAAAAAAAACAACTACAAAATAGGAGTGGCACTGCCCATAATTTTTATCATAAAGTTGTACTTTCACGAGAACTAATTGTGTGCGAAGTTTTATAAGAATCGGTTAAGTAGAGGTAGTTTTTGAAGGTTTAATACCCACCCCCCACCACTTTCGTAACGCTTTTTACAAAATTTTCAGTATAAAGTATCTAGTCCGTAACAAATCTTTAAACCCACCACCCCCCCCCCCCCCCTGGACCGGAACGTAATATGTGAATGGCCCGTAACAATAACTAAATGTACATGCAAAGTTTCATACGAATCGGTTAAGTAGAACTTGTTGATAAAGAGTATGTACTTTTGCAGATACTTGTGTCATTTTTGTAATCGGTAGTACTATAGTAATCGGTAGTACTTTAGTAATCGGTAGTACTTTATTAATGGGTTACAAAGAGTGGTACTTTTTTAGGGTTCCGATACACCAAAAGAGTAAAGGACCCCTATTGTTTTCGCTACGCTGTCCGTCCGTCTGTCCGTCTGTCTGTCACAGGCTGTTTTCTCGGGAACCGTAAGAGCTACGGACCTGAAATTTTCACAGCATATGTAGAACTTTTGCCGCTACAACAACAAATATGTGACAGTTAAAAATTAAAGGGCGTTCTAAAGCGAGCAACGAAAAATCTTGAAATACTAATGTAATATGCGGACACTTATATATAGACACTTTAAATTTTCAAAGTTCGTGTTAATTGGTGTAGTCTGTAGAATAGACTACACCAATTAACACCGATATTTAAAACAATAAAAATTAAGGGGTTTTCTATCAGTCAATGTAATTTTACTATGTAATTTAGACAATCTGCTCTATCTGCGCAACCGTAAGAGCTACGGACCTGAAATTTTCACAGAATATGTAAAACTTCGGCCGCTACAACAACAAATATATGACAGTTAAAAATTAAAGGGTGTTCTAAAGCGAGCAACGCAACATGTTGAAATACTAATGTAATATACAGACACTTATATATAGACACTTTAAATTTTCAAAGTAAGTACTAATTGGTGTAGTCTGTAGAATAGACTACACCATATAACACCGATATTTAAAACAATAAAAATTAAAGGGTATTGTATTAGCTATTGTAATTTTGACTATGTAATTGAGACAATATGCTGTATCTTGGAAGCCGTTAGATGTAAAATCTTGAAATTTTAAAACACGCTATAACTAAAAAAACCCAAAATTAAAAAAATTTCAAAACGAAAAAAACCCTAAAATTAAAAAAGCGCTTAAAGGAAAAAAGCGCCAAAATTAAAAAAAATCTCTAAAACGCAATATAACACCAAAATTAAAAAGATCGCCAAAAAACTAAAAAAACGTCAAAAATCGAAAAAGTCTTCAAAACGAAAAATCGCTAAAACTAAATAAATCATCAAAAAATGAAAAAATCGCCAAAAAATTAAAAAAATCACAAAAACGAAAAAAAAAACGCAAAAACCAAAAAAAAGCGCCAAAATTAAAAAAACGCCAAAACCCAAAAAATCGCCTTAACGAAAAAAGTGTCAAAAACCCTAAAACTAAAAAACCACAAAAAACCGAAAAAATCCCCAACAACGAAAAAAGCGCCAAAACTGGAAAAATCGCCACAACAAAAATAAATCGCTAAAACTAAAAATATCGTCAGAAAGTGAAAACGTTAAATAAATGCCATAACCAAAAAAAAATGGCCAAAACTAAACAAATCGGCAAAAATTGCAAAAAACGAAAAATCGCCAGAAAACAATTTTAAAAAATCACGAAAAGCGCCAAAACAAAAAAAAACCAAAAAACAACGAAAAATACTTAAAAAAATAGAAAACTAAAATTAAACAAGAAAGCACAACGAAAAAACTGCCGAAATGACAAACGGGGCAAAAACAAAAAGGGATATACATATGTGTATTTGTACGGAACCCTTCGTGTGCGAGCCAAAGTCGCACTTTACTTATTTTTTTTTTTGTTAAGTCGGTTAAGCTATTGTTAGACTATTATACAAGTCTTTCGACTTCTGCACAAAATGTAACCCTGATATAATGTGTTGTTATTGCTTTTTTAAATCTTTCCATAAACTCATTAAATCCGTGTTGCATTTTCTATGGAAGTCGAACGGCTTGTGAGATAGTGCAAAATCAGGCATTAATAACAAGAATTGTCTTTTCAGCATATTATCATTAATTCAGACTTTATTAATTATACTACACACAAAAAATTTTTCATAAATATAATCACAATAGTTAGCATTTTATTAAGTGTTTTTTTTCTGACGATATGTATGTATGTATGTATGTATGTATTGATACTTTGGAAGCAGTTCAAAAGTAGTTACTTAAAAAGTACTTCCAATATTTTCCACTGGGAAGTAGTTTAAAGTAAAATTTTTTAAGTCGATGGCCAAACGTTGACAACTCGAAATCGCAATATCAGCAGGGCTCGGACTTTCATGCAACTAAAAGTTGATTTTAAGCGCTTAGCAAATGCACCTAAAAATTAAAAATATTGGCAAAAATATGCATTTACCTAGGAAGAAAGCACCAAAGCTAAAATAATATGAAAATATTTGTTTTTTAATTTTTTATTATTGTTAGAGAAGAAAACATAAAACAGACACAATTCGGTCTATTATTTAATGCAACCGAACTTTAGTTGCGTTGCCAGTCGGCAACTGAAAATTAATGTTTGCCAGAAAGGCACTAAATAGCAACTGAAATTGACAGCTCTCAGTTGCCATTAGTAGTATGATTTTTAGCAATTCGCTACCTCAGTATTGGTTTGCTCCTTTCTAATGCTTTTTCCTATGTTTATGGAGCAAACCAATACTGAGGTAGCGAATTATTAACCCAACTAAGACTCAGTTGCCATCCCAATTGTTAAGTGGTGAGTATCAATATGCAATACCAATTTGCAAATGCTACGATGCAAGATCATTTTCACAAGCTTGTGAATTTGGCTCTTATTTAAAACAAATTTTTTAACAAGCTTGAGATAGGGTGTTATTCCGAAATCGAATTTTTACAATGATCACATTTTGAGTGATAATGCATTTGAATGCAAGGAATACAAGGGTAGTATTAACTCAACTTTGTCCTAACTCGACATTAGCTGTTATTTCTTGTGGGCACAACAGAAGTAGTCTCTTAATTACAATTAGGATTTTATTCCAAACCGTGCCGTAAGTGTGTTTATACATGAAAATTCTGCCTAACTCGAGTTTAGCTATTATTCTGTTTCATAAATCGATATTTTTAATTGGTTTTGTTTATTCAACTTTATTTTAATCATTATTGGAAAACTTTTGAAGTTAAAATCAATTCATTAAGTTTAAAATAATAGCTAAAGTAGAGATAGGATCAAGAAAGTAAAAAAAACGAAAAGGAAAAATATCTAAACTGTTTGTTCTGTTTACTTCTCTTAAGGCAACAGTTTTTTTTCATTATAAATTAAATTACAAATTAAAATATTATACAATTGCTAACATCGAGTATGTATAAAAAGTTTAGCTCAATCTAAATTCCCTTTTTCAGGTAACGATTTCAAATTTAAAAATGCTCTCCTGAAAACAAAAATGTCCTCCTGTCAATACTAGGTTTTTGTCTATGCTTAGCAAACATATACTAAGTTTATACCAGTGAACAGCAATGAGTATTGAAAAAGTGAGTAGAGTTGAATCATGATCCATATTTTCTTGTACTTATACGCATTTATATTTATTGCGATGTTGACGATGGAAAATAAGTATGACTCGCATACGAACATTAAACAGCCCAATCATGAATATTCACTAGGAATTTGTTTCCCCCGGAAAACACTTTTCTCGAGAAAAAATTCCTCCAATCATAAACTTTTCGGGAACAAAAATATGAAACAGTGGCATCGTTGACATTTATTTATTCAGTGCTTTTGTGTTCAAAAATAAATAAAATTGATGTTTTAATTAAATTTAAAGTAAAATTACGCAAAAAAGCGAATAAAAAAGTAATAACGTAGCTGTCCATGCATTTGTGAAGGATATTGGTGATGTACATAGAAGAAAAAGATGGTGCAAGTAACTCTTTGCTACATTTATGGAAACCAAAAGCAATGGATCGATTAAAGTTAAAAATATGTTGTGTTTGTACTTTATTTGTGGTATTCGACCCACAAGAACAATAAAACATTTTTTATTGATAGAAGTTTTGTTTTATTTAAAGAAATTTTCGTTTCCTAGTACCGAATTCTAAAAAAAGTACACCGAATTTTTGGCCGTTATTGTCTATTATAGGGATATTACAACTATAAGTGGAGACGTTTATCCGTTGACTGAAACAAAAATTAATGTTCATGCATTTGTTTGGTCAGGGAATTTTTAAAATTTTTGATTTTTCGCAAGTTGTAATTAATTTTTAGTGTTTTTGTGTGGTGTAAATTAAATACTAAAAGAATTTGTGTGTATGGAGAAGAAGTATACAATAAATACAAATCTCCAAGCCTTAATTTCTGTTAGAACTGCATACTACGCTTAATTTACAAATAAATATGTAGTGCTGCCAAGTTTGTATTTTTATTGTATCGTACTAACTCACGAAAACAATTACTTATTAACGCACTATTTGCAAATAAGAATTATGAGATGCCACCTTTATACATGTTTGCTAAGAAAAAATAATAAATAGATAAATATATTACTAAATAGTTAAATAATCAGTGATTTAATAAATGACAATAAAAAAGTATTTGGCAGCATTTTACGATCTTTATTTGCAAATAAGTACTGCGTATATACCAGAGATCAGCAATACATCGTTTTTTCGCTACTTATGCTGACTCATTAAATTGTTAGTATAAATACGTATACATCATTTAAATTTAACTACTCTGATGTACTTGTACTCACAATGTCCTTGGTTTATAGATATAAGTTGCAAGATATATAAATCTCCTCAATTTCCGTTGTAATTTTAGGGGAATACTTATAATACTTAGCTTTGCAATGCATTGATTCACCTCATTCAACTCATCCATGTACGTATGTAGGTTAACTTTGATAAAAAAAAAATACGTAGAAAAAAGGCAGCAGAGCAAACACACAACTTCATAATAAACACAAAACTTCATAATAACATTTTCAGCCCAATCACAAACAAAAATTCCGTGAGAGTTTTTTCACTTTTCCCTTTTCTCCTATCATGAATAAAATTTCCGTCGGAAAAAATTCGATGGGGGAAAAATGTAGGTATTCTCAATGCATTTGAACTTCGTTTTCTCCCCCGGAATTTTTCACTTGCAAAGTAGAAGGGAGTTTGCATAAAAATCGATGTAATATTTAATATTGTTACGTTTTTAGTCCTTTACATAAAAACGGTTTTATTATTTTCACCGGATTCGTTGAATTGCAATAAAATAAAACACGGATATTTAAATTCACAAATTAACTGCTTGGTAGCACTGTTTATCTATACACGTATGTCCTACTTAGTACGGACTTAACTCTATGAATTTACAAATCACACTTATCGAAGTTTACATTCGCACGTTCAACATAATACTGACTCACAGGGCGCCGGCATTCTCCTTACATAGCACCTAATTATCTTCTCAAAGCTTCCGGTCTGTACTAGATGTTGTCTGCACTAAACTGCTTTTATCTTTGTACCCGTCATCTAGCTGTCAAAGAAACGTTTCTGCAGATGATGACATGACTAAATACTGCAGGGTTCTAGCATTGCATAAAGGTGAATTAAACCCTGTTTCATGTTGCTATCTATACGTGTCATTTTAGTAGGCTCGACAAATCTTGTAAGTTCTCGTGGCAGTTTGTAGAACTTTCTCGAAAGTACTATTTCCGTTATTTTGAATTTCTAGCTGTTATTATTTATTGATAAGGCTGGCTGGCAACGCGACTATTTTGACAATTATAGTCAGGGTTGTATTTTTGTGGTATCAAATACAGATTGAAGTTACAGCTGTCCTTTGATGTCGTTAAATTTGAATCTGTATTTTTCATTTCGTAACAATATATTTGCCGAAACACGTTAAACTACAGCATTGTGAATAAGCCAAAACTACTGTAGTGTATAAACAAAATGTAATGAGAATATTTTCTTAAAGATTTTTTGACAGACTGATTTTGATTTGATAAACGTAGTAATAGTGTACTTTTTGTTAAGTCCACCTCATACTATTAAGAAACACCAAGCTTCACATTAAGCTACCTAGAGCAGGGATGCAAAAGTTGGCATAATTGTACATTTTTAGCACTATTTGCAAGTCAAAAGTACAATAGTACCTCAATGACTGATTTGGCACTATTTCCAAATTTTCCCTACTTACTTCAAATTCTGCGAAGTCTTAAGAGCAAAAGTTGATTTTAATAATGAAATGTTATTATGGTTTGAGAAGTTTGCGTCAGAAAATGTTGTTCCAGAGAGAACTTCTTGCATAGTACCATTAATATTAAAAATGCTTCCTAATGTATAAACAGTTTCGGGCGCTGCTGGATGTAGAAATTATTGAGTGTTCTAATTTTTCCGACGGGTTTTGTTTAAATTTGGAACGATTTTCCGTCATCCCACGTCAAATTTAGTTGATAAACAGACCAATTTTGGCTATGTGCCATCTTCAGTGTTCTCTTTAATATTCAAGATCACAACAACGTATAGTCTTTTGTGTACCTTTTGAAATTAAACATTAATATTAATTGTTAAGTTTATCTATATATGTTTTGATCCTGATAAAAAGGGACCAAATTTTGCCAACAAGAATTTTCAGTAGAGTCATAGAGCTGTATCCATGCAGGCATGTTTATCCCTATATTCACCTTCGAAATGAATTAAAAAGAGATTTTTTCTAACCTCTACACTTAGACTCTTTAGAGAGAAAGGAACCTAAACTTCCCTCATATGAAATGCATTAGGGACTTTATGGTCTTTTTCCGGAATGCTATTTTAATACGTAATATTTTATGCTTTAGTTCAGTTTTTCAATCATATAAAAAACGGAACAATACAGAGTACAATACATTGCAGATTTGAAAAGTGGATAAAAAATACTAAAAGATAGAACTATTTTAGAATGTGTTAAGTGGTTTTATTATTGAAGGAAAATCTTCCACAATATTGCCAAACTTTATCTAGTTTTAGGAAATGAAGCTAAATAAATTTCGGCGTCCGGAAGATAAGGTCTCTTTTTGTCAGGTTCATCACAGTACTTAGTGCAAATGAACGTCAATGTGCCTTTTGGTTAATTATTAAGTACTTTACGCACATACAAATTTGTAGTATACATAAATGTACAAATGAATCTTTATGTATATATTTTAGTTAATTTTGTATAAAAAATTAAAAAAGAGAAATTTAGTACAATCGGATTGAAAAAAGTACACTTTTTCTTAAAATTTAGTACAATTTAAAAAATTTCATTTTGCATCCCTGACCTAGAGTGTTGTCTTGGATAAGAATTATAATGCGGAGATACATATTGTAGCTTCGTATTATGAAAACTCTGTTTGTGAGTGGTGAATATTTACGTCCCCATTTGTTTTCAGCGTTGCCAGAAGCTTTTCGAAGAAACTCATATTTGACGAAATAAAAATCATGTTTTGATATAATAAATCATCACAAATTTGTATTCCAAAGCTGAACAATGAAACTGTTACAGCAAACTAAAACAAGAAGATTATATGATTGCCTTCATGTTATATTCTAGATAGGAGAGTTATTACTTTTTGGCAGCCAATATTAAAAAGATTGTTGTACATTTTAAAATTGTATGTAATAGTAAAAATTCGTGAAAAAGTTTTAAAATCGGGGGCAATAAGCTAATTAATAATTGCTGTAATTTCACTATTATTGCATATTAAACAAATATTGCGGAAATAAAGAAAACGGAAAATTCCACTAATCCAAAGCGTATTAATACCAAGTGACCTTATTAGTGCAACAACAACTGGACTTTACCAAGCTGTCATGTTAAATGCATACATAAAAAGTTGTTGTTTAGTTTTTTTTACATAGAGTTTGACACTTTGGTAAAGTCAGCTGATGCTTATTTTTACTAAAAAGGCCACCTGGTATCAATTCGCCTTGCACTAATCCACACAAACTTTAACAAGAGCAAAAACTTGTAATAATCATGCCTATAACCAGTTGTGCCAGAAATTTTCGAGGAAAAATCTTCATTCTTCAAAAAAAATCTTCATTTTAGAAAAAAAAAATCTTCAAAAAAAATTTTATGTGTAAAGGTGGGTCCACAACTGAAAATACTTGCGCCAAGCGTGTTCGCCGAAAATATTTGCGGCACAAATTTTAGCTTGTAGATACGGACGAGCTTTTAAATATTTATCACACAAATATTTATTCGCGAAAATTGTTACGTCCATTCGCTCAAGCAAATGATAAAGCAATAAAATTAGCACTATTTCTACAAATGCGTCCACACCAGAACAGCATGCGGCGCAAATATTTTTTTGTTCGTCAGAAACCAACAAGCCATGGTTCGTGTGCGTTGAATGTGACGAAAATTCTTGCGTCGTTTCTATGCGTCGCACACGTCCACACTAACTAAAATGCGCTGCAAATATTTGAGGCGAACGTGTTCGTCGCAAATATTTACAGATGTGGACCCACCTTAATATAAATATAATTCCTGAGTGCCAATTATAATAAAGTTGCTATACAACATATACCTATGGTCATATATATATAAAAACACAGAAATTAATATGTAAACATCGAAAACCAAAATTCAATTCAAGAGGTTACTTATATTAAAATTATTATATATTAGATAAAACTTATTTCCTAATGCTTAAGCATTGTCTATATGCATTTCATTGGTGCTTTACCAAATCGTCAGTAGACTTCAAACACACATTTGAAAAGTTACAACACTATTATCTTATGTACATACTTTCAAAAACCATTTGAGAATTTACAAATATGTAAATGATTTTCAAAAATAAGTGCAGTAGGCTTTTAAACATACAAAACCCAGCAAATAATTTGTATTCGATATGATTTTATTTTTCTACACCTTTATACAATTAGAAATCCATTGGATAACAATAAAAGTGTTTGTAAGGCAAAATGAGAAATAAAATTCAAATTAAACCTTTATGAAATTCATTATTTGACCTATTGTTATAAGTTCTTATTAATATGATTATTTCGAACGTATTTTCTTTGTGAATCCAAATTGATTATTAGGCTAAGGTTCGTTCGTAACGTTATATTCAGAAAGAATTGGACATGATTAATATTCCAACGAACAAGGGAAAAATTAACATCAACTTAATTTTTCTACGTACACAGCAGAACAGAGTAGCGCCACTTTCGAAAGCCGCTACACTTCCATCGCCAGTGCTCACGTGTATTTTGCTTATCACCACTCAAATGGTTTTTGAAAGTCTGTACATAAGATAAGGGGTTTGTAACTGCTCAAAAGTGTGTTTTAAGTCTACTGACGATTTGGTAAAGCTCCAATGAAATGCATATAGACAATGCTTAGACGCCAGCAAATAAATTTCAACGCGTTAAAATAAAATTATGACAATATGTCAAATAATTAATTTCTTATAATATATTAGTTATGTATGTAACTTACAGTGTACATTATTTATAACATCAAATATATGTACAGTGCGCCCTCGGTTACTACAACCCTCGCTGAGCGCAACCTGGATTATTGCAACCACTCAAATCTTTACATTGTAGACTCCGTGAATGCAACTTGCCAATAATTTGTGACTCATTAAACGCCACTTTTAAATTTTATGTTTGGTTTTTTTTCTTTTTATTGCCTTCAAAAAATCTTCTTCAAAGTCTTCGTGAAACTGCAGCGCAGAAAAAAAATTCTAGTACCAAAAGTATAACATTTCTGACTTCTTTCTATACCATTTTACAAAACTAAGAGCCGATTTAACTGAATGTTATATTGTTTATTTTGTAAAATCATAAAAATTTGCCATACATTTCAATATCAAAACTTTAAAATTTTAAAACAAGAAATTGTTTAGAAAATTTTTATGATTTTACAAAATAAACAATCAATATTCAGTTTGAATTAGCTCTATAACCAATACCCCATTACTCATATTTTTGTGCATAAAAATGCGTATTTTTATTATTTAATTTACTTATTGGGACTGCATTTGTTAATCTCATTCTGTATTTCGTTTTATTTAAATTTACTTTTGAAAATATCCATTCAACGTTTGCAGATGAATTAAGGAGACATATTCTTCCTTATTCCGTAACTATCTTTCGACGTCACGTCAAGACAATACCAAAAAATTGGCACTTGTCTACTCGCTGTCGACAAAAATTTACTACTATTAACAGCCTCTTCCCATTTTCTATGCTTTAGAGAATAGTAAGTGGCTGTCAGTAATAGTAAAGTGTTGTCGATGACGAGTAGAAATGTACCAATTTTTTGGTATTGTCTTGACTTGATGTCGACAAATAGTTACGGAATAAAGGGGATTAAGTTTAATGAAAATCTCTATAGCTTTGAAAACACTAGCTCACTATCTGCTCTAGTAATTTTGAGATTGTGTGCCAAAAGTCTTCCGCAGTAACGTTATCTAAATTACGAAAATATTTATTAATATTGGGTGGAGCTATCTGAATTCGTCATCTCTCTCAATTTTGAGCCTCAGTGTCATCAACTAAATTTGGAAAACGTTTTGTTAGACTCTTAGGTATTTTTTGTACTAAAAATGGCATGATACATTTTTATATATATAATAATGCCTTAATTCACAAAAAAATTTTCTGACTTATAACAGACTAATAAAACAAGTTTTCATACAAAAATTTGTTTAATAAGTCTCTTATTAATCAAAAATTTTTTTGTGAATTAAGGCATAAGTATACTTTATACATTAGCAAATGGCAATTCTCTACAGTACTTTATTATTTTATTGAGCTAATGTTTAGCTGACATCAGTAAATTTATTTCATAAATTTAAAGAAGGCGTGTGACAATAATTATTGTTAAGCAACTAAACTCAAAAAAAATCTTCATTTTGGAAAAAAGATCTTCAAATCTTATTTTGACTAAAAAATCTTCAAAATTAAGGTAAAATCTTCATTCTGGCATCGCTGCCTATAACGAAAATGTCGAAAATTCGCAAAAATCCCAATATTGCCAACAAGCCCTAATATTAATTAAAACTCGCTAAAAATGTAACGAAAGTCAAAATCTCGGGAAAAATCGAGAATATTATTACTATTCACTAAAACTTGCTAAATTTTGAAATATTATAAAGCGTAATAAAAACGCTAATTTTTTATTTATTTATTTTTTTATATTTTAGTTAACGTATGGGTAATTCCATGTCAAATCAAGTAAGAGTTAGACACGAACCCTTTCAATTTTGATGAAATTTGGTCAGATGTTGTCATTCATCCTATAACGAATTTATATTTAAGGAAAAAAATTAAAAATGTTTATTTCAAAAGTTATGACATATTCAAAATGTCATTATATCGCCAAATTTACAGAATGTGTTGAGCTTCGTTTTTAATTATCTCTATAACTATTTTATGTTCAAGGATTTTTTGTATGCCATTTTAAAGAGGATATTTGGGGCAACGAAAAATACATAGAACAAAAATTTTTTTCGAAAAATGACTTATCTGCAAAGTTTTGAAAATTTCAAAACTGACTAAATCAAAAACCTATATATTTTTTCGCCTGAATTTTTTTATATAATACCTCTAAATGTCCTTAATAAATCGTGAAAATTTGGAGGAGGTGCTTTTTTTTTCTTTTTTGAGATATGATTTTTTTCTTTCGCAACCTTCAAGAATATAGTATCAAAAATAATTTAAATTTGTAATTTTGAGCAATATTCATTAAATTAAATTTAATTTAAAGGTTTTGAAGGAGAAAAAATAATATGATTGACAAATTTGTGCATTTGTTTTTTTCAGTGAAATTTTATGTTGGAAATTTTGTATTAAAAAGATACATTTTTGTCATATCTCAAAAAAGAAAAAAAAAACACCTCCTTAAAAATTTCAGGATTTTTTAAGGACGTATAGAGATTTTATATAAAAAATATATGTTTTTGATTTAATCAGTTTTGTAAATTGCAAAACTTTTCATTTTTCGAAAAAAATGTTTGCCCTATACATTTTTTGTAGCTCCAAATATTCTGCTTAAAATGACATACAAACCAATCTTGTATATAAAATAGTTTTCGAGATATTTAAAAACTAAACTCAACACTTTCGGTAAATTTGGCAAAATAATGATATTTTGGATATGTCATAACTTCTAAAATAAACATTTTTAATTTTTCCCCTTTGGCATAAGTTCCTTATAGGCTTAAAGAAAACATCTGAACAAATTTCATCAAAATTGAAAGGGATCGTGTCTAACTATTAGTTGATTTGACATGGAATTACCCATATATGAAGTATCATTCAAGACTCGTTACTCCGTTTGGAGCTTCTAGCAAAGTATTGTGTTGCTAGTTGCTGTTCTTAGAATCTTCGTCTTTTCCATATTTATTTTTAGACCAACAGCGATACCATTTTTTTGCAAGCAATTGAGCTTCTCCTGTATGCTGGTAATAAAAACGTAAGAAAGAAAAATCTGGACAAATTACGCTTGTCGTGAAAATAGCGCAAATTTGCGAAAAATTCCAAAATTTTAAACAAGCCATAATATTGATTAAATATCGCTAAAGCCATAAAGAACACAAAAAATTCGGTAAAAATCGGGAAAATGGCGAAAATTCGAAAAAATTGCTAACAGCGGCATAATACCAAATTCGAATATTGCTTAAAACTCGCAAAAACTGCAAAGAAGATGTAAATTCGCAAAAATTCGCAAAAATTGCGAAATCGGAAACAAGCCTTAAAATATATTTAATTTAAAAATAAAAAAATAAAAATATATAAAAAAAATCCGAAAGAACGCGAAAAAATTGCAATTTCGCGAAAAATTGCTATATGTATTGAAAAAATTATTAAAACTGTAAAGAACAACATAATCTCGTAAAATCAGATAGATCGCGAAAATGGCGAAAATTCCTCAGAAATTGCTAACTTCGCGGATATTGCAATTAGCTCTTCTATAGACTCCAAAAACTCACAACTCTGAACACAATTCTTATTTTCTTTTGAAAATTAATAACGTTTAATATATTAATATTAAAAAAATCGGATTTTGTTACTCTACTTCTCCACCTAACTTGAAATGCTGTTGTAACTAGAAGTTATGACTGCGTTGTTAAAACAATTGCACTAACAACTATGTTATAACCTGAAAAAAAGCATTAACTTGGAGGTTACACGTTCAAGTTTTGATTCAATTTTTGTTTCAAGTTTCAATACATTCACACTTTTTTACTAACACACTCACATAATTGGAAATTGACTACCAACTTGATTTCAATTTTGCTTTCAAGTTTTCTTTCAATTTTGCATTCAATTTACAGTAAAACTCGGTTATAACGAACTTCGTTGAATAGCATAAATAAATTCGCTCTAAGAAAAGTTCGCATAAAGCGTAGTTCGATACAAACATGGACTCAAATTCGCTATAACGAAGCATTTTTGTATGAAAATGGCAATGAAAACGTTGGAACATTAGACTTAGTTTGTTATAATCGAGAATTCGTTATGACCGAGTTTTACTGTTTCATTGTTGATTGCTTCACGACGGCATCTTGAAAGCGAAATTGACTATCAAGTTGCTTGTAGCCTACGTCAGCAATACGTGTGATCAACTTGAAAGCAATTTCTTGAACGTGTAACTGCAGAGTAACTTGAGCGGTCTACAATGAACATTAACTTGAAGTTAATGTTAAGTTAAGTTAGGTGTAGACTGCAAATAAAGCAAGAATGGTATCACGATTTTTAGCTTAAACGTCATATCTCCTTTCTTGTCAAATGATAATATGTCAGAATAAAAGAGAAAGTGGAACTACCTTATATACATTAAAATTCCCTAAAACCGAAAAATGGCTAACCAAATTCAGAAAACAGGAAAATATAGTCAAAAACGCAAAATACTTTAGTCACAAAAAGTTTATACAGTTAATTCCAATGCACTACCATAAACTTTTATGTTAATAACTTTCGAAAATCATATATTAATTGATCCAAACAAGTAAAAAACGTAAAGCATGATATCTTTCAGGAAATGCAGAAAGACCTATCTAACATTTTACAAGTCTTACAGGAGAGGCATAAAACTTGTTTTAATGAAAAATATATTGACAATTGGTGCAAATTTTTTTTTCATTTGGAGTTTCTCCGTACCCCCTTGTTACAACAAGGGATGGGAGATTTACTTGGCCGAACCAAAAGGTTATAACGCCATCAACAATTTCAGTAATAAGGAGCCTCCTCCGAGAAAATCCCAAACGACCTATACCGTCGTATATGAAGCCGGAACTCCAAAAATCGCCTCTTTTTTATTCTCAGTAAGTTTTTGTTTGGTTCTCCAACCAGTTATTAATATTTATTCCTTGTAATTGTTTTTGCATGTGGTTAATGGAAACCAACGGGATATTGCAATGAATACCGTTAACCGACGCCAACCACTAATCACAGGCGGTGTGAGACGCAAAACTCTCGAAGGCCAATAAACGACAGTGGCCTAGTTGCATTTGCGAAGTAATTGCCAACGACGCGTGATGTTGACTCGCTCAGAGCTGCTTTACGAATCTGCAAAATTTTTTACTTATATTGTAAAATATTGCATTAGTTGTCACTATATATATTTATCATTTAAACAAGTGTCATAATTATCCTGCAAAATTTTTAAAATGTCAGACGGGGTTTTTTGCATATTTGTGACGATATACATGTAAAAAAGTATTATTAATAGCGAGAAAATATATACATTTGGGGAAAAAATCATTAAATCATATTCTCGTTTAAAAATCATCAAAAATGTGATAAAATCATCATTCTGGCAACGCTGTTTGTTTTAATTTTGTTGTGTCTACTTTTCTTTTTTACATTTTACTTTCCTCGAAATTTTCACAAACGGGAGTTGCTGTTTTTAATATGAGTATATTTAATAAATGTTAAATAATTTGTGTATTCTTTTTAAAGTATACAAAGTTTATATAGTGTTTTTAAACAATTCGATCTTTGTTAAAATAAAAACAAATGTTAAGAAAAAGAAAGAGATATAAAACTTTTAAACACACACACACACCCAACAAAATCAACCAACGCGACAATTGATTGTGAAGTGCATATATTTTCCTTATTGTACAATATAAATTGTTGTTGATATCAACAAAAAACCATCCACAAATTGAATGTTGCTGAATTTTTTAATTGCACTTTGTGATAAATACACAAAAAAGTTAAAATAACTGCAAGAAAATAAAACTTAAATTGATGAATAATTAATACCATGAGAATATCCAAGTGAGAAAAAGTAAAAGTAACAAGAAGAGAAACAATAATAAAGCAAGAGAAAAGTGAAAACATGAATTTAAAAGGGAGTTCCCAGTTAAGGTTACTCCTGCATCTTGCAACCTTTCTAAGCTGTCAACGAAAAGTGGTCTATGCTACTCATATCAAGGGTTCATTTGATACGCAAGACTTTTTTAAATTCATCGTCAAATTTGGTTTCCAAAAAGCCGAATTGCATCGACCACACGATTCCTTCGGCTATATTTATGGCAACATCACTGCGACACAGGAATTCCATCAGCCTGTCACGCTTGTTGTGTTAGATAAATCTACTTTTGTATATTTCTATAATAATCGTAGTCTTAGTATTTATGCCCGAGAATTAGCCTGTCAACATATGTTCCAGCGTGTTCAAGTATTGTCATATGATGTTGATTGCAATGTTCAGGGCAAGAGGGACTTTTTGAGACGCATTCCTTGTCCCCGGGGGAAATTGTGTATTGACGAGGATGCTCCCAGCAATGTTATACAGGGTAATCAATTTACCTATGTTATCAGCGAGGTATCGCAGCCAAGGTGAGTGTGTACACAATCGATATCTACTGTGCTAAATTTTCTCTTTATTTACAAAAAAAGAAAACAAATGTCTGTGGCACGATTACAAGTGGCATCTGCTGATGCTTTAATGCCAAATTGGCAAAGCTTTTTTTAAGGTTCATAATCAGGGTCATTAGTTATGCAGGTCTTTTTTTATAATTTATTCTCCTACCTAATCTTTTACCAAACATTTATTTAATTTGTTTTTTAAATTAGAACAAAAATACTATTTGCATACACAAACATCTACACGTGCCCATCTCCGTCAACGCAGACAAACAAATTTTAAAAATCACTGAAAAGTATTCTAGATAAGATATCTGCGCCATATCTTCTAGCAGTAGTTTGCTTTCCCATTTAAATTTTTATTTGATTTGCCATTTTTTGATAAGAATTAAATTGTTTTACGATTTTGATAAACAACTCTAATAAAATTTGTCAATTAGCGAAGTTTATGTACACAGAGAAGAAGACTTGCTAGTATTGAAATAGGCAGAAAACTCGAAAACTTTGATACTTAAATCAGACAATGATTATGATGAATTATTCATATTCCTTAAAAAAGTTTCCGTGTTATTAATACGGAAAGCTTTGCGTGTTATTAATACAGAAATGGTTCCAAAATAAAAAATGGGCCTGAAATAAAATGTTTAAACAGGTCCAAAAAGATTGAAAAAACAACCAAAATGTTTGAGTACATACTTTTGAGGACATACTTTTTCATTGGTCTCAAAACAAAATTAAAAGGTTGGGTGAATTCGTAAATTGCTGTGAATTTGTGCAAGCAGTCTGCAAACTATTGCAACACTAATAATAATGCTGCCGCAGATGCTGCAATCTGCTGCAGCACTGTCTGTCAATTGTTTGCGTTAAGAAATTGTTGACGAAGAAAATTACTGCCAAATTATGGTTTTTCAACGCAGAACTTCGATTATTGAACAATTTCTGAATTTACGAATAGAAAAAGAAACGAGAATATGTCTATTTGTATTTCCTTTTCCAGTGTAAGTTCAAAAATGATTTCTCTCAATAAAGTTTCCCTACATTATCTTTAAGCTAAAAGTCAATAACATGCGTGTTCGCGTCAACGCATGCACACCTTCTACGCATTTCACGCGTTTCCAAATTTGCGCAAAAGTTTTTTTTGATCGCAAATACTTTTAAAATTATTTCGTACCAAATTTGAAGACACTGCCATAAATTTCCAGATAGCACGTAATTACTAATTACTTTGTATGGGGAGTACCCATTCCTTCCCGCATACCCCGCTAATTTCTTAGGTATCTTCGTATCTTGGCATCAAATGAACTCATACTATATTTGAAGGCTCTTACTATCATACCTTTCCAGATATCACGTAATTACTATTTACTTTGTATGAGGAGTACCACTTTCCTCGTAGCTTGCCCGCCAGTCTTTTACGCATGATCGTGTCTTGTCTTCAAATTAACTCGTTCCAAATGTAAGGCTCTTGCTATCATAGCTTTCTAGATATCACGAAATTACTATTTACTTTGTATGGGGAGTACCCCTTTCCTCGCATCTACTCTTAAAATTAACCCACACCATATTTGAGGGCTTTTATTATCTTAGCTTCCCAGATATCTTGTAAATACTACAGCAATGATGTAAATAGTAAATATATTTACTTTTTATGGGAGTGCACAAATATATCGATATACATATATCGATATTGATATATTTTTAAATATCGATCGGCATCGATATATGTATATCGAATAAAAAGTATCGATATTGCGATATATATCGATATTTTTTCAACCATGATTATTCATACATTATCCCCAAATTTTTTAAAAATGAAACACAAAAAGTACCTTTCCTATAAATAATTAAGCTGAAAAGAGTTAATTTCCATCATCAATACTTCATGGAACGTACACCAACAGAATTATGCTCAAAGAAAGATCATTTTTCGAATACAGAAAAGATTACATATATCGATGGCTTAATATAAAAAGGGCGTATCTCGATTTTTTTTTCGAAATCGAGTTTTTAACGTTTTCTGGTAGACAACTTCTAAATACATCCTCCCTAAGGAACTAAGTAAGCCACTGTTGAAAATAACAATTTTATGGCCACTTAAAAATTATTTTTTGCATGTAAGTGTTCTTGTCTGTGTTCTGTTTTTTCCTTCTGTAAAATAACGAAAATTCGAGTTGCGCCTTTTTTATATTAAGCCATCGATATATAAAACAAAAGATTTTGTTAGTAATATTCTATTTGATGAAGACTGTGTCGACATTTTTTTAAAAACTACATGAAAGGCAAAATCAAATCTAAGAAAAATTTCGAATTTGATACTGTCGATATTTTTTGAAAATAATATAGATATATTGATATATTGCAATTAAAAATATCGAGGATATATATCGATATAATTTTTCAAAAATATCGATGTATCGATATATCCATATTTTTGCCCATCCCTAGGGAGTACTCCTTTTCTCGCAGCTATCTCGCCAGCCTTTACCTATGGTCGAGTCTTGTTTTCAAATTAACTCGTACTAAATTTGAAGACTCTTGCTATTGTAGATTTCAAGATATAAAATTATCATTAATTCCTTTGTATGGGGAGTTCCCCTTCCTCCGGTCCTATTCTACCAATATTTTGACATACTTCGCATCTTGCTCTCAAAAGAGTCCATACTTTCAAGCAGGGACTGAAACCATGAAAAAATGGGTTCAGGTTCGGGTTCGGGCTAATCAAAATAAAAATTTCAGGTTCGGGTTCGGTTCAGGGTTCGGTTCGTGTTCGGGCTTAAAACCAAAATTTAAAAGCGCGTAATTATTTTGCTTAGTAATAAAATACATAAATCAATTTTAAATTAACATTTAAACACTATCCTGCTTGTTCTGTAAATCGAGTCGTTTCAAAAACGCTCGATGTAGAAAAATTAAGTCCACTAATAGCAAACTTTTTTCATACTTTTCTGCAATTTCATATATTTTTAGAAATTAAAATATGATATCTGAAATTAATTTACTATATACGATTTAAAATACATCAATGGAGGCATTATTTAGTTTTGAAACCGATAAGTTTACTCGGACTCGGTTTACCGAACTTTGTAGCGTACGTATCGCATTGACATAAAAAATATACTTCAAATAAAAAATTATTAGAAATACCCAGAAAAAGAAAAAGCAACAAATTTTGGCAACCATTCGGCACTTTTAAAAATTGCAAAAAATAGTCAGCTTTCGGGGTGCTGCCACCTGGTATGAATTTGCTTTGGTCTTTATTTTATTTTGATTTTGTAAATTTTTTTTTTGCATGCAAGAAATGTAATGTTTTTTATTATTCTTCTATTAAATAATTTTTTTTATTTCTGAACCCGAACCTTGTTGAATTTTAGGGTTAAACGGGTTCGGGTTCAAAGTCTTTATAAACAGCGAACCTGAACCCGTTTGGGTTCAGGTTCGGGTTCGGTTTCACTCCCTGCTTTCAAGGTATAAGATATTTCGTTCGTATGGGCGTAGCACAGCCCATTCTTATATCCATTAGGTTGTATTGTCATCGGAACCTACTGCGTGTGCAAAGTTTCAAGTTGATCGGACATCTTGAAGTTGGTGAAAATTACGTTGAAAATTTTTGTTACATTCATACATACATACAGGTGAAGGGAATAAAAGCGTATTGAAAAAGGCGTTTCTCGATTTCTTCGTAATCGTGTATTTGACGATTTCTGGTAGCCAACTTCTGAATACACCCTTCCTAAAGAACTAAGTAAGCTGCTGTTGAAAATTACGATTTTATGCCCACTTAAAAATACTTTTTTTTATGTAAGTGTTTTAGTTTTTATTCAGTTTTTTCATTCTCCTTTAAAATAACGTAAATTAGAGTTACGTATTTTCTATATTAAGCCACCGATATGTATATTAGGGTGACCCTTATTTTGCAAAAAAAAACTTCGATTTCTCCCAGTCTGAAGCAGTTGCACAACAAATGTTAACATAACTGGATAACGGGAGAGTCGTTTCATTCTCAGATCTTAAGACTAAAAATCGTACTTGGAGATGTTAACGATCTAATGTAAAATCTATCGAGTTGGTGTTCTAGAAAGCTAAACAAATAAATCGTGATAACTTTTTCGAAAGTTGGAGTATTTGAAAAAGGATTGGACCCAAATGTGGATTGTAAGAAGATGAAATTCACATAACTTGACTTAAGATGTTATGATAAAACGACACCGATATGTACTTGGCTTGGTAAAATAGCCTTTATAAAAAACAGCCTAATAAATTCACAAAGAAACACTTGAATACACAAAAAATTAATAAAATATTGAAATTTATTTCTAAAGAATAAATTTGTTATTGTTTTTAGCACAAAGATCTACAATTATGAATATCCAAAAATTAATTTGTATTCCAGTAATTATTCAGGCATGTTCTGTATTTCACAAAAAATAAAATTATGTGAATTTTCATGACATTGTTGTTATAAATAATTTTTTTATGTGAGACACAGAACATACCCAATTATATATTTTTATATCCACCTTTTTTAAATAAAATAATTTTTTTCTTATATTTTCGAAACTTTTCTATAGATTCTGGTATGTAGCCATGGTGGCTTGTTATCGCAATCGTACCACATGTAAATGGCATGCTTACGATACTCTAACAGCTCCTGCCTCATTTCTTAACAACAGCATTTCCAAACTGGAGTATGACATACATGTAGTCAATGGACATCCAAATAATTCGGCAGCTCATCCACTAACCTATGAATTTTCATTTGATCGTCAAAATCTTTTAGAAATGTATTTAATATTTTTATTAGTCTATATAATACTCCTGCCAATGCAGATATATGCCGTGCGCTTACAGAAACATCCTGTTACAAAACTTTTCACGCTGAGTCTCTTAAGTGAGTTTGTTAGTTTAGCATTGATATCAGCGCATTTGATAAAGTTTGCCATCAATGGCATAGGACTGCCAAATTTACAAACATCGGGTGACATATTAGATATCTTTAGTAGGGTAAGTTCAGACATTTTTCTTTTTAGTTTGAATTTTAATATCTAAATCAAATTTTATATGGATTTTGTTTAGACTACATTTATGTTAATATTATTGTTATTGGCTAAAGGATGGGCTGTGACTCGACAACAAATAAGCCGCACAGGTTGGATAATCTTAATGAGTATATGGGTACCTTACTGTGCTTTTCATGTGTTCCTTTACTACTGGGATAGAGTATGTTTCATAATAAAAAAAAATATATATAATCTGCCAACTAATTTATTTTTAGACTGAAGTTGATATTATTTCCGATATTGACGAATATCAAACTTGGCCTGGCTGGATTGTTTTAATTTTGCGGTAAGTTATTTGTTTTTCATTTTGTTATTTATAAATTTTATTAATACCATTGCTTAATTAATTTCTATTCACAGCACTACATTCATGTTGTGGTTTTTGTATGAGCTGCGCAATACCATGAAATATGAGCATTCGACCAAGAAATTAGATTTTCTTTTACATTTAGGCGCTTCAAGTCTTGTTTGGTTTATTTATTTGCCCATTGTGGCAATAGTGGCTTTACAAGTCAGTCCCATGTGGCGTTATAAATTATTGTTGGGCATAACCAATTCTGCCGATTGTTTGGCATATTGTGTTATGACTGGTTTATTGTGGCCAAATCGATCTGGACAATATTTACTTTTAACTGGCACAAAATATGCAGGTCGGTGAATAAATTAATGTGATATTTTTATTTTATTTTCTTATAGAATATGTATGTACATATATTAGAGTGGTAGTAAACAAATCAAATTTAGCTTACTTCAAGTCGCATACCCGAAATCGATGGGTAGGGTATTTATAAAAAACAGTTAAAAAAATGTCAGGTCAATCAGTTGAGATTACGGCGTCTCGCATGCCCACCAAATTATTTTTAATTCTATTTCACAGTCTTGCTTTGTGCAAATTACAATCATTTATGTTACGTTTTAGTAAATTATTAAAAAATCATTACATTTGCTTTATTATGTGTGGTTGTTTGCAAAAATGTATAAGAAATATAGCATAAGTAAACTTACATTTCAAAATGTCCAACGTTGTCCACAGGCGCCGGAAGACTGCTGAATTGTTTCATATCAAGGTAGTGGGTTGATTTACAGATGGCCTATTTCATGAGCTTCCACGAAATAAATACAAAATATTTTGGAACAACTCGAATACAAACAACCAAAGCTTTTTTATTAAATATTGCTGAATATTTCATAAATATGTTATTGTTCGTCAGATCTCCAATTCTAAAATAAGTAAAAATTGTTAAGCATTGCGAAAATTCCAAAACAATGTGGCTATTCACAAACAAAAGCTGGTTCCCTTATCTTGATAATAAATATCCTATTGGAGCTTCAATATATTCAGAAATGTCCCAGGAAAAATTTTGATGGCAAAATGCTAATGAGCATTACCCTTCACTACTTCTACTTTGGCATTTTAACCAATTACTTTAACATGGCGATAACATTGGAGGCAAGTATTTACCACATTTGATTACAAATAACATTCTATAAACTTCAATATTTAAGTATAGTATGCAGTTCTGCCTGAATTTCAGGCTGCCATAAGAAGTATGTGTAAAAAAAAAACAAACTGAAATTCAGGTTCTAAAAATTTTCAGGCAACTTTCCGTTTGGTGGTACGCAGCTGAAAAGCAAAATCAACACGCATTTTGTCTAACACAGCGATGTGATATCAATTAGTGGAGATATTTTTTCGTCAACTGAAACAAAAATTAATGTCCTGACAATTGTTTGGTCATGGAATTTTTGACATTTTGTTTTTGTGTAGTGTTGTGAATAATTTTTTATGTTTTGCACGTTAAAATTAATAAATCTAAGTGAATTTGCGTGAATAAAAACAAACTTCTCTACACAACAATTTTTCCGTGTAGAAATAAATGCAAAGTTTCGAACCTGAAATTCAGGCAGAACTGCATACTACGCTTTAGAAGGCATTGAATACACGAAAAAATAAAAATTAAATGTTTCTGCTAAGCATTGAACTCATGCCGTTTTCAGTTATTGTGCTATTTATGCCAAGTGTTTTACTCACTAGGTAGGCTACTGCACAACTATTTTGTTACGGGCTTATGTTTTCACAAACCTGAACACAATTAAAAAAAAAACATTTTGCTTCCCCAGGAGTTGAACTGTTTATAGAGAATAAATGGCTTGTTTAATTACCAGTATGTAATTGTTCAACTACTGTAAAGTAATTCAGACAGTATGTAGTTTGTGGTTGAAAAGTATGTTGTTCGGTAATGACGACTCATTACCAAGCTTTTGCTGCGGTTGCATCACAATTTGTATAACTAGAACATATACCAATTTATTCAAATATTTATTTATAACGAGCTTTACAATTGAAATTATTTTCTTGAATGAAAAAATTTTACAATTTGAAATTTTTCACTGAACATTTAAGGCAAGGCTTAATTATGGATGTCGATAAAAAAATTAATAATAAATAAAAATCAACTAAAGCCTGCAGGCGGGGATACAAGGATATTTCCCCCGCTCCCCCTCCCCCTCCCCCCTCTCCTCAACGAATAAAATATACCCCATTTCGCAAAAAACTCTAAAACTAAAAAAATGCCAAAAAGCTTTAAAAAATCGCCAAAAAAAAAATCGCAAAAAACCAAAAAATATCAACAGCCTAAAAAATCGTCAAAACGAAAAAATCGCCAAAACTATAAAAAAAAAATAGAAAAAACCCGCAAAAATCGCCGAAACTAAAAAAATTCGCCAAAACTAAAAAATCGCCAAAAACCGAAAAAATTCTCAAAACGAAAAAATCGGCAGACGTGTGCGACACGCATTATCTCAACTGATTGACCTGAATTTTTTTAGGGTAGTTTTTATAAATGAGACTTGAAGAAACTAAATTTGATTTTTTATGACCACTCTAATGTATAAGAACATTAGGGTGGAATATATGAAAATATTTTGGTGTATAAAAAACTACGTCAGATGCTGACATACATGTATTCAATATATTTTTTTTAAAGATTATATAACAGACTTATATGTATTATATTTTATAGATATATATTTCATATATTCAGGCCTGTTCTGTATTCCATACGTAATGAAAATGTTCGTAATTGTTGCTGCAGTGTTTTTACAATTCCAACGGCACAAAAAGAAAAACAAAAATGCGCATTACATTTGACCAGACTCATCTACCTACATGTATTTCGACGCGCTGAATCCTAATCTGAGGTCCATTTGGGTAGTATATCCACAAAATCTCGAGTAAAGTGCGAAAAACCACTAAAAATTTCGAAAAAGTGAAGTTTTTTTTTTAAGAGAAGTAACACAATCAGGCAATTAATGCCTACCAGTTTCAGAAATATTTATCAATTCGTGATCTATTCTGGTCATATATTTAGCTTAAATTAAATTTTTTAAATAAAGGATATATAGAAGTAATGCGTGTTCTTGCTCCGATTGTAATGAAAGTTACACCTTAACTACGTAGTACACTTCTAAAACTTGTCATCAATTTGTGCTGCATTCTGATCATACATGTATTAAAATTTTTTTAAATAAAGGATATATGGGAGCAATGCATGTACTTGCACCGATGGTAATGCAATTCAGCACAGAGCTCTGTAGTATAATTTCCGATATAGTTATATCAATTCGTGATCTATTCTGATCATATATTTAGCTTATATTTTATTTTTTAAATAAAGGATATATGGGAGCAATGCATGTTCTTGCTCCGATTGTAATGAAATTTACACCTTAACTATGTAGTACAATTCTAAAACTTGTGATCAATTTAGCTGCATTCTTATCATACATGCATTAAAATTTTTTTAATAAAGGATATATGGGAGCACTGCATGTACTTGCATCGATGGTAATGCAATTCAGCACAGAGCTCTCTAGTACAATTTCCGAAATAATTATATTTATTCGTGATCTATTCTGATTATATATTTAGCTTAAATTTCATTTTTTAAATAAAGGATATATGGGAGCATTGCATGTTCTTGCTCCGGTTGTAATGAAATTTACACCGTAACTACGTAGTAAAATTCTAAAACTTGTCATCAATTTGTGCTGCATTCTGATAAATGTACTACAATTTTTTATAATAAAGGATATATGGGAGCAATGCATGTACTTGCATCGATTGTAATGAAATTCAGTACACAGCTCTCTAGTAGAATTTCCGAAATAGTTATATTAATTCGTGATCTATTCTGGTTATATATTTAGCTTAAATTTAAAGGATATATGGGAGCACTGCATGTTCTTGCTCCGGTTGTAATGAAATTTACACCGTAACTACGTAGTAAAATTCTAAAACTTGTCATCAATTTGTGCTGCATTCTGATAAATGTACTACAATTTTTTATAATAAAGGATATATGGGAGCAATGCATGTACTTGCATCGATTGTAATGAAATTCAGTACACAGCTCTCTAGTAGAATTTCCGAAATAGTTATATTAATTCGTGATCTATTCTGGTTATATATTTAGCTTAAATTTCCATTTCTAAATAAAGGATATATGAGAGCAATGCATGTTCTTGATCTGATTGTAATGAAATATACACCGTAGCTACGTAGTAAAATTCTAAAACTTGTCATCAATTTGTGCTGCATTCTGATCATAAATGTATTATAATTTTTTTTAAATAAAGGATATATGGGAGCAATGCATTTACTTGCATCGATTGTAATGAAATTCAGTACAGAGCTGTTGCCTTCTTTGGGAAAGGGATAGTGTAGAGATAACAGGTTGTGAAGTGGGAGAGAGATAAAAGCTTAACTAATTTACAACTCTGCTATTGCGCTTTTTTTGTAGAGCAGTGTTTCAACCCCCTCTGGTGTCAAGTAGATGCATTGAGTTGTTTTTTTAAGCTGTACAGCCATTTTATTAGTTCTTTTACTTCGCCGACGGTTCTGCTACAATACCGACGAAGGAGGGTGCTGTGAAGTACATTAGGATATGCTAATATTAATTGCTGCCGGTACTGCCAAAGTAATCAGTGCTATGCCTTCATCACTTTAACAGTCCAACAACAACTAACACAATAACACACCAATGAACATGAGAAAAATGCATGATTTTGTTGGCTTGCCTGAAACTAGTCTTGAACTCAAGACCTCCGGTTTGTAGTCAAACGCGCTAACTACTCAGCCAACAGCACCCTCAACCCTCACCCTTTTACCAATTTACTCAAAATTTTGTAGGTGTAAGTGCCAAACGCACTTCGAAATACTTGTAGCTAGGTCAAATGTATAGGCAACTTTAATTTTTTCTGTTATTTTTTTGTAACAAAAATAATTTGATAATTGCGAACAGTTTCGTTCCGCATGGAATGCACAGCAAGCTGGTCTTATTGTTTCCACATTATATGTTTTGTTTTCCCATAAAATATTTTGTTTAGGCATGGACGAGTTAGATGAATTTAATGAGGCGCCTCATATAGTCAGAGAACGTGAACGTCGACAGAACTCTTTAGATAATAATATTGTTGTTGTCACAAATCCTAATACCACAACCAGATCTAATTTACCAAATGGTGATGCCTGTACCGATTTGCTCGAAGCTGAAGACTTAGATGCTGAACTTTTAACAGACCTAAATAAAAATAGTCATATTGTGGCATAAAATCTATTTCTGCCAAACGAGAAATAGTATAAGTACTCACAATACCAACTGAAACTCAACAAAATTTATTCATATAAATCTGCGCAATTACAAATAGTGCTTATGAGAAAAAAAGGTTTTTTTCTATTTTAAATTGTGTAATAGTTACAATCAACCCACAAATAATACAAGGAATCACAAACAAATGATATGTAATAGTTTTTTAGTATTGATGTGTGTTTTTTTTTTCAATCAAAAATAAGCATTTGCCAAATGCAAAGAAAAAAATCAACGTGATAATCTTGTTTATAACTTTAACAACATTTTCCATTTATTTAATTTCTACTATTAGAATTATATTTATACCAATTAACAAAAACCTTTATAAAACAACGAAAAAGTTATGTTTAAATTTTGATTTACTATACAACTATAAAATGCAGCAATTTATTAAATGTGTATATTATGAATATTTCTAGATTTATTTTAAATGTAACAATTTCCTTTATTAATTTCCTACCCCAACTAATCACATTTTAATTTCCTCTCACTTACGTATAACCTCCTTTCATTTATTTTATAAAAAAAGCATGCCATTTTTTGTGATTTTATTAACGAAAACTAAAAAATCTAGCAAGAAACAAATTATAAGGTAGTCTTATTATATTATACAAATATTTTTTTTCTAAGAAAATATCAAATATGTTTACTGACAGCATATTAGTTTTTAATGTACATTATTTTATAAGATCTTTAAGATTTAAATGAAAAATATTTTAACTAAGCAAAAAATATCATCTATAAATTCACAATATTTTAGTTATTTCATAAAAAAGATACATATATTTTAAAAAGCGCAAAAAACTAATTTAATACATTAAGGTTATGTGAAAAAAGTATTTATTACTGTCTTTTATTTTAGGAAAGTTTTCAAAAGCCAATGTGTAGTATTGAAATCTATTTTAAGAATGAAGTTAATTATATGTGGGGCTCCCAAAAGGTAAATTTTTTTAAATTGCTTTTAATATTTTTTTATTTACATATGTACGTGCAAGGTAGATCAACACCAGGTAGTCGCAAGAGAATTCGCCGTAGAGAATTTACATTTGGGCTGTCAAAAAAGCTATACATTAACACTGCTGACAGGTTAAATGTATAAACATTTTCGTAAACAGCTGGGCTTTTGCGGCCACCTATGTAGTATGAATTCGCTTTGGGTACGTGTTACAGCATTTGCAAAAGTAAACAGAAATAAAAAGAAAAAAAGGGTTGGTTTCCATTAACCACATGCAAAGGAACAATTATAAAGAAAAGGTTGGAGAACCAAAAAAAACCTCACTATTAAATAAAAATAAATATATATTGATAATTGGTTGGAGAACCATAGAAAAACTCAATTGCGAAGAAACAGGGAGTGGATTTTGGGAGTTCCGGCTTCGTGTGCGACGGTATACGTTGCTTTGAGTTATCTTGGAAGAGACTCCTTTTAGAAATTGTTGATGGCGGTATAACCTAAGGTACAGCCAAGCAAACCTCACATCCCTTGTATAGCAAGGGGGCAGGGAGAAATTCCAAATAATAAAAAAAAATTTATTAACAAAAAGTTAAAAATGGTTTGACATTTAAATTTAGAAAAGAAAAATGTTGCACACAATACATTTCAAAAAATATACCGGAAAAAAGAAAACAAAATAATTTATAATATTAAATTAAAAATTTAAAAAACCCCTGACAGTTGATGCTGCAGCATTCAAACGGTTGGACCGACTTTCATATATGTACATAAGAACACTCTCGATCAAGTCACCTTTAAAATAAAACTAAATCAAAACCGGTCCAGCCGTTCTGGCTCTACGATGGCACAGACAGACACAGAGATACACACTACAAACTTACTTCGTCGGAGATTAAAAATTACATAATTAAAAATCTATTGGTAACTAAATTAAAAAAAATTCAAAGTTATTTAATTAGTTTGGATTAAGTTCGTTTTCAATTTAATCTTTCGATCAAATTATTATTTATTATTATTTTTTATTTAAGAAAGAAATTCTAAAGCATGTAAATATTGAACATTCAAAGAAAATGTTTGATGTATGGAAGGTTGAACTAACATCAGATGTTTCGAGACCACCACATTCTTCTCATCAGAGCCCTTTACCTACAATACCAAGCGACGGCAGCAACAACATCTTAGCGAAAGTCCTACTTATTTTAGTAAGCTCAATTGACAGATTTTGTCGCCACCTCGCGGCGAATCGTACCTACTATTAATGAACTTTTTCTAAATGATCGGAACTTCACTAGCTGTCTTTTCCTTAGCAAGTTCAACTATTTTTAAGCTTTTCTGATTTCTGTCTTACTAGCGTGAACTATCATCATAAAAAAAAAACAATTTGATCGAAAGATTAAATTGAAAACGAACTTACCCAAACAAATTAAATAATTTTGGATAAAAACCATTCAGTTCGACTAAAAATTCATAACTTAATTATTAAAACTCTAAAGGCACTTAGCTAAAACATGAATGTGTACTGTTCCAAAAACTCGGGCAAAATAAACATTCAAAAATCCCAGCATTGAAAATATCAATGATATTTCACGCTGGTAAGACAGAAATAAAAAAGCTTAAAAATAGTTGAACATGCTAAAGAAAAGACAGTTAGTGAAGCTCCGAACATTTAGAAAAAGTTCATTAATAATAGCTACGACTCGCCGCGAGATGGCGATAAAATCTCTCAATTGAGCTTACTAATAAAATAAGTAGGATTTTCGCTAGGATGTTGTTGCTGCCAATCGCTGGTAGTGTAGGTAAAGGGCTCTGATGAGAAGACTGTGGTGGTCTTGAAACATCTGATGTCAGTTCAACCTTCCGTACATCCAAAATTTTCTTTGAATGTTCTATATTTACATGCTTTAGAATTTCTTTCTTAAATAAAACAAAAAAATAATTTGATAGAAAGATTAAATTGAAAACGAATTGAAACCAAACTAATTAAATAACTTTGGATAAAACCATACAGTTCGACTAAAAATTCATAACTCAAAAAAAAAAAAAAATAATGTAACAAATTTTTAACCACCGACCAAAAAGGAGGGGTGTTATAAGTTTGTAGTGTGTATCTGTGGGTCTGCCTATTCACTGTTTGAAAGGCGACTTGATGGAGAGTGTCCCAAGCTATGTTTGAAAAATGTCGATCAACCTGTTTTGTAGTTATCATCCATTCCTTTCGGGGGTTTTAAAACTTTTATTTTAATGTTATTTAATAAAATAAACCCAAAACAAGTAACTGCTATACTCGGCTATCCCGAATCTTATATACCCTTAACAAAGATATGAAAAACAGGTTTTCTCAGCGAGCAAAGCAAACAAGCGGCTTTTTATATATTTCGCAACGTTTTGATCGCACTTGACCCCTTTCATAACGCTTTAAACAAAAATTCTGAATAAAAATAGTTAATCTGTAACAAATCCATAATAATTCTTGAAAAAAAACTAACTACAAAATAGGCGTGGCACTGCCCATAATTTTTATCATAATGACATACTTTCGCGAGAAATAATTGTGTGCGAAGTTTCATAAGAATAGGTTAGGTAGAAGTAGTTTAAATGAATATTTATATTTCATGGCCGTGGCACTGCCCACTTTTCTAACCATAATGTTGTATTGTAACAATATCTAAATGTGTATGCAAAGTTTTATACGAATTGGTTTAGTAGAAATTATTGATAAAGAATATTTACTCTGCATGGTGTTGGCACTGTCCACTTTTTTAATCATGATGTAGTATTCGAACAGAAGCCATATGTGTATGCAAAGTTTCATAGGAATTGGTGGAGTAGAAGTAGATGAAAACGCATGTGTATTTACTTCGTATGGACCTCGCCTACTTTTAAACAGGACCGAAATCGATTTATAAATGGCGGAGTTTTGAGAGAACATCCTTAAAAAAAATACATGAACTGATAAAATTTTTTTGAAGTCGGTTAAAAAATAAGCAACCATTTTCGTTTTGACTATCGGGTATGTTCTGTATTCCATGCGGAATAAAAATGTTCGGAATCATTAAAGTATTGTTGTTGCAAATGCATGTTCTGAAAATCACATGGCCTTAAATCACATGTGATTTGAATATCAATAATGGTCCTGCAGACATTTTTAAAATCATATACGATAATTTTCTTTCAGAAATGATATTTGATGCTCTATACAACAGATAAATAGAAAAAAGAAGTGAAAAAATATCTGCATGGCCATTATTGATTTTAAAATCACATGTGATTTAAAACCATGTGATTTTCAGAACATCCCTGTATAACAACAATGCTATGACAATTCCGAACACTTGTTCCGCATGTAATACAGAACATGCCTGTATATCTTAGTTATTAATGCACCGCTTTTGCTCATTTTTATATGATTTAGTCTTAAGCCAGTTTCAAACATGACAAGAAAAATATGCAAACGGATAGACGGTTCGACGGACATCGTTGAATCAACCTCGCTACTTATAAGGATTCAGAATATAAATGTACTTTATTGGATCGCAAATGAATGAATGAAGAAACTTCAAGCGGAGTGACAAACCTATATACAGTCGACTCTTGATAATTTGAAACTTTTTAATTTGAATCTCTCGATAATTTGAACTGTTTCCCAGGTCTCTCGAAAAACATTCAATAAATATTAAAAAAATCCATATACAGGTGTGCCACAGAAACAAAACTGGTACGAAAGTGAAAACGAAATTATGTTTAGCTTCTCTAGAAAACGAAAAAATTAAAAAATTTGCGTTCTCAATTCTACTCTACAATAAAAAAGTGGAAATAATATTTTGAAATTATACAAACAAAAGCAGCATTAAAAATCGTTTTGCATACTTTTGGGAGAAACAAATTAATATTAACTCCGTAAGCTTTGTATGTTCATAGCGGCGCCATAAGGTATGCACTTTGTTCTGAAAAAATGTGAAAGCTGAAGAAGCAAAACCAAAACGTTACGAATTTGAAAATGTGAATATTTTCACTTCACTTTCGTACAAGTTCTGTGACGGGCCTGATAATTTGGTTTCGTCGGTAATTTGAAATTAATTAAATGGCATCTTGATCGCCACTCTTAAAAATAATAAGAGTTTTCATGAAAGCGATATTTTCTTATTTTTTCACATAAATTATTAAAAAAATATTTGTAAATTAAAATTTTTATTTATATTTTTATGACGTTTATTTTTAATTTTCAAATGCACAAATACGTAGTTTACGAGCCTAAATTGTCTCGCATATATATATTAGTTGTGCAAATGAATTTTCAAAAATTGTTTGACAGTTCATTTACGAGAGTGGAAACAAGCACAGTTTGCGCAGCTTGCGGGGACTTTGAACGTTTTCATGAGGACTCTTAATTTGAATTTTCATTAATTCAAATAATGAACTTAAAAGCTGAAATAATAAAATTCATAGGAATGTTATATTGCCCGCCGACATTCTTTAATTTGAAGTTTGGCTTTTCTACCCTCTATAATTTGAATTGGTAATGTTTTTGCCTTATTTTTTAATTTTAATCAAAGTCTTGTTAATTTGGATTTTTTCCGTTTTGAGAATTTCAACTCTTGTTAATATGAACTCTCGATTATTTGAACACTCATTAGTCATCAGTCATTAGTCATCAATAATCAGTCATCTGTCTTTAGCTATCAGTCATTAGTCAACAGTGATTAGTCATCCATCATTAGTCATCTGTCATCAGTCTTTAGTCATCAGTCTTTAGTCATCAGTTATCAGTCATCTGTCATTAGTCATCAGGCATTAGTCATCAGTCTTTAGACATCAGTCATTAGTCTTTAGTTATAAATCATTAGTCATCAGTTATTAGTCATCTGTCATCAGTCATTAGCCATCAGTCGTTAGCCATCAGTCGTTAGTCATTAGTCGTCAGCCAGTAGCCATCAAGCAGAAAAGTGGTGGTACAGGAAGGGGAATTGGGGTACCGGCATACATAATTTCTTTTTGATATCCTATTGCTATAAACATAACTGGGACGAACGACGAATTTTTCGTTAAAAATATTCGTCGTAGGAAATAAAACACATTTTGTGTATATGAAAATATACACAATCAGTACGTTGGACGAAAGTTGCCGTACGTAACGAGCTTACGATAGGTTTATTTCTATTTCTTACGTCGTCGAACGACGAATAACTGTTTGAATTTTTAATTCCTTACTCCCCGTCTACACATGCAATTTTTATTGCAGCAATTTATGAATTTTTGGCAGAGTGTTGAAATAGGAATATATACCATATATATTCCTCTCTCGCTCCTGCTCACTGAAAAATGAAGAATTGCTGCAACAAAAAATGCACGTGTGGACTGGGACTTAGAATTTTTGTGATTCTTAACAAAAATTATGACTTGTTTAAGATTTTGAATTTTTTTCGCGAGTTTCTGTTATTTTCGCGAAAGAAGTACCCCCATATTCATAAATAAAGTAAAATATATTTGAAATCTATTTTAAAAAAATTTTGTATGAAAAATTTGACATAAAATACATTTCAAACTCATTTTAAATTCTATGAATATGGGGGGTAATTTTTCCAAAGTTTTTGGCTTTTTTTATTTATTTTTATTTAGGGACTTGACAGAACTGAAAAGTCATTTACTTTATTAACGGCCCTTTTCACAATAGCCCAATTAACAATCTTGTGCAAATGGTCTTGCATCGTAGCATTTGGAAATTGGTATAGTATATTGATACTCACCACTTAACAATTGTTAGTGGTGAGTATCAATATGCTGTACTATATGCAAATGCAACGATGCAAGACCATTTGCACAAGATTGTGAATTGGGCTAATGTGATTAAAAGTTAACGTGGTCTTTAACGGCAAATTCGGCATATAAAACCCTTCGTTAAAGTATACGTTAACTTTTAACTGTATACTGTGAAAGCGGGCGTAAGGGTATTTCTACATACATACAGTGTCAGTCAAAATAATAGTAGAAATTGAATATATTTCATTCCATCGAGCAAATATAAAACTTAACCATTAATGAGCATATGACTAATAAAAACTTGGCATGAAATTAGCTTAAATGATGAATAGAAGTGGAATATTGGGTTCGGTACATATCCATTGAGGAGTGTTTTATCACTCTATTGATGACGTTACAAGAACACCGATCAAAAAGTTGAGTCGGATTAACTAAAAAGATATAAAGTGGAATATTTACCTATTTTTGACGCTAAATTTATAAGATTTCATTCATTTCGACTAAAGTGAAGTTTTTTTGTTTACGGCCGCGTTTCATCGATGATATACACAATAAAGAATTTTTCTTGACGATATTGAATTTATCGTGAAGATTGAAAATGATTTATTCATATTTTGAAATTAGTTAAAAAAATCTATTTTAAAAAACAAATAATCAATTTCAGTGCAAACAAATCGATTTATTATAACATAAAATAGATTTTCGATTGGAATCGAAATCGGTTTACCATTCCCTAGTTTATTTTGGCAACAAACATTATGTTACTATGGGTGTGTGTGCCAAACGGTAGCAAAGTACAATTGTAAGTAAATTTTTGACACTGCTGAGGTGAATAAAATTTCACTAGCCCAGGGGGCTAGTAGAAATTTTGACACAAGAGATAAATTTTTGAAAGGCAGAAATTAGAAGCATGGTATCGTAACAAGGTAAAACCACCGCCGTCATTTTTGGAAATTCGAGCCGTCGCCCAATACATCGATTTTTGCGGCTCTTAAATGTAGTTAGACTGAAAAATGTATTGTTTATTTTAATTTGCGAAAAATTGTACATCATATTATAAAATTTTTCGCTACAGCAGAGAATTTTGTCTTATATGTATAAAAATGTTCTTTTAAAAATTTGTTGGTAGCCGGCGGCTTATATGAAATTTTTTTGCTTCGCCGTCGCAAAATGTTATATTGTCAAAAAAGGTATCATTTCACTCAGCTGAAACATAAATGTTCTTACAGACGTCAAAATTTTATATTGTCAAAAAAGATATCATTCGGCACAGCAGAAAAATGAAATTTTATCCCCACAGGCAAATATTTTTTTACCATAGTACTTTTCTACCATTTGACACACGCCCTATGTACATATATCTTTTGGTTGCGATATATAAAACTAAGTAAAATTTTCATTCAATTTGAAAAGATATAGGACGGGAAAAACAGATTTATGGCGGTGACATATTTTAAATTTGGAAAATATTATTTCGATTAACTTCCTTATTTATAGAGGATAAAAAGTTTCGGTTTCGGTATTCGGCCAAAAAGTTGGCCTAAACCGAATATCAGCCGAAGCCACAGTTTTGGCCGAATCCGAAACCGGAACCGAATATTCGGTCGGACTCTACTTGTTTCCAATATTTGCGATAGAGGTGATGTATTTCAAATTTCTGCAGTTTTTAGAGTTTAAACTACTTTTAATCAATTTCAAGACTTGATATCGATTTTTGCATTTATTTTTTTGCAAATCATAATTTGTTGGTATGAATATAGCTTGCTATCCATGGACTACAAAAATATCCATAGCAAGGCAAAGATTTGGAGTAGAACTGTTAGTTCGTCAAATTTAATTGTTTTCCAAAGGACGAATATACGCAACGAGTCCTTACCGGAAAGTTCGTCGAACTATGCGAAGTTCGTCGTTCGACCCAATTGTGTTTATACCATATATCTGGAAAGCTTCAATAGTGACAGCCCTTAAATTTGGTGCATGTTACTTTGAAAATAACGTGCGTAGGCAAGAATGAGCCTGGAGGACTAGTACTATAAAATATTATCGAAAAAAGCAACGTACTACGAATTTGTTCATATTGTCTTTATTGAATAAATGAGTTATAATTAAAAAAAAAGTTAATTTGAAATTCTTCTCTTCAATAAAAAAGTTATATTTCGCGTTCTGGTTCGGCTTCGGTTCTAAAAAATCAACCGAAGTTCGGTTTTGGGTTCGCTCTGAAAAAAGTGCGTCCTGTCGGACACTATTAAATAATTTAGGTCGGATTAGCTTAAGGCACGAACTCACAGTCTATGGTTAACTAACGCCGGTGGTTTAACTAAATACATATTTCATATAAATATCATCATTAGTTAACTAAAGACTGTAAAGTTGATCCTATGTAATTCTTCATACACTTAAATTACTTGCTACGGTTGAAATCATTTATAAAGACATTTTGTTAAACAGCATTACGAAGTGGGGGAAGGGGGTCTAAAACTGAGAAAATGTCGTTACAAAATATTTGAACAGCCATTTAATGATTATTTTATTTTAAATTAAGCTAGCAACAAGTATTCAAATCTTAAGTCTAAAAATTTTAATTATGTGCATATGTATATCGTCACCTAAAATGCAAAATAACGTAACATCACTTTTCATAAGTTTACAGGAGAAGCTAAAAAAGAACATTGTAAAATGGAAAATATTTGATGTATAAAAGAAATGTTTTCAAATGAGCTAAAAATGCGACAACCGATCTACTTTTTAAGAAAAAATATTATTATTTTTTAAGTTATGTGGGTTACGTTATTTTGGATTGTAAATTTCTGAAACAAAAACAATTCCCAAACAAACAATTCCCAAAAAAAGTGCTTTGTTGCATAAAATCGCCGATAAGTATACCTTATAGATCTACCTTGGTATTAAGTTTTGCAGCAATGTCTAAAAAACCCTTTTTTCAATTTTAAATTCCTTTATCTCAATGAATTTTTATTCGATCACACAAGAAATATATATTTTGCTCAGTTGAAACATTTTCCATATTTTTGGGAATAATTAAAAAAATAAATTGAGCAATAAATTTTAAAATCGACCTCTTAAAAGCGGGACAGTCCCGCCTAAAGTGGGAGCTCTGCTCAGGTTACACTCTAAAACACTTTTGTTGAAAATTAGGTCGATAATAGTCGGTAACACTTTACAGATTATTATCGACCTAAAATTACACACGCATTATTTTTCAACAAAATGGTTTTACTAAAAAAAGCGATTGGCTGCGTGCAGGTTTGAGCCACGACCTCCTGACTAATAGTCTGACGTATCTACCATTCAGCCATAGCCGTATTATACTTTATGTCACATTTTTTCCACTTGGACTAAATATGTTTAATTTGAAAGGTTTTTTCTTTAATAAAATAACTACAAAATCGATGTAATTTTAGACAAAGAGAAATTTTCAACACAATTTTAGACAATATATGATCGTAAATTTGAAGTAATGTTTTAGAGTGTAGGTACTCGTACGGAACCCTTCGTGTGCGAGTCAAAGTTGCACTTTACTGAATTTATCTGATTTTGCTGATTACTTACTTAATAAGACCTATATTCTATACCATGTTTCAGCTCTCTATACACTCTAAAACAATTTTGTTGAAAATTAGGCAACACTTTACAGACTACTTTCGACCTAAAATTACACAGGCATTATTTTTGAACAAAATGTTTTTACTAAAAAAAGCGACTGGCAGCGTGCAGGTTTGAACCGCAACCTCCTAACTGATAGTCTGACGCATCTACTATTCAGCCATAGCCGTATTATACTTTATGTTAAATTTTTTCCACTTGGGCTAAATATGTTCAATTTGAAAGGTTTTTTCTTTAATAAAATAACTACAAAACCGATGTAATTTTACACAAGGAGCAATTTTCAACACAAATTTAGACAATATATGATCGTAAATTTGAAGTAATATTTTAGAGTGTAGAGGTTTAATATATTCTACAAAAATGTTTCTCGTTGTGTAAGGCTTATAATATTTCTTACGCCGAATCACTTTACCCATGTGCAAATCCCCCTTATAGGTTCGCCACTGCAAAAGGGGCTGTGGACAAACCATTTACTTTCTTTAAACTATATATTTTGTCATTCATATATTTTGAAGTCTGCATACCAAGTTTGGTAATGCTACTCTTTCGGGAAATATATTTTTCCGCGATTCTGCCGTTTCCGGCCATAGGTGGCCCGGTTGTATGTAAATCCAAATTTTGTTTGTGAACTCATCGGTGGAAATAACATAAATTTTTTGGAATGGATGAACATATTCCAGACATATAAACTAATTAGTTTGCCAAACATTTATACTTACAAAGTAAAATCAGGAAGATTGCATAAAACCAAATAACAAAATCTAAAGTGAAAAAGTTTGAAGACTTTTGTCACAATAAAATAAAATAGTTTTCACTGTAAATAGAGTAAATTAAAAACAAAATCAGAAAGAAAGATTAGCAGTAAATATTTTAGCATTAAGTTTTTTTTTTGTTGACAGTTTAAATTCAACAGGCGTCGTGAAAACATAGTCAGTCTAACAGTTTAGAAAGTTTAATAGCCAAAGAATAATAACCAAAAAGTAAAAGCCATAAAAAGAATAAAATTTTGTTACAATATGTCGAAAGGAATTATCGTAACACATATCATCTTTGTTATCTATTATTACCTCAACATATTTTTTGGCAATAACAATATTTTTTACAATCCCTCAAGGAAAACCTTCAATTTATATCACTGGCCAACCATGATATATTATACATTATTTAATTTGATAACAGTCATCAGTCAACAATTTGACGCCTATATAAACTACGACTGGTCTATAAAGTTTGCGAACTTAAAATACTTAGCAGTATTGGCTTTAACTATAGCTTTATCCAAATATTTATTCTTTTGGGTTGTTTATATAGAAAATTGGTCGAAGAGGCAGCGAATTTTACAAATTTATATTAAATTTAAAAATTTACTTCAATTTTATTTATCAGCGGATAACATTAATGAATATCATAAAATAATTGAGCACATTAGAAATTTAATTATTATTAAAGTATCTTTATCTGTTTATGAAATAATAAAATTTGTTTATGATATGGTGATGGAACCGGCTAAATCTGAGGATCCCTATGTGGTCCTTGCCCTCAATATTTATGCTATAATTGTAAATATGAATCAAATTTTTTGCGAATTAAATATTTATTTGGGCCTAGTTTTTATTTATATGTGTGTCCAAATGTTAATACAACGTTTGAAAAAAGTCGAAAAAAATGTTAAATTTATAAATCACCAGGAGATGATAAGAAATGTTAGAGATATTAAGAAATGGCGTGATTCATTAAGCCAAGAAATTGAATTTATACACCAACAAGACCACATTTTAAAAAATCTATCTCTAGAGGTTTTTGTCACTTTTCAATTGCAATTATTATTTCTATTCATGTATTGGTTTTTTATTTTAATCATCGAAATGTGTTATACACTATTTCCTTTATATAATATTATGATATTGTCATTTTTTGAAATTTTACTTAATTTTTTTATGCTCATAATGCCTGTGAGTAAACTTATAACATTTTTCTATATATTTGAGTTATTGAAAAATAGTTTTAAAAGCATTAGTCGACTAGTATATCAAATAAGCCTTCACTTTTCTCAGAATACCAATGAAAAAATATACGGTCATGATGACTTGTATATTAGTGTAAGTATTGATGGCATAATTATTTATTTAATTAATTTCTATATAAATATATTTTTCACGTTTTCAGTTGGATAATTTATTACTACAGAATAAATATCGAGGATTGCAGTTCAAAGTTTGTGGCTTCTTTGAAATAACAAATTATACATGCAAAATTATGTTAAATGCTGTATTTTTAAATTTATTATATCTAATTCAATTCTTCTTAGAAAATTATGAAAATTTGGAAAACACATTAAACTCTATTAGTTAATACACAGAAAAAAGTTTGAACATAAATAGCATGAAAAACTTCACAATCTATTGTTTATATATTTTATTAATTTATAAATAAAAACAGGACCTATTTCATGAGAAGTATAAATTTAGTTTTTAATAAATAAATTTATGAAATCTAAATTGCGTTGATAAAAGTTTTTAGCTTTTTTTGTAAACAAATTTTAAAATGTTTTTTTGATTTATATAAAGTAACAAGACATAAATTTATAAAATAAAAAAAACCCGACTGCGTAAAAAAATAAAAGAAAACAAATTTAAACCGTCACAGATCCTAAAAGGTCATTCGAAATTAAAAACCATAAGAGAAACCTAAATATGATTTTCAAATACCTGTCGAACGAAACCCATTTTGATATTGTTCGCAGACTTTTTATTTTTTTCGTATTCACGAAAAGGCGTCTGTTGGCCGCCATATTGAATTTTGACTACTGTCATATCTTTAGTGACACTCCCGGTATTAAGACAAATCGATTGACGTAAGAATTATCAAAATCGGTCTACGCGCTCGATTTATATATTGCCGCAAAGAACACACATGCATACATACATACATACATACATACACTCTAAAACATTACTTCAAATTTACGATCATATATTGTCTAAATTTGTGTTGAAAAATTTTCCTTGTCTAAAATTGCATCGATTTTGTAGTTGTTTTATTAAAGAAAAAACCTTTCAAATTAAACATATTTAGTCCAAGTGGAAAAAATTTAACATAAATTATAATACGGCTATGGCTGAATGGTAAATACGTCAAACAATCAGTCAGGAGGTCGCGGTTCAAAACTGCACGCAGCCAATCGCTTTTTTTAGTAAAAACATTTTGTTCAAAAATGATGCGTGTGTAATATTAGGTCGATAATAATCTGTAAAGTGTTGCCGACTATTATCGACGTAATTTTCAAAAAAACGTTTTAGAGTGTGCATACATATAGGTACATATACTGATAAACACAATACTATTCTTTGCGTCGCGCAGTCGGGTAAAAATACAGCTCAATTACAATAGTCTGTTTGACAGAAAGGAAAGAGTAGTGCCTAGAACAACAGGCTATCCAAGTTCAATACTGAAGTTTTAAAAATATTTTTAAAAAGAAATATGATAAATTTATGTAAAAGTTTCTAGCTGCAATGAAAATACATAGTTTGAAAAAAAATTATCATGATCGATTCATAAGTTTTTCGAAAAATGAAATGAAAAATGAATGAAAAAAAATTATCATATTCGATTCATGCTGAGACGCTAGAAGCTTTTTTAAAATCAACGCACAGAAAAAAATAGACAAGAATTATATTCAATAAAACCATGTTATTAAAAAAAAATATGAATTTCAATAACATTTATCTTTAACATAATAAAATATTTCGTTGTAAGTATTTCTTTTCCATGCCGGTTATTTCTTTTCTTTTTATACATAAGTACTTAAAACAAGTTGTATCCCATAAACAAATAAATGGGATATGGCTCAGCTATAGAGTGTATGCTTTACGTCCGGAAAGCCCGGGTTCGTATTCCAGCCATGTCAACATTTTTTTAATTTATATACATATTTTTATTTTGAAATAATTTTGTTATCAATATAGGGGAATTCTTTATCACAGGAAATTTGAAAAAAAATTATTGAATACCGGGATTTTTGTTATCAAAAACGAAACTTATTTTTTTCTGTGGGATATACTCTCTACGACACAAAGAACCCCCCAAGGTATAGTTTATGATGGCTCGGCTATACTAATAAAATCGCGATTAAAACACTACTTAATGAGTGATCATTGTGAAGACTATCTTCAAGCAACTAACAGCTGTATTGAAGCTTTTCATCAAAACTTGGTAATTTAATAAATTTACTCTATTACCGAAAATCAATATATGTAGTAGATTTTTTTAATTTACTAGGCCCACGCTTTTTGGCCGCCCGTGACTACAAATCGCCGAAAAATACCTGAAGTTATTGATTTTGGAGTGGTAAAGGGTGTGTCCAGCGAAATTATCCGAGTTGAAGCATCTTTAGATTTGTCTTCAGTCCACTCACCAACTATTTATTCACATACAACTTCTTCACCCATTTGTGATTTAACGATGACAACCACACGTATAAATTGGTTGAAATGCAGAAAATATTTGAGTGCTCATTGCACAGAAAATATTCCATTAAAAACGCCTGTTGACATCGGTGACTCTATTAGAATGTTTGAGGCAAACCTTAAGCAAGCTGCTCTAAATGCTACTACTACAAATCTTAAGGTGAGATATAATAAAAATTTTCAGCAGATGTAGAACGGCTTTTATCCGAAAAAAGAAGAGTTCGTAGAGAATGGCAGCGCTACAGACCCCCCCCCCCCCCCCCCAGCTAAAATCTAGGCTTAAATGCTGATTTAGCCGAGCGTGCCAAATTGTTAAACGCCAAATGTCATTTCTTATATTGCTTGACCATTCCAAGGCATTTGACACGGTACATCATACAATTCTCTGCCATAAATTAAAACATTTGTGTAGTTTTTCCTCAACTGCGATAAAGCTTTTATCTTCGTACCTTAGTGATAGAAGCCAAAGTGTTTGCCATGATTCAATGATCTCCTGCAGCTATTCAATGCCAAGAGGTGTACCACAGGGCTCGATACTTGGCCCACTATTGTATTCGATATATGCTAACGACCTTCCATTGCATGTAAAACATTGTCAAATACAAATGTATGCTGATGATGTACAACTTTATATTAGTTGCAGTGTTGATGACGCAGCTAATTGTGTACGGATGATAAACCAGGATCTGCATCAAATTTACTTATGGGCATCTGCAAATGGATTAAGTTTAAATCCCAAAAAATCAGCTGCCTTAGCCGTGGGAATTCCTAAAAACTTCGCAATGTGTCTCCCACCAATACATATTAATAATACGACCATAAGCTTTGTAGAATCTGCTAAGAACCTCGGTGTTATATTTAATAAAGAACTCAATTGGTCAGATCACATTAAAATAAACTGTGGGAAAACCTTTGCTATGCTTCGGAATCTTTGGATGACACAATATTTCACACCGATTCATATCCGGATGCTATTAGCCAAAACTTATTTATTGCCAACTCTTATGTATGGTTGTGAGCTGTTTGCTAGTTGCGATGCTGTAAGTAGGCGAAGGCTAAATGTAACATATAACACCATTGCTAGATATGTATTTTCTATCAAAAGGAACAGAAGCATATCACAATTTGCAAAACAAATCTATAGTATAACGTTTGATAATTTGCTAAAGTGCCGAACACTACTATTTTTACATAAAATTGTATATAACCAGCAACCAACCTACCTGTTTCGAAAAATAACCTTTTCTAGATCGAATAGAGGAAACAGGATAAATAGCATAAAATATACTAAAGCTATCTCTGCGCAACATTTCTTCGTTAATTCAATTCGTCTTTGGAGCCAGCTACCCCCTCAAATACAAGTCATAAACAATGCAAGTCATTTTAAATCTGCCATATTTAAGCACTTTTCGTAGTAATATTCTACTATTTGCAAACGTATGAACAAACTAATTGTTTCACCTGTCTTAATTGTAACGTTTATTATTATTTATTTGTAAAAACTATTTCTTATTTATTCATGTAATTTATTCTAAATATTGTTCTTTTTTATTTTTTTATTTTTTAAATAAAATTTGTGAACATGTTACATACATATGCCAAATACTAACCAATACTATAATATAAGACAAGTTCTTGTTGTATTGGAATTACCTTATAAATAAATAAATAAATAAATAAATGTAGAAAACGTTGATGTAGTTGCATGTGCTGATCGTTTCTGTCTCATAGCTTTTCAATGTGAGAGAAACGATCAGCACATGCAACTACATCAAAGTTTTCTACATTTACGCTCGGCTAAATCAACCTTAAGGAATGTACTAAACAGATTAAAACTCTACTAGAATATAAAAAACCGCTTCTCTTCAAACATTTCTGAATAGGCTTGGCTCAAAACCTCAAACAGACTATCCGCAATGGAGAGCAGCTCGAATCATCAAAATATAGTGATATATAGGCTCGAATCATCAAAATATAGTGATATATAAGAGCTGACACTGAAAAAGGTACTCTGTTTGTAAGCCACTTGCAGAAAGTATTTACTCCAAATACGAATGATACTATAGTTGAGCTGCCACCAGCCCTCGCTATACCAGATGTTACTTTGAGGTTCAATATTCGTGAGATTGAATACTATATTGCGGGCTTAAACTCGAAGGTGCTGTTGGCTGAGTAGTCAGCGCGTTTGACAACAAACCCTGAGGTCCTGAGTTCGAGACTAGTTTCAGGCAAGCCAACAACATCATGCATTTTTCTCATGTGCATTGGTGTGTTATTGTGTTGGTTGTTGTTGGACTGTTAAAGTGATGAAGGCATAGCACTGATCACTTTGGCAGTACCGGCGGCGAGTAATGCTAACATATCCTAATGCATTTCACAGCACCCTCCTTCGTCGGTATTGTAGCAAAAACCGTCGGCGAAGTAAAAGAACTAATAAAATGGCTATACAGCTTAAGCAACTCGATGCCTCTACTTAACACCAGAGGGGCTTGTAATACTACTCTACATAAAACGCGCAATAGCAGGGTTGTAAGTGAATTAAGCTTTCTATCTCTCTCCCACTCTACACTATCCCTTTCCCAGAGAATTAATTAATTAACTGGTAGGCATTAATTGCCTGATTGTGTTACTTCTCTTAAAAAAAAGAAAAAGCTCCAGGCGCTGATAAAATAAGCAATAAAATACTCTTAGAGCTGCCCTATACTGCAAAACGGATAATTCTATTTATTTTTAACAGTATTTTGCGCCTCAAATGCTATCCCGCAGAATGGAAGGTTTCGCTGATTACCATGATACCTAAACCAGACAAAGATCATTCGAAGGTGGAGTTCCATAGGCCTATAAGCGTATTGTCTAACATGTCGAAACTATTTGAAAAGATATTTTTTATGAGTAAGCTATAGCACCCATTCTGAATGGTACTGGATACATTCCAGACCACCAATTCGTTTTAGGAGACAACACAGCACGATTGAACAAACACATAGACTCGTGAATGTGGCTAGAAAAACCTATGAGGAAACAAATATTGTTCTGCGCTCTTCATTGATGTTTCTCAGGCATTTGATAAAATATGGCACAAAGGTTTAATACATTAACTAAAGCAAAACCTACCCGAAAACAACCTTAAGCTTTTAGAAAGCTATTTAACTGAGCGAAAATTTGTTGTTAAGGAAGGTAATTTTCTTCCGCTACCGATTGAAGCCGAAGGTCTTCAAGGGAGCATCCTCGGTCTTGTATTATATCTGATATATGCCTCTTACTTGCCGGTAAGCAGTAACATACACATATCAACATTCGCTGATGATGCAGCTTTTCTAAGTGTTCACAAAAGCCATCAAGAAGCTTCCCGAAAACTGCAAGATTATATACCCCAGTTGAAACATTGGCTAAAACAATGGCGGATAAAAATTAAGGAACAAAAATGTCTACATATTACCTTTACATTGTGCAGAGAAACCTGCCCACCTATACAAATAAATAACCACACTATACCTCAACACACTGAAGTAAAATATCTCGGACCCAAATGAAATTAAAAGCAACTCAAATGAATTGGCTCATTGGAAGGAACTCTACTCTAAGTCTAGATTGTAAGCTTTTTCTATACAACTCCATTCTAAAACCAATATGGTTCTACGGTATCCAGTTATGGTGCACTGCCTCAGCATCAAATGTAGAAAAAATTCAAAGGCCACAAAAGGAACTAAAATTTTAGGTTTAAGATTTGATTACTTATTGTTAGTTCAATTTTATTGACGATACAATAAATAAATATAACCGAAAAAAAAGAAATGTTCGACTCATAGCATTTATGAAAAACTTCCTTGGATATAAGTAATATTTTTTGCTGTGTATGAAATATTATAGCAATTGTATGAAAATTATTTCATAATATTAAAAATTGCATAAGATTTCCATATCTTAGCGTTTGCGGTTGTATACATATTTTAAAATCAAATTGATGTTATATTATTAACTTTAAATTGTGACACAAAAACAAATATATTATTAATATGGCTGAAAGCATTGCACAGTGGGAAAGAATCAAAATATTTTGGAAATAAAGCAGCCAGTTCTAAACGGATAATCCAATCAGTAAAAATTTGTATATGGACATAGTAGAGAATTATTTCTATTTAACTTAGGAAGAAAAGCTTCGCATAGTGCTCAGAAGCGAAGCATTTAATTTTCTTGTTTCACGCCGCAAAGTAGTTCAAATTAAAAATAGGGTAATAATAATAATATAATAATGTACAGGGTGTCAAAGTTGAATAGCTCGGACATGAAAAACCTTGTCGGCTTTTCATAACTTTTACAAATATTATCCGATTTTAATTAATTCAAACTTGTTGTAAAGTTCATAACTTTTACAAATATTATCCGATTTTATTGAATTCAAACTTGTTGTAAAGTTTATAAATAGACAAAGAAAATACATACATACATGGAACGACAGAAATCATTAAAAACTAGTTGTCAATAAGGACGAAATCAATCCTTACGCACATTTTAAGTTTTTACTTATTTCTGGCGTTCCAGTTGAGTTAAGACATTTATTTTCTTTAAGAACTTATAATAAAATTTTAAGAGGAATTTTTCGGTAGGATATTTCAGCTCACTTTCTCGCCGTTGAAGGGGTGTTTTTTGTCTTTTTTTAAGAAATGGTCGAAAAGACCCACACAGCGAACCGCTAGAGGGTTAACATGTTCCATTAAATTATTTATCGTGAAGTTTTACATAAAAATACTGTATACACCTAACACCTTAAACGTAACGTGTGCACGATATCTTATAGCGATTCTCTAAACAATGACCAAATGGTGGGGGTCATGTAAAGAAATTTGTATAACTTTTAAACTTATAAAGATTTCATTATCAAACTTTTACATTATAATGAGGACACCCTAGGCTAGTTTTGGTAAAAAAAATTAAAATAAGTAAATATTGTCAAAGTTAGAAAAAATGTAATTTCAATTGGTCATTTCCGGTTTTGATATTAAAAAAAAAAATTTTATTTTAACGACCCTTTCCACAATGTATGATTAAAGGTTAACAAGGACTTTAGGAGCAAGTTCGGCATACAAAACTTGCCGTTAAAGTTCACGTTAACTTTTAATCGTACATTATGAAAAGGGCTGTAAATATTTTTTAAATCGAAAGTTTCGGCTAAAATTCAATACTTGAATTAATGTAAATTTAAATTATTTTTTCAAGAGTGGAATATCCAAAGAATATCCAATCAGACTAGCAGAACGAATTAGTACTATTATTCAGTTCGAATAATAATTACGTACAAATATTAAAATTTGCGACGGCAGGCCCTAAAAGTTGAATACATGTTTGCTTTCTATTGTCTAGTTACCAACTAAAAAAAAAAATCGGAATGTAGCTTAAGGTCTAGTTAGTAAAAACGTATCGGATTCGTGGGGATCAGCTGGCAAAATCTGTAACATAAACAAATCACGTTGCTGTTTACTAAAAACATATCGTTGCTTTTGTGACGTAGAAAATCTACAGTAAACGTAGCAAATGTCAAACTACTGCGAAAGGTATTACAATCCAATACTAACAGCTGATAAAATTTGCTTGGCTTGATACGTTTTCTATAACTAACACCTTAAGTTGAGCGGTACTGAAAGTTTTACGGTACGCGATATGTTTTTACTAAATACACCTTTACTACAAAGAGAAAAAGAAAACCTATTTCAAAATGAATAACAACTAGAGTTTGGGAATCGGGAATTCCCGGGAAAAGACTAACTAATATTCCCGGAAAATTTTTGAGATTTTCTCGGGAAAACGCGAAATGTAAAGTATATGTTATTTCATAAATATATGGTCTTTATTTCGTAAGTGACAGCGAAATTTATTTTGATTCTTATAAGAAATTTGTGTTATAATCCTATTTTTCTTTAATATCAATAAGATTTGCAATTTTTATTTAAAATATTACAAAAGTGCCTACACTGATTTCACATCGCCTGTTTACAGACTAAAATCTCCATCTAACTTTTTTGAAAATTTTGCAAAATAAATATGCGAACGATTGAAACTTTTACGGAAATTTCATAAAAATTCCATGATATTGAAGTCATGCCATTTTTCGGAACCCGTAGACGAGAATTATTGCTTACTTCGAAAAATACTTGCAATTTGAATTTAGTAAGGAGTGTTGTTTAATCACTATATCAGAACAAGGTGGAATATTGTATACTAGGGATAGGAAAGTGAAAAAAATATTTCGATATATATCGATATCCATATTGTTTTAAATATCGATCGGCATCGATATATATCGAATAAAAAAGATCGATATATCGAAATATCGATATTTTTTCAACAATGATAATTCATACGTAGTCCCCAATTTTTTTTTTAATAAAACAAAGAAAAGTACCTTTCTTATAAAAAATTAAGCTGGAAAGAGTTAATTTCCAAGATTCGTACTGTTATACCAATATTTCATGGAACATACATCAACAAGATTACACTAAAAGAATGATAATTTTTCGATTACACGAAATATTATAAATAAAACAAAAGATTTTGTTAGTGATATTCTATTTGATAAAGACTGTGCCGAAATGTTTTTAAAAATTCCAAGAAAAACAAAGCCAAAGCTAAAAAATATTGATATATCGATATATCGAAATTAAAAATATCGTCGATATATATCGATATATTTTTAAGAAAATATCGATATATCGATATTTTTGCCCTAACCTAGTGAGTAGTAACATATCAGCATTATTTCGGGTCAAAGTGAAACTCGCGAAAAACTAGATGTAGTATAAAGAAGCCGAAAAGAAACAAATGTAGAAAAAATTCAAAGGCCACAAAATAAAATACTCTGTACGATTACAACAGCCCCATGGTATTTCAGAAACAAGCGAATTCATAAAAATTTAGGTGTGACGCTGGTTAAGACAGTGTTTTCTAAACACGTGACAAGATACATAAAAAAACTTGAGTTGCACCCTAATCCCCCAGCCCGAAACATCATTAACTTTGGAGGCCACACTCGGAGTTAAGATTTGATTACTTATTTTTAGCTAGATTTTATTGAAGATACAATAAATAAATATAACCGGAAAAAAATATTAACCCTGTAACTCCCCTATACAACGGCAATTTTTGGCTCTCTTTCCTAACAAAACGTAAAAACACCCCTTAAAAGGGATAGTGCAATGATGAAATGTTTTACACACATTTTGGCCATAAAGTTTTACTAGAGGTACTGCAAGACAACCAAGCTTCATACTCAACTTGTACGCCAGAAATCATTGAAAACTTAAACTATGTTTAAGGGTTAACTTCATTCGTATACACAATTAGTACTCTGCATAGGAAATCACGTAAGTATTGCGTTTAAGATATAAGATTTAGTACTTTTATGTAAAACACACCAGGACAAAAATTTTTCTGCAACATTTTAACCCTCTAGCTCTTCGTTGTATAGGTCTTTTTGTACATGCCTTAAAAATGTGGCAAAACATAAAGCAGGCATTTCCAAACCGATAGTTCTATCGAAATAAAATTTCACATTGACATAGCAGAGGATTTCTATTTATGTTTTAAATATCAGCTCTCTTACTTGCTGAGGACCGCTGCTATGAAGTCTTAAAATAGGGCACTTCGACCATTTAAAATTTTTTACTGATTGCACTTTTTTTGTTTCTCTTGCGATCTCAAAACTTTATAGCCCTTAATAAGATCTAAAAGATACATGTTTGGTTGTATACTTATCTTTTACAGTTAGTGATCTATACTCATTGAAATTTCTCAATTTTTCAAAACTTTGGTCCAGCATTTTCCAGATATCGAATCAAAATATCATCCGATTTATAAAATTTTTTCTTCGTTAGTTTAACCCTGCTGTTAGATTAGAAAAAATATACGAATCCTACATTAGAAGACCATTTGGTCCATACTACATGTTTTATGAAAAATAAAAATTTTAATCAATATTTTTTATCTAATTTGATTGATTGCCTCATTAACACAATTTATAATTAATCCTCCATATTCCGTAATTATTTGTCGACGTCACTTCAAGACAATACCAACAAATTGGCACATTTCTACTCGTCATCGACAACAATTTACTATTACTGACAGCAATTTACTATTGTCGACACCGAGTAGACAAATCCCAATTTTTTGGTATTGTCTTTACCTGACGTCGACAAATAGTTACGGAATAAGGAGGATTATTATGGATCGTGCAATATGAAGTTTTTGAACCCATATCGTAAACACAATACAAGTTACAAGGTGACGTTGATCCTCCATTGCATTGTTGTAATTGTTGTCGCCGCGTTGTTGTATTTTGACCGATATTGACAAAGGGCATTGGCGTAGCTAGTCCCATCTGGGAGGGTTTGGGGCTAAACCAGCCAGTATCGCTCAGGCGCCTAGAGAAAATTTTGTAGTTATGCCAATGACGAAGGCACATTGCGACCATTCTACTTATTCTTGCAAGGGTGTATCTGTATGTAAAATGAAGGCGTTCATTGATTATTTGATGCATCTTTTGGTCTTTTCATCGGTTTATGCCACAAAAACTTGTAAAATATGGCTTGAAATTTATATTATCGGTAGATTCAAAGAAGATACAACAATTTTCTGGAAAAGGTGAAAATACAAAGCCTGAACCATACCTAAGACAACGCCTTGTATTAGTCAGGGAAGGCTTGAAAGGGCAAAATATGACTGACGAAAACTTCTTGTCCACTTTTGATTTGGTAAGAAAATTACTTGAAAGGGAAATTATAAAGTATGTAAGAACAGGGGCCCATTTCTCAAAAGTACAAGTTACAAATCTACAAGTAAATTACATAAAAAACAGCAATTCTTTTACAAATATTATTGTTGTCTTGTGGGTATTTTATTTGTTGATTTGTAACTTGTAATTTTGTGAAATGCATTCCTCCGAAATTACTGAATATAAAAAAGCTCCCATTGTATAAGTCTAAATTTGCTTTCTATGACATTGCGACATTGGTATCATACATCCGCCCCAAAACCAAAGCAGAATTATTGATTAGTACATTGTATAGAGCAGCTGAACTTGATGGAAGTGAGTCGAGGGAAATACCAGAGGTTTATTCTTATTACAATTCGACAAGAAGTAAATATATCGACAAAAATTATACATTGTTGTCCTTCTATAGCTTCTTATATTTCTGTTCTCATAGGAGCCGTAGACACTACTGACCAAATGATTGGCTCCTACACCGTAAAACATAAAACAAAACGATGGTAAATATGCTAGCCAGATCCGCTTGGAATACATGTATACTTTTTTCTGAGATCAGAATACCAACAGATTATTTCAGCATGTAATGAAAGCAACTATCAATAAATTAAAGTTTTTTCTAAGCAAGTACAAAAAATCTTATTATTTTGATTTCATTCAAATAAAAATTTACACTGGACCAAATGGTCCCTAATCCAAGATACGTAAATTCTTGTTTTTCTAAGTCCGGCTGTATGACAGACACTTGAAAGTATGGATATCTCAATCTCAAAGCAATATGTAACACCGTTTAAAAGTTATGAGGATAACGAGGAAAATATTGGACCAAATGGGCTTAATCTAACAGTAGGGTTAAGAACAAAATTTCAAAGACTTAAAAAAAAATTCATCAAATTCTGCCGTCTGAGTTGAAAAATATTAAATTTTTAAATAGAAATTTGAAAAAAAATTCGAGTTTTCGAAAATTTTTGCTAAAAAAAGACCATTATTCTTTTACATATACTCGTATATATAAAATAGTTCTTTTGGAATATATAGCAAATTTATATTTATCTGAAATGTATCTGTACAGACGTAAATTGACGGCAAGCAAATAATTGAATTTCCTAATATAGTTGGACCTGGGCACTTCCTAATACAAACTATTTTAGATCGAAATTTTGAATTTAGTTCACATGTTCTAACATCCCAAAGCTGGGACTCCAAAACTTTTGCCATTTCTGAAAACCCTTGTTTACGTAGTTATTTGACAAAGTGTTAAATGTGTCTTGGATCAAATGTGGACGCTATGGGAAAAACTGTTCAGAACTTAATTTTTTTAGTACATATATAAATTCCTACACTCGAAATACTATATATGAAAATTGAAGTGAAAAAACATTTTGAACATCTAAAATCTCACTTAAAAACCCTTTCGCTTACTTGAATCAAAAGAGTTTTTCAATTATTTTTTTATGTTAATTTTATAACTAGCACATTAAGTAAAAATAAATAAAAAATCTTTTATTTCAACCAATGAAAAAACTAACTACCAAAACAATAAAAACTACTGATTTTCCAGTAATACTGACTGACAAAAAATACCTACATAAACAATAAAATATACTGTTTTTCCATTTGTTTTTCCCAAAAAAGTAAAAATAGCTTTTGTTTTTCTTTTGATTCTATTAGTTTGTTTTTATTTTATTACAATGTAATTAAAAAAAAATTTTTTGATTAATAAGAGACTTATAAAACAAATTTTTGTATGAAAATTTATTTTATTAATCTGTTATGTCATGAACATTTTTTGTGAATTAAGGCATTAATCTTTAATTGAATTACAGTAGAAAATTAAAAGTTAATCGTGTTAAATAAAAGTAATATAAAATTAAAAGCTAGTTGCGCAAATTATTTTAAAATTAACTCAATAACTTGTTAAATTATGTAACTATAAACAATAGTAAAATAAATTAAACAATTAGGAAATTCACAACAGCGCTCTAAAATGTGTCTTAATATCACGACGTTTTAATTTTAGTCTTTTATTATGGGTTGGCAAGTTTGTGGGTTTTGTTTTGTGTGTAAATGAAATTTACCACCAGATGACAAGTTTAAAAGTCCAAGAAGCATGTTTTTTCAATGCGGCAATATTTGAAAAAAAGAATTTGTGTGTGGTTTAAGTGTGTTGGTGCTTGTTGATAGGTAAAATCACTAACGTGCTTGTGTGTTGTTTTGTTTGTTGTGTATTTTGGTTTCGTGTTCTATACATGTAAATAGTGAGAGATATTCGGCAAACTTCGTCGTTACTTTTATTACTTTAATATGCTGTGCTTTGTTTCGTTGCTCACAATGAAATTTTAAGGTGTAACGATATTGCTATTTCCAAATTTTAAGATACACATTGTGAATTCCCTAAATATTATTATTGGCGGTTGTCCACAATAAATATCCAATTGGATGTCTTCACAAATAAATTTTACAGTATACGTTTAGGATTCTACAATAGTTGATCTCCTGGTATTTGTGTGGTATTTGTTAAGGGCTTTAGACACGATCAAAATGATTAACAAGTATATATATATCATGAGTGAAAATTCGTTAGTATGTGTGACACTTCATAAAAAAATCATTTTGTTAATATGATTATTTCGAACGTATTTGCTTTGTGAATCCAAATTGATTACTTGGCTAAGGTTCCTTAACGTTTTATTCAGAAAGAATTGGGCGTGATTAATATTCCAAAGAACAAGGGAAAAATTAGCATCAACTTAATTTTTCAACGTACACAGCAGAACAGAGTAGCGCCACTTTCGGAAGCCGCTACACTTCCATCGTCAGTGCTCACGTGTATTTGCTTATCACCACTTTTTAGGTGGCTCTGTTGAATGTGATTTTAAATCTTTTATATGCAACTTTTTCGTGAAAATTGAATACGAGAATTAAATCACTCTTTATTGTTGATAAAATTCTGTATACAATCATGGTTTATTTAAAAATTCAACAAAAGAATGGTTCTATAATAATAAAACATCGTTATTATCTATACTATTTTATTAGCACTAAAACTATGGTTGTAAAAAATCATGGCTGTCTGCTTCCAAGAAAGTTTTTTTCTGTCCCTTTGTTGCTTGCTTTTTGTTAGTTTTGTGTTTTACTTGACAGCGTTTGGTTTATTTTTGTGAGCGGTTGGTGTGAAAAAATAAAAAAATTGAAATTAATATAACAAAAAGTGATATATTCCGGCAATTAATGTTCGGCCATGTTCTGAAGACTATTTAGTTTTGAAATAGCAAAATTTCAAAAGCGAAGAAAAGTGTTCTTTAATCGGACAATTTAGTGCATTCGTAGCTTTGTTCTGATAAAATATGTGATATATCTGAAACACAAAAAACCAACTGAAAACCTCCAATAAGTGAGCTGTTTAGTTTGATTCTATCCTGAAAGTTGCCGATTTCACAACGAAATGTTTTTCAGAACATACCCGATTGTATATATAACATGTGTCAACAAATATGTATGTATCTATGTGAAAATAGATAATAATTTTTGTTTCGGATTCAATTAATTTGTTTTTGAATTAAATTCAAATAATAAAATTATTTAGCTCCTGTCAATTTTTTAATCAACTTATGGTTAAGAAAACAATAAATATATGATTATATAGAACAATATATATGGTTATTTCAGACCATATTTTGTAATTTTAACCATATATATGGTTATTTCAGATCATATTTTGTAATTTTGAACAATATATATATGGTTGTTTTGAACCATAGACATGGTTGCTTGAACCATGTATATGGTTCTTTTTAACCATATATATGGTTATTTCAAACCATTTATTGTAATTTTGAACTAAATATATCGTTGTTTTGAAACATACATATGGTTGATTGAACCATGTATATGGTTGTTTTGAACTATATATATGGTTGTTTTCAACCATATATTCAATCATAGTATGTTGCTCTTCGATTATGGTTGCCTCAACCATGTTTTTTCTTTGCGTGCATGAAAAATCATTATAATATTGTAGTTGATTTTTTGACAACAGTAATAAAATGTTGAAATATAATTTTTTTCGTAGGACAACTGAATTTTCATCTATTTTTGACTTTACTGTAAACTTCTGAAATAACTACAAACTGCAAAATTTCATTCGACAATATCAACAATCAGCGATTGTACAGCATTACCAAAAAGTTAATACATATAAAACTAGCAAAGAAAATATTTTATGAATAGGATGCAGGACCAAAGTCTTGAAAAATTGAGAAATCTAAATTTTGAAATGAGTATAAATAACTCACTAGCTATAAGAGATAAAAGTATACAATCAAACATATATCTTTTAGATCTTATTAAGGGCTATAATACAGTAAAAAAGTTTTGAAATTGGAAGAGAAACAAAAAAATGGCAAGCAACAAAAAATTTTACATGGCCGAAGTGTCCTACTTTGAGACTTCATGGCTCCACTCCTGAGCAAGTAAGACTTAAGTAGAAATACTCCTTTGCTATGTCCGTGTGAAATTTTACTCTGATAGAACTATCCGTTTAAAAATGCCTGATTATGTTCCAAATATTTTAATTCTGACCCACTGTGTATTGGTGAGGAGAGTGGTGTGGTGACTGGTAGCTGGTAGCTGGTACACCTACCCAATTATTATTATTTTTTGCTTTTAGTATATTATCTGCATCATTATTATGTTTCATTACAATAAAACCATTTAAAATAAAACAATTTTTTTACCTTTTTTATTATTGTAAATAGAATTAAGTAAAAATATTTTTTCGGGCTTAGTCAGTTTCTTTGACAGTTCAAATTCAACAAGCATATTGAGAACATATTCAAACAGCTCAAAAAACATAATCAATTAAATAAATTTAATGAACAAAGGAATAAACTAACTAACTAAATAAAAAACTTTTCTTACAATTATGTCGAAAGGACTTATCGCAATGAATATCATCTTTACCATTTATTATTTTCTTAATATACTTCTCGGCAATAACAATATATTTTACAATCCCTTAAGGAAAACGTTCAATTTATATCACTGGCCAACCATAATATATTGTGCGTTAATAAATTTGATAACATCCATCGCTCAACAATATTACGCCTATATTAACTATCAACAGCTTATAAGCTTTGGCGGTTTAAATTACATAACAGTAGTGGCTTCTATTATGCCTTTATCATATTATTTTTTATTGTGGGTTATTTGTATGGGAAGTTGGTTAAAAAGGGTGCACATTTTCCAAATGTTTAATAAATTTAAAAGTTTACTTAAAATTTATTTATCAGCCGAGAATATTAAAGAAAATCATAAAGTTATTGTGCACATAAGAAATCTAATTCTTCTTAAAGTATTTTTGTTTGTCTATGAAATAACAACATTTGTTTTTGCTTTTATTTTTTTCTTCGTAGATCCGGCCTTTAGTTTTTATGAAATGATTGCATATATGAACCACATTTTTTGCGAATTAAATATTTATTTGGGCATAGTTTTTATTTATATGTGTGTCCAAATGCTAATACAGCGTTTGGAAAATATTAAAGAAAAAGTTAAATTTATAAATCATCAGGAGACGATACGAAATATTGGCGATGTCAAGAAATGGCGTGATTCATTAAGTCAAGAAATCGAATTTATCAGCCAACAAGTGCACAGTTTAAAAAATCTTGCTGAAGATCTGTTTGCCACTTTCAACTTGCATTTATTAATTTTATTCATGTATTGGTTTTTTGTTTTAATGATTGTTATGTGTACGAGAATAGCTCCTCTCTATAATATTAAGATTCTGACATATCTTGACATTTTCTTTAATATTTTTGTGTTCATAATGACCTTGAATAAACTTATAACATTTTTCTTTATATTTGAGTTATTGAAAAATAGTTGTATAAACATTAGCCTTTTAGTATATGAAATAACCTTTCACTTCGCTCAGGAAATAAACGTTCGTGATGACTTGTATTGTAGTGTAAGTGTATGATGGCATAGTTATTTATATAATTAATTTAAACTTATTTTTAATATTTTTAGCTGGATAATTTATTACTACAGAATACATATCGAAGGTTGAAATTTGAAGTTTGTGGATTTTTTGAAATAACAAATTATAAATGTATAATTATGATAAATAGTGCAGTTTTAAATGTATTATATCTAGCTCAATTCTACTGGGAAAATTATGCATAAATTTAAGCAGACAGTAAACACTTTTAGTTAATATAATAATAAACAGTGGACAGAATCTGTAAAAAAGGAATTTACGAAAAATTTTGGTTTCTTGTTATGCCAATCGAAAAAAGTAATCAATACAATCAACATTTACTATTAATCCTTTTTCCGAAAATTAATATTTAATGAAATATGATGACAAACGTTTTTTTTACTATGAAACGAAAACTAGGTTTCTCTGGTGCTCCAAGTCTTTTACTGATCTACTCTTCTCAATTCAACTGTTCTATTCTATGACTATTTGGCTATCACACAGTGTAATAATTGTGCAAAAGAAAAAACGGCTTCAATCCAAAGATTTTATTGAACAAATTCCAAAACGGACGCAATTTTACGTTAGTTCAAATGGTGTATTTGTCTACAAATGGGATGTTCGTAATTTTTCATAGTACCAAACCTTTCATGTCCTTTCCAATAAAATATTTTGAAAATCGGTAAAGAAATGGCGATAATTAATATATTGGGCCAGCGTTGTCATATCGTACGCGTTTTTACGATAAGACAGAACGGAAATAGCCATACAGTGTCGTAATATCGTAAGCTTTTTACGATATGCCAACACTGAGATATCCATACACCGTGTATGGATGTTGTCATATCGTAAAGAACTTACGATATGACGACACTGCATGGCTATTTCCGTTTTGCCATATCGTAAAAATGCGTACGATATGACAACGCTGTATTGGGCTACCACTTAGTCCGCTCGATTTTTACTTCTATGAAACCAAACTTCAAGCAAACTTTTTCAAGCAAATAAACAAGTTTGAAAATCGGTTCATAAATGAAGGAGTTATTCTCTAATAAATATTACCGGGGAAGGGGCGGAGGGTCAATCCCCCAAAGATTTTCGAATAAAATTTACGGGACAAAACTTCAATCAAACACTTTCAAACAAATGATGAGACGGTGTAGCGGCCTGTCGAAATCAGTAGTACTGATTCGTTCTGCTAATCTGATTTGAATATTTCAATACTCCACTCTGAATAAGAAATAGTTTGAATTTACATTAATTCAAATACTCGTATTGAACTAAAAAGCCGAAATAATAAAATTTCAGAAAAAATTTTTTTGAAAATCGGTTCACAATGACAGGGTTATGCAAGGGGGGAGGGGAATGGTTGGTTGAAATTTCCCCACCGATTTTCTAAAAAAAATTCTGGGACCAAACTGCAGGCAAACCCTTTCAAACTAAAAAAATATTTTGAAAATCGGTTGACAAATGACAGAGTTATGCATGGGGGGAGCAAATGTCCCCTTTCAGATTTTCGAAAAAAGTTATAGGACCAAACTGCTGGCAAACACTGTCAAACCAAAAAAGAATTTTAATAATCAGTTGACAAATTACAGAGTTATGCATAGGGTGGAGCAAATTTTCCCCCTTCGATTTTCGGAAAAAAGTTATGGAGCCAAACTGCAGGCAAACCCTTTCAAACTAAAAAAGAATTTTGAAAATCGGTTGACAAATGAAGAATTAAAATAAGAAATAAAAAAATAATGTGAGTCCGATCACAGGGGAGATGTGTAAACATCTAGTAATGAAACATTTCACCTTCTACCGAAACATTCTTCTCATCATTCACCCGTTTCAACTTCGGCGATCCGGGCTTCATCCGCTTCTTTCTCACCCTCGTACCTTCCTTCACACCCGACAAATCGCTCAAACCGATAAGCTTCGCATCAGACACCTCTGATTTACTCCCACCAGGCATATCGCCCTTCCGCTTCCCCGCAGACATAAATAATAGTATTATTTATCCACCAGCAAAATATAATATACCCTTACAAAATAGTTGGAATTACCGCAGTTAAACAGCAAAATAACCCACAGTCAAATATCGCACAAAGTTCAGCAACAAATTCGGTAAAACCGGGTCTGAATCCCGCAAAACTGGACACAAAATCCCCTAAATCCCAGAAGTTCCCGGCAAAAATGAAAAACGGCAACGCCGAAATACTCACTCAATTCAAAAACACGGCAACACAGCACCAACCAACAAACGTGCGACCTTACTGCAGGAGTTTGACCTTAAGACTCCCTTTGCCAGTGTTATACCATATTTACACTATGCAATTTTGTTGCATGCAACTCTCTTTTTTCAGTGAGAAAGACAGAGAAGAAATACAAAATGTGTACATTTCTATTTCAACACTCTCACTTAAAATGAAAATTGCATGCAACAAAGTTGCATAGTGTAAATATGGTATTAGTGTATTTCTATGCAGCTGTTAAGTTTCTCTGTACTTCTTGTTGTCCGTATGATTACACTAATACACTCATACACAGCTCACACCGCGTTATTACAATTATAATATTAATCTTACTCAAGTAAGATTAATCTTACTCAAAATTTTTGTGATTGTATTGTGAAAGAGATTTTTACCCCCTAGCGTATAGATGTTTACACATCAAAAATACACACGAATTGATAACCATCCACCTCCTTCTTAATTAAAGTCGGTTAAAAGTCACATCGATGTAGCAGTAGGTTTGCCTGTTATAACAGCTTAAAGGTAGGCCCTTTATAGGGTTCCGTAAACCAAAAGTGTAAAGGAACCCTATTGTTTTCGAAACGTTGTCCGTCCGTCTGTCTGTCTGTCTGTCTGTCTGTCTCTCTGTCTGTCTGCCTGTCTGTCTATAACAGGCTATTTTCTCAATTCACGGTTGATCTTGGATACAATGAGCGCTGCGTACTCTCTGCCCTCTATCTCAAAAATAGTTATGCGTATGAAATTTGTCGCAAATTTTATGCTCTATGATTTTTATAATAAATGTTAACATCATTGGAGCTACAGAAACCGATAATTTATGGCGCAATCACGAGATTTTATGAGACTTTTGAGACAACATTTAGAACACCAAAATGATGGTGCATACGAATTTACAGCTTATTATTTCTCATTCCGCAGTGACCCTAATATCACCGGGTCGTATGATTAATAAATAGTCAAATATAAAACATACTCATATGTATGCCTACCTTCCAAGGTTGCCAACCGTAACGAATAACGGTATCGGTAGCGGTATTGGTATTAAAATTATTTTTATTTCGGTATTGGTAGCGGTAGCGGTATTTGAGTTATATCGGTATATACCGCTACCGAACCTCTACTACTGCTATACTACCGGTATTACAATTTAGTATATGAAATGAAGCAAAATTCATAAGAAATTTCAAGATACTTTAAAAATGCATCGTTTCTAATGGATTTAAATATGTCAACTACAAATCTGCAGTTTTTGAGATATATTGGGACTTGCTTTTATGATATTTAAGCCACGCTTAAATAATATCGTTATATATGAACGTTTCGTATCGCTGTGTTCCTTCACGCTGATCTCCGAAATCGCTTCACAAATTTCAAAGAAATTTTGTAAGTCTTTTACAAAGTTTTAAAAACTGATTACATATGTACATTGTTAAAAACTAAAACTAATTTACTAACTATAGCAACTTTTTTAAAGTTAGTTTATTTTATAATTAATTTTAAGTGCTTTCCCAAAGCCGTGAAAGATTTTCCATACCAAATAATGTACAAATAATGTGTTTTTCTTAAAAATCCTATAATTCAGCCGCATTTTATGCTATTACATTCTAATTAGTCTCGATTTAATAGGAATAAAAAATATTTCGAAAGTGCTAATAGCAACAAAAGTGTAACTTTTACTGGTAAGTTGATACAAGTCACTGAATTTGATTTTTTTTTCTTTTTTGCTGTTTTTTTTTGCTGTTATCTCCGAAATAATCTGTTGTAGCAAAAAAACTTTAATGAAAGATTTGTTGGTAATGTAATTTCCTACAAAAATTTTATATAACTAAATTAGTAAGATTAGTATATCCTGACATATCAGACTTTAACTTATAAGTATTATAAAGCTGTTACGCTTCATCGAATCAAATACATAAAAAAATAAATTTAATGCCTAATATCTCAAGAAGTATGGATGAGTTCCAAACCATCAAAATACATTGTAATGATGCGTCTTTACTTTGTTTACAAAAACAAAGCAACTAAGAATTTGCATCACTACAATGCATTTTGATGTTTTGGAACTCAACCTATTAATCTAACCAATTTGACCTATATACCATTTTAGTATGAAATTACGTTTAAAACAAATCTTCTATTTATATTTTGTTGGCACAGCTGATTATTTCGTAGATAACAGCAAAACAAAAAAAAAACAATAATTTTAGTTAAAATGAAATTCAGTGACCCGTACCAACACACCAGTAACACACCAATGCAATAGCATAAAATGCGGCTGAGTTATAGAATTTTTAAGGAAAATCTAATATTTTTAAGTGTATTTTGTATGGAAAAACTTTCCACTCTTTGGGAAAGTAATTAAAATTAATATTGAGGGCTGTAACTTTCAGAGTAATTTTTTTCGACATATCACACCGAATTTCAGGTGGGGACTACAAAAATAAAGCTACTTGCAATAAAAATCAGCCTAATGTAGCTCCACCTAAAAATTTTCTATCATACATATACTTATGCGGGAATTTGATGATGACTTTTTTAGCTTGATTTTTTTTGTAAGATTATGGTCAAACGAGGTATAAAGGCGTTTAGCGGCCCACCAAAAGAAATTTATTCTCTTAGGCAATATCTATTGGAGTTGTTACTCGTTTAACCGTATTTTTACTACGTCCGACCATCAACTCGAAAAAAATCAAGCTAAAAGGTCTTCGCCTAAGTCCCTTATTAATCTTTTTTTTTGCCAGAAGCAAAAAAAAAAATACAATGCAAAGCACTTTCAGTACGAGCTCTTCTATTAATTTAAATGTCTAGAAATTGATATCTGGTTTTGAGCAATGTGAACATTTTAAATTTTGTAAAGGACTTTTTGGAAAAAAAGGAAAATTGCGATTTTGCCTAGAGCTTTAGTGCAAAAAATTTTTTTCTTAGTGCTATACAAATTTTTATTATATATATTTTCGTTTGAAATTTTGCACTACATACATATATAGGAATTTATGTACTGAATACAAAGCAAGAAAAACATATGGGGAATACCAAAGTCCAAGAAAAGGTTTAAAAAATCCTTAAATGGGTATGGTAAATATACTTGAAGTTAAAACAGGGTATTTTTTTAATGATTCCAGCCTTGCGTATGGAGAAAACATGCCTTAAAGTTTGATATTTGTATTATGAGAAATATATCCAATTTTGTATGCTCTGGTTACCGCGTTAACTAAAATTTGTAAGCAAATTCTGCAATATGATACACAAGAGTTGGCCACTTTAAGACCTGGCGGCACCCTTCAAATTTCAAACTTATACTATACTCAACTATATTCTTTTAGAAATATGTGGCTATAGGCGGCCTGTTTGGAAACTGCTATATATATATCCCTTTTTAATATAATTTTGTTCATTTGTATTCCACTGTGCGAGGTTATGTTCAATACTCCAAAAACTCCAAATTAAGGTCCAAACCAAGCAAACTTAAGTTTACCGAACGCAAAGCATAGCTTTTTGCTGACTTCGAAGCGTACGGTCAGACACTAAATAATAAATAGCCCCCCCCCCCCTACCTTGTTTGTTTAAGGTGTTTAAAAATATATTCGACTTGCAAAACAGAAATTTTCTAAACATTTTATTTGAAAGTTGTAGCGGATCATCTCTTAGTTGACTCACTACATTCTTATCTTGTTCCTTTTATTTATTTTGTTATTTCTGCATGTCTTGTTTCAATTATTAATATTGTTTATTTCATTATTTTAGTAATCATTTGCGTGATTACTTGATTTTATTTTATTTTGTACGTCACTAGCATGTGTGACTGTTTGAACTTCAACACTGCAATACAGAGAGACTATTTCGTTGTGTCTGTGTATAAAAGCTCTTTTGATAAACTTAACGATCATTTGTCAAGAAAAAGCTCATTATTGTGTGTTGCATTAAACACATTCGCCACAGCAGGCTACCGACTACAACCTGTCAAAAATAGAATACATGTGTGTATATGAAAATGATTATTTTCACGACTGCACGGCTACACGACAGCAGGTTGTTGTCCATGCTACTTCTGTCGTGTAGTCAAATTAAACTAATTTCTATTTTTGTTGGCTATAAAACAAAAACAGTGTTAACAATATATCAAAATATGTAAAGCAAATTAGTGATTAGAAATATTTTTTATTGTAAAATAAAAAAGAAAATTACAAAATTTAAATATTATAATATATATGCATCAAGAATTTTTAAATATATAAATTTATTTGTTTTGTTGTTATATAGAATATTGACTTAAGTCAAAAATACCAACATTATTGAAAATTAAAAAAATCACAGGTTAATAGCCCTTTTTTTCGGCGCTCACTTGATTCCGGAGTTACGGGGTTCGAAACTTTAATATATTATTGATCATAAGTCCTACAATAGAGAACGGATATAAACGATATATACTACGTTTATACGCACGGATTATTTGCAAATAAAACTGTAAATTGTTGCCATATAATTGTTTTATTGCGACTTATTAACTCACGAAAACTATTTACGATTAACGCACTATTTGCAAGTAAAATGTTTGGTGCTGCCACGCTTTGTTAATAAAAAACAATAAATAGAAAAATATTAATAGAAGAAAATTATGACAATTAAAACAAATAATTATTTGTTCTTTTATACATTTCAACTTTTTTTTTTAAATACAAAAGTCTTCTATAGAAGTGCTACCAAGTTTTTGTATTTTGCTATGCCATATAATCAATGAATTAACTTATTTGCGAATAGTCCTCGTGTAAACGTGGTAATAGTTATCATTTCAAAATGCTCAAAAATACCTTTGTACTGGTATATACAATTTTGAAATCCATTAACCCATTGCGAGCAAAATGGAATTTAAATAATTTTTTATATGACTTCTCACGTAAAACCACCGTTATCTTAAAAAATGGCCGTTGCTATGGTTTAGTTTAATAGAGAACCTTTCAAGCTTTCATTTGATGTATACTTGAAAGCTATCATCGATGAAATTCGTAAGTTATGGCACTTTGAAAATGAGGTTTCGTAAATAAATTAATTCATTTACCTCTTAAACTCATATTTAAAGTACTATAACTTACGTATTTCATAGGTGACAGCTTTCAAGTATACACCAAATAAAAGCATGGCAAGTTCTCTATAAAACTATACACATGCATATGTACCGTTGCATCGACCAGTTTTTAAGATAACGGAGTTTCTGCGTGAAAAGTCGGAATGGGTTAATTGTTTTAAAAAAATTTGTATACCAGTAGAAAGGTATTTTAGAGCAGTTTGAAGTGATATCCATATGGCTTATATCCGTTCTATATTCTGGGAGTTATGGCTAAAAAAATAAAAGTTTAGAAGCAACTCAAAACCAACTCTGGAGCCAAAAGAGATAAAAAAATTACACTAAAATTATAAAAGCTACTGCCTCATGAGTTTTTTTTTTAATTTTCAACGATGCTGGTATTATTGACTTAAGTCAATATTCTATTTTATTAAACAGAAAAAAACATCAAAAAATTTAATTATTAAAAGTGCCATAACAATCAATAGGTTTTAAAGAAATAAATTGACTTGTTTTTACATTTTGCGAGATGTAAGAACATTTTGAATAAGCGATTTTTTATACAAGTAAAACTTTTGAAAATGGCACCACTGAAATATGTACTGCAACAACAAAATGTCAGCTGGTTACGATGTAGCTGCCGTGCTCAAAATAATTAAGTAGCTGACTACACGGCGACGATTGCTGCCAAATGCATTTGTAGTCGTGTAGCCGTGTAGCCTGCTGTGGTGAATGTGTTTATAGCATGTATAAAAGCAGAGCAACTGACGAACACAATTCATTCCGTATTTGCAGGTTAGTTCGAATGGTCAGCATCCAAACACAACTAGCAACAAGCTTCGTGATGACGATAGTTGTCGTTGATTGTTGTAAAGTGTGTTTGTCTGATGATGTTAAAGTTGTTGTTGGTCGCGATAGTGGCCGCATTTTACTTTGAATTCTTTTGACAATTCATTCCGTATTTGCAGACAATTATTGGAGCTTACTGTTTTTTTTTAAATAAACAAAAAAAAAACATCTATTTTTTAAATACATTTATTAAAACAAAAGACAATTATTGAGAAATACTATTTTGAATAAGCAAAAACATATAATTTTGTAAATACGCATTACAAAGTTAATTTTATTCTTGCCGTATTGTATTATTTTTCATACCGAAACGATGATACCGGTGTGATACCGGTATTGAAGGAAACGGTATTTGAATACCGTATTTTCCAACCGAAAAGAATTACGGTATCGGCAGTGATACCGGTATTCAATTTCAAACGGTATTTATTCGGTAGCGGTATTAATTATGGTATCGGTTGCCAACCTTGCTACCTTCAAGGTGTCACAACAGGCAAATCTGTAGCTACATCCTTGCGATCCTTTGGACGTCAGTGGCGGACTTAGCGCACCAGAGCAACTTAGCTTTCGTTCCATGGTCAAAAAACACATTTGTCCTCATATTTCGCTTGATTTAAACCAACAAACTCAGTGAAATATTCATGAATATACTATTTATTTAAAGTAATTATAATTTTTTCATTATCTCGTTACAACGATTTGATAACAGATTGTATTAAGTACAATAAATTTAAAAATACAGAAGTAAGCATAGCTATACAAGTACTATTTCTTATCACAAATAAGCCACAAATGTTTAATTCTAGCCCTCGATATTTGCTGTGTAGTAATACACATTCCAGCTAAAAATAGACAAAATACAATTAATATAAATCAGTTAATATAATTAATAATTATTTTATCCAACTTACACTTAAAGCAAAATTGTCTTGATGAAATATTGTTTTGTTGCCCATAGGGGCGTAAAGTCCAATTTGATAGAATAAGTTGTCAATATTTTTAAAGCTATTTATTAATAGCTCACAGATGTTAAAAAATATGGGAAAATAGGAAAAAAATTAATTGCCGACTTTCAAAATCTTCAAAATTGGTTATACAGGACAAGACTAAAAACATTAGAGAAACTAAGCTAAAATAGTAGCGCATCAATAAAAGTAATAATTGTAATTGAAAAATACAAAACAGCTCTTCAGCAAAATTTTTTAAATTGTACTCTTCCTGCCCTATAAATTCCACTTCCTGTCTTAATAATTTACGCCAAATTTTATGAATAGGAAGCCTTGTTGTCTGCACATGATGTATTAACTTAACAACCTTTTCAATCTTCCTTAAATGCTGTTTTAACATAGTGAATGTTAATAACGCCTAAAAATAGGTTAATATAATGATAGACACTTAAAATTATATTCATTGAAAACTATTTAAACTAAAAATATCGCAGGAAATTTAAAATATTTATCAAATTGTTAGCTTCTCCTTTTATTAAATTAATATATGTTTTCTATAAACTGTATTATATTCCTTCTTAGCCGTTTAATGGTGCCTTCACTATGCTTTGTTGAACTTAAATTGTTAGTAAAGTGTAATTAAAGCAAATATTTATTGCTTCGCTTTCAATTAAATGTGTTTAAGTTGTAGTCCCTTAAGGGCATTTTAAAATAAAAGCAATGCATTTTTTATAAAAGTTATCAACATTAGCGACAATTGTGTGTATACATATTAAATGCAATAGCTAGAAATATCCCAGCGGTAGAAATCGCAAGGCATTAACGAAATAGGCCTTTTCGAAGGCCTTCTAAGACCTTTCACAATATTCAATATGCATTCTCATCTGCCTTCTAGAAGTCCTCTACATTTATATCTAAAAACTCCGGTTTGCATTTGAATTTCCCTTTTTTTGTTGAAAATATTCCCCCTTATTGTGAATGGCGACGTCGACGTCATACCAACTCGACAGCAAAAAATTGTCACTTGTGTACTCTTTTTCGACAAAAATTGACTAATATTAACATGCTCGGCAAACTTCATAAGCCTGAGACTGTGAGTAGTAGTCAATTGTTGTCGACATCGAGTAGACAAGTGAACATATTTTTGGGTCGTGTTGATGTGACGTCGACGTCGCCATTCATAACAGAGGGGACTATTTATTTCTTTTGGATAATACTATGCAACAAAAAAAAAATGAAATTAAAAAAATCTATTTGCTTATGATGATTTGGAGCTGCTGAGCATGAATAAGAAATTCTTTTATTTTTCTTAAGAAGCGTTTTGGAGATATCCACGAAAAACCTGTTTTTTTGGATTTTTTTTTAGCTATTTCCAAAGATCTTATGAACCGTTCATTGGAATTATACAAACTTTGCATAGATGCATAGATATGTTTTCCCCTTTCAGCCGATATATATACTGTAATGATCAGATCAAAATTTTTTGAGTTACAGGCGGTAAGATTTGAAAAAATTAAAACTTTTTTTAGGTTTTTTCAAAATTCATCATTTTAAGTCGCTCTATAAAGGAAAAATAACATATTAATCTTAAAAGTTGTTGAGCTATATCTTGCAGACAATTTTGTTTCCAGCATATCAGGAGTAAAATTGTCAACACCAGGAGGAAAATTAGAAAGTTACAAGATATTTAGTGAAAACATCCGAATTTTAATTATATTAAAAAAATTTTATCTATGGAGTATGAGTACCCAGTATGAATTTGCTTAAAAAAGCAGGTTTTTACTATTATAGAGTAAAATTAGCGCTTATAAACCTTCCGATATCGCTGCTGATTTTTGTACAGCGAGTTCCCGCTTTGGAGTATTATATTTTTGATATAAAAAGTGATTTTTGGGGCGCAGAAAACCATTCAGCATTTTCAGCACTAAAAATGAAAATATGTGGAACTTTCTCCCTTAAAAGCCTGCATTGTGCCAGCAGTGAGAAATCAGCTTTTTATGGTTGCGTATACCAAAAGTGTGAAGGACCCCTATTGTTTTCGCTACGCTGTCCGTCTGTCTGTCTGCCTGTCACAGGCTATTTTCTTGGGAACCATAAGAACCACGGACCTGGAATTTTCACATAATATGTAAAACTTTTGCCGCTACAAAAAATATATATAGGGTGTTCTAAAGCGAGCAACGACACATGTTGAAATACTAATGTAATATACAGACACTTATATATAGACACTTTAAATTTTCAAAGTTAGTATTGGTGTAGTCTGTAGAATAGACTACACCAATTAACACTGATATTTAAAACAATATAAATTAAAGGGTGTTCTATCAGTTAATGTAATTTTACTATGTAATTTAGACAATACGCTGTATCTTGGAAACTGTAAGAGGTAAACTCTTGAAATTTTCAAAACCGCTAAAACTAAAAAGTTCCAAAATTAAAAAAATGTCAAAACGCAAAATACCACAAAAACTAAAAAGATTTCCAAAAATCTCAAAAAATGTGCAAAAACTGAAAAAGTCCCCAACAAGAAACAAACAGTACAACATAAAAAAAAATCGCAAAAACTAAAAATATCATCAAAAAACCAAAAAATCGCCATAAATGAAAAAATCACCAAAACGAAAAAAAAGCGATGAAGGCAAAAAAAGTGCCAAAACTAAAAAAATCGCCAAAAACCAAAAAATTCGCCAAAACAAAAAAAAAAATTAAATAAAAAATCGCTTAAACCGAAAAAAGCGCCAAAGCTGAAAAAAGCGCCAAAAATAAAATAAATCGCTAAAGCTGCAGATATCGTAAGAAAGCGAAAAAAGCCCCTCAATACAAAAAAACGCCAAACTAACAACGGCAAATCAAAAAATAAAATGCAAAAAACCAAAAAACGAAAAAATCGTCTGAACGAAAAAAAGTGTCATAACAAAAAAATTAGTAGTACTAAACCGTTCTGCTAGTCTGAATAGATATTCTAATATTCCACTCTTAAAAATAATTTGAATTTACATTAATTCAATTATTGAACTTAAGCCGAATAATAATAACTATCTTCTTATAAAAATTTTCAGCTCAAATAATAATTACGTACAAATATAAAAAAAGAAAAAATCGCTAAAACTAAAAATATCGTCAAAAACCGAAAAAAATCCCAAAAACCGAAAATTCACCAAAACTGAAAAAATCGCCGCAACTAAAATAAATCGCTACAACTAAAAATATCGTCAAAAACTGAAAAAAAACTTTAAATAAAAGCCAAAAGCAAAAAATAGCAAAAAATCTCAAAAAAAAAAAATTGCAATAAACGAAATATCGCCAGAAAAAACCGAAAATATCACGAAAATTAAAAAAATCGCCAAAACCAAAAAAAAAAAACATAAAAAACGCCAAAAGCAACGACAAATATTTAAAAAATAAAAAAACTAAAATGAAAAACACAACGAAAAAACTGCCAAAATGAAAAAAGAGGCAAAAATGAAAAGGGATATACATTTATGTATTCGTACGGAACCCTTCGATTGCGAGCCAAAGTCGCACTTCAGTTAACTTTTTTGTATAGTCTCTTTCATATACGTTCATTGTTCCGAAATAGCCTCTTATTTTAAAGCGTATTATTGTGAGCTTTAATGCCTTAGTGCTTAAGAAAAAGCACGTTATCCTGGGACACCGGGTTGGAACTTAGTTCCTTACGTTATACTTATCGTAATAATTGCCCCTTACCCCCTGGTGGGTTTATTTAAAAAAAAATATGGCGTTTTCGTCCTTTCAGACTCAGGTCTAATACTGTTTTAAATTTCATTAAAATTTGTTAGCTAGTTTCAGAGAGGGTGAAATTTCTCCTTAACCCAGCCCTGCCCTCAAAAATCGTGGTGCCATTTTTGAAAAATATATATAGCCTATGTGTCCTTTCAGACTCAGATCTATCCATGTTTTAAATTTCACTAAATTGCTTAGATAGTTTCGGAAGGGCGGAATTTGCCCCTTACTCCCCTTCGGCTTCCATACAATCTAAACAAATGATAGCTGTGATTTATTTGTTTCAAATCATTTTGATGATTTATAAATACTTCTTGGTTTTTGTAGGTGTGCTCTTTTCATTTGAGAGAAACAATTCATGTAATAACTTGATTCTCACGAAACAAGACATGATTTGATTCTCTAAAAACTAATTGTTGTTCTCTTATGTTTTGCTTTGCTTCGAGTTTTAGCAATAGTGTGAGTGAGTTTAGTGTTATGAATTACTGTGAATTGAAATTCAAATGGCTTGTTGCATATGACTATAATTAGTGATTACATTGTATGGAAAGTACTCATTCCCTCTCACCTACCCCGCCAGATTTAGGCATTACTTCGTATCTTATATTCAAATTTGTTCATTCCAAGCTTAAAAACTTTTACTGTTATTAATTGCTTTGTATGTGAAGTACCCCTTCCCCCGGTCCCCTACACTGTAAATTTTTTGACATACTTCGCATTTTGCTCTAAAGATAACACATACCTTATAAGAATACTCTGACTGCTATAGGTTTCATAATATAATATATTTACTTAGCATTGGCGTGGCATTAAATTCTGTTGCTATGGGATCCTAATATATCGCACCCTAAATACAAAAGGGTCACAACTCAAAATTTTCCAAAACTGACTTTTTTCCATAAATTAATTCAGAGTACCCATCTCTAACTACTGCAAAAATTTCTTTCACATCACTATCTTCTTTAACTGGAAAAATACAGTTATGTCTATTTTTATGTTAAGTGTGTTGCTTCTGCATATAAACAGTTTTTTGTCTCTCCTGAAAATTGTAGTATTTTGAGTTGTGACCCTTTTGTATTTAGGGTGCGATATGTGCAAAGTTTCAAGTTTATCGGACGTCTAGAGGTTGTTGAAAATTAATTACTTAATTTTCTACCAATAGGGAGATAATTATCGTTCTTTGAATAATAATTTTTGAGCATTTTCATAAAAATGAAAAAAGTATTCTACGGGTAAAAAGGTATAAAAAGGGTTAAAGGGTGATTCACTTTTTTGGTACCTTTTGATCGTCAAAACTTAGAATTAAAATTTTGCCAAAAATAAAGTATGTAGTTTAAAAAACAGTTTATAAAACCTTAAATATAAACAGTACAGTGGACACCCATACCACTCCTTAAAGACTGCAATCCTTCTAATTTTGCAAAAAAAGACGGCATCCCATTATCGATGATAGTTTGGAAGAAATGATAATTTCTTTCTGATCAAATAGAAATAAATCACCTTTATCTGAACTTATAAAAAATATGTGTGTTTAACAGCATTCCGCGCCCATACTTACATATGTTGTGGCCAAATATTTTTCTTGGCTACTTTAATTAAGATATGCTAACTATTAAATGGCGTTAAAATTTTGAAAATCGGTGACAACAAAATATATAGGTTTTGGCCAACGAATTCAATTTCTGAGCCATCGTGAATTATCGCATAACTCCGCCATTTATGGACCTTTTATCAAAATTTTTTATATGAATGCCCATTCAGGTTTTGATTCCTTTGTATTGAAGTCGCTTTTTTTGCCACATTTATATTGTTGTATTGTACAGTGAGTGCAATTGGCGTGGAGTCTCCCATACAAAGTAATTACGTATTAACATCATAACGTTAAATGGACTACTGTACTAGTTTCCAAATGAATCGCATGTTTAAAAAATCCATTTTTTTGTTGTTGCTTATAACGAGCCTTTGGGGAATAGTATATAAATGAATTGAAAAAAAAAAACGAAAAGCAGCCAGCTCTTGTTCAGTTTACCTTTTTACACAGTTTAATAAACATAAGCGAAGTGAAAACATTACAAAAGCTATAAAGAAGGAAAACTGTCATTGGAAATTTAAAAATAAAAATTTAACTGGAGAAAATTATACCAATGCACATTGCTTTAGTTGTGTATAACTATCTTAACATACTTTTAGGCGTTGTTAATATACATTACAATGCCACAACAAATACCTTCAATTTATACCACTGGCCTACTATGATCTATTGTAGTATGTTCAATGTATTTGGTCTCATCAGTCTTCATTTAGCCAACTATATCTTTTTAAAATTTTCCATATTTTGTCAAGAGTTTGCACTAACACAAATATTAGATATAATTCTGATTTTAATAGACCATGCGGTAATTGTGGCTATTATGGTGGAAAGTTGGCTAAAGAGGCAGCGTATTTTCATAATTTGTAAAAATTTTCAAAATTTATTCAAATATTTTTCAATATTCATTAATAGTTATGAAAATCGTAAACTCATTACACGCATACGAATTTTGCTATTTCGGAAATGTTGTTGTACTATAATCATATTATGCTATCAACTATATGAGATTCAGCAAGTTCCCACATGCGAATACATTGATCGCGTTTACTTGGAAGCCAGCCATTTTTATTCCGAAATAATATTTCTATGTGCTTATTTAGTGGATCTAAATTATTATCTAGGCTTTTGTTTTATCTATATGTGTGTCGAAATGTTAAAACAACGTTTAAGGGAAATCCTAAGAGATGTTAAACTAATGCATTATCTTCAGCGAGCAAAGAGTGACAGCGATATTTTACTACAACAATGTGTTTACAGAAAATGGCGAGAGAAATTAAGGCAGTATATTGTCGAAATTGGTAGAGTTGAATACCAATTGAGATATATGGCTGAAGAGCTTTTTGATATTTTTCAGTTTCAAATAATGTTATTTTGCTTAAGTTTTTTTATTAATTTAATATATATAATGATTTTTGCTTATTTGACTGCAGCATACTTTGCTGAAATGGACCTGAAATATTTATTAATATTTATTTTAACTTCAGTCATGAAAATTTCTAATGTTATAATATTTTTTCATATTTTTACATTATTGTCAAATAGTTTTAAGAGCATAGTTTCTTTAGTTTATCTCATAGATATTTATGCTACTATGGGTACTAAAGAAATATTCCGTCAGGATGAATTTGCTAAAAGTGTGAGTATAATGAATTGTTGATTTGATAGAACATTTTGGTAATTATGTATTATATCATTTACTTTTAGTTGGATATATTTTTATTGCAAATCAAATATCAACAGTTTGGATTTAATATTTATGGTTGCTTCGAGATTAGTAATAGAACTTGTATGGATTCGCTTGAATCTGCATTACTTACTATAATAAGTCTTATACAAATATTGGCAGAAATGTAATGAATTATTTAATAGAATATAAAATTTATTTATAAACTTTATTGTAGTATCTTAATATTTTCTCACTAAACCATACAATAAGAGATGAACAGTGGAGTAAAATCAAAATATTTGGAATATACGAGTATATCAGGCATTTCTAAACGAATAGCTCCATCGAAATAAAATTTCAAATAGACTTACACTCGAAAACACTTTTGTTGATAATTAGGTCGATAATAGTCGGCAACACTTTACCGATTATTATCGACCTAAAATTACACACGCATTATTTTTGAACAAAATGTTTGTACTAAACAAGCGATTGGCTGCGTGCAGGTTTGAACCGCAACCTCCTGACTGATAGTCTGACGTATCTACCATTCAGCCACAGCCGTATTATACTTTATGCAAACTTTTCTCCACTTGGACTAAATATGTTTAATTTGAAAGGTTTTTTCTTTAATAAAATAACTACAAAATCGATATAATTTTAGACAAGAAGAAATTTTAAACACAATTTAGGCAATATATGATACTAAATTTAAAGTAATGATTTAGAGTGTAGGAGAGAAGTATTTCTAATTATGTTTTAAATATCAGCTCTCGTTCTTGCTCAGGAGCGGAGCTATGAAGTCGCAAATTAGGGCACTTCGGCCATGTAAAATTCTTTCTGCTTGTCATTTTTTGGTTTCTCATTCCATTTCAAAACTTTTCCGGCCGTATTATCCCAGTAAAAACTTTGCTTACTGGAAGGCAAAACAAGTATATGAGGATTTAAGTCGTAACTACTTGGAATTTGACTCGATAACTACCTATTTTTGTTTGAGAAGTACAAAAAATAAGGTCTACCCCTTACAAATGTATTTACATTTTCACAGCAATTAGCTAGTTATTATTTGGCTTACTTGAAGCTAAAAGATATGTAGTCAAATACAGAAATTAAAATTTAAAAAAGTTTATACACATTGTGTTTTATTTATATTTTTTAAATTTTATTTAATCTTTTTATTTTTATTTTTTTGACCCTTCTCGTTTTTTGACGAACCTGTGCTCGTTCAGATATGAAGACAAGAACTTTACCTTTACTTAGCTATTGTTACTTACGACAAAAATTAGTAGTTCTAATTTGAAGCATAGTAATAAGGTAAATAAGTACCACTCATTACTTTGTAACCCATTAATAAAGTACTACCGATTACAAAAACTACAAACGTTTTTCCTTATTAAGAGCTAAAAGACACATATTTTTTTGTACACTTATCTCTTATAGTTAGTGAGCTATACTCATATGAAAATTTTTATTTCTCAATTTTTTAAAACTTTGGGCCAGTATTTTCCAGATATCGGACCCAAATATTATCCGGTTTATAAGATTTTTTTCTTAGTAATTTAAAGAACAAAATTTAAAATTTTTCGTTATTTTTTTTAGTTTCGGTAATTTTTTTCGTTTTGCTGATTTTTGCGGTTTTGAAGATATTTTTAGTTATGGCGATTTATTTTAGTTTTGGCGTTTATTTCGCTTTGGCAATTATTTGGTTTTTGACGATTTATTTTAGTTCTGGCGATTTTTTTCCAATATTTTTTGTTAATTTGCAAAATTTTTTTGGTGATTTTTTCGGTTTTTGGCGATATTTTCACTTTTTTCGATTTATTTTGGTATTGACACTTTTTTTGTTTTGGCAATCTTTTTCGGTTTTCTTGCGCTTTATTTTAGTTTTGGTGTTTTTCTTCAAAATTTTGGTGCTTTTGCCTTTAAGCGCATTTTTCTTTGGCTTGGCCATTTTTTTAGTTCTAGCGTTTTTTTTTCAATTTTTCAATTGTTGGTTTGAAATGGTTAATTATTATGGGTCCTTGGAAATTACCAAATGAGTTGGGCGTTATCTAAATTTAGCCCTAATAAGCCCCCAGGCCCAGATGGCATCTATCCCTGTAATGTAATGTCGACCTTCAACATTATATTATTCCACAGGCAGTGAACATAAATCCGCTCGCAGGGATATTCAAAAACACATTAAACAAGCAAAGATTGTGTTTTATAATAGAAAGTTTTCATCTGCAATAGATATCAAATCCAAATGAAAGGAAATCCGTAAAATTAGTATAGGTCAGAAAACCAAAAAAAAAAAAACAAATAATGTTACTTCATATTACTCATACGATACCTTTTGCCCTAAAAATATTGGATATTCACATTTTCTTCAAAAATATATATTTCTTAATTAAAAATTCATAAAAAATTACCGTTTAATATATCGTTAAAATTTTTCATACATAAAAGGATTGCTATGTTTTTTTAATAAATAGAAAAGAAATAAAAATTAATATATGCAGCTTAGTACAGTTTTCATGCAGGTAAATAAAATGCTTCTAAAAGTTCCGCTATTTTTAAAAAGTCTACTCCCGTTGCCACATCTTTGGGCGAGCGAGTAAAAACGAACATGTAGATTAATGCTATTAAATATATCTAATATAATTTGCAGATATATTTAAAAGACTCGATGGGTATTTATTTCCTAATTGATCAGTATCGAACTTTGTAGAAAAGTTCACCATTTTTGTCCAATGCTTGATGTTGCGAATTTAAGCTGCAGGTTTTTCTAAGTGTATTCTTTTAAAATATTGAAAATGAAAATTTTTAGTTTTGAAAATTTTTCGAGAAAAACGTAAATTTTTGTCAAAATTTAGCCATTTTTCACTCTCATTTTAAAGTCTTAAATTTGATTCTTTTTCTCGACTACATGAATTGAGATAACTAAAAAATAGTTTCTGCATGATATCAAAGATTGTGTTCAAAATCATAAAATATTTTTTGTTATTCTTTTGGCTTTCCTATTACTGTAGATATTACCAAGATATAGAGCAAAGTCTAGACCAAAAACCAAAATTTTAAAATTCAAAGCCAAACATCTTTGAGAATATTAAACAGATCTCAATGAAATAAAGTGTAATATCTTTATCTGTTTATTACCTTTACGCTATTTTTAAACATACTTAAATCCGATAATAATTGTAAAAGTTATGAGGTCGACAAAGTTTTTTATGCCAGAGGCAGTCAGCTTTGACACCCTGTAGCTCAACGTATATTTCAATAGAGAAGTTTAAATTTATACTTTTTTAAAGCTCATGACCTCCTCTATGATTTTTACATACATCGTTTTGTGTTCGTCTCGCAAGTTTCGAGCTTTATGTTGTAACAGAAAAATTTTTTTTAAAGACATTTCGAAATATTTTAAGACGCAGGGCTTAAAAAGTTAGAGAAGCACTGAACCACATAAATTTACCTCAGAGAAAATATATACGAGTATGTATATATATAAATAATATCTAAAAAAGTTATTTCTTTATATACTTTGTGCCTACTTCTCCACTCCCTATCGTTATGCTATTTGTCAATGTGTTAATACTGAATAGAAACTAATGTTGACGTGGTGTTACAATATTGGCAATGGATAACTTATTTAAATGCGCAAGAGTGATAATTTTTACACCAGGCTATGAATGTTATTGCTGTTAGCGTCAACCTTACTGCCTTCACTCTTTTTAAAGTACAAGAAGATTGCTCAAATTGATTTGTAATTAACAGGAAGAAGATACCTAAAGGGCGAACCTAAGGGGCGAACAAATTGAATGGAATTACCTTTTATATTTTTATGAATTTTTGACGACATCAATGCAGGGTGGCAGGTTGTGGTAACATTCAGCCTGAAAATATATGCAGGTACCATTGTAATAAATTACCAGCCATGCGCATTTATTTCATTTATTAAATTTTTCTTGTTGGTGCTATACCAACATATAAAATTAATAGGACGATGGCATGTGGGTGGTCATCGAGCTCAAAGTGGGCGCAAAAAGAAAAAAAGTTGACAAAACAAAAAAAACAATATATCTGCCAGAGAGTCTCTCCTAGAAAGGTTAAAAGTAGAACCCACCCTCGACGACGTAGACATGCGATTTTATAAAAATTTTGCGGCAACTTTTAGAACACCAAAATAAAGGCGCATACGAATTTTCAGCGTATTATCTCTCATTCCGCTAATTTGACTGGGTTAGTATACATAGACTCGATTAAAACAAATCAAGAGTGAAGTATGAAAACTCTATTGTTTTTATTGTAAACTAAATAAAGTACATAGCAAAAGTAGAAACATCGATTGGCAGTAAATATTTTAGCATTTAGTTTCTTTCACAGTTTAAACTCAACAAGCATAGTGAAAGCATCGTCAAACAGCTCAGAAAACATTTTCAACTAAACAAAATTAAAAAATTAAAAATATAAATATAATAAAAGTATCTTACAATTTGTGAAAGGAAATTATCGCAGTATATATCATCTTTGTCATTTTTTATTATCTTAACATATTTTTTGGCAATAGCAACATTTTTATAACACTCTAAGGAAAACCTTCAATTTATATCACTTTCCAAAAATGACATATTGTGCGTTAATAAATTTGCTATCAGTCATCGCTCACCAATATTACAACTATATGGGGTATGAGGAAGAAATAAACAGTGAGAACTCTGGTTTTTAGGATTTGAGCTACTTTAAAATATTCGTTACAGCTTTACTTTTATCCAAGTTTTTGTTGTTTCGGGTTATTTGTGTAAAAAATTGTTTGAAAAGGCAAAACATTTTCCAGATTTATAATAAGTTTAAAATTTTAGCTAAATTTTATTTATCAGCCAAGAATATTAACGAAAATCTCCAATTTGTTAAGCACATAAGAAATCTAATACTTTTTAAAGGATTTTTAATTCTTATTGAAATAACACTCTCTGTTCTTCATATTATTGCAGAGACCATGGACCCACCAGCTAGTGATTTGTATGAATTTATTTATCAATGATTTTATACATAAACAGATTATTTTGGGAATTAAATATTTATTTGGGCCTAGTTCTTATTTATATGTGTGTTCAAATGTTAATAGAGCGCTTGAAAAAAATTGAAAAAATGCTAAATTTATAAATCACCAAGAGACGATTAGGAGTGTTCGTGATATTAAAAAAATTGGCGTTATTCATTAAGTCAAGAAATTAAATTTATTAGACAACAAGAGCACAGTTTGAAAAATCTAGCTGAAGAGCTTCTTGTCAAATTTCAATTGCAGTTATTAGTTTTATTGATGTATTGGTGTGTTAATTTCGTTTAAGATTTTGGTTTTTCAATGCTACATTTACATACAGTTGACTTAACTGTATATGTATTATAAAGCTTTTATCATTCTTTTTATATTCGTACAGCATATGTGTCAAATTACAGCATTTTTTTATATATTTGAGTTATGAAAAAATAATTGAGTTGCTAAGAAATAATGTATATCAAATTTTAATGACTAAAATTAAAAAAAAAACAATATATGAATAAAACTACTAACTGCAACTGAGAAGTGACAAAAAGCTCTTCAACTAGATTTTTTAAACTGTGCTCTTGTTGGCCAATAAATTTAATTTCTTGACTTAATGAATTGCGCCAATTTTTTTAATATCGCTAACACTCCTTATCGTCTCCTGGTGATTTATAAATTTAACATTGTTTTCAACTTTTTTCAAGCACTCTATTAATATTTGGATACACATATAAATAAAAACTAGGCCCAAATAAATATATAATTCCCAAAATAATCTGGTTATGTATGAAATCATTTGATAAATAAATTCATACAGATCACTCGCTGCTGGGTCCATGAACCCTGTACTAATAGGAAGACAGCAAATGATATTTCACTAAGAATAAAAAATCCTTTAAAAAGTACTAGATTCTTTATGTGCTTAACAAATTTTAGATTTTCATGAATATTCTTGGCTGATAAATTAAATTTATTTAATATTTTAGACTTATTATAAATTTGGAAAATGTTTTCCCTTTTTAACCAATTTTCTACACAAATAACGCCAAACAACAAGAATTTGGATAAAAGTAAAGCTAAAGCGAATGTTTTTAAGTAGCTCAAGTCTTCAAAACTAGAGTCCGCACTGTTTATTTCTTTCTCATACTCCATATACTTGCAATATTGGTGAGCAATGACTGATATCAAATTTATTAACGCAGTATATATCATTGTTGGAAAGTGATATAAATTGAAAGTTTTCCTTAATGGATTGTTAAAAATTTGCTATTGCCAAAAAATATGTTGAGATAATAAAAGATGACAAAAACGAAATGTATTGCGGTAATTTGCCTCGACTTATTGTAAGAAAATTTTTTTCATTTTTATTTTTTTAGTTTTTCTTTCAGGTCATTCATTTTGTGAAGTTGAGAATGTTTTCTGAGCTGTTTGACTATGAGAATTCACGACACTTGTTGAGTTTAAACTGCCAACAAAACTAAATGCTAAAATATTTACTGCTAATGGATGTGTGTGCTGTTCTTATCTGCTTTCAATTCAATTTACAATAAAACAATAGTGTTTTCATAAGAGAAGTCCTCAAACTTTTTCACTTTTGATTTTATTAATTCATTTTATGTAGACTTTCTGCTCCTAAGGCTGATATTTATTTCTTCCTGAACTTCACGTTTGGAGTTTTGCAAATATTTCTGCTCTGAAAAATAGTACAACCATGTCAAATCACCAACACAAACGATATTTTCGGAAGCACCAACTCCGATCTCGATGATATTCACCATAAAAGTTATCCATTAAAAAAAATATTAAAATTTTAGATCTCAGATCTTTCACATTTCTAAAATAGACGGTCAAGAAAATTGGAAAATTTGTAAAAATTTACTAAAGTGGCCATAACAAACCAACTATAACTTCTAAACTACAAAAGTGAAAAAGATTTTTTAATGTTATTTTGCAGGTTAAAATAAGGCTTTTGATATGAAAAGTGCAAAGGTCAATTGTTGAGGTCTCGAGATCAAAGTTATATGTGTCTATATGACAGTACATACCATCATATTAATCATACGTCAACGGTTTTCGCATAAAATATAGAAATTCGCATTCTCTTCAGGATTTTTTAAACTAAAAATTCGCAACAATTGACCGTTCAATATATCGTTAATATTTTTTATACATAAAAGTATTGCGATGTTTTTTAATATGTGGTAAAGAAATAAAAAGTAGAGATTTAAATTTGATACTAATTTTCATGCAGGTAAATAAAATGCTTCCGAAAATATACCTATTTTTATATATATGCTCTCCTGGCCACTTTTTTGAGCGGGCGGGTAATAATTAAAAGCCAGATTAACTATATTAACTATTTTTAATATATTTTGTAAAGAAATATGCCAAACACGATGGGCGTTTTTTTTCTTAAGCGATATATTTAGAATTGCGTATAAAATTTCACTATATTCTTCCAACGCTGGCTGTCGCGTGCCGATACTATTTGCAAAAGTTATGAGGCCAACAAGGTGTTTCATGCCCGACGGAGCCAATTTTGACATCCTATAGCTCAACATTTATTTCAAGGGAGTGGTGAAAATTTCTATATTCTTAAAGCTTTAGCCATCCTCTATGCGTTTTTCAACAAGAACTTTGTTTTCTAAAACAATATAAAACAAAAAGTTTAGATGAAGATGATTTGAATTTTTATTGTATTACGTAGAAAAAAGTTAGGCAATTATGAATGAAAAATGATATCTGGCAAATGTCCACCACGACCATGCTGACAGATGTCGATTCTTTCACCAAAGCTCTTAATCACTTTTTGGCAAAATGCCGGGTCTATTTCGCTAATCACATCACGGATTTTGAGTTTTAAGGCTGCAAGCGATTCGATTGGCTCCGTACAGACTCCGTCCTTAGCATAGCTCCAGAAAAAATAATCCAGTGGTGTTAAATCACACGATCTGGCTGGCCACTTAATTAAAAGCTGATTTTCGTGAAATTATGCGATCGGGATATTTGGTTTTCAATAAATTGATTGTTTCATTGGCTGTGTGACATGTGGCACTGTCCTGTTGAAACCACATGTCAATGATATCCACGTAATCAATAATAGGTTAAAATTGAGCTTTAAACATCTCGCGATAGCGTGATCCATTGACCGTTACCGCATTTCCAGCCTCATCTTCGAAAAAACGGCCCAATCACTCCTACAGACCACATAGCGCACCATACAGTGACACGTTGAGCATGCAAAGGCTTCTCAATAATCGCGGATTTTAATTATTTTAATGCGATTTTCGAGCGAAATTGAATTCATTGTAACAATTGCCAATGCATCTACTATGAATACGTCAAAAAACTAAATGTCAAAACTATTATGTTGTTGGTGTTGCCACAATTGAAAATCTAAATTCTTGTTGAAAAACCCTTTACATACTAGTGATGTTGCGAATATTAATTTTTAATACGAATACGAATATCTAATACAATATTCACCGAGTACGAATGCAAATACGAATATGCTATCTGAGATTTAGTGCCACTTGTTATTTCAATTAAAAATTTAAATATAATATTGGATATCAAACTTTTCCCGATTGCAACCACTGTGCGCTGGCATGCTGGTGCATGCTACGAATAGTGATCGCCGTTTTGTGGTGAATTGAAATCCGTGTTCGAACGAAATTAAACTCTGTGGCATATCTGAATATAATGTCCACGGTTTCCTTCGTTTAGTAGAGATTTTATGCCGTTGGCGGCGAACAGTGGAACAAATCGGTAAAAAAGAAATTTACGATTTTGCATCGAAATGTTGAATTTCAGCCGACCACTTTCTGTGGCTAAAACTATTTTAGGGCGAATTTTTTTTATCGATTTTTATGAAACTTTGTAGAAATATTCCTTTCCTATGATAACTCAATATAAGGATGAAAAAGTCGGTAGTGCCACGCCCATTTAAAGGAATTATTATTTTTTAGCTAGTTCTCTGAAACTTGACAAAAACATTAATATCCGCTGAAAGTCCAATAGTATGACAAGAAAAGTGGCTCATTCAGAGGAGTCCTACTATTCCCCTCCATTGCTTTTTTCTTTCGTAGTAAATTAATCTAATTTTCTTCAACGAGAACAATTTAAATTAGGCATATAACTTTTTATTAGGGTTCCAATACACCAAAAGTGTAAAGGACCCCTATTGCTTTCGCTACGCTGTCCGTCCGTCTGTCCGTCTGTCTGTCACAGGCTGTTTTCTCGGGAACCGTAAGAGCTACGGACCTGAAACTATCACAGGATATGTATAGCTTTTGCCGCTACAACAATAAATATATGACAGCTAAAAATTAAAGGGTGTTCTAAGGCGAGCAACGAAAAATGTTGAAGTACTAATGTAATATACAGACACTTATATATAGACATTTTAAATTTTCATAGTTCGTGTTAATTGGTGTAGTCTGGAGAATAGACTACACCAATTAACACCGATATTTAAAACAATAAAAATTAAAGGGTATTCTATTAGTTATTGTAATTTTGACTATGTAATTAAGACAATATGCTGTATCTTGGAAACCGTAAGAGGTAAAATGTTGAAATTTTAAAACACGCCAAAACTAAAAAAATCCAAAATTAAAAAACTTTCAAAACGAAAAAAAAGCGGCAAAATTAAAAAAATCGCTAAAACGCAATAACTCACCAAAATTAAAAAGATTGCCAAAAAAACTAAAAAAACGTAAAAAATCGAAAAAGTCTTCAAAACGAAAAATCACTAAAACTAAATATATCATCAAAAAATGAAAAAAATCGCCAAAAAATGAAAAAAATCACAAAAAAGAAAAAATAACGCAAAAACCAAGAAAAAGCGCATAAACTTAAAAAACGTCAGAAAACCAAAAAAATCGCCAAAACGAAAAAAGTGTCAAAACAAAAAAAAATCGCTAAAACTAAAATACCACAAAAAACCGAAAAAGTCCCCAAAAATGAAAAAAGCGCCAAAACTGAAAAAATCTCCACAACTAAAAATATCGTCAGAAAGTGAAAACGTCAAATAAATGCTATAACCAAAAAATTGCCAAAACTAAACAAATCCGCAAAAAGCAAAAAAAAAATTGCAAAAAACGAAAAATCGACAGAAAAAAATTTAAAAAGATCACGAAAAGCGCAAAAACCTAAAAACAACGAAAAATACTTAAAAAAATAAAAAACTAGAATTAAACAAGAAAGCACAACGAAAAAACTACCAAAAAAACAAACGGGGCAAAAACAAAAAAAGGGTATACATATGTGTATTCATACGGAACCCTTCGTGTGAGAGCCAAAGTCGCACTATACTTAATTTATTAATTTTTGCAAATAAGAAAATTGCATAGCATAGTCAGATAGAGCATAAAAAAGTAAAAACAACAATAGTGTGTTGTATTTCAAAATCATAGAAAAAAATCCGCCCCAAACGCATTTACTTTTTTTTATCTCAATCTTTGAAAAATAACGAATTTTTATGCACGTTCTAGTTCAAGAACAAGTGCCAACTCACCTAATGTTCCGAAACACTTTTGTGTATGACTTGCGTATGAGCCCAAACATTTTTCACACAATGCAATAGAAATAAAGGGTGGTTAAATGTTAAGGGCCGATGTTAAATGCGAACCACACCTAAACGTAAAGTTTTTTTGCATTTCATTTCACATATCTCAATTTCAGACTAATTCAATTTGAACAATGGAAAGATTCACAATCGAGCAACGCTTTACAGTTATTCAGGTTTATTATGAAAATGGGCGTTCAAATCAAAATGCATATCGTGCACTTCGTGATTTTTTCGGTCAATTTAATGGTACAAATATGCGTACAAGCGGAAAAATCGTGCAAAAATTTGAGCAAACCGGGTCTGTATGAGATGTGAACATACCAGTGCATGCTCGTACAGCTCGTACTGCAGAAAATATTGCTGCTGTTCGCGATAGTGTGGCTGAAGAGCCGTCCACCTCAACTCGTCGTCGTGCCCAACAATTGCTGTGAATGGTGTTTGCTATCGTGAGATGATAACGAACTTTTTATGGCCTGAATTGGAAGATATGGATGTGGACGATATGTGGTTTCAATAGGAAGGTGCTACTTGCCACACAGCTAACGCAAAAATGGCTCTTTTGCGCGACAAATTCAATGGCCGTGTTATCTCACGTGGTAGCGATGTCAATTGGCCACCAAAATCATGTAATTTGATACCGTTGGACTTCTTTCTTTGGGGTTATTTGAAAGAAAAGGTGTCCGTCGATAAGCCAGCAACAATTCAAGAGCTAAAGGATGAGATAATTCGGCACATTAACGGCATAGAACCTCAATTATGCCTCAGCGTCATCGAAAATTTGGATCATCGGATGGAGGTGTGCTCGCGGATGAGATCGCGGCGGCCATTTCGCCGATATATTGTTCCATACATAATTGAACCGTACCATATTATCATAATAAAAAGAAATGACAATAATTTCTTAAATAATTTGTGTTTTATTCAAAACCAACATCGGCCCTTAAAATTTATAGACATTTCGTATGTGGACAGAGGATAGTGCTTTCCCCTGAAATTATTACCTGAAAACCTTTTCTTTCGATGTTTTAATTATTCCTTGAAACATGTTTCAAAATTTTTAGCGGAATTAAAAAAGTTTTACTTTCTCGAAAATCATAAAAAATCGCACAAAACGAAAACCGAGTTTAAATCCCAATACTCCAATTCAAAAACTTCTAGAAGTCTTATGGTGGAAACTGGTGGCAAATTTTTTAAAAACTTATGTAGATTAAAAAAGTATCCCAAAAGTTTTTTTGAATACTGTTTTTCCCTTAAATAAATCTAACCATAATTTTCTTTCTTTTTCATAATAATACTTTTTTTTAAATTGTGTACCTGTTTAGCTAATAACTGCAGGTAAAAGCTTCAAAAAATCTTATTTTCCAATTAAAATTATAATATTTTAGAAAAAGTCAAATTTTGAAGGATTATAATTAAACGGTTAATTAATGGTAACAAAAACAAAATGCATTTTTAGTTGGTTTAAATTATGGCCTTCTAGATTGTAATAAAAAATGCGTAAAAAGAGAACATAAGAAAATAATTCTTTGGCCAAAGAAAGTGGTCGTCTGAATTATAGTGCAATAGAAAGAAGCAATCAATACATTCAACATTTACTATATCATCGGCTTAATATGCTAACCTGCTAACTCCCTTTCAGCACATTTTACAAGAGAGACAAAAAACTATTTGCAGCTTGAGAGGAAAACCAAAAATATAGTTGGTTTATTTTATGGTATTCTACATCTATGACTACAATCTACAAAAATAAAAATCGCAAAAGAAAAAACCAGTTAAATTGGATTTAGTAATAAACACTGAACTAAAAATGTACTGGACTTAGCAGTTTTCCTACAAAAATTTTTCTATGAGTGGATTTAGCAGTTTTTCTTATCAAACCATTTTACACACTTCAAGAAAAACTACATGCTGTTCGACGAGGCGTATTTTTCTCTACCACACGGCATCAAAATCTCAATTTACTTAAAAAGTTGATTTAGCAGGTTTGCATATTAAGCCGACGATATGTAATTTTTTCGAAAAAGTAATATTTAAAGAAATATGGTTATACATAAATGTGTTTTTTTTACTATGGAATGAAAATTTAGTTGCACTGGTGTCCCAAGTCTTTCATTGCTGTAGTCCTCTCGTTTCAAAATTTCTATTCTATAATTTCTATTTCTATAGCTATCAGACAGTGAAAAATCGCATCGATAAAGCTGCAGGCGTGCCTGTAATGATAGCTCGAATGTACGCAATTTATTTTGTTAATTTCGAGTACTGTTGATCATTATGATTGGTAATGGGTCGTATGATTAATAAATTACTTAATAGAGAAATATGAAACATACGCAGTTGTGATTCCAATTCAGTGTCAATTAAAATTGCAAAAAAGTACCTACATTCAAGCTGTCATAACAGGCAAACCTGCAGCTACAACGATGTTAAGCAGTTAAGCAGTTAAGCAGTCAATGAATAAAAGTTTTGAAGCGAGATGAGTGGGGGACTTTGAGCACCAGTATAATTACAGTAGTCTCTCGATTTACGTCGTGCTTCGTTCCGGAACGTAAATCGAATTTGATATTGCACATAATAAAAATTATATTTCCATGTATTTTTTATTTTTATAAGTGAGACCGACCACTTAAATCGAAATGACGATGCAAATCGAACTGGGAGTAGCAAAAATTCCTTTGACGTAAATAGGAACTGTAATATATTTTAGTCCAATATATTTAGCTAAATCCGCACAAAAACACCGAAAAAACAAAGATGTTAACTAAACTCTGGGGTTCTCCGGGCTTTGCTAATAATTTGTAAGCAAATGAGGCGACGTAACTCAAATGGCGACACAAAACAAATTCAGAAGGCACAAAAAATTTAACAACGCAAATCGAATGGAGAGGCAAATCAAATTAAAAAGGTCCACATTTAAAGGTTCAAAAAGCAACTGAGACGATGTAAATCGAATGGCGACATAAAACGAATTCAGAAGGCACAAAAAATTTAACGAGACAAATCGAATTTAAAAGGTCCACAAAATGTGACGACGTTAACTGAAACAATGTAAATTGAGCCGACGTAAATCAAGGGATTACTGTAATTTTCATTCCAGAGTAAAAACACATTTTTCATCATATTTCGTTATATATTAGTTTTTCGTAAAAATTACATGTACTAAATTTTGATTGTATTGATTGCTTCTTTCGATTGACATAAAAAACAAATAGGATTCCAATAAAAAATTGTGAATTCCATTTTTTCAGATTCGGTCCACTGTGCGGCGTCCGTCCTCGGCTATGGATTTTCTCGTCTGGTAATATCGAATAGTAGCTTCACTGAGTAAAGATTTTCTGCTAACCTTGCCTTTAGCCTCTAATGAAGAAGATCTTTTTTTTAAACCGTGAACAAAACCCTTCATTTCCAGGTATAAAATCTTTACTGAGTGCAACCACCCTACAGTAAATGAAACTGACGCAAAACGAAAGTCACGTAACCGGTCCCCAGGTAGTAGGGACCAGTCCGAGTTCTAACACTTCCTACGAAGCGGACCAGTCCCTTTAACGTGGAGATGGACTATGAATTTTGTGACTTGTCACTGAACTATCTTATTGAGACCTAATCGGTATAGAATAATATAAATTATATATAAATATTATTCCGAAATTTTTCTGTAATAATTGATTAATATTTGAAAGATAATTTATATTTTTATTGTTACAAATGCAAGTAAAAATTGTATTATGTTTCCAAGCATAGACTTTGATGGGATTCGAGCCGACAGCTTCCTAAATGACAGGCTAGCACACTATCCACTTGACAACAAGGGCATTTATATTTCAAAATTATAAATACCATTTAAGCTAAAGTTAATATCTAAACGTAGTTACGGGATTGGTTCCTGATTGCCATGGCTGTCTCATTGGAGGTACACAACTGGCAGTACTATATGATAGCTCTTAGATCCAGCTGCATCGAATTTGTTCAGTGCCGTTTACTACAAAACTAGAGCGAGTTCCAACTAACTAACTGAAAATTGTTAATATGTGCCCACTTACACGATATGTCTCTTCTCAACATTTACTACTCCTTACTTTTGGTATCCCTCCCATTTTTTTTGGCACCAAATTTTACGCAGGGCACTATTCGACATACCCGGAGAAGAAAATCCTTAAGACTGGCTAAAGGCTGGCAAAGCACAAAGACTTTAATCAGCGAAGCCTTAAGTCGATATAATAAGAGGAGAAACCCCTTTAGGCCAGCCGAAACCCTTTTATGCTAATACAATCTTTAGACTGTAAAACCGTTTTTTCCAACGAAATATACTCAGAGCTCCATATTATGGACAAGAAGTAAAAAATACTCTTCAGGTTTATCAATAAAAACAAAATTAAAAATCAATGAAGTTAAATGTTTGTTTTAGAAGAAAATATTGTCTCGTTAAGTGGAAATTATTTCTTGGAATTTTTTCATGCCACATTTTTTATATTCAACAATGAATATCAAATACGAAGAAAGGTTTCTTATTTCAAAAAAGTGTGCGAGTTGATGCATGAAGTGTATTAATCGATATAAAAAATAAGCAAAAAAATATTGTTTTATATTCTTGCAAATAGCTATTTAATACGTGTCGTAATTCTATTGGTCAATATAATCTGTACACTAAATACTAGTGCCGCCGTTGTCTTGGTGATAAAATGTTTTCGTAGAACGGAATATATACTTACATGCGCAAAAGTGGTAGTTTTCCACCAGCATATGTTATTTATTATCAGGGTCAAGTTTACTACCTCTCTTTTTGTTTTTGTTTTCTGTTTGTTTAAAGGGCAAGGACAACTGCATCATTACTTAAGTGAAATTAACATCAAAATTATTGTGTATTAAATGTTGTTTGTACAGAATTTTTTATCATCGTTCGTTGATCTATTGGAAGGTTATTGATGAAATCTATTCTGTACTTCAAAAAGAATTAATACAAAGATTTAAATACTTAAAAGTCTTAACTTAATTTAAAGGCAATAGTTGCAAAAAGGTGGGTTAATAGCAGTTTGCAACAAAACGACACTTTTGTCATGACCTTTCATCACCACTATATTATTTTTATGTGCTATGGTCGGTCCAATAACTAAAAAACAGTAGAAATTCTTAAATAAAATTGTGATTATCATACACTGTACAATAAAATCAAAGAGGGTTTTTGGCTTGTTTAAAATTTTTTAACTTTTCTCGAAAATTTTAAACACAAGCGCTTGAATAAAACTTGTGCTTGATTTGACATATAAAGTGGGCTATTTTTCACTGAAACGTTTTATAAAATTTGTTTTTCATATATTAATTAAAAAAAAAACGTAACAATCAGGTGTTCAACACTAGCAATCACTTGCCATTGTTAAGTGTTTACCAAAATAGCAATTCAACAAACTCTATGTGAAGTGAGGAGTAGGGATGTAGAAAATAAGGACCCTAATTTATTAAATATAGCTAATATAATTTGTAGAGAACTTTGAAAAATTCGATGGGCGTTTTTTATTCTTAATTGATCAATTTAGAACTTTGTAGAAAAATTCACCATTTTTGTTCAATGCTGGATGCAGCCTGCATGCTTTAATCGATTTACAATTTACACTGCAGTCATTTTTGAGCTCTATTCTTTTGAAACATTGAAAATGAAAAATGTTAGTTTCGAACATTTTTCGAGAAAAACGTAAATTTTTGTCAAAATTTAGCCATTTTTCACTCTCATTTTAAAGTCTTGAATTTTATTCTTTTTCTCAACTACATGAATCCAGATAACTAAAAAATGGTTTCTGTATGTTATCGAGTACTTTGTTCAAAATCATAAATTTTCTTTTATTATTTTGGCTTTGTTATTACCGTACATATTGACGAAATAGAGCACAAAGTCGAGGCCAAAACGCAAGATTTTAAAATTCAAGCCCAAATATCTTCGAAAATTTTAAAGAAATGTCAATGAGATAAACTATATTTTCTTTCTTTTTTTTATAAACTTTACACCAATTGAAAATTTATTAAAATCGGACAACAGTTGTAAAAGCTATGAGGCCGACAAAGTCTTTCATGCCTGAGGCAGTCAAATATGACATCATGTAGCTCAATGTTTAAAGCTCAAGTCCTCCTCTATTGTATTCTTCTGTAGTATTTATTAAAAACATAGCAATTGTCTTATTTTAAGAAATTTTTAACGATATATTAGATGCTCATTTTATTATGAATGTTTAATAAAAAATATATTTTTGAAGAAATATTTTTATTGCAGCGCGTATGAGTAATATAATGTTACCATCATATTACTCATACGTAACCTTTTGCCCTAAAAATATTGTATACTCGCATTTTCTTCACATATTTGTTTTTGAATTAAAAATCCATAAGATGTTACTGTTTAATATATTGCTACAATTTATTAAACATAAACATTGTGTTATTTTTTTTTCGTAAATAATAAAGATATAAAAATTAAAATATACAGTTTAGTACAGTTTTCATGCTGGTAAATAAAATGATTCTGAAAATTTTACTCATTTTACAAAGTCAACTCTCCTGGGCACATTTTTCGGCGATCGGGTAAAAATTACCATGTAGATTAATGCTATTAAATATATCTAATATAATTTGTAGAGAAAGTTTTAGAAAAATTTGATGGGCGATTTTTTCTATATTGATCAATTTAGAATTTTGTAGAAAAATTCACCACTTTTGTCCAATGCTGGATGAAGGGAATTTACATTGCATTTATATTAGAAGTCTATACTTATGAAAAATTTTAATTGAAAATTTTTTGTTTTGAAAAATTTTCGAGAAAAACGAACATTTTTGTTAAACTTAAGCCATTTTTCACTCTCATCTTAAAGTCTTGAATTTGATTTTTTTCTTGATAACATGAATTGAGATAACTAAGAAATTGTTTCTGCATGATGTCATCATTAAACCATAAAATATTTGTTTTATTATTTTGGCTATGCTATTACCGTCGATATTAACGAAATATAGCACCAAGTCAAGACCACAAAACAAAATTTTAAAATTCAAAGCCAAATAATTTTAAAAATATTAAATATATATTAATGAAATAAAAAATATTTTTTTTATCTGTTTATTAACTTTACTCCATTTCTTAATATACTAAAATCTGATAATAATTGTAAAAGTTATGAGGCCGACAAAGTTTTTCATCCCCGATGACATTGACACCCTGTCGCACAACGTATGTTTCAATAGAGAAGTTTAAATTTCTATATTCTGAAAGCCCATGTCCTCCTCCATGATTTTTACATACATCGATTTGTGTTCGGAGCGCAAGTTTCAAAGATACAGATTTATTAAAACTTTTTTCTAATTGGAGGCACTATGCAGCGGCTTTTTCCTGTTTTAAAATTTTAAGAAATTGTTCTAAGACAGGTGTTAATTAAATGAGGAGCTTACTGTTGTAACAGAAACTTTTTTCAGGACCTTTCGAAAAATGTTTTGCCGCAAGGCTTAAAAAGTTAGAGAAGCACTGAACCACATAAATTTACCTCAGAGAAAATATATACGAGTATGTATATATATATATAAATAATATCTAAAAAAATTATTTCTTTATATACTTTGTGCCTACTTCTCCACTCCCTATCGTCATGCTATTGGTCAATGTGTTAATACTGAATAGAAACTAATGTTGACGTGGTGTTACAATATTGGCAATGGATAACTTATTTAAATGCGCAAGAGTGATAATTTTTACACCAGGCTATGAATGTTATTGCTGTTAGCGTCAACCTTACTACCTTCACTCTTTTTAAAGTAAAAGAAGATTGCTCAAATTGATTTGTAATTAACAGGAAGAAGATACCTAAAGGGCGAACATAAAGGGCGAACAAATTGAATGGAATTACCTTTTATATTTTTAGGAATTTTTGACGACATCAATGCAGGGTGGCAGGTTGTGGTAACCTTCAGCCTAAAAATATATGCAGGTACCATTGTAATAAACTACCAGCCATGCGCATTTATTTCATTTATTAAATTTTTCTTGTTGGTGCTATACCAACAAATAAAAATGAATAGGACGACGGCATGTGGGTGGTCATCGAGCTCAAAGTGGGCGCAAAAAGAAAAAAAGTTGAAAAAAAAACAATATAACTGCCAGAGAGTCTCTCCTAGAGGGGTTAAAAGTAGGGCCCACCCTCGACGACGTAGACATAAGACTTTATGAAACTTTTGTGAGAATTTTTATTATTATTATCTCTCATTCCGCTAATTTGATTGTGGTAGTATACATAGACTCGATTAAAACAAATCAAGAGTGAAGTATGAAAACTCTATTGTTTTTATTGTAAACTAAATAAAGTACATAGCAAAAGTAGAAACATCGATTGGCAGTAAATATTTTAGCATTTAGTTTCTTTCACAGTTTAAACTCAACAAGCATAGTGAAAGCATCGTCAAACAGCTCAGAAAACATTTTCAACTAAACAAAATTAAAAAATTAAAAATATAAATATAATAAAAGTATCTTACAATTTGTGAAAGGAAATTATCGCAGTATATATCATCTTTGTCATTTTTTATTATCTTAACATATTTTTTGGCAATAGCAACATTTTTTATAAAACTCTAAGGAAAACCTTCAATTTATATCACTTTCCAAAAATGACATATTGTGCGTTAATAAATTTGCTATCAGTCATCGCTCACCAATATTACAACTATATGGGGTATGAGGAAGAAATAAACAGTGAGAACTCTGGTTTTTAGGATTTGAGCTACTTTAAAATATTCGTTACAGCTTTACTTTTATCCAAGTTTTTGTTGTTTCGCGTTATTTGTGTAAAAAATTGTTTGAAAAGGCAAAACATTTTCCAGATTTATAATAAGTTTAAAATTTTAGCTAAATTTTATTTATCAGCCAAGAATATTAACGAAAATCTCCAATTTGTTAAGCACATAAGAAATCTAATACTTTTTAAAGGATTTTTAATTCTTATTGAAATAACACTCTCTGTTCTTCATATTATTGCAGAGACCATGGACCCACCAGCTAGTGATTTGTATGAATTTATTTATCAATGATTTTATACATAAACAGATTATTTTGGGAATTAAATATTTATTTGGGCCTAGTTCTTATTTATATGTGTGTTCAAATGTTAATAGAGCGCTTGAAAAAAATTGAAAAAATGCTAAATTTATAAATCACCAAGAGACGATTAGGAGTGTTCGTGATATTAAAAAAATTGGCGTTATTCATTAAGTCAAGAAATTAAATTTATTAGACAACAAGAGCACAGTTTGAAAAATCTAGCTGAAGAGCTTCTTGTCAAATTTCAATTGCAGTTATTAGTTTTATTGATGTATTGGTGTGTTAATTTCGTTTAAGATTTTGGTTTTTCAATGCTACATTTACATACAGTTGACTTAACTGTATATGTATTATAAAGCTTTTATCATTCTTTTTATATTCGTACAGCATATGTGTCAAATTACAGCATTTTTTTATATATTTGAGTTATGAAAAAATAATTGAGTTGCTAAGAAATAATGTATATCAAATTTTAATGACTAAAATTAAAAAAAAAACAATATATGAATAAAACTACTAACTGCAACTGAGAAGTGACAAAAAGCTCTTCAACTAGATTTTTTAAACTGTGCTCTTGTTGGCCAATAAATTTAATTTCTTGACTTAATGAATTGCGCCAATTTTTTTAATATCGCTAACACTCCTTATCGTCTCCTGGTGATTTATAAATTTAACATTGTTTTCAACTTTTTTCAAGCACTCTATTAATATTTGGATACACATATAAATAAAAACTAGGCCCAAATAAATATATAATTCCCAAAATAATCTGGTTATGTATGAAATCATTTGATAAATAAATTCATACAGATCACTCGCTGCTGGGTCCATGAACCCTGTACTAATAGGAAGACAGCAAATGATATTTCACTAAGAATAAAAAATCCTTTAAAAAGTACTAGATTCTTTATGTGCTTAACAAATTTTAGATTTTCATGAATATTCTTGGCTGATAAATTAAATTTATTTAATATTTTAGACTTATTATAAATTTGGAAAATGTTTTCCCTTTTTAACCAATTTTCTACACAAATAACGCCAAACAACAAGAATTTGGATAAAAGTAAAGCTAAAGCGAATGTTTTTAAGTAGCTCAAGTCTTCAAAACTAGAGTCCGCACTGTTTATTTCTTTCTCATACTCCATATACTTGCAATATTGGTGAGCAATGACTGATATCAAATTTATTAACGCAGTATATATCATTGTTGGAAAGTGATATAAATTGAAAGTTTTCCTTAATGGATTGTTAAAAATTTGCTATTGCCAAAAAATATGTTGAGATAATAAAAGATGACAAAAACGAAATGTATTGCGGTAATTTGCCTCGACTTATTGTAAGAAAATTTTTTTCATTTTTATTTTTTTAGTTTTTCTTTCAGGTCATTCATTTTGTGAAGTTGAGAATGTTTTCTGAGCTGTTTGACTATGAGAATTCACGACACTTGTTGAGTTTAAACTGCCAACAAAACTAAATGCTAAAATATTTACTGCTAATGGATGTGTGTGCTGTTCTTATCTGCTTTCAATTCAATTTACAATAAAACAATAGTGTTTTCATAAGAGAAGTCCTCAAACTTTTTCACTTTTGATTTTATTAATTCATTTTATGTAGACTTTCTGCTCCTAAGGCTGATATTTATTTCTTCCTGAACTTCACGTTTGGAGTTTTGCAAATATTTCTGCTCTGAAAAATAGTACAACCATGTCAAATCACCAACACAAACGATATTTTCGGAAGCACCAACTCCGATCTCGATGATATTCACCATAAAAGTTATCAGTTAAAAAAAATATTAAAATTTTAGATCTCAGATCTTTCACATTTCTAAAATAGACGGTCAAGAAAATTGGAAAATTTGTAAAAATTTACTAAAGTGGCCATAACAAACCAACTATAACTTCTAAACTACAAAAGTGAAAAAGATTTTTTAATGTTATTTTGCAGGTTAAAATAAGGCTTTTGATATGAAAAGTGCAAAGGTCAATTGTTGAGGTCTCGAGATCAAAGTTATATGTGTCTATATGACAGTACATACCATCATATTAATCATACGTCAACGGTTTTCGCATAAAATATAGAAATTCGCATTCTCTTCAGGATTTTTTAAACTAAAAATTCGCAACAATTGACCGTTCAATATATCGTTAATATTTTTTATACATAAAAGTATTGCGATGTTTTTTAATATGTGGTAAAGAAATAAAAATTAGAGATTTAAATTTGGTACTAATTTTCATGCAGGTAAATAAAATGCTTCCGAAAATATACCTATTTTTATATATATGCTCTCCTGGCCAATTTTTTTGAGCGGGCGGGTAATAATTAAAAGCCAGATTAACTATATTAACTATTTTTAATATATTTTGTAAAGAAATTTGCCAAACACGATGGGCGTTTTTTTTCTTAAGCGATATATTTAGAATTGCGTATGAAATTTCACTATATTCTTCCAACGCTGACTGTCGCGTGCCGATACTATTTGCAAAAGTTATGAGGCCAACAAGGTGTTTCATGCCCGACGGAGCCAATTTTGACATCCTATAGCTCAACATTTATTTCAAGGGAGTGGTGAAAATTTCTATATTCTTAAAGCTTTAGCCATCCTCTATGCGTTTTTCAACAAGAACTTTGTTTTCTAAAACAATATAAAACAAAAAGTTTAGATGAAGATGATTTGAATTTTTATTGTATTACGTAGAAAAAAGTTAGGCAATTATGAATGAAAAATGATATCTGGCAAATGTCCACCACGACCATGCTGACAGATGTCGATTCTTTCACCAAAGTTCTTAATCACTTTTTGGCAAAATGCCGGGTCTATTTCGCTAATCACATCACGGATTTAGAGTTTTAAGGCTGCAATCGATTCGATTGGCTCCGTACAGACTCCGTCCTTAGCATAGCTCCAGAAAAAATAATCCAGTGGTGTTAAATCACACGATCTGGCTGGCCACTTAATTAAAAGCTGATTTTCGTGAAATTATGCGATCGGGATATTTGGTTTTCAATAAATTGATTGTTTCATTGGCTGTGTGACATGTGGCACTGTCCTGTTGAAACCACATGTCAATGATATCCACGTAATCAATAATAGGTTAAAATTGAGCTTTAAACATCTCGCGATAGCGTGATCCATTGACCGTTACCGCATTTCCAGCCTCATCTTCGAAAAAACGGCCCAATCACTCCTACAGACCACATAGCGCACCATACAGTGACACGTTGAGCATGCAAAGGCTTCTCAATAATCGCGGATTTTAATTATTTTAATGCGATTTTCGAGCGAAATTGAATTCATTGTAACAATTGCCAATGCATCTACTATGAATACGTCAAAAAACTAAATGTCAAAACTATTATGTTGTTGGTGTTGCCACAATTGAAAATCTAAATTCTTGTTGAAAAACCCTTTACATACTAGTGATGTTGCGAATATCAATTTTTAATACGAATACGAATATCTAATACAATATTCACCGAGTACGAATGCAAATACGAATATGCTATCTGAGATTTAGTGCCACTTGTTATTTCAATTAAAAATTTAAATATAATATTGGATATCAAACTTTTCCCGATTGCAACCACTGTGCGCTGGCATGCTGGTGCATGCTACGAATAGTGATCGCCGTTTTGTGGTGAATTGAAATCCGTGTTCGAACGAAATTAAACTCTGTGGCATATCTGAATATAATGTCCACGGTTTCCTTCGTTTAGTAGAGATTTTATGCCGTTGGCGGCGAACAGTGGAACAAATCGGTAAAAAAGAAATTTACGATTTTGCATCGAAATGTTGAATTTCAGCCGACCACTTTCTGTGGCTAAAACTATTTTAGGGCGAATTTTTTATCGATTTTTATGAAACTTTGTAGAAATATTCCTTTCCTATGACAACTCAATATAAGGATGAAAAAGTCGGTAGTGCCACGCCCATTTAAAGGAATTATTATTTTTTAGCTAGTTCTCTGAAACTTGACAAAAACATTAATATCCGCTGAAAGTCCAATAGTATGACAAGAAAAGTGGCTCATTCAGAGGAGTCCTACTATTCCCCTCCATTGCTTTTTTCTTTCGTAGTAAATTAATTTAATTTTCTTCAACGAGAACAATTTAAATTAGGCATATAAGTTTTTATTAGGGTTCCAATACACCAAAAGTGTAAAGAACCCTATTGCTTTCGCTACGCTGTCCGTCCGTCTGTCCGTCTGTCTGTCACAGGCTGTTTTCTCGGGAACCGTAAGAGCTACAGACCTGAAACTATCACAGGATATGTATAGCTTTTGCCGCTACAACAATAAATATATGACAGCTAAAAATTAAAGGGTGTTCTAAGGCGAGCAACGAAAAATGTTGAAGTACTAATGTAATATACAGACACTTATATATAGACACTTTAAATTTTCAAAGTTCGTGTTAATTGGTGTAGTTTGTAGAATAGACTACACCAATTAACACCGATATTTAAAACAATAAAAATTAAAGGGTGTTCTCTCAGTCGAATGTAATTTTATTATGTAATTTAGACAATCTGCTCTATCTTCGGAACCGTAAGAGCTACGGACCTGAAATTTTCACAAAATATGTAAAACTTCGGCCGCTACAACAACAAATATATGGCAGTTAAAAATGAAAGGGTGTTCTAAAGCGAGCAACGCAACATGTTGAAATACTAATGTAATATACAGACACTTATATATAGACATTTTAAATTTTCATAGTTCGTGTTAATTGGTGTAGTCTGGAGAATAGACTACACCAATTAACACCGATATTTAAAACAATAAAAATTAAAGGGTGTTCTATTAGTTAATGAATTTTTACTATGTAATTGAGACAATATGCTGTATCTTGGAAACCGTAAGATGTAAAATCTTGAAATTTTAAAACACACTAAAACTAAAAAAATCCAAAATTAAAAAAATTTCAAAACGAAAAAAACGCTAAAATGGAATAGCGCCTGAAGGAAAAAACCCCAAAATTAAAAAAATCGCTAAAACGCAATAAATCACCAAAATTAAAAAGATCGCCAAAAAAACTAAAAAAACGTGAAAAATCGAGAAAGTCTTCAAAACGAAAAATCACTAAAACTAAATAAATCATCAAAAAATGAAAAAAAAACGCCAAAAAATTAAAAAAATAACAAAAAAGAAAAAAAAAAATAACAAAAAAACCAAGAAAAAGCACTTAAACTAAAAAAACGCCAAAAACCAAAAAAAATCGCCAAAACGAAAAAAGTGTCAAAACAAAAAAAAAATCGCTAAAACTAAAAAAAACCACAAAAACCTAAAAAAAATCCCCAAAAACGAGAAAAAGCGCCAAAACTAAAAAAAATCACCACAACTAAAATAAATCGCTAAAACTAAAAATATCGTCAGAAAGTGAAAATGTTAAATAAATGCCATAACCAAAAAATCGCCAAAACTAAACAAATCGGCAAAAAACAAAAACAAATTGCAAAAAACGAAAAATCGCCAGAAAAAAATTTTAAAAAATCACAAAAAGCGCCAAAATAAAAAAAAAAACAAAAAACAACGAAAAATACTTAAAAAAAATAAAATTAAACAAGAAAGCACAACGTAAAAGCTGCCAAAATGACAAACGGCGCAAAAACAAAAAGGGATATACATATGTCTATTCGTACGGAACCCTTCGTGTGAGAGCCAAAGGCACACTATACTTAATTTATTAATTTTTGCAAATTTCAAAATCATAGAAAAAAATCCGCCCCAAACGCATTTACTTTATTTTATCTCAATCTTTGAAAAATAACGAATTTTTATGCACGTTCTAGTTCAAGAACAAGTGCCAACTCACCTAATGTTCCGAAACACTTTTGTGTATGACTTGCGTATGAGCCCAAACATTTTTCACACAATGCAATAGAAATAAAGGGTGGTTAAATGTTAAGGGCAGATGTTAAATGCGAACCACACCTAAACGTAAAGTTTGTTTTTGCATTTCATTTGACATATCTCACTTTCAGACTAATTCAATTTGAACAATGGAAAGATTCACAATCGAGCAACGCTTTACAGTTATTCAGGTTTATTATGAAAATGGGCGTTCAAATCAAAATGCATATCGTGCACTTCGTGATTTTTTCGGTCAATTTAATGGTACAAATATGCGTACAATCGGAAAAATCGTGCAAAAATTGGAGCAAACCGGGTCTGTAGGAGATGTGAAAATACCAGTGCTTGCTCGTACAGCTCGTACTGCAGAAAATATTGCTACTGTTCGCGATAGTGTGGCTGAAGAGCCGTCCACCTCAACTCGTCGTCGTGCCCAACAATTGCTGTGAATGGTGTTTGCTATCGTGAGATGATAACGAACTTTTTATGGCCTGAATTGGAAGATATGGATGTGGACGATATGTGGTTTCAATAGGAAGGTGCTACTTGCCACACAGCTAACGCAAAAATGGCTCTTTTGCGCGACAAATTCAATGGCCGTGTTATCTCACGTGGTGGCGATGTCAATTGGCCACCAAAATCATGTAATTTGATACCGTTGGACTTCTTTCTTTGGGGTTATTTGAAAGAAAAGGTGTACGTGGATAAGCCAGCAACAATTCAAGAGCTAAAGGTTGAGATAATTCGGCACATTAACGGCATAGAACCTCAATTATGCCTCAGCGTCATCGAAAATTTGGACCATCGGATGGAGGTGTGCTCGCGGATGAGATCGCGGCGGCCATTTCGCCGATATATTGTTCCATACATAATTGAACCGTACCATATTATCATAATAAAAAGAAATGACAATAATTTCTTAAATAATTTGTGTTTTATTCAAAACCAACATCGGCCCTTAAACTTTATAGACATTTCGTATGTGGACGGAGGATAGTGCTTTCCCCTGAAATTATTACCTGAAAACCTTTTCTTTCGATGTTTTAATTATTCCTTGAAACATGTTTCAAAATTTTTAGCGGAATTAAAAAAGTTTTACTTTCTCGAAAATCATAAAAAAATCGCACAAAACGAAAACCGAGTTAAAATCCCAATACTCCAATTCAAAAACTTCTAGAAGTCTTATGGTGGAAACTGGTGGCAAATTTTTTAAAAACTTATGTACATTAAAAGAGTATCCCAAAAGTTTTTTTGAATACTGTTTTTCCCTTAAATAAATCTAACCATAATTTTCTTTCTTTTTCATAATAATACTTTTTTTTAAATTGTGTACCTGTTTAGCTAATAACTGCAGGTAAAAGCTTCAAAAAATCTTATTTTCCAATTAAAATTATAATATTTTAGAAAAAGTCAAATTTTGAAGGATTATAATTAAACGGTTAATTAATGGTAACAAAAACAAAATGCATTTTTAGTTGGTTTAAATTATGGCCTTCTAGATTGTAATAAAAAATGCGTAAAAAGAGAACATAAGAAAATAATTCTTTGGCCAAAGAAAGTGGTCGTCTGAATTATAGTGCAATAGAAAGAAGCAATCAATACATTCAACATTTACTATATCATCGGCTTAATATGCTAACCTGCTAACTCCCTTTCAGCACATTTTACAAGAGAGACAAAAAACTATTTGCAGCTTGAGAGGAAAACCAAAAATATAGTTGGTTTATTTTATGGTATTCTACATCTATGACTACAATCTACAAAAATAAAAATCGCAAAAGAAAAAACCAGTTAAATTGGATTTAGTAATAAACACTGAACTAAAAATGTACTGGACTTAGCAGTTTTCCTACAAAAATTTTTCTATGAGTGGATTTAGCAGTTTTTCTTATCAAACCATTTTACACACTTCAAGAAAAACTACATGCTGTTCGACGAGGCGTATTTTTCTCTACCACACGGCATCAAAATCTCAATTTACTTAAAAAGTTGATTTAGCAGGTTTGCATATTAAGCCGACGATATGTAATTTTTTCGAAAAAGTAATATTTAAAGAAATATGGTTATACATAAATGTGTTTTTTTACTATGGAATGAAAATTTAGTTGCACTGGTGTCCCAAGTCTTTCATTGCTGTAGTCCTCTCGTTTCAAAATTTCTATTCTATAATTTCTATTTCTATAGCTATCAGACAGTGAAAAATCGCATCGATAAAGCTGCAGGCGTGCCTGTAATGATAGCTCGAATGTACGCAATTTATTTTGTTAATTTCGAGTACTGTTGATCATTATGATTGGTAATGGGTCGTATGATTAATAAATTACTTAATAGAGAAATATGAAACATACGCAGTTGTGATTCCAATTCAGTGTCAATTAAAATTGCAAAAAAGTACCTACATTCAAGCTGTCATAACAGGCAAACCTGCAGCTACAACGATGTTAAGCAGTTAAGCAGTTAAGCAGTTAAGCAGTCAATAAATAAAAGTTTTGAAACGAGATGAGTGGGGGACTTTGAGCACCAGTATAATTACAGTAGTCTCTCGATTTACGTCGTGCTTCGTTCCGGAACGTAAATCGAATTTGATATTGCACATAATAAAAATTATATTTCCATGTATTTTTTATTTTTATAAGTGAGACCGACCACTTAAATCGAAATGACGATGCAAATCGAACTGGGAGTAGCAAAAATTCCTTTGACGTAAATAGGAACTGTAATATATTTTAGTCCAATATATTTAGCTAAATCCGCATAAAAACACCGAAAAAACAAAGATGTTAACTAAACTCTGGGGTTCTCCGGGCTTTGCTAATAATTTGTAAGCAAATGAGGCGACGTAACTCAAATGGCGACGCAAAACAAATTCAGAAGGCACAAAAAATTTAACAACGCAAATCGAATGGAGAAGCAAATCAAATTTAAAAGGTCCACATTTAAAGGTTCAAAAAGCAACTGAGACGATGTAAATCGAATGGCGACTTAAAACGAATTCAGAAGGCACAAAAAATTTAACGAGACAAATCGAATTTAAAAGGTCCACAAAATGGGACGACGTTAGGACGACGTTAACTGAAACAATGTAAATTGAGCCGACGTAAATCAAGGGATTACTGTAATTTTCATTCCAGAGTAAAAACACATTTTTCATCATATTTCGTTATATATATTAGTTTTTCGTAAAAATTACATGTACTAAATTTTGATTGTATTGATTGCTTCTTTCGATTGACATAAAAAACAAATAGGATTCCAATAAAAAATTGTGAATTCCATTTTTTCAGATTCGGTCCACTGTGCGGCGTCCGTCCTCGGCTATGGATTTTCTCGTCTGGTAATATCGAATAGTAGCTTCACTGAGTAAAGATTTTCTGCTAACCTTGCCTTTAGCCTCTAATGAAGAAGATCTTTTTTTTAAACCGTGAACAAAACCCTTCATTTCCAGGTATAAAATCTTTACTGAGTGCAACCACCCTACAGTAAATGAAACTGACGCAAAACGAAAGTCACGTAACCGGTCCCCAGGTAGTAGGGACCAGTCCGAGTTCTAACACTTCCTACGAAGCGGACCAGTCCCTTTAACGTGGAGATGGACTATGAATTTTGTGACTTGTCACTGAACTATCTTATTGAGACCTAATCGGTATAGAATAATATAAATTATATATAAATATTATTCCGAAATTTTTCTGTAATAATTGATTAATATTTGAAAGATAATTTATATTTTTATTGTTACAAATGCAAGTAAAAATTGTATTATGTTTCCAAGCATAGACTTTGATGGGATTCGAGCCGACAGCTTCCTAAATGACAGGCTAGCACACTATCCACTTGACAACAAGGGCATTTATATTTCAAAATTATAAATACCATTTAAGCTAAAGTTAATATCTAAACGTAGTTACGGGATTGGTTCCTGATTGCCATGGCTGTCTCATTGGAGGTACACAACTGGCAGTACTATATGATAGCTCTTAGATCCAGCTGCATCGAATTTGTTCAGTGCCGTTTACTACAAAACTAGAGCGAGTTCCAACTAACTAACTGAAAATTGTTAATATGTGCCCACTTACACGATATGTCTCTTCTCAACATTTACTACTCCTTACTTTTGGTATCCCTCCCATTTTTTTTGGCACCAAATTTTACGCAGGGCACTATTCGACATACCCGGAGAAGAAAATCCTTAAGACTGGCTAAAGGCTGGCAAAGCACAAAGACTTTAATCAGCGAAGCCTTAAGTCGATATAATAAGAGGAGAAACCCCTTTAGGCCAGCCGAAACCCTTTTATGCTAATACAATCTTTAGACTGCAAAACCGTTTTTTCCAACGAAATATACTCAGAGCTCCATATTATGGACAAGAAGTAAAAAATACTCTTCAGGTTTATCAATAAAAACAAAATTAAAAATCAATGAAGTTAAATGTTTGTTTTAGAAGAAAATATTGTCTCGTTAAGTGGAAATTATTTCTTGGAATTTTTTCATGCCACATTTTTTATATTCAACAATGAATATCAAATACGAAGAAAGGTTTCTTATTTCAAAAAAGTGTGCGAGTTGATGCATGAAGTGTATTAATCGATATAAAAAATAAGCAAAAAAATATTGTTTTATATTCTTGCAAATAGCTATTTAATACGTGTCGTAATTCTATTGGTCAATATAATCTGTACACTAAATACTAGTGCCGCCGTTGTCTTGGTGATAAAATGTTTTCGTAGAACGGAATATATACTTACATGCGCAAAAGTGGTAGTTTTCCACCAGCATATGTTATTTATTATCAGGGTCAAGTTTACTACCTCTCTTTTTGTTTTTGTTTTCTGTTTGTTTAAAGGGCAAGGACAACTGCATCATTACTTAAGTGAAATTAACATCAAAATTATTGTGTATTAAATGTTGTTTGTACAGAATTTTTTATCATCGTTCGTTGATCTATTGGAAGGTTATTGATGAAATCTATTCTGTACTTCAAAAAGAATTAATACAAAGATTTAAATACTTAAAAGTCTTAACTTAATTTAAAGGCAATAGTTGCAAAAAGGTGGGTTAATAGCAGTTTGCAACAAAACGACACTTTTGTCATGACCTTTCATCACCACTATATTATTTTTATGTGCTATGGTCGGTCCAATAACTAAAAAACAGTAGAAATTTAAAATTATATGGATACGTTTTCTTTTTTAAATTATTTCTAAAATTTGAGATTTTGGAAGAGGCTTCTGCACTGATTTCATCATACCTTGGGATGTTGTAGTCCAATTTTATTATTACTTTTAAGTTGGTTTAACATTATTATTTTTATATACTCAAAGGTTTCAGATTTATTGAGACCGCAATGATGAAATTTCTATTTTTTTTTTGCAAAATTAGAAATGAAAATCTATGGATAAATGTTGATTTTAATCACAATAAAGTAAAGTCACCTAATTCTTAAATAAAATTGTGATTATCATACACTGTACAATAAAATCAAACTTTATTTATATGATTATTTAGAACGTATTGGCTTGTGAATCTAAATTGATTATTAGGCTAAGGTTCGCAACGTTTAATTAAGAATGAATTGGTCATGATTAATATTCCAAGGAACAAGGAAAAAATTAGTATCAACTTAATTTGTTTAAACGTACACAGCAGAATAGAGTAGCACCACTTTCTGAAGCCGCTACACTTCGATCGTCAGTGCTCACATGTATTTTGCATATCACCACTTGTCTGGTGGCTAAGTTGAATGCGATTTTCGTGAAAATTTAATACGAGAATTAAACCACTTATGGCAACATTAAACTATATTTTCCCAGTGTTGATTTTTGTTCTACTCAAGTCAAACCTTTTTGTTTGATTATATACTTTTGAGTTACGGAAGCCGATACACTCCCATCGCTTGCTTATCACTACTTGTCAGATGCCTCAATAAAATGTGATTTCAATTCTTATATATACAACTTTTTCGTGAAAATTTAATGCGAGAATTAAATCAATCAAGTTGATAATAAACTGCACTTTCCCTGTGCTACCGTTGGACTATTTAAAAAATTCTCTTACTAAATTGTTAACAAAATCAAAAGTTTTGCACCACTTTGAACGAAGAAAGTCAAATTTCCTTTCCTATATATTAAGCTACATGATAATTGACAAATTGACCGATACCGATATATCGGCGATCCTTCAGATTTTCCGATACATTAGTATCGGCGATTTTTTACTGCCGATACGACGATACTTTAAAAATTTTTTCAGAGTTTTTCTTTAACAAATTATTTATTTATTGTTAATTTTACCATGAACTAAATTCATTTCGTTATGTTTTAAGTCTTTTTAATATAAATTTTGATTAATAATATTTTACGCTGTTATTTTGTCAAAAAAAATAGTTTATTTTTGTTAATTTTACCATGAATTCAAATTCAATTCAATGTTTTTTAAATATTATTCCCAGAAAAAAAAACTCCAAAGAAGTCATGAAAATGTAGAACTCGCGATATGGAAGTATTGCAAATTTGGACCATTTCAGATTAGTTTTACATATTCTTGTCATTGCAAGAAGTTAACTTTTTCGATTACCAATCACCGAATTGGAACCGACCCAATATTTCTATAATGACTCTTCCTCAAGGAAAAAGGATGAAAAATTAATAAAAAAAAGCGTGAGAATTTAAACACAAAACTGTGTTTTCATGTAAATTTAAGTGAATAAATATAAACTTTTAGAAGACTTTTAATAATTAAAGCTATTAAGTTATTTAAAAGAATATTAGTTGATAAATGTCCTTTAAAAAATCCATTTTTTAAAAAGCATGGCGAGTATTTTTTTAATATAGATTCTTTGGAAGCAATGAAAATGTAGTTCCTTAAAAAATACTTCTAATTTTTTATAATGGGTTAATATCAATTTCAAACATTAATAATCTCTTACACTGTAATTTTGTAGAATAAAAAATTGCCCTTCTTGAGTTTTGATAATCTAAACATGAACTCAGTTTCCATAATCGTATCGGTATCAGAATCGGTATCGGCGATATTTATTTTTAAGTATCGGTATCGGTATCGGATCGGCAAAACGGCGTATCGTTATCTCCCTAATTGTTTTCCAATATTGATGAAACATATGCGGTCGGCTTAAGAGGTATTTTTCCCTAGATATGCAAAATATATTGTTTTGCTTAAAAAGACCGGTTACAAGCAATCCCGGTTACGAATCATGTGGGCGACTTTCGAGCACCGGCCGGAATCCTAGTAATAATAATAGTGCTAAAAACTAAAATGATGTTGATTTTTTTCGTTTTTCTTTAGAATATTGTTTAAGTTATTATAATATAAAAAATTGCTAAGGTATTTAGTAAAACAGCCTTTTTACTTTTTGGACTTCTTCCAAAAATTTAAATTTCCAACAAAGTAATTATCACAGAAGCTTTTTATCACAGAATCATTTTATCACAGAATCTTTTGCAAAAAGTACTGTTTTCAAAAAGTGAATTTTTCACAAACCACTTCCCCCCAACACCTCCTTCAGTAAGTATCTTTTTTCCAAAAGCACCATTTTACAAACAGTGTTATGACATATTTATTATAGTTATTATATAGTATGTCTGAAAATGCTTCTTTCATAAAGGTATTGAAATAAATACAATGCGTTTAAAAATATAATATTTAACATAATTAGAGTTTTATAATTTGTTATTTCAAACAATCCGCAAACTTTGAAAGTCAGCTCTCGATACCTGTTCTGCAGTAATAAGAAATCCAACTGAAAACGTGAAAAAATTAATGAAATTATTTTAAATGAATAATTTTCTCATCATACTTACACTAAAGTACAAGTTATCACGCCCCAATATTTCATCGATATCCTGAGAGAAGTGAAGGCTTATTTGATATACTAAATTGCTAATGCTATTAAAAATATCTTTCAAAAGTTTAAATACACTAAATAATGTTATAATTTTAATCACAAGTATGATTAGAACAAGACTAACTCTAAAATTATAAAATGTCAAATTATGCTGATAAAATTATACCATACCTATTGCACTAGTAAAATATAAAACTGAATGAAAAACCCAATTCATAAGCACAAATAATAATTGTAATTGGAAAGTGGCAAAAAACTCATCAAGTAGATTTTTTAAATTGTATACTAGTTTGCCTATAAACTCAATTTCTTCACTTAATGAATCACGCCATTTTTAATGTCTCTGACACTCCTTATCGTCTCCTGATGACTTATATATTTAACTTTTTTTTTTCTACTTTTTTTAAACGCTCTATTAGCATTTGGCCATACATATAAATTAAAACTAGTCCTAAATAAATATTCAATTCACAAAAATATATTTGAAACCTAACAATATTGCTATAAAAAATATAGAAAAAACTTCCTCTGATATCAGATGATGCAAAGACTCCACCTGGATATATGTGTACAGTAATAATAGAACAAAGAAGCATTATAAATTCATACGCAAACAAAAGTCCCCTAAAAAGAACTAGATTTCATGTGTGCAAAATAACTTTACGATTTTCATGAATATTCTCAGTTGATAAGAAAAATTTAAGTAAACTTTTACACTTATTATAAATTTGCAAAATCTTTTGTCTCTTCAACCAACTTTCTACACAAATAACACAAAAGAACACAGCATGGCATAAACATTGAGCGTAAATCAATGCTGGTCGAGTAATTTCCCATTTTGGCGATTTGGCATAGCCAGCAAAATCGCCCTGCTTAACCATCTCTCTTTAGAGCCACTTGAAGTCACGGGCTTATACCGGCAAGCTCCAGCACAAATGTGTATCAATACGGGCGCCAACCGCTGGGCCAAGGTCCAAATAAAGATTTCAATCACTTAAAATCATTTTTGATCATTTTGGAAAAAACTTATTAAAAAACAAAATTGGATGATTAATTTTGCACCACCTTGTATAAGAAATTGATTAGATGTTTAGTAAAAACGCCTTTTTACTTTGTGTAATTTTTCAGAAAAATAAAAATTTCCAACAAAGTAACTATCCCAAAAATTTCCTTTTCCACGAAGTAACTTGTTCAAAAAGTTTATTATCCTAAAATATCATTTTATTAAAGAATATTTTGCAAAATTGCCTTTCCCAAACCGTACTGTTCAAAAAGTACATTTTTCGCAAGCTACTTTCTCAAAAAAGTGCCTTTTTCTGTAAGTATATTTTTTCAAAAAGCACAATTTTTACCGCATTTTTTACATTTCTTACAGTTTTACCGATGTTTAATCAATATTATGGATTTTTTTTTTAAAATTTGCAACTTCCAGCGAATTTGAGCAAAGTTCACAATAAAAGAGGGTTTTTGGCTTGTTTAAAATTTTTTAACTTTTCCCGAAAATTTTAAACACAAACGCTTGAATAAAACTTGTGCTTGATTTGACATATAAAGTGGGCTATTTTTCACTGAAACGTTTTATAAAATTTGTTTTTCATATATTAATTTAAAAAAAAACGTAACAATCAGGTGTTCAACACTAGCAATCACTTGCCATTGTTAAGTGTTTACCAAAATAGCAATTCAACAAACTCTATGTGAAGTGAGGAGTAGGGATGTAGAAAATAAGGACCCTAATTTATTAAATATAGCTAATATAATTTGTAGAGAACTTTGAAAAATTCGATGGGCGTTTTTTATTCTTAATTGATCAATTTAGAACTTTGTAGAAAAATTCACCATTTTTGTTCAATGCTGGATGCAGCCTGCATGCTTTAATCGATTTACAATTTACACTGCAGTCATTTTTGAGCTCTATTCTTTTGAAACATTGAAAATGAAAAATGTTAGTTTCGAACATTTTTCGAGAAAAACGTAAACTTTTGTCAAAATTTAGCCATTTTTCACTCTCATTTTAAAGTCTTGAATTTTATTCTTTTTCTCAACTACATGAATCCAGATAACTAAAAAATGGTTTCTGTATGTTATCGAGTACTTTGTTCAAAATCATAAATTTTCTTTTATTATTTTGGCTTTGTTATTACCGTATTTACTGACGAAATAGAGTACAAAGCCGAGGCCAAAACCCAAGATTTTAAAATTCAAACCCAAACATCTTCGAAAATTTTAAAGAAATGTCAATGAAATAAACTATATTTTCTTTCTTTGTTTATAAACTTTACACTAATTTAAAAAATCGGACAACATTTGTAAAAGCTATGAGGGCGACAAAGTTTTTCATGCCTGAGGTAGTCAAATATGACACCCTGTAGCTCAATGTTTAAAGCTCAAGTCCTCCTCTATTGTATTCTTCTGTAGTATTTATTAAAAACATAGCAATTGTCTTATTTTAAGAAATTTTTAACGATGCTCATTTTATTATGAATGTTTAATAAAAAATATATTTTTGAAGAAATATTTTTAATGCAGCGCGTATGAGTAATATAATGTTACCATCATATTACTCATACGTAACCTTTTGCCCTAAAAATATTGTATACTCGCATTTTCTTCACATATTTGTTTTTGATTTAAAAATCCATAAAATGTTACTGTTTAATATGATGCTACAATTTATTAAACATAAACATTGTGTTATTTTTTTTTTCGTAAATAATAAAGATATAAGAATTAAAATAAACAGTTTAGTACAGTTTTCATGCAGGTAAATAAAATGATTCTGAAAATTTTACTCATTTTACAAAATCTACTCTCCTGGGCACATTTTTCGGCGATCGGGTAAATATTAACATGTAGATTAATGCTTTTAAATATATCTAATATAATTTGTAGAGAAAGTTTTAGAAAAATTTTATGGGCGATTTTTTCTATATTGATCAATTTAGAATTTTGTAGAAAAATTCACCACTTTTGTCCAATGCTGGATGAAGGGAATTTACATTGCATTTATTTTAGAAGTCTATACTTATGAAAAATTTTAATTGAAAATTTTTTGTTTTGAAAAATTTTCGAGAAAAACGAACATTTTTGTTAAACTTTAGCCATTTTTCACTCTCATCTTAAAGTCTTGAATTTGATTTTTTTCTTGATAACATGAATTGAGATAACTAAGAAATTGTTTCTGCATGATGTCATCATTAAACCATAAAATATTTGTTTTATTATTTTGGCTTTGCTATTACCGTCGATATTAACGAAATATAGCACCAAGTCAAGACCACAAAACAAAATTTTAAAATTCAAAGCCAAATAATTTTAAAAATATTAAATATATATTAATGAAATAAAAAATATTTTTTTTATCTGTTTATTAACTTTACTCCATTTCTTAATATACTAAAATCTGATAATAATTGTAAAAGTTATGAGGCCGACAAAGTTTTTCATCCCCGATGACATTGACACCCTGTCGCACAACGTATGTTTCAATAGAGAAGTTTAAATTTCTATATTCTGAAAGCCCATGTCCTCCTCCATGATTTTTACATACATCGATTTGTGTTCGGAGCGCAAGTTTCAAAGATACAGATTTATTAAAACTTTTTTCTAATTGGAGGCACTATGCAGCGGCTTTTTCCTGTTTTAAAATTTTAAGAAATTGTTCTAAGACAGGTGTTAATTAAATGAGGAGCTTACTGTTGTAACAGAAACTTTTTTCAGGACCTTTCGAAAAATGTTTTGCCGCAAGGCTTAAAAAGTTAGAGAAGCACTGAACCACATAAATTTACCTCAGAGAATATATATACGAGTATGTATATATAAATAATATCTAAAAAAATTATTTCTTTATATACTTTGTGCCTACTTCTCCACTCCCTATCGTCATGCTATTGGTCAATGTGTTAATACTGAATAGAAACTAATGTTGACGTGGTGTTACAATATTGGCAATGGATAACTTATTTAAATGCGCAAGAGTGATAATTTTTACACCAGGCTATGAATGTTATTGCTGTTAGCGTCAACCTTACTACCTTCACTCTTTTTAAAGTAAAAGAAGATTGCTCAAATTGATTTGTAATTAACAGGAAGAAGATACCTAAAGGGCGAACATAAAGGGCGAACAAATTGAATGGAATTACCTTTTATATTTTTAGGAATTTTTGACGACATCAATGCAGGGTGGCAGGTTGTGGTAACCTTCAGCCTAAAAATATATGCAGGTACCATTGTAATAAACTACCAGCCATGCGCATTTATTTCATTTATTAAATTTTTCTTGTTGGTGCTATACCAACAAATAAAAATGAATAGGACGACGGCATGTGGGTGGTCATCGAGCTCAAAGTGGGCGCAAAAAGAAAAAAAGTTGAAAAAAACAATATAACTGCCAGAGAGTCTCTCCTAGAGGGGTTAAAAGTAGGGCCCACCCTCGACGACGTAGACATAAGACTTTATGAAACTTTTGTGAGAATTTTTATTATTATTATCTCCAATTCCGCTAATTTGATTGTGGTAGTATACATAGACTCGATTAAAACAAATCAAGAGTGAAGTATGAAAACTCTATTGTTTTTATTGTAAACTAAATAAAGTACATAGCAAAAGTAGAAACATCGATTGGCAGTAAATATTTTAGCATTTAGTTTCTTTCACAGTTTAAACTCAACAAGCATAGTGAAAGCATCGTCAAACAGCTCAGAAAACATTTTCAACTAAACAAAATTAAAAAACTAAAAATATAAATATAATAAAAGTATCTTACAATTTGTGAAAGGAAATTATCGCAGTATATATCATCTTTGTCATTTTTTATTATCTCAACATATTTTTTGGCAATAGCAACATTTTTTATAACACTCTAAGGAAAACCTTCAATTTATATCACTTTCCAAAAATGACATATTGTGCATTAATAAATTTGCTATCAGTCATCGCTCACCAATATTACAACTATATGGGGTATGAGGAAGAAATAAACAGTGAGAACTCTAGTTTTTAGGATTTGAGCTACTTTAAAATATTCGTTACAGCTTTACTTTTATCCAAGTTTTTGTTGTTTCGGGTTATTTGTGTAAAAAATTGTTTGAAAAGGCAAAACATTTTCCAGATTTATAATAAGTTTAAAATTTTAGCTAAATTTTATTTATCAGCCAAGAATATTAACGAAAATCTCCAATTTGTTAAGCACATAAGAAATCTAATACTTTTTAAAGGATTTTTAATTCTTATTGAAATAACACTCTCTGTTCTTCATATTATTGCAGAGACCATGGGCCCACCAGCTAGTGATTTGTATGAATTTATTTATCAATGATTTTATACATAAACAGATTATTTTGGGAATTAAATATTTATTTGGGCCTAGTTCTTATTTATATGTGAGTTCAAATGTTAATAGAGCGCTTGAAAAAAATTGAAAAAATGCTAAATTTATAAATCACCAAGAGACGATTAGGAGTGTTCGTGATATTGAAAAAATTGGCGTTATTCATTAAGTCAAGAAATTAAATTTATTAGACAACAAGAGCACAGTTTGAAAAATCTAGCTGAAGAGCTTTTTGTCAAATTTCAATTGCAGTTATTAGTTTTATTGATGTATTGGTGTGCTAATTTCGTTTAAGATTTTGGTTTTTCAATGCTACATTTACATACAGTTGACTTAACTCTATATGTATTATAAAGCTTTTATCATTCTTTTTATATTCGTACAGCATATGTGTTATGAAAAAATAATTGAGTTGCTAAGAAATAATGTATATCAAATTTTAATGACTAAAATTAAAAAAAAAAACAATATATGAATAAAACTACTAACTGCAACTGAGAAGTGACAAAAAGCTCTTCAACTAGATTTTTTAAACTGTGCTCTTGTTGGCCAATAAATTTAATTTCTTGACTTAATGAATTGCGCCAATTTTTTTAATATCGCTAACACTCCTTATCGTCTCCTGGTGATTTATAAATTTAACATTGTTTTCAACTTTTTTCAAGCACTCTATTAATATTTGGATACACATATAAATAAAAACTCGGCCCAAATAAATATATAATTCCCAAAATAATCTGGTTATATATAAAATCATTTGATAAATAAATTCATACAGATCACTCGCTGCTGGGTCCATGAGCCCTGTACTAATAGGAAGAACAGCAAATATTATTTCGATAAGAATAAAAAATCCTTTAAAAAGTACTAGATTCTTTATGTGCTTAGATTTTCATTAATATTCTTGGCTGATAAATTAAATTTATTTAATATTTTAGACTTATTATAAATTTGGAAAATGTTTTCCCTTTTTAACCAATTTTCTACACAAATAACGCCAAACAACAAGAACTTGGATAAAAGTAAAGCTAAAGCGAATTTTTTTAAGTAGCTCAAGTCTTCAAAACTAGAGTCCGCACTGTTTATTTTTTTCTCATACCCCATATACTTGCAATATTGGTGAGCAATGACTGATATCAAATTTATTAACGCAGTATATATCATTGTTGGAAAGTGATATAAATTGAAAGTTTTCCTTAATGGATTGTTAAAAATTTGCTATTGCCAAAAATAAAAGATGACAAAAACGAAATGTATTGCGGTAATTTGCCTCGACTTATTGTAAGAAAATTTTTTTCATTTTTATTTTTTTAGTTTTTCTTTCAGGTCATTCATTTTGTGAAGTTGAGAATGTTTTCTGAGCTGTTTGACTATGAGAATTCACGACACTTGTTGAGTTTAAACTGCCAACAAAACTAAATGCTAAAATATTTACTGCTAATGGATGTGTGTGCTGTTCTTATCTGCTTTCAATTCAATTTACAATAAAACAATAGTGTTTTCATAAGAGAAGTCCTCAAACTTTTTCACTTTTGATTTTATTAATTCATTTTATGTAGACTTTCTGCTCCTAAGGCTGATATTTATTTCTTCCTGAACTTCACGTTTGGAGTTTTGCAAATATTTCTGCTCTGAAAAATAGTACAACCATGTCAAATCACCAACACAAACGATATTTTCGGAAGCACCAACTCCGATCTCGATGATATTCACCATAAAAGTTATCCATTAAAAAAAATATTAAAATTTTAGATCTCAGATCTTTCACATTTCTAAAATAGACGGTCAAGAAAATTGGAAAATTTGTAAAAATTTACTAAAGTGGCCATAACAAACCAACTATAACTTCTAAACTACAAAAGTGAAAAAGATTTTTTAATGTTATTTTGCAGGTTAAAATAAGGCTTTTGATATGAAAAGTGCAAAGGTCAATTGTTGAGGTCTCGAGATCAAAGTTATATGTGTCTATATGACAGTACATACCATCATATTAATCATACGTCAACGGTTTTCGCATAAAATATATAGATATTCGCATTCTTTTCAGGATTTTTTTAAACTAAAAATTCGCAACAATTGACCGTTCAATATATCGTTAATATTTTTTATACATAAAAGTATTGCGATGTTTTTTAATATGTGGTAAAGAAATAAAAAGTAGAGATTTAAATTTGGTACTAATTTTCATGCAGGTAAATAAAATGCTTCCGAAAATATACCTATTTTTATATATATATGCTCTCCTGGCCACTTTTTTGAGCGGGCGGGTAATAATTAAAAGCCAGATTAACTATATTAACTATTTTTAATATATTTTGTAAAGAAATTTGCCAAACACGATGGGGGTTTTTTTCATAAGAGATATATTTAGAATTGCGTATAAAATTTCACTATATTCTTCCAACGCTGGCTGTCGCGTGCCGATACTATTTGCAAAAGTTATGAGGCCAACAAGGTGTTTCATGCCCGACGGAGCCAATTTTGACATCCTATAGCTCAACATTTATTTCAAGGGAGTGGTGAAAATTTCTATATTCTTAAAGCTTTAGCCATCCTCTATGATATATAAAGGGCTTGTTGAAAACCCCTTTGTTTTCTAAAACAATATAAAACAAAAAATTTAGATGAAGATGATTTAAATGTTTATTGTATTACGTAGAGAAAAGTTAGGCAATTATGAATGAAAAATGATATCTGGCAAATGTCCACCACGACCATGCTGACAGATATCGATTCTTTCACCAAAGTTCTTAATCACTTTTTGGCAAAATGCCGGGTCTATTTCGCTAATCACATCACGGATTTTGAGTTTGAAGGCTGCAATCGATTCGATTGGCTCCGTACAGACTCCGTCCTTAGCCTAGCTCCAGAAAAAATAATCCAGTGGTGGGTGTTAAATCACACGATCTGATCTGGCTGGCCACTTAATTAATAGCTGATTTTCATGAAATTATGCGATCGCGATATTTGGTTTTCAATAAATTGATTGTTTCATTGGCTGTGTGACATGTGGCACTGTCCTGTTGAAACCACATGTCAGTGATATCCACGTAATCAATAATAGGTTAAAATTGAGTTTTCAACATCTCGCGATAGCGTGATCCATTGACCGTTACCGCATTTCCAGCCTCATCTTCGAAAAAACGGCCCAATCACTCCTCCAGACCACATAGCGCACCATACAGTGACACGTTGCGCATGGAAAGGCTTCTCAATAATCGCGGATTTTAATTATTTTAATGCGATTTTCGAGCGAAATTGAATTAATTCATTGTAACAATTGCCAATGCATCTACTATGAATACGTCAAAAAACTAAATGTCAAAACTATTATGTTGTTGGTGTTGCCACAATTGAAAAACTAAATTCTTGTTGAAAAACCCTTTACATACTAGTGATGTTGCGAATATCAATTTTTAATAATCGCGAATACGAATATCTAATACAATATGCGCCAAATACGAATGCAAATACGAGTATGCTATCTGAAATTTAGTGCCACTTGATATTTCAATTAAAAATTTAAATATAATATTGGATAGCAAACTTTTCCCGATTGCAACCACTGTGCGCTGGCATGCTGGTGCATGCTACGAATAGTGATCGCCGTTTTGTGGTGAATTGAAATCCGTGTTCGAACGAAATTAAACTCTGTGGCATATCTGAATATAATGTCCACGGTTTCCTTCGTTTAGTAGAGATTTTATGCCGTTGGCGGCGAACAGTGGAACAAATCGGTAAAAAAGGTATTTACGATTTTGTATCGAAATGTTGAATTTTTTTCTGCCAATCCACTATCGTTCAGCCGACCACTTTCAGTGGCTAAAACTATTTTAGGGCGAATTTTTTTATCGATTCTTATGAAACTTTGTAGAAACATTCCTTTTTCTATGAAAGCTCAATATAAGGATGAAAAAGTCGGTAGTGCCACGCCCATTTAAAGGAATTATTATTTTTTAGCTAGTTCTCTGAAACTTGACAAAAACATTAAGATCCGCTGAAAGTCCAATAGTATGACAAGAAAAGTGGCCCATTCAGAGGAGTCCTACTATTCCCCTCCATTGCATTTTTCTATCGTAGTAAATTAATCTAATTTTCTTCAACGAGAACAATATAAATTAGGCACATAACTTTTTATTAGGGTCCGCTACACCAAAAGTGTAAAGGCACCCTATTGTTTTCGCTACGCTGTCCGTCTGTCTGTCACAGGCTGTTTTCTCGGGAACCGTGAGAGCTACGGACCTGAAATTTTCACAGGATATATAGAGCTTTTCCCGCTACAACAACAAATATATGACAGCTAAAAATTAAAGGGTGTTCTAAAGCGAGCAACGAAAAATGTTGAAATACTAATGTAATGTTTTCTCGGGAACCCTAAGAGCTACGGACCTGAAATTTTCACAGAATATGTAAAACTTTGACCGCTACAACAATATATGACAGCTAAAAATTAAAGGGTGTTCTAAAGCGAGCAACGCAACATGTTGAAATACTAATGTAATATGCAGACACTTATATATAGACATATTAAATTTTCAAAGTTCGTGTTAATTGGTGTAGTCTGTGGAATAGACTACACCAATTAACACCGATATTTAAAACAATAAAAATTAAAGGGTGTTCAATTAGTTATTGTAATTTTTACTATGTAATTGAGACAATATGCTGTATCTTGGAAACCGTAAGATGTAAAATCTTGAAATTTTAAAACACGGTAAAACTAAAAAAATCCAAAATTAAAAAAAAAATTAAAACGAAAAAAACGCTAAAATGAAAAAAGCGCTTAAAGGAAAAAGCGCCAAAATTAAAAAATCGCTAAAACGCAATAAATCACCAAAATTACAAAGATCGCCAAAAAAAACTAAAAAAACGTAAAAAAACAAAAAAAACGTAAAAAGTCTTCAAAACGAAAAATCACTAAAACTAAATAAATCATCAAAATATGAAAAAAATCGCCAAAAAATGAACAAAAATCGCCAAAAACGAAAAAAAAACGCAAAAACCAAAAAAAAAGCGCCAAAGCTAAAAAACGCCAAAAACCAAAAAAATCGCCAAAACGAAAAAAGTGTCAAAACAAAAAAAAAATTGGCTAAAACTAAAAAACCACAAAAACCGAAAAAAATCCCCAAAAACGAGAAAAAGCGCCAAAACTGAAAAAAATCACTACAACTAAAATAAATCGCTAAAACTAAAAATATTGTCAGAAAGTGAAAACGTTAAATAAATGCCATAACCAAAAAATCGCCAAAACTAAACAAATCGGCAAAAAAAAAAAAGAAATTGCAAAAAACGAAAAATCGCCAGAAAAAAATTTTAAAAAATCACGAAAAGCGCCAAAATAAAAAAACCCAAAAAAACAACGATAAATACTTAAAAAAAATTAAACAAGAAAGCACAACGTAAAAGCTGCCAAAATGACAAACGGCGCACAAACAAAAAGGGATATACATATGTGTATTCGTACGGAACCCTTCGTGTGAGAGCCAAAGTCGCACTATACTTAATTTATTAATTTTTGCAAATAAGAAAATTGCATAGCATAGTCAGATAGAGCATAAAAAAGTAAAAACAACAATAGTGTGTTGTACTTCAAAATCATAGAAAAAAATCCGCCCCAAACGCATTTACTTTTTTTTTAATCTCAATCTTTGAAAAATAACGAATTTTTATGCACGTTCTAGTTCAAGAACAAGTGCCAACTCACCTAATGTTCCGAAACACTTTTGTGTATGACTTGCGTATGAGCCCAAACATTTTTCACACAATGCAATAGAAATAAAGGGTGATTAAATGTTAAGGGCCGATGTTAAATGCGAACCACACCTAAACGTAAAGTTTGTTTTTGTATTTCATTTGACATATCTCACTTTCAGACTAATTCAATTTGAACAATGGAAAGATTCACAATCGAGCAACGCTTTACAGTTATTCAGGTTTATTATGAAAATGGGCGTTCAAATCAAAATGCATATCGTGCACTTCGTGATTTTTTCGGTCAATTTAATGGTACAAATATGCGTACAAGCGGAATAATCGTGCAAAAATTTGAGCAAACCGGGTCTGTAGGAGATGTGAAAATACCAGTGCATGTTCGTACAGCTCGTACTGCAGAAAATATTGCTACTGCTCGCGATAGTGTGGCTGAAGAGCCGTCCACCTCAACTCGTCGTCGTGCCCAACAATTGCTGTGAATGGTGTTTGCTATCGTGAGATGATAACGAACTTTTTATGGCCTGAATTGGAAGATATGGATGTGGACGATATGTGGTTTCAATAGGAAGGTGCCACTTGCCACACAGCTAACGCAAAAATGGCTCTTTTGCGCGACAAATTCAATGGCCGTGTTATCTCACGTGCTGGCGATGTTAATTGGCCACCAAGATCATGTAATTTGATACCGTTGGACTTCTTTCTTTGGGGTTATTTGAAAGAAAAGGTGTACGTGGATAAGCCAGCAACAATTCAAGAGCTAAAGGATGAGATAATTCGGCACATTAACGGTATAGAACCTCAATTATGCCTCAGCGTCATCGAAAATTTGGACCATCGGATAGAGGTGTGCTCGCGGATGAGATCGCGGCGGCCATTTTGCCTATATATTGTTCCATACATAATTGAACCGTACCATAATATCATAATAAAAAGAAATGACAATATCTTAAATAATTTGTGTTGTATTCAAAACCAACATCGGCCCTTAAAATTTATAGACATTTCGTATGTGGACGGAGGATAGTGCTTTCCCCTGAAATTATTACCTGAAAACCTTTTCTTTCGATGTTTTAATTATTCCTTGAAACATGTTTCAAAATTTTTAGCAGAATTAAAAAAGTTTTACTTTCTCGAAAATCATAAAAAAATCGCACAAAACGAAAACCGAGTTAAAATCCCAATACTCCAATTCAAAAACTCCTAGAAGTCTTATGGTGGAAACTGGTGGCAAATTTTTTAAAAACTTATGTACTTTAACTTCAGAACCAATCAATGATGACGGTATTGGATGTATACCGCCTTGCCAAAATGAGGTGAAAGCAGCAGTATCTCGGCTAAAGAACAATAAGGCAGCAGGAGCCGATGGAATACCAGCTGAGGTGTTTAAAAGCGGAGGTGACATGCTGATAAGGCGCATGCATCAGCTTGTTTGTTCTATTCGGCAAGAAGAACGCATGCCCGATGATTAGAACCTCAGCATACTGTGTCCCGTGCACAAAAAAGAAGACAAGACAATATGTGCCAATTACAGAGGAATAAGTCTCCTGCCCATTGCATATAAAATAATTTCGAGCGTATTGTGTGACAGACTTAAATCTAAAGTTGGAGAGATAATTGGGCCATATCAATGCGGCTTTAGACCTGGAAAGCCACCATCGACCAGATATTCACACTACGCCAAATCCTGGAAAAGACCCAAGAGAAACAAATCGACACCTACCACCTTTTTGTCGACTACAAAGCCGCTTTGGACAGCTCCATACGATCAAAGGCGTTTCAGGCCATGTCTGAGTTTGGTATCCCGGCAAAACTTATACGACTTTGCAGAATGAGCCTTACTGATACGCGATCTTCAGTCAAAATAGGAAAAAACCTCTCCGAGCCATTCAGTACCAAGCGAGGCTTCAGACAAGGAGATAGTCTCTCGTGTGATCTCTTTAATATCCTGCTGGAAAAGGTTATGCGAGACGCAGATGTGAATAGAACTGGCACACTATACACAAAACAACACATGCTACTCGCATATGCCGACGATATTGACATCATGGGTCGAACATTGCGAGCAGTGACTGCCACCTTTGAAAAAGTCGAAAAAGAATCTGCTACAGTGGGTCTGGTGGTAAACGCAGATAAAACAAAGCTGATGGTATCAACGCACAGGACGTCCAGTAGACTCGGGCCAACAGTGGAAAAAGTCAACGATTTTATCTACCTCGGCACTGCCATAAACAAAACAAACAACATGAGTTTTGAAATTAAAAGAAGAACTATACTGGCTAATAGATGATACTTTGGACTAAGTAAGCAGTTTAAGAGCAAAGCCATCTCTCGACAGACAAAAATCACATTCTATAAGTCCCTGATACCACCCGTGCTGTTGTATGGCTCTGAAGCATGGGTACTTGCGAAAGCAGACGAGGCAGTCCTTGGGGTATTCGAGAGAAAAACTCTTCGTAAAATTTATGGACCCATCTGCGTTGATGGAGAATATCGGTGTCGTATGAACCATGAGCTGTATGAGCTGTATGCCGACATTGACATTGTGAAACGTATAAAACTACAACGATTGCGTTGGCTAGGTCATGTTGTGCGAATGGAAGAAAATGCTCCAGCTAAAAAGGCATTCGAATACGCGCCTGGTGATGGTTCACGCAGAAGAGGAAGACCAAAACTCCGATGGAAAGATCAGGTGGAGGAAGACATTTCAAAGCTTGGTGTAATAAATTGGAGAAGGAGCGCGGAAGATCGAGGCGCTTGGAAGAATATTCTTCGTTCGGCTACAGGAACAAACGTTCTGTAATAGTCATTTAAGAAGAAGAAGATGTACATTAAAAAAGTATCCAAAAAGTTTCTTGGATACTGTTTTTCCCTGAAATAAATCTAACCATCATTTTCTTTCTATTTATAATAAAAATACTTTTTTTTCATTTGTGTACCTGTTTAGCTAATAACTGCAGGTAAAAGCTTCAAAAAATCTTATTTTCCAATTAAAATTATAATATTTTAGAAAAAGTCAAATTTTGAAGGATTATAATTAAACGGTTAATTAATGGTAACAAAAACAAAATGCATTTTTAGTTGGTCTAAATTATGGCCTTCTAGATTGTAATAAAAAATGCGTAAAAAGAGAACATAAGAAAATAATTCTTTGGCCAAAGAAAGTGGTCGTCTGAATTATAGTGCAATAGAAAGAAGCAATCAATACATTCAACATTTACTATATCATCGGCTTAATATGCTAACCTGCTAACTCCCTTTCAGCACATTTTACAGGAGAGACAAAAAACTATTTGCAGCTTGAGAGGAAAACCAAAAATATAGTTGGTTTATTTTATGGTATTCTACATCTATGACTACAATCTACAAAAATAAAAATCGCAAAACAAAAAAAAAATAAAAACAGTTAAATTGGATTTAGTAATAAACACTGAACTAATAATGTACCGGACTTAGCAGTTTTTCCTACAAACATTTTTCTATGAGTGGATTTAGCAGTTTTTCTTATCAAACCATTTTACACACTTCAAGAAAAACTATATGCTGGTCGACGAGGCGTATTTTTCTCTACCACACGGCATCAAAATCTCAATTTACTTAAAAAGTTGATTTAGCAGGTTTGCATATTAAGCCGAAGGACGATATGTCATTTTTTCGAAAAAGTAATATTTAAAGAAATATGGTTATACATAAATGTGTTTTTTTTACTATGGAATGAAAATTTAGTTGCACTGGTGTCCCAAGTCTTTCAAAATTTCTATTCTATAATTTCTATTTCTATAGCTATCAGACAGTGAAAAATCGCATCGATAAAGCTGCAGGCGTGCCTGTAATGATAGCTCGAATGTACGCAATTTATTTTGTTAATTTGGAGTACTGTTGATCATTATGATTGGTAATGGGTCGTATGATTAATAAATTACTTAATAAAGAAATATGAAACATACGCAGTTGTGATTCTAATTCAGTGTCAATTAAAATTGCAAAAAAGTACCTACATTCAAGCTGTCATAACAGGCAAACCTGCAGCTACAACGATGTTAAGCAGTTAAGCAGTTAAGCAGTCAATGAATAAAAGTTTTGAAACGAGATGAGTGCGGGACTTTGAGCACCAGTATAATTACAGTAGTCTCCCGATTTACGTAGTGCTTCGTTCCGGAACGTAAATCGCATTTGATATTGCACATAATAAAAATTATATTTCCATGTATTTTTTATTTTTATAAGTGAGACCGACCACTTAAATCGAAATGACGATGCAAATCGAACTGGGAGTAGCAAAAATTCCTTTGACGTAAATAGGAGCTGTAATATATTTTTGTCCAATATATTTAGCTAAATCCGCACAAAAACACCGAAAAAATAAAGATGTTAACTAAACTCTGGCGTTCTCAAATGGCGACACAAAACAAATTCAGAAGGCACAAAAAATTTAACAACGCAAATCGAATGGAGAGGCAAATCAAATTAAAAAGGTCCACATTTAAAGGTTCAAAAAGCAACTGAGACGATGTAAATCGAATGGCGACTTAAAACGCATTCAGAAGGCACAAAAAATTTAACGAGACAAATCGAATTTAAAAGGTCCACAAAATGTGACGACGTTAACTGAAACAAAGTAAATTGAGCCGACGTAAATCAAGGGATTACTGTAATTTTCATTCCAGAGTAAAAACACATTTTCATCATATTTCGTTAAATATTAGTTTTTCGTAAAAATTACATATACTAAATTTTGATTGTATTGATTGCTTCTTTCGATTGACATAAAAAACAAATAGGATTCCAATAAAAAATTGTGAATTCCATTTTTTCAGATTCGGTCCACTGTGCGGCGTCCGTCCTCGGCTATGGATTTTCTCGTCTGGTTATATCGAATAGTAGCTTCACTGAGTAAAGATTTTCTGCCTACCTTGCCTTTAGCCTCTAATGAAGAATATCTTTATTTCAAACCGTGAACAAAACCCTTCATTTCCAGGTATAAAATCTTTACTGAGTGCAACCACCCTACAGTAAATGAAACTGACGCAAAACAAAAGTCACGTAACCGGTCCCCAGGTAGTAGGGACCAGTCCGAGTTCTAACATTTCCTACGAAGCGGACCAGTCCCTTTAACGTGGAGATGGACTATGAATTTTGTGACTTGTCACTGAACTATCTTATTGAGACCTAATCGGTATAGAATAATATAAATTATATATAAATATTATTCCGAAATTTTTGTGTAATAATTGATTAATATTTGAAAGATAATTTATATTTTTATTGTTACAAATGCAAGTAAAAATTGTATTATGTTTCCAAGCATAGACTTTGATGGGATTCGAGCCGACAGCTTCCTAAATGACAGGCTAGCACACTATCCACTTGACAACAAGGGCATTTTTTTTTATTTTTTATTGAATATAATTGTACATAATATTTTCATTCATTACAATTTAGACCTCAGCGCCAAGAAGGCATTTTTGAGGCAAGTTGGCAGTTATTTAAACACTAAATGTACAAATATTCAAGTTATATACATCTGCACGTAAATATATATAAATATAAAATATATGTAGATAATAAATTTAATTTTATTTTATTTTTATTTTTATATATTTTAAGTTAAAATTTAGTTACATTAGAAGTGTTTATTTCAAAATTATAAATACCATTTAAGCTAAAGTTAATATCTAAACGTAGTTACGGGATTGGTTCCTGATTGCCATGGGTGTCTCATTGGAGATAGAAATTTGGCAGTACTATGTGATAGGTCTTAGATCCAGCTGCATCGAATTTGTTTAGTACCGTTTACTACAAAACTAGAACGAGTCCCAACTAACTAACTGAAAATTGTTAATATGTGCCGACTTACACGATATGTCTCTTCTCAACATTTACTACTCCTTACTTTTGGTATCCCTCCCATTTTTTTTGGCACCAAATTTTACGCAGTGCACTATTCGACATACCCGGAGAAGAAAATCCTTAAGAGTGGCTAAAGGCTGGCAAAGCACAAAGACTTTACTCAGCGAAGCCTTAACTCGATATAATAAGAGAAGAAACCCCTTTAGGCCAGCCGAAACCCTTTTATGCTAATACAATCTTTAGACTCCAAAACCGTTTTTTCGAACGAAATATACTCAGAGCTCCATATTATGGACAAGAAGTAAAAAATACTCTTCAGGTTTATCAATAAAAACAAAATTAAAAATCAATGAAGTTAAATGTTTGTTTTAGAAGAAAATATCGTCTCGTTAAGTGGAAATTATTTCTTGGAATTTTTTCATGCCACATTTTTTATATTCAACAATGAATATCAAATACGAAGAAAGGTTTCTTATTTCAAAAACGTGTGCGAGTTGATGCATGAAGTGTATTAATCGATATAAAAAATAAGAAAAAAAAAAATATATTGTTTTATATTCTTGCAAATAGCTATTTAATACCTGTCGTAATTCTATTGGTCAATATAATCTGTACACTAAATATTAGTGCCGCCGTTGTCTTGTTTTCGTAGAACGGAATATATACTTACATGCGCAAAAGTGGTAATTTTCCACCAGAATATGTTATTTATTATCAGGGTCAAGTTTACTACCTCTCTTTTTGTTTTTGTTTTCTGTTTGTTTAAAGGGCAAGGACAACTGCATCATTACTTAAGTGAAATTAACATCAAAATTATTGTGTATTAAATGTTGTTTGTACAGAATTTTTTATCATCGTTCGTTGATCTATTGGAAGGTTATTGATGAAATCTATTCTGTACTTCAAAAAGAATTAATACAAAGATTTAAATACTTAAAAGTTTTAACTTAATTTAAAGGCAATAGTTGCAAAAAGGTGGATTAATAGCAGTTTGCAACAAAACGACACTTTTGTCATGACCATTCATCACCACTATATTATTTTTATGTGCTATGGTCGGTCCAATAACTAAAAAACAGTAGAAATTTAAAATTATATGGATACGTTTTCTTTTTTAAATTATTTCTAAAATTTGAGATTTTTTAAAAGGCTTCTGCACAGATTTCATCATACCTGGGGATGTTGTAGTCCAATTTTATTACCAAAAACACTAAAAAACTTAGAATAAAATTATTTTTAAGTTGGTTTAACATTATTATTTTTATATACTCAAAGGTTTCAGATTTATTGAGACCGCAACGATGAAATTTCTATTTTTTTTGCAAAATTAGAAATGAAAATCTATGGATAAATGTTGATTTTAATCACAATAAAGTAAAGTCACCTAATTCTTAAATAAAATTGTGATTATCATACACTGTACAATAAAATCAAACTTTATTTATATGATTATTTAGAACGTATTGGCTTGTGAATCTAAATTGATTATTAGGCCAAGGTTCGCAACGTTTAATTAAGAATGAATTGGTCATGATTAATATTCCAAGGAACAAGGAAAAAATTAGTATCAACTTAATTTGTTTAAACGTACACAGCAGAATAGAGTAGCACCACTTTCTGAAGCCGCTACACTTCGATCGTCAGTGCTCACATGTATTTTGCATATCACCATTTATCTGGTGGCTAAGTTGAATGCGATTTTCGTGAAAATTTAATACGAGAATTAAACCACTTATGGCAACATTAAACTACATTTTCCCAGTGTTGATTTTTGTTCTACTCAAGTCAAACCTTTTTGTTTGATTATATACTTTTTAGTTACGGAAGCCGATACACTCCCATCGCTTGCTTATCACTACTTGTCAGATGCCTCAATAAAATGTGATTTCAATTCTTATATATACAACTTTTTCGTGAAAATTTAATACGAGAATTAAATCAATCAAGTTGAAGTTTAGTCGAAATGTGTGTACATATGACGTAAGACCATTTGAAACACATCCATCCCTTATCCTGTACAATCCTCATGGAACCATTTTTAGGGTTCCGTATACCAAAAGTGCGAAAACAATAGGGGTCCCTATTGTTTTCGCTACGCTGTCCGTCTGTCTGTCTATCTGTCTGTCTATCACATGCTATTTTCTCGGGAACCGTAAGAGCTACGGACCGGAAATTTTCACAGAATATGTAAAATTTTGGCGAGTGTTGTGTTTTTCTTCCGACGGGGTTTTTTTGAATTTGGAACGATTTTCCGTCATCCCACGTCAAATTTGGTTTGTAAACAGACCGGTTTCGGCTATGTGCCATCTTCAGTGTTCTATTGAATACTAAATTTAGTATTCAATAGAACACTGAAGATGGCACATAGCCGAAACCGGTCTGTTTACAAACCAAATTTGACGTGGGATGACGGAAAATCGTTCCAAATTAAAATTTTGGCCACTACAACAAAAAATATATGACAGATACAAATTAAAGGGTGTTCTAAAGCGAGCAACGAAACATATTGAATTACTAATGTAATATACAGACACTTATATATACACACTTTAAATTTCCAAAGTCAGTGTTAATTAGTGTAGTCTGTAGAATAAACTATACCAATTAACACTGATATTTAAAACAATAAGAATTAAAGGGTGTTCTATCAGTTAATGTAATTTTGACTATGCAATTCAGACAATTTGCTGTATCTTGAAAACCGTAAGAGACAAACTCTTGATATAAAAAAAACGTTAAAAATAAAAAATTCCTGAAGTAAAAAAATGTCAAAACGAAAAAACGCCAAAATGAAAAAGCGCTTAAAGGAAAAAACACAAAAACTAAACAAAATTGCTATAACACAAAAAGATCGGCAAAAAACTAAATGACTGCCAAAAACCGAAAAAAGTCGTCAAAATGAAAAAAGCACAAAAACCTAAAAAATTGCTAAAACTAAAAATATCATCAAAATCGAAAAAAATCATCAAAAATGGAAAAAATTACCAAAAACGAAAAAAGCGCCAAAACAAAACAAAAAAAAAACGCCAAAACAATAACAAAATTGTTAACAAAAAAAAAACGCTGACTAAAAAATCACCAAAAACCGAAAAATCCTCAAAGCCGAAAAAAGCGCCAAAGCCGAAAAAAAACCTAAATCAGTCGCTAAAACTAAAATATCGTCAAAGAGCTATAATAAAACATTAAAACACAAAAAAAACGCGAAAATCAAAAAGTCGCTAAAAATCGAAAAGATCAGCAAAATGAATAAAAGCGTCAAAACTAAAAAATTGCCAAAAACAACGAAAAAAAAAACTAAAACAAACAAAAAAGCTAAACGGAAAATTGACAAAATGAAAAAAGGGCAAAAACAAAAAGAGATATATGTGTATTCGTAGGGAAAACTTTACTTAGGGAACACTTTACTTAGGGCCTAAATTTCTATATCCCCAGTGATAAACACCTCACTCGCACGTCACATACTAAGGTGAACGCAGAATAAAAATAAGTAAATTTTGTAAAACACCACGACATTGTGTTGGATTGCTACATTTATCAATTGAATTCCCAATACTCACATAGAATTATGAATTAATATCAATATTTTTCATTAAATATCAATATTATTTATTATATCAGGATTATTTCTTAGGGTTACAATTGCGAATTTTATTATTTACAGGTAACTTCTTTATTACATATATCAATTTTTCGCTAACTTGCAAGTTTTTGTTTTTTATTTTTAACGGCTTTGGCGATTTCTAATAAATTTTCCGACTTTTTTTTCGATTTTGCAACTTCTCGCAAAAATTTGCAAAGTTCGCGATAAAAGCGACTTTATGCATTTTTTCAGCTTCCCAACATTTTTGCCGATTTTTAAACAATATTAGACTTTGTTATCATTCCGCTGTTAGTGAGTTTTTGCGAATTTTCGCCATTTTCGATATTTTTGCCGGATTTTTTCCTTTGCTTTTCTAGCGATTTTTAAACAATATTATGGCTTGTTCAAAATTTTGCAACTTTTCGCGAATTTTTGCAAAGTTCGCGATAAAAGCAACTTTTGGCATGTTTACAATTTTCTAACAGTTTTGCTGATTGTTTAACAGCACTTGACTTTGTTATAATCCTGTTGTTAATAATTTTTTTTTGTGAATTTTCGTCATTTTCGCGATTTTTACCGCATTTTTTGCATTTCTTACAGTTTTACAGATGTTTAATCAATATTATGGCTTTTTTTTAAATTTTCCAACTTCCAGCGAATTTGAGCAAAGTTCACAATAAAAGAGGATTTTTGGCTTGTTTCAAATTTTTCAACTTTTCTCGAAAATTTTAAACACAAACGCTTGAATAAAACTTGTGCTTGATTTGACATATAAAGTGGGCTATTTTTCACTGAAACGTTTTATAAAATTTGTTTTTCATATATTAATTTTAAAAAATAACGTAACAATCTGGTGTTCAACACTAGCAATCACTTGCCATTGTTAAGTGTTTACCAAAATAGCAATTCAACAAACTCTATGTGAAGTGAGGAGTAGGGATGTAGAAAATAAGGACCCTAATTTATTAAATATAGCTAATATAATTTGTAGAGAACTTTGAAAAATTCGATGGGCGTTTTTTATTCTTAATTGATCAATTTAGAACTTTGTAGAAAAATTCACCATTTTTGTTCAATGCTGGATGCAGCCTGCATGCTTTAATCGATTTAGAATTTACACTGCAGTCATTTTTGAGCTCTATTCTTTTCAAACATTGAAAATTAAAAATTTTAGTTTCGAACATTTTTCGAGAAAAACGTAAATTTTTGTCAAAATTTAGTCATTTTTCACTCTCATTTTAAAGTCTTGAATTTTATTCTTTTTCTCAACTACATGAATCCAGATAACTAAAAAATTGTTTCTGTATGTTATCGAGTACTTTGTTCAAAATCATAAATTTTCTTTTATTATTTCGGCTTTGCTATTACCGTACATATTGACGAAATAGAGCACAAAGTCGAGGCCAAAACGCAAGATTTTAAAATTCAAATCCAAATATCTTCGAAAATTTTAAGGAAATGTCAATGAAATAAAATATATTTTCTTTCTTTTTTTTATAAACTTTACACCAATTGAAAATTTATTAAAATCGGACAACAGTTGTAAAAGCTATGAGGCCGACAAAGTTTTTCATGCCTGAGACAGTCAAATATGACATCATGTAGCTCAAAGTGTGTTTCAACAGAGTAGCTTAAATTTCTACATGTTTAAAGCTCAAGTCCTCCTCTATTGTCAAATTTTCAGAAAGATTTTATGTACCTGCATAAAAACTGTACTAAACTTACTTTTTTAATTTTTACTTCTGTAGTATTTATTAAAAACATAGCAATTGTCTTATTTTTAAAAAACTTTAACGATATATTAGATGCTCATTTTATTATGAATGTTTAATAAAAAATATATTTTTGAAGAAATATTTTTATTGCAGCGCGTAATGTTACCATCGTATTACTCATACGTAACCTTTTGCCCTAAAAATATTGTATACTCGCATTTTCTTCACATATTTGTTTTTGATTTAAAAATCCATAAAATGTTACTGTTTAATATGATGCTACAATTTATTAAACATAAACATTGTGTTATTTTTTTTTTTCGTAAATAATAAAGATATAAGAATTAAAATAAACAGTTTAGTACAGTTTTCATGCAGGTAAATAAAATGATTCCTAAAATTTTACTCATATTACAAAATCTACTCTCCTGGGCAAATTTTTCGGCGATCGGGTAAAAATTAACATGTAGATTAATGCTATTAAATATATCTAATATAATTTGTAGAGAAAGTTTTAGAAAAATTTGATGGGCGATTTTTTCTATATTGATCAATTTAGAATTTTGTAGAAAAATTCACCATTTTTGTCCAATGCTGGATGAAGGGCATTTACATTGCATTTATATTAGAAGTCTATACTTATGAAAAATTTTAAATGAAATTTTCGAGAAAAACGAACACTTTTGTTAAACTTTAGCCATTTTTCACTCTCATCTTAAAGTCTTGAATTTGATTTTTTTCTTGATAACATGAATTGAGATAACTAAGAAATTGTTTCTGCATGATGTCATCATTAAACCATAAAATATTTGTTTTATTATTTTGGCTTTGCTATTACCGTCGATATTAACGAAATATAGAACCAAGTCTAGACCACAAAACAAAATTTTAAAATTCAAAGCCAAATATTTTTAAAATATTAAATATATATTAATGAAATAAAAAATAATTTTTTTTCCTGTTTATTAACTTTACTCCATTTCTTAATATGCTAAAATCTGATAATAATTGTAAAAGTTATGAGGCCGAGAAAGTTTTTCATCCCCGATGACATTGACACCCTGTCGCACAACGTATGTTTCAATAGAGAAGTTTAAATTTCTATATTCTGAAAGCCCATGTCCTCCTCCATGATTTTTACATACATCGATTTGTGTTCGGAGCGCAAGTTTCAAAGATACAGATTTATTAAAACTTTTTTCTAATTGGAGGCACTATGCAGCGGCTTTTTCCTGTTTTAAAATTTTAAGAAATTGTTCTAAGACAGGTGTTAATTAAATGAGGAGCTTACTGTTGTAACAGAAACTTTTTTCAGGAGCTTTCGAAAAATGTTTTGCCGCAAGGCTTAAAAAGTTAGAGAAGCACTGAACCACATAAATTTACCTCAGAGAAAATATATACGAGTATATATATATATATAAATAATATCTAAAAAAATTATTTCTTTATATACTTTGTGCCTACTTCTCCACTCCCTATCGTCATGCTATTGGTCAATGTGTTAATACTGAATAGAAACTAATGTTGACGTGGTGTTAAAATATTGGCAATGGATAACTTATTTAAATGCGCAAGAGTGATAATTTTTATACCAGGCTATGAATGTTATTGCTGTTAGCGTCAACTTTACTGCCTCCACTCTTTTTAAAGTAAAAGAAGATTGCTCAAATTGATTTGTAATTAACAGGAAGAAGATACCTAAAGGGCGAACCTAACGGGCAAACCAATTGAATGGAATTACCTTTTATATTCTTATGAATTTTTGACGACATCAATGCAGGGTGGCAGGTTGTGGTAACCTTCAGCCTGAAAATATATGCAGGTACCATTGTAATAAACTACCAACCATGCGCATTTATTTCATTTATTAAATTTTTCTTGTTGGTGCTATACCAACAAATAAAAATGAATAGGACGACGGCATGTGGGTGGTCATCGAGCTCAAAGTGGGCGCAAAAAGAAAAAAAGTTGAAAAAAAACAATATAACTGCCAGAGAGTCTCTCCTAGAGGGGTTAAGAGTAGGGGCCACCCTCGACGACGTAGACATAAGACTTTATGAAACTTTTGTGACAATTTTTATTATTATTATCTCTCATTCCGCTAATTTGACTGGGTTAGTATACATAGACTCGATTAAAACAAATCAAGAGTGAAGTATGAAAACTCTATTGTTTTTATTGTAAATTAAATAAAGTACATAGCAAAAGTAGAAACATCGATTGGCAGTAAATATTTTAGCATTTAGTTTCTTTCACAGTTTAAACTCAACAAGCATAGTGAAAGCATCGTCAAACAGCTCAGAAAACATTTTCAACTGAACAAAATCTCTAAAACAAAGTAAAAAAATACAATTCGTAGAAGAAGATTATCGCAGTACATATCATCTTTTTCATCTCTTATTATCTCAACATATTTTTCGGCAATAGCAATATTTTTTTAAAACCCGCTAAGGAAAACTTTCAATTTATATCACTTTCCAACAATGATATATTGTGCGTTAATAAATTTGCTATCAGTCAGCGCTCAACAATATTACAACTATATGGGGTACGACGATAAAATCAATAGGAAGGACTTTAGTTTTGAGGACTTGAGTTACTTTAAAATATTCGTTTCAGCTTTTCTTTTATCCAAGTTTTTGTGGTTTGGGGTTATTTGTGTAGAAAACTGTTTGAAAAGACAAAACATTTTCCAGATTTATAATAAGTTTAAAATTTTAGCTAAATTTTATTTATTAGCCAAGAATATTAACTAAAATCTCCAATTTATTAAGCACATAAGAAATCTAATACTTTTTAAAGGATTTTTAATTCTTATTGAAATAACACTCTCTGTTCTTCATATTATTGCAGAGACCATGGACCCACCAGCTAGTGATTTGTATGAATTTATTTATCAATGATTTTATACATAAACAGATTACTTTGGGAATTAAATATTTATTTGGGCCTAGTTCTTATTTATATGTGTGTTCAAACGTTAATAGAGCGCTTGAAAAAAATTTAAAAAATGCTAAATTTATAAATCACCAGGAGACGATTAGGAGTGTTAGTAATATTGAAAAAATTGGCGTTATTCATTAAGTCAAGAAATTAAATTTATTAGACAACAAGAGCACAGTTTGAAAAATCTAGCTGAAGAGCTTTTTGTCAAATTTCAATTGCAGTTATTAGTTTTATTGATGTATTGGTGTGCTAATTTCGTTTAAGATTTTGGTTTATCAATGCTACATTTACATACAGTTTACTTAACTCTATATGTATTATAAAGCTTTTATCATTCTTTTTATATTCGTACAGCATATGTGTCAAATTACAGCATTTTTTTAAATATATTTGAGTTATGAAAAAATAATTGAGTTGCTAAGAAATAATGTATATCAAATTTTAATGACTAAAATTAAAAAAAAAAACAATATATGAATAAAACTACTTACTGCAACTGAGAAGTGACAAAAAGCTCTTCAACTAGATTTTTTAAACTGTGCTCTTGTTGGCCAATAAATTTAATTTCTTGACTTAATGAATTGCGCCAATTTTTTTAATATCGCTAACACTCCTTATCGTCTCCTGGTGATTTATAAATTTAACATTGTTTTCAACTTTTTTCAAGCACTCTATTAATATTTGGATACACATATAAATAAAAACTAGGCCCAAATAAATATATAATTCCCAAAATAATCTGGTTATATATAAAATCATTTGATAAATAAATTCATACAGATCACTCGCTGCTGGGTCCATGGTCCCTGTACTAATAGAAAGAACAGCAAATATTATTTCGATAAGAATAAAAAATCCTTTAAAAAATACTAGATTTTTTATGTGCTTAACAAATTTTAGATTTTCATTGATATTCTTGGCTGATAAATAAAATTTAGTTAATATTTTAGACTTATGATAAATTTGGAAAATGTGTTCACTTTTTAACCAATTTTCTATACAAATAACGCCAAACAACAAGAACTTGGATAAAAGTAAAGCTAAAGCGAATGTTTTTAAGTAGCTCAAGTCTTCAAAACTAGAGTCCGCACTGTTTATTTCTTTCTCATACTCCATATACTTGCAATATTGGTGAGCAATGACTGATATCATATTTATTAACGCACTATATATCATTGTTGGAAAGTGATATAAATTGAAAGTTTTCCTTAATGGATTGTTAAAAATTTGCTATTGCCAAAAATATGTTGAGATAATAAAAGATGACAAAAATGAAATGTATTGCGGTAATTTGCCTCGACTTATTGTAAGATAATTTTTTTTCATTTTTATTTTTTTAGTTTTTCTTTCAGATCATTCATTTTGTGAAGTTGAGAATGTTTTCTGAGCTGTTTGACTATGATTTCACGACACTTGTTGAGTTTAAACTGCCAACAAAACTAAATGCTAAAATATTTACTGCTAATGGATGTTTGTGCTGTTCTTATTTGCTTTCAATTCAATTTACAATAAAACAATAGTGTTTTCATATGAGAAGTCCTCAAACTTTTTCACTTTTGATTTTTTTTAATGATTTTATGTAGACCTTCTGCTCCTAAGGCTGATACTTATTTCTTCCTGAACTTCACGTTTGGAGTTTTGCAAATATTTCTACTCTGAAAAATAGTACAAGTTGAAACCATGTCAAATCGCCAACACAAACGATATTTTATGAAGCACCAACTCCGATCTCGATGATATTCATCATAAAAGTTATCCATTAAAAAAAATATTTAAATTTTCAGATCTCAGACCTTTGACGTTTCTGAAATAGGCTGTCATGAAAATTGGAAATTTTTGTAAAAATTTAATAAAGTGGCCATAACAAACCAACTATAACTTTTAAACTACAAAAGTGAAAAAGATTTTTTTATGTTATATTGCAGGCTTAAAATAAGGCTTTTGATATGCGGTACATTTTGATATTTTGCGTGAGAAGATCAAAGGTCAATAGTTGAGGTCTCAAGCTCAAAGGGATATGACTCTGTGTGGTAGTACATACCATCATATTGCTCATGAGTCAACAGTTTTGGCTTAAAAAATTTTAAATTCGCAATTTCTTCAAGTTTTCTTCGTAAAAAATTCACGTTCAATATATCATTAACATTTTTTAAACCTAAAAGGATTGCTATGTTTTTCAATAAATAGTAGAGAAATAAAAATTAAAAAATTAAGTTTAGTACTATTTTCATGCAGGTAAATAAAATGCTTCTAAAAATTTTATTACTTTTAGATATCTGCTCTCCTAAACACATCGTTGAGCAAGCCAGATTAATTATAATAAATGCATTTAATTTAATTTGTAAAGAAATTTGGCAAGCTAGAGTTGCATTTTTTTAGCAACTTATACATTTCACTATATTCGTCCAACGCTAGATATACTGTGCGGGTAATATCTGTAAAAGTTATATGGTGCTTTATGTCAGAGGTAGTCAATTTTGACATCCTGTATCTCAACATGTATTCCAACACAGTGGTTAAAGTTTCAACATTCTTAAAGCTTCAAAGATATAGATTTATTACCCTGACATTCTAGTGCATGCTCCAACTAGTGATCGCCGTCTTGAGGTGAATTGAAATCCATTTTCGAATGTGGCATAGCGGTTTTCTTCGCTTACTAGAGACTTTTCGCCGTTGGTGGCGCACAGTGGACCAAATTGGAATAAAATTTACGATTTTTTAACGAAATGTTGAATTTTTGTTCTGCCAATCGAATGAAGCAGTCAATACAATCAATATTTACTAAATGTAATTTTTCGATAAACTACAATATAATATGATAATAAATGTGTTTTTTTACTATAGAACGAAAATTAAGTTGCTCTGGTGCTCCAAGTGTGTCATTACTTCTCGTTTCAAAAGTTCTATTCTATGACTGCTTAGCTATCATATAGTGAAAAGTCGCATCGATGTATCTGCAGGCATGCCTGTGATGATAGCCCGAAGGTAGATAATTTTCTTCTTGTTTTCGAGTATTGCTGATCATTACGTTTAACACTGGGGCGTATGATTAATAAATAATTTAATAATCAACCATAAAACATACGCAGTTCTGATTCAAGAGTAGTGCCAGTAAAACACATTTTCATCATATTTCGTTAAATATTAGTTATTCGAAACATTACATGTAGTAAATATTGATCGTATTGATTGGTTGTTTCGATTGACATAACAAAAAAATTAATATTCAGATAAGAAACCGTAAATTTCTTTTTTTTAGATATTGTCCACGGCTATGGATTTTATTCTCTGTCTATTTCGAATAGTACCTTCGCTGAGTAAAGATTTTATGCTTAGCTTGCCTCTAGCCTCTACTAAAGACGACCTTTATTTCAAACCGAGAATTAAACCCTTCATTTCCTCCCATAAAATCTTTACCACTATTCGATATACCCATATAAGAAAATGCCCAAGACAGCCTTAGAGTTGGCAAGGCACAAAATCTTTGCTCATCAAAGCCACAAGTCGATATAGCCAGAGGAAACAACACTTGAGGCACACATCTTTGGACTGCAAAACTGATTTTTGAACGAAAAAAGACTCAGATTTCCACATTACCGGCAAGAAGTAAAGAATACTCTTCAGGTTTATCAATAAAAAACATAAATTAAAAATAAATGGAGCTAAATTTTTATTTTAAAACAAACTAATCTCTAGTTAAGTTGAAATTATTTCTTGGACCTTTTGCATGCCATATTTTTTATATTAAACAATGAATATGAGACATGAAGAACGTTCTCTAATTAAAAAAAAAAGTTGGCAAGTCGCTGCATGAAATGTATCGATTACAGGTACATGCGCAAGAGTGGTAATTTTCCACCAGGATATATAATTTATTATCATCTTTGTTGATCTATTGGAAGGTTATTGAAGCAATCGATTGTGTGTAAATTTTATGGTTTTCTGTACTTTAAAATTAAATAACACAAAGATTGCAACGCTGACAGATTTCAATTTAACTTAAAGGCTAAAATAGTTGCAAAAGGGCTGGTTAATGACACTATGCAACAAAATAAAACTTTTGTCATGACCTTGAATCACAACTAGATTTTTTTGATGTGCTATGGCCCCCAACTACAAAAACAGTCGAAATTCTAAATTCTATTAAAACGTTTTTTAAATTTTTTTCTTAAAATTGGGATTTTTAAGAGGTTGCTATACGGACTTCATCATAACTTGGAAACTGGTAGTGAGAGCCATGTTGCTGTAAAAAACATTAAAAAGCTTGACAATAAAATTACCTTTAAGTTTAGTATATCGTGTAGCTCTTACGTTTATCGTATAAGATGTGTTCAGTTTTTTTATGTAAAATAATATGATTAATATTTTTGTAAAACATTTTGAACCTCTAGCTCTTCGATTTATAGATCTTTTTGGCTCTTTCAGAGGCAATACAGCGAGCGGGCTTAATTGTTCCACAAAAATGTTTCTGTGGTGTTTTACATAAAATTCTTGAACACTTCCTACACCTTAAACGTAAGCCCTATAATATATTCTATGCCGAGTCAATATAACTATGTGAAATAAATCCGAGATATAAAGCGCGATACACGAATTTTTTTTATATTTTTTGTTGATGATTTCTACCAGAATCAGCAGTAAAAATTTTGGTATATAAAAAAAATTATTTTGTTGTACAGTGAAAATTTTTGCAACTTTTGCATAAATTAGGTGACTTCTCCTTATGGCGAATAAAATCAATATTTAGCCATGAAGTTTCATGAAATAAAGCTTATTTATTTGTAGTGCATCAGTTAATAAAAATGCATTTTTAAATTTAAAAAAAAATTAAATAAAAATTGTGCAATTTTGCACAATATTTGGTCTAAATAATTCGGAAACCATTGAGTATATATGAAATGTAGGAAAGTCTTAAAGGTAATTTTATTTCAAGTTTTTAATATTTTTTGCAACAACTTGGGACTGACTACCCGTTCCCAAGTTATGATGAAGTCCGTGTAGCAACCTCTTAAAAATCCCAAATTTAAGAAAAAACTAAAAAAAACGTATCCATAGAATTTAGAATTTCGACTGTTTTTGTAGCACATCAAAGAAACTAGTGATGATTAAAGGTCATGACAAAAATTTTATTTTGTTGCATAGTATTATTAACCAACCCTTTTGTAAGTATTTCATTCTTTGTATGATTTAATTTTAAAGTAAAGAAAACCATTATATTTTATACACAATCGATTTCATTATAAACTTTCCAATATATCAACGAAGATGATAAAAAAATTTGAATAAACTACCTTCAATACACAATAATTTTCTTATTAATTTAGCTTAAGTAATAACAAAAATAAGAGGTGGTAAACTTGACCCTGCTAGTAAATTACATATCCTGGTGGAAAATTACCACTCTTGCGCATGTACGTGTATAGTCCGTTCTTCGAAAACATTTTATCACCAAGACAACGGTGGCAATAATTATTAGTGTACCTATAATATTGACCAATAGAATTACGGCAGGTAGTATATAACTATTTGCAAGAATATAAAAATATATTTTCTTACTTATTTTTTTTTTATTAATCGATACATTTCATGCAGCGACTCGCCAAATTTTTCTTTAAATAAGAGAACGTTCTTCATGTTTGATATTCATTGTTTATTATAAAAAATATGGCATGCAAAAATTCAAAGCAATAATTTCAACTTAACTAGAGAATATTTTGTTTTAAAACAAAAATGTAGCTTCATTTATTTAAAATTTTTTTTATTGATAAACCTGAAGAGTATTTTTTACTTCTTGTCTCTGAGTTTTTTTCGTTAAAAAATCAATTTTGCATTCTAAATATTGTATTAGCATAAAAGGGTTTCGCCTGTCCTTAAGTGTTTTCTCCTCTAGCTATATCGACTTGTGGATTTGATGAGCAAAGATTTCGTGCCTTGCCTGCTCTTGGGCTGTCTTGATCATATATATCCAATAGTGGTTTCGCTCAGTAAAGATTTTATGCTAGGAACCCTGCATGGTTTTATTATCGGTTTGAAATAAAGGTCTTCTTCATTAGAGGCTAGACGCAAGCTAAGCATAAAATCTTTACTCAGCGAAGGTAATATTCGACATAACTAGAGAGAAAATCCGTAGCCGTGGGTGGATGCCGCACAGTGGACCACATCTAAAAAAAGGCATTTATGGTTTCTTATCTGAATATTAATTTTTTTGTTATGTCAATGTTTCGAAAAACTAATATTGAACGAAGTATGATGAAATATTTGTTTTTACTGACACTACTTTGGAATCACAGCTGCGTATGTTTCATAATTGATTATTATGTTATTTAGTAATCATACGCCCCAGTACTAATCTAATGATCAACAGAGTAGGAAAATAAACTAAATGAAACGTTTGCTTTCGTTTTGTTTTGTATTTTTCGATGTGTAAAACAAAAACAAAACAAAAACAACGAGAACGATAGTCCAATTTAGTTTTGTATTGCTTCTGCTTGTGTACACTAAATGTACATTAACTTAAATGTACGCAGCTAGAAAAGCAAATAATGAGAACAAAATTGAATGGTTTTAAGCAAACACATTCGCAAATGTTTGCGGATTGATTTGCTCATCATAGTAGAGAATGTGTTAGTGTATTTATGCTAAATACAATGAACCATTCAACAAAATATATTTCTACTTTTGTTTTGTTTGCAATTGTACGATTGAAACGGGATATTAAAGCAAGCAGATGAGTGTAAAGCCAATTGTATTGTTTGCAATCTTTGTCATTGCAAAAGTATTTGTTTTGGTTTTGCTCATGTACGAAACGATTGAAAATATTTTAAAAGTTTGTGTCTTCGGATGAAACGTTTGCGTTTTGTTTGTTTGCACACTCTGATGATCAACAATACTAGAAAATAAGAAGAAAATTGCCTACCTTCGGGCTATCATCACAGGCATGCCTGCAGCTATATCGATGTGACTTTTCACTGTATGATAGCTAAACATTCAAAGAATATAACTTTTTAAACGAGAAGACAACAGTAATGACACACTTGGAGCACCAGAGCAACTTAATTTTCGTTCCATAGTAAAAAACCTCATTAATAATCATATTATATAGTAGTTTTTCACAAAAATTATGTTTAGTAAATATTAATTGTATTGATTGCTTCTTTCGATTGGCAGAGCAAATAATTCAACATTTCGATAAAAAATTGTAAATTCCTTTTATTTCGATTTGGTCCACTGTGCGCCGCCAACGGCAAATGGCACATTCGAAATGGATTTCAATTCACCTCAAGACGGCGATCACTAGTTGGAGCATGCACTAGAATGTCAGGGTAATAAATCTATATCTTTGAAGCTTGCGATCCGATTGTAAAATTCATAGAGGAGGTCCTAAGCTTTAAGAATGCTGAAACTGTAACCACTATGTTGGAATACACGTTGAGATACAGAATGTCAAAATTTACTACCTCGTGCATGAAACACCTTGTTGGACTTATAACTTTTACAGATATTACCCGCACACTATATCTAGCGTTGGACGAATATAGTGAAATTGTGTACGCAATTCTAAATAAGTTGCTAAAAAAATGCAACTCTAGCTTGCCAAATTTCTTTTCAAATTAAATTAAATGCATTTAATATAATTAATGTGGCTTGTAATTGTTACCTGCCCGCTCAACAATGTGTTTAGGAGAGCAGATATCTAAAAGTAATAAAATTTTTAGAAGCATTTTATTTACCTGCATGAAAATAGCACCAAACTTAATTTTTTAATTTTTATTTCTCTACTATTTATTGAAAAACATAGCAATCCTTTTATGTTTAAAAAATGTTAATGATATATTGAACGTGAATTTTTTACGAAGAAAACTTGAAGAAATTGTGAATTTCAAATTTTTTAGGCCAAAACTGTTGACTCATGAGCAATATGATGGTATGTACTACCACACAGAGACATATCCCTTTGAGCTTGAGACCTCAACTATTGACCTTTGATCTTCTCACGGAAAATATTAAAATGTACCGCATATCAAAAGCCTTATTTTAAGCCTGCAATATAATATAAAAAAATCTTTTTCACTTTTGTAGTTTAAAAGTTATAGTTTGTTTGTTATGGCCACTTTATTAAATTTTTACAAAAATTTCCAATTTTCATGACAGCCTATTTCAGAAACGTCAAAGGTCTGAGATCTGAATATTTAAATTTTTTTTTTTAATATTTAATGGATAGCATTTGTGGTGAATATTAACAAAATCAAACTTGGTATTTCCAAAAATATCGTTTGTTTTGGCTGTTTGCTATGGTTTCAACTTGTACTATTTTTCCGTGTAGAAATATTTGACAAACTCCAAACGTGAAGTTCAAAAAGAAATAAGTATCAGCCTTAAAAGCAGAAGGTTTACATAAAATCAGTTAAAAAAATCAAAAGTGAAAAAGTTTGTGAACTTCTCTTATGAAAATTATGAATAAAGCAAATAAGAACAGCACAAGCATCCATTAGCAGTAAATATTTTAGCATTTAGTTTTGTTGGCAGTTTAAACTCAACAAGCGTCGTGAAAGCATAGTCAAACAGCTCAGAAAACATTTTCAACTTCACAAAATGAATGACCTGAAAGAAAAACTAAAAAAATAAAAATGAAAAATATTATCTTACAATATGTCGAAAGAAATTATCGCAATACATTTCATCTTTGTTATCTTCTATTATCTCTACATATTTTTTGGCAATGGCAAATTTTTTACAATTCGCTAAGGAAAATTTTCAATTTCTATCACTTTACAACAATGATATATAGTGCGTTAATAAATTTTCGATCACTCATCGCTCACCAATATTACACCTATAAGGGATATGAGGAAGAAATAAACAGTACGTACTCTAGTTTTGAAGACTTGAGCTACTTAAAAACATTCGCTTTAGCTTAACTTTTATCCAAGTTCTAGTTGCTTGGCGTTATTTGTGTAGAAAATTGGTTGAAAAGGAACAACATTTTCCAAATTTATAATAAATTAAACATTTTAGCAAAATTGTATTTATTTATCAGCCAAGAATATTAATAAAAATCTCAAAAATTGCTAAGCATAAAAGAAACCGAGTAATTTTAGAAGGATTATTTATTCTTATTGAAATAACATTTGCCGCTCTTCCTATTATTACATGGATTAAGAACCCAGCAGCTAGTGATCTGTATGAATTTATTTATCAAATGATTTTTAACACGAACAGATTATTTTGCGAATTAAATCTTTATTTGAGCCCAGTTTTTTATTTATATGTGTGTCGAAATGTTCATAGAGCGATTGAAAAAAATTAAAAATATATATTAATTTTATAAATCACAAGGATACAATAAGGAGCGTTAGTGATGTTAAAAAAATTGGCGTCATTCATTAAGTCGAGAAATTGAATTTATAGGCCAACAAGAGCCGAGTTTGAAAAATCTAGCTGAAGAGATTTTTGTCAGTTTTCATTTATGTTATTAGATTTATTGATGTCTTGATGTCTTAATTTATTTTATCTTTTGGGTTTTTCAATGCTACATCTATATACAGTTGACATATTAATTTTTTAAATCTTTTATCTTTATAGGATCGTAAAGCCTGTGTAACACTTTATAACATTTTTCTATATATTTATAATTAGCTAGGAGATGATAAGAATGTTAAGGACTGTTAGTGATATTAAAAAATGGCATAATCATGCCATGTTTTAATATCATGCCTTTACGAACTTTAAAATTTTATGAATTTTTTCTTCATCCAAATAAACTTTTATTATTCCGGCTCTTTATACTCTAGGCTACTACTGGGATCGTGGTTGATCCCGAAAACATCGATGTTCAGTTCGACCCTTACAAAAGTCAAGAAATTAGTTTTTGTTCTTAATCAATTATTAGACGCTTGGAAAAATTCTTTCTCAATAAAAAAGATTTAATTATAAAAATAAATTGAAAGAATTTTATCCTGCATAATAAAAATTTATGTGTATAAAAAACAATTCATAAAATTGTAAAGTTTGTAAAGAAGCAACACTAATGAATCATGCAATTTTTTAATATCACTAATAGTCCTTATTATCCTTATCATCTCGTAGCTATTTATAAATATACAAAAAAATTTATAAATTGATACACAGGCTTTACGATCATATAAAGAATGATAAAAGCTTTAAAATAAATTGATAAATCAACTGTATATAGATGTAGCATTGGAAAGCCCAAAGGATAAACTAAACTAAGGCACCAATACATCAATAAAACTAATAACTGCAATTGAAATCTGACAAAAAGCTCTTCAGCTAGATTTTTCAAACTGTTCTCTTGTTGGCCTATAAACTCAATTCCTTGACTTAATTACTCACGCCATTTTTTAATATCACTAACACTCCTAACCGTCTCCTGGTGATTTATAAATTTAATATATTTCTTAAATTATTTCAAGCGCTCTATTAACATCTGAACACACATATAAAGAAAAACTAGGCCCAAATAAATATATAACTCCCAAAATAATCTGTTTATGTATAAAATAATTTGGGTTCATGATCCCTGCAATAATATGAAGAACATCAAATGTTATTTCAATAAGAATAAAAAATCCTTTTAAAAGTACTACGTTTCTTATATGCTTAACAAGTTTTGAGAAGATTTTTATTAATATTCTTGGCTGATAAATAAAATTTTGCTAAAATTTTTAATTTATTATAAATTTGGAAAATGTTTTGCCTTTTCAACTAATTGTCTACACAAATAACGCCAAACAGCAAGAACTTGAATAAAAGTAAAGCTAAAGCTAATGTTTTTAAGTAGATCAAGTCTTCAAAACTAGAGCCCGCACTGTTTAGTTCTTCTTAATATCCCTTATAGTTGTTATATTGGTGAGCGATGAGTTACAGCAAATTTATTAACGCACAATATATCATTGTTGGAAAGTGATATAAATTGAAAGTTTTCCTAAGCGGATGGGAAAATTTTGCTATTGCCAAAAATATGTTGAGATAATAAAACATGACAAAGATGATATGTACGGCGATAATTTCCTTCCACAAATTTTAAGGTAACTTTATTTATTATTTTTTTAATTTTATTTTTTTACTTTATTTTAAAGCTTATTAATTTTGTTTAGTTGAAAATGTTTTCTGAGCTGTTTGACGATGCTTTCACTATGCTTGTTGAGTTTAAACTGTGAAAGAAACTAAATGCTAAAATATTTACTGCCAATCGATGTTTCTACTTTTGCTATTTACTTTATTCAATTTACAATAAAAACAATAGTGCTTTCATACTTCACTCTTGATTTGTTTTAATCGATTTTATGTATACTAGCTCAGTCAAATTAGCGCAAAAGTTTCATAAAATGTCATGTCTACGTCGTCTGTGGCAGTTGTGTTGTTTTTTTTCAAATATTTTCTCTTGGACCCACTTCGAGCTGAATGAGCGCCCACTTTCCATCGTCCTATTAATTTAATTTATTGGTATTCCACCAACAAGAAAAATAAATTAAATGAAATAAATGCGCATGACTGGTAATTTATTATAATGGTACGTGCATATATTTTCAAGCTGAAGGTTAGCACCACCTGACACACTGCATTGATGTTGCCGAAAATTCATAAAAATATGAAATTTAGTTCCGTTAATTATTTGTTCGCCCTCAAAGTATATTCTTCCTGTTAATTACAAATCAATTTTAAGCAATCATCTTTTACTTTAAAAAGAGTGGAGGCAGTAAGGTTGACGCTAACAGCAATAACATTCATAGCCTGGTGTAAAAATTATCACTCTTGCGCATTTAAATAAGTTTTCCATTGCCAATATTTTAGCACCACGTCAACATTAGTTTGTATTCAGTATTAAAAAATTTACCAATAGCATGACGATAGGGAGTGGAGAAGTAGGCAAATAGTATATAAGGATATAATTTTTTTAGATATTATTTATATATGTACAAGGTGGCGCAAAATTAATCATCCAATTTTGTTTTTGAATAACTTTTTTACTAAATAAACAAAAATGAATTTTAGTAAGGGAAATCTTTATTTGGATCTTTAGAATATTTTCTTTTAAGTGGAAAAGATAATATCGGCCAAGTGGCTGCCTCCCGTGTTGATACATATTTGTGCCCGTTTTATCCCATTTTCCATGACTTTCGCAAGATATCCGGTGATAACTGTTCGCATTCGTGTCGAATAATCTCCTTAAAAGATGCGATTGTCTGGGACTTGTTGGCATCAGCTCGCGGCTTCAAGTGGCCCCATAGAAATATGGTTAAATCGGGATATACCAAATCATCAAAATGGGAGATTACTAGAGCAGGAAACGCCTCCTTCACAATATCCATTGTGGCTCCTGCTGTGTGTGCGGTCGCACTCTTTTGTTGAAACCACATGTTCACCAAGCCCCGCTCATTTAATTGCGGCAGTAAGAAGTCGTTTATCATGACCATGTAGCGTTGCCAGGAGCAGTAACCCATCGCCGATCGCCGATCACCTCCTCAAAAAATGCGGCCCAATCACTACTTCCGCGTGAACGCCGAACCACATAGTAGCTTTGAGCGGATATAACGGCTTTTCGTGCACCACACGCGGTTTTTTGTGCATCACACGCGAATTTTCGTGTATCATACGCGGATTTTCATTGAAAATCCATGACATACGGAAAGTCATGGAAAACGAGATAATGGCGTAAAGTTAATAAACAGATAAAGAAAGTAAATGTTATTTCATTAAGATATGTGTAATATTTTTAAAGATGTTTGGATTTTAATTTTAAAATTTAGGTTTGTGGTCTAAAATATGCTCTATATCTCGTCAATACCAAAGCCAAAATAATAAAATAAATATTTTATGATTTTATCACAATCCTTGATATGATGCAGAAACAATTTCTTACTTATCTCCATTCATGTAGTCAAGAAAAGGATAAAATTCAAGACTTTAAGATTCGAGTGAAAAATGGTTAAATTTTGACAAAAATTTTCGTTTTTCTCGAAATTTTTTGAAAACTAAAATTTTTCATTTTCAATATTTCAAAAGAATAGACTTCAAAAATAAATGCATTGGACAAAAATGGTGAATTTTTCTACAAAATTCTAAATTGATCAATTAAGAAAAAATCTTCCATCGAATTTTTAGAATTTCTCTGCAAATTGTATTAGATATATTTAATAGCATTAATCTACATGTTCATTTTTACCCGATCGCCCAAAAATGTGCCCGGGAGAGTAGATTTTGTAAAATGAGTCAAATTTTCAGAATCATTTTATATAATTGCATGAAAACTGTACTAAACTGCATTTATTAATTTTTATATATTTTTATGTTTAAAAAATTGTAACGACATATTAAACGGTAATTTTTTTATGAATTTTTAATTAAAAAATATATGTGAAGAAAATGCGATTATACAATATTTTTAGGGCAAAAGGTTACGCATGAGTAATATGATGGTAGCATTATATTGCTCATACGTGCTGCAATAAAAATATTCAAAATCGGTAATTTCTTCAAAAAGATTTTTTAAATTAAACATTCATAATAAAATGACCATTTAATATATTGTTAAAGTTTTTTAAAAATAAGACAATTGCTATGTTTTTAATAAATACTACAGAAGTAAAAATTAAAAAATTAAGTTTAGTACAGTTTTTATGCAGGTAAATAAAATGTTTTTGAAAACTTGACTATAGAGGAAGACTTGGGCTTTAAACATGTAGAAATTTAAACTACTCTGTTGAAACACACTGTGAGATCCCTGGTTTTTATGAATAATTTTTTTTAATCTAGTAAAATTTTATTTTTATTTCTTTATATTTCAATTGAGAAGGAACAGGAAAAAGGGTTGTGCTTTTCGTTAACTATAATTTGTGTCTGAAGATACATCATAGGAATTGCATTAGTGGTCAACTTTTGTGAGAAGGTGAGAACTTTATATTCAATAAATCGATATCCTCTTAAGTAAGTTTTTTCCTCTTAAAGAGTTTTTTTTAGACAAAAGTTTAAATACGAAGAAGTCAACAGATTGCAGCCACATCCATATAAGTTTTGAAGTTGGGCTTAACTAGAAATTTATGCATATGCATACATAATTTTTATCCGATTTGACCAGTTACAATAATTTTGCGAGAATTACTTCAGACCTACGAGAAGATATAGTGTCATCCATATTCGTGTGGCAGTAACGCAATTTTGTTTACGAGTTATAAACATATCTTCGTTAATATTCGCGGTTATCATTTTAATTTTTCCGAAACTTAATTTTGATACACATTTAAGACACCAGTATACAAATATTTTAAGTTTGAGCGAAGTTCTCATAATAAAGATTTTTTTAGCAAAGGAGTCTCGTAAGAATCAGGCCTGAATTCAACGAGGGATATCCGGTGAGTTGTGCTAATAATTTTCTATAATATTGAATTTACAATTTCACTTTGTTTGAACTAAAACTTCACCTAAATTTTAACTTATTTAAACTGCAATTTTGCGAAGACTTAAACTTAGTTATACTGAAATTTTAATTTAAAAAAAAAATAATAAACTTAATTAAACTAAAAATATACTTAATTTTAAATTAAATATAACTAATATTTTCACTTAAATTAAATCTAAATTTTACTTAAACTAATTTTAAATTAAACTTAAAAGATAAATAATTAATCATACATAACAAATACTAATTGTAAAATTAAAAAAAAAGAACTAACAAATCATAATGCTTGTCATTATATTATGTTAAAAATTAATATTTTTCTTTCTTTCAATCAATTTTTTTTACCATTTATTTAAACTTCATTATCATTTTATTACGATACTGCGTTACTATTATTTGTTTAACAAAAATGTTCAAGTAGATAATTTGTAGTAAAATGAGAAACAACTAAAGTTTTTTCTTTATTCCACGAAATGTAAGGTAAATTAAGGTATGGAGCAATAAGGGCTATTCAGAATCGCAACAGGGATAGCAAGGTAGGGAGGGTTTTAGAGAATGAAGAAGATGAATTCCAACTGTTCTTCTTTGTTAGGTGCTTACAGATTTTGTTTTTGGTTTTAGGTATTTTTCTTTGTATTATTTTTGTTTTATTTGAATAGATTTGATGTAGAAAGCTACCTCTTTTAAGATTTTATGCAACGAACCGGAATCTAACATATCAGAAACAAGAACCAACCAAATTTCCCTGAGCACGGCCGGATAAAAAGGTAGCAATGTTTCTGGAATATTAGTACCCGAAGTGGTGGTTCGTCACAACACGTAAGCTACAGGGTGTCATATTTGACTACCTCAGGCATGAAAAACTTTGTCGCCCTCATAGCTTTTACAACTGTTGTCCGATTTTTTAAATTGGTGTAAAGTTTATAAACAAAGAAAGAAAATATAGTTTATTTCATTGACATTTCTTTAAAATATTCGAAGATGTTTGGGTTTGAATTTTAAAATCTTGGGTTTTGGCCTCGGCTTTGTACTCTATTTCGTCAGTATCTACGGTAATAGCAAAGCCAAAATAATAAAAGAAAATTTATGATTTTGAACAAAGTCCTCGATAACATACAGAAAAATTTTTTTAGTTATCTGAATTCATGTTGTCGAGAAAAAGAATCAAATTCAAAAGTTTAAAATTAGAGTAAAAAACGGCTCAATTAATTACGCTTTTCTCGAAAAATGTTCGAAACTAAAATGTTGCATTTTCAATATTTCAAACGAATAGACTTCAAAAATGACTGCAGTATAAATTCGAAATTGATTAAAGCATGCATACTGCATTCAGCATTGAACAAAAATGGTGAATTTTTCTATGAAATTCTAAATTTCTCAATTAAGAATAAAAAAACGCCATCGAATTTTTTAAATTTCTCTACAAATTATATTAGCTATGTTTATTAAATTAAGTAAGGTGCGACTTTGGCTTGCACACGAAGCGTTCCCTACGAATACACATATTTCCTTTTCGTTTATGCCCTTTTTTATTTTGGCAATTTTTCCTTTTAGATTTTTTGTTTAGCTTTAGTTTTTGTATTTTTAAACTTTTTTTTCGTTGTTTTGCGACTTTTTTGGCATTGACGCTTTCTTTCATTTTGCTGATTTTTTTCGTTATTTTTTTTTGGCGATTTTTTGATTTTGGCGTTTTTTTCTGTGTTAATGTTTTTTTTTAGCTTTTTGACTATATTTTAAGTTTTAGTGGCTTATTTAAGTTTTGGCGCTTTTTTCAGTTTTTTGCTTTTTTCGGTTTTGGGGATTTTTTCGGTTTTTGGTGATTTTTTTAGTTTTGACACTTTTTTCGGTTTTTGGCGTTTTTTTATAGTTTTGGCGTTTTTTGTTTGTTTTGGCGCTTTTTTCGTTTTGGTGATTTTTTCGGTTTTTGGTGATTTCTTTAGTCAGCGTTTTTTTTTTGATTTTGACACTTTATTCGGTTTTTGGCGATTTTTTTTTTATAGTTTTGGCGCTTTTTTCGTTCTTGTGATTTTTTCAATGTTTGACGAGTTTTTTCGATTTGGATGATATATATAATTTTAGCAATTTTTAGGTTCTAATGTTTTTTTCGTTTTGACGACATTTTTTCGGTTTTTGGCGGTTATTTTAGCGGCCAAAGTTTTACATATTCTGTGAAAATTTCAGGTCCGTAGCTTTTACGGTTCCCGAGAAAATAGTATGTGATAGACAGACACACAGACGGACAGTGTAGCGAAAACAATAGGGCTCCTTTACATTTGTGGTGTACGGAATCCTAGAAATAGTTTCATGAGGATTGAACAGAATAATGGATGGATGTGTTTCAAATAGGCTAACGTCATATATTGAAGCTTTATTACTTCGCTTATAGGAGTCCGATGAATACATCGAGGGCTTATATTCAATAATGCTACCTGCTATTTTCTCGAAAATGAGTTTATTATAGCCACGTGTTCTCTGACTGAATTGTCACCTGTCATTTTAATTAGAAAAAAATATATATATCATGGCATGCGGAACTATTCGAAGTAGCAAAGACCATATGTCAAAGCGCTTTCTAGCCGATAAAGAAACAGCATTAAAAAATTAGCTATTATACATTCTGAAGAAATTAGCGGGAGCTATCGAAACATCAGTTCAAACCTCCGTGCAGTCAAAAAATTTCTTTGTCTATATGCTTCACATTTATCTCAGTTAAAAATAAAATTTAATTGAAAAATTAAATTAAACCGAACTCAAAAGTGAAAACGTTTGAGGACTTCTCGAATTAAGTATGAAAACACTATTGCTTTTATTGTAAATTGGATAAAATAAATATTAACGGCAGAAGCATCCATTTAAGTACTTTAGCATTTAGTTTCTTTAACAGTTTAAGATCAACAAGCGCGGTGAAAGCATACCCAAACAGCTCAAATAAACAAAACAAATAACCTTAAAAATAAACTAAAAAATAAATAAAAATATCTTACAAGATGTCGAAAGGAATTATCGCATTATATGTCATATTTGTCATATATTATTATCTCAACATCCTTTTTGGCAATAGCAATATTTTCTACAATCCCTTAAAGAAAACTTTCGATTTATATCACCGACCAAATATTATATATTGCGCGTTAATAAATTTGATATCAATGATTGCTCAACAATATTACCTCAATTTTTATATATTTAAAAACGTTTATTTTGAGAATTTACGTTACTATAGTGTATTGGCTTTAGCTCAACATTTATGCAATTGTTTGTTCTTTTGGATTATTTGTGTAGAAAACTGGTTGAAAAGACAAAAGATTTTGCAAATTTATAATAAGTTTAAAAGTTTACTTAAATTCTTTTTATCAGCTGAGAATATTCATGAAAATCGTAAAGTTATTTTATACGCACGAAAGCTAATTCTTTTTAGGGCACTTTTGTTTGTTTTTGAATTTATAAATCTTTTTATAAGCATAAGCCCAGGTTACTACTTCGTCCCCTATGATGTCTATGGAAAGTTTGCCTTTAGTATTTATAACAATATTTTAAAGATCCAAATATATTTTTGTGAATTTAATATTTATTTGGGACTGGTTTTAATTTATATGTGTGTCCAAATCCTAATAGAGCGTTTAAAAAAAGTTGAAACGAATGTTAAATATATAAGTCATCAGAACACGATAAGGAGTGTTAGAGACATTAAAAAATGGTGTGATTCATTAAGTGAAGAAATTGAGTTTATATGCAAACTAGTATACAATTTGCAAAATCTACTTGATGAGTTTTTTGCCATTTTCCAATTACAATTATTATTTGTGCTTATGAATTGGGTTTTTCATTCAGCTTTAAATTTTACTAGTGCAATAGGTATGGTATATTTTTATCAGCATAATTTGACCATTTATAATTTTAGAGTTAGTCTTGTTCTAATCATACTTGTGATTAAAATTATAACATTATTTAGTGTATTTAAACTTTTGAAAGATATTTTTAATAGCATTAGCAATTTAGTATATAAAATAAGTCTTCACTCCTCTCAGGATATCGATGAAATATTGGGGCGTGATAACTTGTACTTTAGTGTAAGTATGATGAGAAAATTATTAATTTAAAATAATTTAATTAATTTTTTCACGTTTTCAGTTGGATTTCTTATTACTGCAGAATAGGTATCGAGAGCTCACTTTCAAAGTTTGCGGATTGTTTGAAATAACAAATTATAGAACTCTAATTATGTTAAATATTATATTTTTAAACGCATTGTATTTATTTCAATACATTTATGAAAGAAGCATTTTCAGTCATACTATATAATAACTATAATAAATATGTCATAACACTGTTTGTAAAATGGTGCTTTTGGAAAAAAGATACTTACTGAAGGAGGTGTTGGGGGAAGTGGTTTGTGAAAAATTCACTTTTTGAAAACAGTACTTTTTGCAAAAGATTCTGTGATAAAATGATTCTGTGATAAAAAGATTCTGCGATAATTACTTTGTTGGAAATTTAAATTTTTGGAAGAAGCCCAAAAAGTAAAAAGGCTGTTTTACTAAATACCTTAGCAATTTTTTATATTATAATAACTTTAACCATATTCTAAAGAAAAACGAAAAAAATCAACATCATTTTAATTTTTAGCACTATTATTATTACTAGGATTCCGGCCGGTGCTCGAAAGTCGCCCACATGATTCGTAACCGGGATTGCTTGTAACCGGTCTTTTTAAGCAAAACAATATATTTTGCATATCTAGGGAAAAATACCTCTTAAGCCGACCGCATATGTTTCATCAATATTGGAAAACAATTAGGGAGATAACGATACGCCGTTTTGCCGATCCGATACCGATACCGATACCTAAAAATAAATATCGCCGATACCGATTCTGATACCGATACGATTATGGAAACTGAGTTCATGTTTAGATTAGCAAAACTCAAGAAGGGCAATTTTTTATTCTACAAAATTACATTGTAAGAGATTATTAATGTTTGAAATTGATATTAACCCATTATAAAAAATTAGAAGTATTTTTTAAGGAACTACATTTTCATTGCTTCCAAAGAATCTATATTAAAAATACGCTGATAATTAGTAGAAAAGCAAGTAGAAATTTGTAATTACTTTATAATTTAAAAAAATACTCGCCATGCTTTTTAAAAAATGGATTTTTTAAAGGACATTTATCAACTAATATTCTTTTAAATAACTTAATAGCTTTAATTATTAAAAGTCTTCTAAAAGCTTATATTTATTCACTTAAATTTACATGAAAACACAGTTTTGTGTTTAAATTCTCACGCTTTTTTTTAAATTAATTTGTCATCCTTTTTCCTTGAGTCATTATAGAAATATTGGGTCGCTTCCAATTCGGTGATTGGTAATCGAAATAGTGAACTTCTTGCAATGACAAGAATATGTAAAACTAATCAGAAATGGTCCAAATTTGCAATACTTCCATATCGCGAGTTCTACATTTTCATGACTTCTTTGGAGTTTTTTTTCTGTGAATAATATTTAAAAAACAATGAATTGAATTTGAATTCATGGTAAAATTAACAAAAATAAACTATTTTTTTTTGATAAAATAACAGCGTAAAATATTATTAATTTTCAAAATTGATATTAAAAAGATTTCAAACATAACGAAATGAATTTAGTTCATGGTAAAATTAACAATAAATAAATAATTTGTTAAAGAAAAACTCTGAAAAAATTTTTAAAGTATCGTCGTATCGGCAGTAAAAAATCGCCGATACTGATGTATCGGAAAATCTGAAGGATCGCCGATATATCGGTATCGGTCAATTTGTCAATTATCATGTAGCTTAATATATAGGAAAGGAAATTTGACTTTCTTCGTTCAAAGTGGTGCACAACTTTTGATTTTGTTAACAATTTAGTAAGAGAATTTTTTAAATAGTCCAGCGGTAGCACAGGGAAAGTGCAGTTTATTATCAACTTGATTGATTTAATTCTCGCATTAAATTTTCACGAAAAAGTTGTATATATAAGAATTGAAATCACATTTTATTGAGGCATCTGACAAGTAGTGATAAGCAAGCGATGGGAGTGTATCGGCTTCCGTAACTCAAAAGTATATAATCAAACAAAAAGGTTTGACTTGAGTAGAACAAAAATCAACACTGGGAAAATGTAGTTTAATGTTTCCATAAGTGGTTTAATTCTCGTATTAAATTTTCACGAAAATCGTATTCAACTTAGCCACCAGACAAGTGGTGATATGCAAAATACATGTGAGCACTGACGATCGAAGTGTAGCGGCTTCAGAAAGTGGTGCTACTCTATTCTGCTGTGTATGTTTAAACAAATTAAGTTGATACTAATTTTTTCCTTGTTCCTTGGAATATTAATCATGACCAATTCATTCTTAATTAAACGTTGCGAACCTTAGCCTAATAATCAATTTAGCTTCACAAGCCAATACGTTCTAAATAATCATATAAATAAAGTTTGATTTTATTGTACAGTGTATGATAATCACAATTTTATTTAAGAATTAGGTGACTTTACTTTATTGTGATTAAAATCAACATTTATCCATAGATTTTCATTTCTAATTTTGCAAAAAAAAATTGAAATTTCATCATTGCGGTCTCAATAAATCTGAAACCTTTGAGTATATAAAAATAATAATGTTAAACCAACTTAAAAGTAATTTTATTCAAAGTTGTTTAGTGTTTTTGGTAATAAAATTGGACTACAACATCCCAGAAGCCTCTTCAAAAATCTCAAACTTTAGAAATAATTTAAAAAAGAAAACGTATCCATATAATTTTAAATTTCGACTGTTTTTTAGTTATTGGACCGACCATAGCACATAAAAATAATATAGTGGTGATGAAAGGTCATGACAAAAGTGTCGTTTTGTTGCAAACTGCTATTAACCCACCTTTTTGCAACTATTGCCTTTAAATTAAGTTAAGACTTTTAAGTATTTAAATCTTTGTATTAATTCTTTTTGAAGTACAGAATAGATTTCATCAATAAGATCCAATAGATCAACGAATGATGATAAAAAATTCTGTACAAACAACATTTAATACACAATAATTTTGATGTTAATTTCACTTAAGTAATGATGCAGTTGTCCTTGCCCTTTAAACAAACAGAAAACAAAAACAAAAAGAGAGGTAGTAAACTTGACCCTGATAATAAATAACATATTCTGGTGGAACACTACAACTTTTGCGCATGTAAGTATATATTCCGTTCTACGAAAACATTTTATCACCAAGACAACGGCGGCACTAGTATTTAGTGTACAGATTATATTGACCAATAGAATTACGACACGTATTAAATAGCTATTTGCAAGAATATAAAACAATATTGTTTTGCTTATTTTTTATATCGATTAATACACTTCATGCATCAACTCGCACACTTTTTTGAAATAAGAAACCTTTCTTCGTATTTGATATTCATTGTTGAATATAAAAAATGTGGCATGAAAAAATTCCAAGAAATAATTTTCACTTAACGAGACAATATTTTCTTTTAAAACAAACATTTAACTTCATTGATTTTTAATTTTGTTTTTATTGATAAACCTGAAGAGTATTTTTTACTTCTTGTCCATAATATGGAGCTCTGAGTATATTTCGTTGGAAAAAACGGTTTTGCAGTCTAAAGATTGTATTAGCATAAAAGGGTTTCGACTGGCCTAAAGGGGTTTCTCCTCTTATTATATCGACTTAAGGCTTCGCTGATTAAAGTCTTTGTGCTTTGCCAGCCTTTAGCCAGTCTTAAGGATTTTCTTCTCCGGGTATGTCGAATAGTGCCCTGCGTAAAATTTGGTGCCAAAAAAAATGGGAGGGATACCAAAAGTAAGGAGTAGTAAATGTTGAGAAGAGACATATCGTGTAAGTGGGCACATATTAACAATTTTCAGTTAGTTAGTTGGGACTCGCTCTAGTTTTGTAGTAAACGGCACTGAACAAATTCGATGCAGCTGGATCTAAGAGCTATCATATAGTACTGCCAGTTGTGTACCTCCAATGAGACAGCCATGGCAATCAGGAACCAATCCCGTAACTACGTTTAGATATTAACTTTAGCTTAAATGGTATTTATAATTTTGAAATATAAATGCCCTTGTTGTCAAGTGGATAGTGTGCTAGCCTGTCATTTAGGAAGCTGTCGGCTCGAATCCCATCAAAGTCTATGCTTGGAAATATAATACAATTTTTACTTGCATTTCTAACAATAAAAATAAAAATTATCTTTCAAATATTACAATTATTACAGAAAAATTTCGGAATAATATTTATATATAATTTATATTATTCTATAGCGATTAGGTCTCAATAAGATAGTTCAGTGACAAGTCACAAAATTCATAGTCCATCTCCACGTTAAAGGGACTGGTCCGCTTCGTAGGAAGTGTTAGAACTCGGACTGGTCCCTACTACCTGGGAACCGGTTACGTGACTTTCGTTTTGCGTCAGTTTCATTTACTGTAGGGTGGTTGCACTCAGTAAAGATTTTATACCTGGAAATGAAGGGTTTTGTTCACGGTTTAAAATAAAGATCTTCTTCATTAGAGGCTAAAGGCAAGGTTAGCAGAAAATCTTTACTCAGTGAAGCTACTATTATATATATAACCAGACGAGAAAATCCATAGCCGAGGACGGACGCCGCACAGTGGACCGAATCTGAAAAATGGAACTAACAATTTTTTATTGGAATCCTATTTGTTTTTTATGTCAATCGAAAGAAGCAATCAATACAATCAAAATTTAGTATATGTAATTTTTACGAAAAACTAATATTTAACGAAACATGATGAAAAATGTGTTTTTACTCTGGAATGAAAATTACAGTAATCCCTTGATTTACGTCGGCTCAATTTACATTGTTTCAGTTAACGTCGTCACATTTTGTGGACCTTTTAAATTCGATTTGTCTCGTTAAATTGTTTGTGCCTTCTGAATTCGTTTTAAGTCGCCATTCGATTTACATCGTCTCAGTTGCTTTTTGAACCTTTAAATGTGGACCTTTTAAATTTGATTTGCTTCTCCATTCGATTTGCGTTGTTAAATTTTTTGTGCCTTCTGAATTTGTTTTGCGTCGCCATTTGAGTTACGTCGCCTCATTTGCTTACAAATTATTAGCAAAGCCCGGAGAACCCCAGAGTTTAGTTAACATCTTTGTTTTTTCGGTGTTTTTGTGCGGATTTAGCTAAATATATTGGACTAAAATATATTACAGTTCCTATTTACGTCAAAGGAATTTTTGCTACTCCCAGTTCGATTTGCATCGTCATTTCGATTTAAGTGGTCGGTCTCACTTATAAAAATAAAAAATACATGGAAATATAATTTTTATCATGTGCAATATCAAATTCGATTTACGTTCCGGAACGAAGCACGACGTAAATCGAGAGACTACTGTAATTATACTGGTGCTCAAAATCCCCCACTCATCTCGTTTCAAAACTTTTATTCATTGACTGCTTAACTGCTTAACTGCTTAACTGCTTAACATCGTTGTAGCTGCAGGTTTGCCTGTTATGACAGCTTGAATGTAGGTACTTTTTTGCAATTTTAATTGACACTGAATTGGAATCACAACTGCGTATGTTTCATATTTCTTTATTAAGTAATTTATTAATCATACGACCCATTACCAATCATAATGATCAACAGTACTCGAAATTAACAAAATAAATTGCGTACATTCGAGCTATCATTACAGGCACGCCTGCAGCTTTATCGATGCGATTTTTCACTGTCTGATAGCTATAGAAATAGAAATTATAGAATAGAAATTTTGAAACGAGAGGACTACAGCAATGAAAGACTTGGGACACCAGTGCAACTAAATTTTCATTCCATAGTAAAAAAAACACATTTATGTATAACCATATTTCTTTAAATATTACTTTTTCGAAAAAATTACATATCGTCGGCTTAATATGCAAACCTGCTAAATCAACTTTTTAAGTAAATTGAGATTTTGATGCCGTGTGGTAGAGAAAAATACGCCTCGTCGAACAGCATGTAGTTTTTCTTGAAGTGTGTAAAATGGTTTGATAAGAAAAACTGCTAAATCCACTCATAGAAAAATTTTTGTAGGAAAACTGCTAAGTCCAGTACATTTTTAGTTCAGTGTTTATTACTAAATCCAATTTAACTGGTTTTTTCTTTTGCGATTTTTATTTTTGTAGATTGTAGTCATAGATGTAGAATACCATAAAATAAACCAACTATATTTTTGGTTTTCCTCTCAAGCTGCAAATAGTTTTTTGTCTCTCTTGTAAAATGTGCTGAAAGGGAGTTAGCAGGTTAGCATATTAAGCCGATGATATAGTAAATGTTGAATGTATTGATTGCTTCTTTCTATTGCACTATAATTCAGACGACCACTTTCTTTGGCCAAAGAATTATTTTCTTATGTTCTCTTTTTACGCATTTTTTATTACAATCTAGAAGGCCATAATTTAAACCAACTAAAAATGCATTTTGTTTTTGTTACCATTAATTAACCGTTTAATTATAATCCTTCAAAATTTGACTTTTTCTAAAATATTATAATTTTAATTGGAAAATAAGATTTTTTGAAGCTTTTACCTGCAGTTATTAGCTAAACAGGTACACAATTTAAAAAAAAGTATTATTATGAAAAAGAGAGAAAATTATGGTTAGATTTATTTAAGGGAAAAACAGTATTCAAAAAAACTTTTGGGATACTCTTTTAATGTACATAAGTTTTTAAAAAATTTGCCACCAGTTTCCACCATAAGACTTCTAGAAGTTTTTGAATTGGAGTATTGGGATTTTAACTCGGTTTTCGTTTTGTGCGATTTTTTTATGATTTTCGAGAAAGTAAAACTTTTTTAATTCCGCTAAAAATTTTGAAACATGTTTCAAGGAATAATTAAAACATCGAAAGAAAAGGTTTTCAGGTAATAATTTCAGGGGAAAGCACTATCCTCCGTCCACATACGAAATGTCTATAAATTTTAAGGGCCGATGTTGGTTTTGAATAAAACACAAATTATTTAAGAAATTATTGTCATTTCTTTTTATTATGATAATATGGTACGGTTCAATTATGTATGGAACAATATATCGGCGAAATGGCCGCCGCGATCTCATCCGCGAGCACACCTCCATCCGATGGTCTAAATTTTCGATGACGCTGAGGCATAATTGAGGTTCTATGCCGTTAATGTGCCGAATTATCTCAACCTTTAGCTCTTGAATTGTTGCTGGCTTATCCACGTACACCTTTTCTTTCAAATAACCCCAAAGAAAGAAGTCCAACGGTATCAAATTACATGATTTTGGTGGCCAATTGACATCGCCACCACGTGAGATAACACGGCCATTGAATTTGTCGCGCAAAAGAGCCATTTTTGCGTTAGCTGTGTGGCAAGTAGCACCTTCCTATTGAAACCACATATCGTCCACATCCATATCTTCCAATTCAGGCCATAAAAAGTTCGTTATCATCTCACGATAGCAAACACCATTCACAGCAATTGTTGGGCACGACGACGAGTTGAGGTGGACGGCTCTTCAGCCACACTATCGCGAACAGTAGCAATATTTTCTGCAGTACGAGCTGTACGAGCAAGCACTGGTATTTTCACATCTCCTACAGACCCGGTTTGCTCAAATTTTTGCACGATTTTTCCGATTGTACGCATATTTGTACCATTAAATTGACCGAAAAAATCACGAAGTGCACGATATGCATTTTGATTTGAACGCCCATTTTCATAATAAACCTGAATAACTGTAAAGCGTTGCTCGATTGTGAATCTTTCCATTGTTCAAATTGAATTAGTCTGAAATTGAAAAATGTCAAATGAAATGCAAAAAAAAAACTTTACGTTTAGGTGTGGTTCGCATTTAACATCGGCCCTTAACATTTAACCACCCTTTATTTCTATTGCATTGTGTGAAAAATGTTTGGGCTCATACGCAAGTCATACACAAAAGTGTTTCGGAACATTAGGTGAGTTGGCACTTGTTCTTGAACTAGAACGTGCATAAAAATTCGTTATTTTTCAAAGATTGAGATAAAAACAAGTAAATGCGTTTGGGGCGGATTTTTTTCTATGATTTTGAAATACAACACACTATTGTTGTTTTTACTTTTTTATGCTCTATCTGACTATGCTATGCAATTTTCTTATTTGCAAAAATTAATAAATTAAGTATAGTGTGACTTTGGCTCTCACACGAAGGGTTCCGTACGAATAGACATATGTATATCCCTTTTTGTTTTTGCGCCGTTTGTCATTTTGGCAGCTTTTACGTTGTGCTTTCTTGTTTAATTTTATTTTTTTAAAGTATTTATCGTTGTTTTTTTGTTTTTTTTTATTTTGGCGCTTTTTGTGATTTTTTAAAATTTTTTTCTGGCGATTTTTCGTTTTTTGCAATTTGTTTTTGTTTTTTGCCGATTTGTTTAGTTTTGGCGATTTTTTGGTTATGGCATTTATTTAACATTTTCACTTTCTGACGATATTTTTAGTTTTAGCGATTTATTTTAGTTGTGGTGATTTTTTTTAGTTTTGGCGCTTTTTCTCGTTTTTGGGGATTTTTTTTAGGTTTTTGTGGTTTTTTTAGTTTTAGCGATTTTTTTTTGTTTTGACACTTTTTTCGTTTTGGCGATTTTTTTTGGTTTTTGGCGTTTTTTTAGTTTAAGCGCTTTTTCTTGGTTTTTTTGTTATTTTTTTTTCTTTTTTGTTATTTTTTTCATTTTTTGGAGTTTTTTTCATTTTTTGATGATTTATTTAGTTTTAGTGATTTTTCGTTTTGAAGACTTTCTCGATTTTTCACGTTTTTTTAGTTTTTTTGGCGATCTTTTTAATTTTGGTGATTTATTGCGTTTTAGCGATTTTTTTAATTTTGGGGTTTTTTCCTTCAAGCGCTATTCCATTTTAGCGTTTTTTTCGTTTTGAAATTTTTTTAATTTTGGATTTTTTTAGTTTTAGTGTGTTTTAAAATTTCAAGACTTTACATCTTACGGTTTCCAAGATACAGCATATTGTCTCAATTACATAGTAAAAATTCATTAACTAATAGAACACCCTTTAATTTTTATTGTTTTAAATATCGGTGTTAATTGGTGTAGTCTATTCTCCAGACTACACCAATTAACACGAACTATGAAAATTTAAAATGTCTATATATAAGTGTCTGTATATTACATTAGTATTTCAACATGTTGCGTTGCTCGCTTTAGAACACCCTTTCATTTTTAACTGCCATATATTTGTTGTTGTAGCGGCCGAAGTTTTACATATTTTGTGAAAATTTCAGGTCCGTAGCTCTTACGGTTCCGAAGATAGAGCAGATTGTCTAAATTACATAATAAAATTACATTCGACTGAGAGAACACCCTTTAATTTTTATTGTTTTAAATATCGGTGTTAATTGGTGTAGTCTATTCTACAGACTACACCAATTAACACGAACTTTGAAAATTTAAAGTGTCTATATATAAGTGTCTGTATATTACATTAGTACTTCAACATTTTTCGTTGCTCGCCTTAGAACACCCTTTAATTTTTAGCTGTCATATATTTATTGTTGTAGCGGCAAAAGCTATACATATCCTGTGATAGTTTCAGGTCTGTAGCTCTTACGGTTCCCGAGAAAACAGCCTGTGACAGACAGACGGACAGACGGACGGACAGCGTAGCGAAAGCAATAGGGTTCTTTACACTTTTGGTGTATTGGAACCCTAATAAAAACTTATATGCCTAATTTAAATTGTTCTCGTTGAAGAAAATTAGATTAATTTACTACGAAAGAAAAAAGCAATGGAGGGGAATAGTAGGACTCCTCTGAATGAGCCACTTTTCTTGTCATACTATTGGACTTTCAGCGGATATTAATGTTTTTGTCAAGTTTCAGAGAACTAGCTAAAAAATAATAATTCCTTTAAATGGGCGTGGCACTACCGACTTTTTCATCCTTATATTGAGTTGTCATAGGAAAGGAATATTTCTACAAAGTTTCATAAAAATCGATAAAAAAAATTCGCCCTAAAATAGTTTTAGCCACAGAAAGTGGTCGGCTGAAATTCAACATTTCGATGCAAAATCGTAAATTTCTTTTTTACCGATTTGTTCCACTGTTCGCCGCCAACGGCATAAAATCTCTACTAAACGAAGGAAACCGTGGACATTATATTCAGATATGCCACAGAGTTTAATTTCGTTCGAACACGGATTTCAATTCACCACAAAACGGCGATCACTATTCGTAGCATGCACCAGCATGCCAGCGCACAGTGGTTGCAATCGGGAAAAGTTTGCTATCCAATATTATATTTAAATTTTTAATTGAAATATCAAGTGGCACTAAATTTCATATAGCATATTCGTATTTGCATTCGTATTTGGCGAATATTGTATTAGATATTCGTATTCGCGATTGATTATTAAAAATTGATATTCGCAACATCACTAGTATGTAAAGGGTTTTTCAACAAGAATTTAGTTTTTCAATTATGGCAACACCAACAACATAATAGTTTTGACATTTAGTTTTTTGACGTATTCATAGTAGATGCATTGGCAATTGTTACAATGAATTCAATTTCGCTCGAAAATCGCATTAAAATAATTAAAATCCGCGATTATTGAGAAGCCATTGCATGCTCAACGTGTCACTTGGCCGTTTTTTCGAAGATGAGGCTGGAAATGCGGTAACGGTCAATGGATCACGCTATCGCGAGATGTTGAAAACTCAATTTTAACCTATTATTGATTACGTGGATATCACTGACATGTGGTTTCAACAGGACAGTGCCACATGTCACACAGCCAATGAAACAATCAATTTATTGAAAACCAAATATCCCGATCGCATAATTTCACGAAAATCAGCTTTTAATTAAGTGGCCAGCCAGATCGTGTGATTTAACACGACTGGACTATTTTTTCTGGAGCTATGCTAAGGACGGAGTCTGTACGGAGCCAATCGAATCGATTGCAGCCTTAAAACTCAAAATCCGTGATGTGATTAGCGAAATAGACCCGGCATTTTGCCAAAAAGTGATTAAGAACTTTGGTGAAAGAATCGACATCTGTCAGCATGGTCGTGGTGGACATTTGCCAGATATCATTTTTCATTCATAATTGCCTAACTTTTCTCTACGTAATACAATAAAAATTCAAATCATCTTCATCTAAACTTTTTGTTTTATATTGTTTTAGAAAACAAAGTTCTTGTTGAAAAACCCATAGAGGATGGCTAAAGCTTTAAGAATATAGAAATTTTCACCACTCCCTTGAAATAAATGTTGAGCTATAGGATGTCAAAATTGGCTCCGTCGGGCATGAAACACCTTGTTGGCCTCATAACTTTTGCAAATAGTATCGGCACGCGACAGCCAGCGTTGGAAGAATATAGTGAAATTTTATACGCAATTCTAAATATATCGCTTAAGAAAAAAAACGCCCATCGTGTTTGGCATATTTCTTTACAAAATATATCTGGCTTTTAATTATTACCCGCCCGCTCAAAAAAGTGGCCAGGAGAGCATATATATAAAAATAGGTATATTTTCGGAAGCATTTTATTTACCTGCATGAAAATTAGTATCAAATTTAAATCTCTACTTTTTATTTCTTTACCACATATTAAAAAACATCGCAATACTTTTATGTATAAAAAATATTAACGATATATTGAACGGTCAATTGTTGCGAATTTTTAGTTTAAAAAATCCTGAAGAGAATGCGAATTTCTATATTTTATGCGAAAACCGTTGACGTATGATTAATATGATGGTATGTACTGTCATATAGACACATATAACTTTGATCTCGAGACCTCAACAATTGACCTTTGCACTTTTCATATCAAAAGCCTTATTTTAACCTGCAAAATAACATTAAAAAATCTTTTTCACTTTTGTAGTTTAGAAGTTATAGTTGGTTTGTTATGGCCACTTTAGTAAATTTTTACAAATTTTCCAATTTTCTTGACCGTCTATTTTAGAAATGTGAAAGATCTGAGATCTAAAATTTTAATTTTTTTTAATGGATAACTTTTATGGTGAATATCATCGAGATCGGAGTTGGTGCTTCCGAAAATATCGTTTGTGTTGGTGATTTGACATGGTTGTACTATTTTTCAGAGCAGAAATATTTGCAAAACTCCAAACGTGAAGTTCAGGAAGAAATAAATATCAGCCTTAGGAGCAGAAAGTCTACATAAAATGAATTAATAAAATCAAAAGTGAAAAAGTTTGAGGACTTCTCTTATGAAAACACTATTGTTTTATTGTAAATTGAATTGAAAGCAGATAAGAACAGCACACACATCCATTACCAGTAAATATTTTAGCATTTAGTTTTTTGGCAGTTTAAACTCAAGAAGTGTCGTGAAATCATAGACAAACAGCTCAGAAAACATTCTCAACTTCACAAAATGAATGATCTGAAAGAAAAACTAAAAAAATAAAAATGAAACAAATTGTCTTACAATAAGTCGAGGCAAATTACCGCAATACATTTCATTTTTGTCATCTTTTATTATCTCAACATATTTTTTGGCAATAGCAAATTTTTAACAATCCATTAAGGAAAACTTTCAATTTATATCACTTTCCAACAATGATATATAGTGCGTTAATAAATTTGATATCAGTCATTGCTCTCCAATATTGGAAGTATATGGAGTATGAGAAAGAAATAAACAGTGCGGACTCTAGTTTTGAAGACTTGAGCTACTTAAAAACATTCGCTTTAGCTTTACTTTTATCCAAGTTCTTGTTGTTTGGCGTTATTTGTGTAGAAAATTGGTTAAAAAGGGAAAACATTTTCCAAATTTATAATAAGTCTAAAATATTAAATAAATTTAATTTATCAGCCAAGAACATTAATGAAAATCTAAAATTTGTTAAGCACATAAAGCATCTAGTACTTTTTAAAGGATTTTTTATTCTTAGTGAAATATCATTTGCTGTTCTTCCTATTAGTACAGGGTTCATGGACCCAGCAGCGAGTGATCTGTATGAATTTATTTATCAAATGATTTCATACATAACCAGATTATTTTGGGAATTATATATTTATTTGGGCCTAGTTTTTATTTATATGTGTATCCAAATATTAATAGAGTGCTTGAAAAAAGTTGAAACAAATGTTAAATTTATAAATCACCAGGAGACGATAAGGAGTGTTAGCGATATTAAAATAATGGCGTGATTCAATAAGTCAAGAAATTAAGTGTATAGGCCAGTTGAGTGTATAGACCACAGTTTGAAAAATCTAGCTGAAAAGTTTTTGTCACATTTCAATTGCAGTTATTAGTTTTAATGATGTATTGGTGGCTTAATTTAGTTTATCCTTTGGGTTTTTCAATGCTAACCCTATATATAGTTGACATATCTATATATTTTATTTTTATGAAGAATGATAAAAGCTTTGAAATATATAGATATGTCAACTGCATATAAATGTAACATTAAAACTCGAAAGCATAAACTAAACGAACACACCAATACATCAATAAACTAATAACTGCAATTGAAAAGTGACAAAATCCTCTTCAGCTAGATTTTTCAAACTGTGCTCTTGTTGTCTAATAAATTTAATTTCTTGACTTAATGAATAACGCCAATTTTTTTAATATCACGAACACTCCTAATCGTCTCTTGGTGATTTATAAATTTAGCATTTTTTCAATTTTTTTCAAGCGCTCTATTAACATTTGAACACACATATAAATAAGAACTAGGCCCAAATAAATATTTAATTCCCAAAATAATCTGTTTATGTATAAAATCATTGATAAATAAATTCATACAAATCACTAGCTGGTGGGTCCATGGGCTCTGCAATAATATGAAGAACAGAGAGTGTTATTTCAATAAGAACTAAAAATCCTTTAAAAAGTATTAGATTTCTTATGTGCTTAATAAATTGGAGATTTTAGTTAATATTCTTGGCTGATAAATAAAATTTTACTAAAATTTTAAACTTATTATAAATCTGGAAAATGTTTTGCCTTTTCAAACAATTTTTTACACAAATAACCCGAAACAACAAAAACTTGGATAAAAGTAAAGCTGTAACGAATATTTTAAAGTAACTCAAATCCTAAAAACTAGAGTTCTCACTGTTTATTTCTTCCTCATACCCCATATAGTTGTAATATTGGTGAGCGATGACTGATAGCAAATTTATTAACGCACAATATGTCATTGTTGGAAAGTGATATAAATTGAAGGTTTTCCTTAGAGTGTTATAAAAAATGTTGCTATTGCCAAAAAATATGTTGAGATAATAAAAAATTACAAAGATGATATGTACTATGATAATTTCCTTTCACAAATTGTAAGATACTTTTATTATATATTTTTATTTTTTTAATGTTGTTCAGTTGAAAATGTTTTCTGAGCTGTTTGACGATGCTTTCACTATGCTTGTTGAGTTTAAACTGTGAAAGAAACTAAATGCTAAAATATTTACTGCCAATCGATGTTTCTACTTTTGCTATGTACTTTATTTAATTTACAATAAAAACAATAGAGTTTTCATACTTCACTCTTGATTTGTTTTAATCGAGTCTATGTATACTAACCCAGTCAAATTAGCGGAATGAGAGATAATAAGCTGAAAATTCGTATGCACCTTTATTTTGGTGTTCTAAAAGTTGCCGCAAAATTTTTATAAAATCGCATGTCTACGTCGTAGAGGGTGGGTTCTACTTTTAACCTTTCTAGGAGAGACTCTCTGGCAGATATATTGTTTTTTTTTTGTCAACTTTTTTTCTTTTTGCGCCCACTTTGAGCTCGATGACCACCCACATGCCATCGTCCTATTAATTTTATATGTTGGTATAGCACCAACAAGAAAAATTTAATAAATGAAATAAATGCGCATGGCTGGTAATTTATTACAATGGTACCTGCATATATTTTCAGGCTGAAGGTTACCACAACCTGCCACCCTGCATTGATGTCTTCAAAAATTCATAAGAATATAAAAGGTAATTCCATTTAATTGGTTTGCCCGTTAGGTTCGCCCTTTAGGTATCTTCTTCCTGTTAATTACAAATCAATTTGAGCAATCTTCTTTTACTTTAAAAAGAGTGGAGGCAGTAAAGTTGACGCTAACAGCAATAACATTCATAGCCTGGTGTAAAAGTTATCACTCTTGCGCATTTAAATAAGTTATCCATTGCCAATATTTTAACACCACGTCAACATTAGTTTCTATTCAGTATTAACACATTGACCAATAGCATGACGATAGGGAGTGGAGAAGTAGGCACAAAGTATATAAAGAAATAATTTTTTTAGATATTATTTATATATATATATACATAGTCGTATATATTTTCTCTGAGGTATGTAGCTCAACGTATGTTTCAATAGAGAAGTTTAAATTTCTATATTCTGAAAGCCCATGTCCTCCTCTATGATTTTTACATACATCGATTTGTGTTCGGAGCGCAAGTTTCAAAGATACAGATTTATTAAAATTTTTTCTAACTGGAGGCACTATGCAGCGGCTTTTTCCTGTTCTAAAATTTTAAGAAATTGTTCTAAGACAGGTGTTAATTAAATGAGGAGCTTATTGTTGTAACAGAAACTTTTTTCAGGACCTTTCGAAAAAAGTTTTGCCGCAAGGCTTAAAAAGTTAGAGAAGCACTGAACCACATGAATTTACCTCATAGAAAATATATACGAGTATGTATATATAAATAATATCTAAAAAAATTATATCTTTATATACTTTTTGCCTACTTTTCCACTCCCTATCGTCATGCTATCGGTAATTTTTTTAATACTGAATACAAACTACTGTTGACGTGGTGCTAAAATATTGGCAATGGATAACTTATTTAAATGCGCAAGAGTGATAATTTTTACACCAGGCTATGAATGTTATTGCTGTTAGCGTCAACTTTACTGCCTCCACTCTTTTTAAAGTAAAAGAAGATTGCTCAAAATTGATTTGTAATTAACAGGAAGATTATACTTTGAGGGCGAATAAATAATTGAATGGAACTAACGTTTATATTTTTATGAATTTTCGAAAATATATGCAGGCACCAATGTAATAAATTACCAGCCATGCGCATTTATTTCATTTTTTCTATTTTTTTTTTTGTTGGTGCTATACCAATAAATAAAATTAGTAGGACGAGCAAAAGTGGGCCCTAATTCAGATCGAAGTGTGTTCAATAGAAAATATTTGACAACAAAAAAAAAAAAACATAACTGCCAGATAGTCTCTCCTAGTGGGGTTAAAATTAGAACCGACCCCCGACATGTAGACATGCGATTTTATAAAAATGTTGCGGCAACTTTTAGAACACCAAAATAAAGGTGTATACGAATTTTCAGCTTATTATATCTCATTCCGCTAATTTGACTGAGGTAGTATACATAAAATTGATTAAAACAAATCAAAAGTGAAGTATGAAAGCACTATTGTTTTTATTGTAAATTGAATAAAGTAAATAGCAAAAGTAGAAACATCGATTGGCAGTAAATATTTTAGCATTTAGTTTCTTTCACAGTTTAAACTCAACAAGCATAGTGAAAGCATCGTCAAACAGCTCAGAAAACATTTTCAACTAAACAAAATTAATAAGCTTTAAAATAAAGTAAAAAAATAAAATTAAAAAAATAATAAATAAAGTTACCTTAAAATTTGTGGAAGGAAATTATCGCCGTACATATCATCTTTGTCATGTTTTATTATCTCAACATATTTTTGGCAATAGCAAAATTTTCCCATCCGCTTAGGAAAACTTTCAATTTATATCACTTTCCAACAATGATATATTGTGCGTTAATAAATTTGCTGTAACTCATCGCTCACCAATATAACAACTATAAGGGATATTAAGAAGAACTAAACAGTGCGGGCTCTAGTTTTGAAGACTTGATCTACTTAAAAACATTAGCTTTAGCTTTACTTTTATTCAAGTTCTTGCTGTTTGGCGTTATTTGTGTAGACAATTAGTTGAAAAGGCAAAACATTTTCCAAATTTATAATAAATTAAAAATTTTAGCAAAATTTTATTTATCAGCCAAGAATATTAATAAAAATCTTCTCAAAACTTGTTAAGCATATAAGAAACGTAGTACTTTTAAAAGGATTTTTTATTCTTATTGAAATAACATTTGATGTTCTTCATATTATTGCAGGGATCATGAACCCAAATTATTTTATACATAAACAGATTATTTTGGGAGTTATATATTTATTTGGGCCTAGTTTTTCTTTATATGTGTGTTCAGATGTTAATAGAGCGCTTGAAATAATTTAAGAAATATATTAAATTTATAAATCACCAGGAGACGGTTAGGAGTGTTAGTGATATTAAAAAATGGCGTGAGTAATTAAGTCAAGGAATTGAGTTTATAGGCCAACAAGAGAACAGTTTGAAAAATCTAGCTGAAGAGCTTTTTGTCAGATTTCAATTGCAGTTATTAGTTTTATTGATGTATTGGTGTCTTAGTTTAGTTTATCCTTTGGGCTTTCCAAGGCTACATCTATATACAGTTGATTTATCAATTTATTTTAAAGCTTTTATCATTCTTTATATAATCGTAAAGCCTGTGTATCAATTTATAAATTTTTTTGTATATTTATAAATAGCTACGAGATGATAAGGATAATAAGGACTATTAGTGATATTAAAAAATTGCATGATTCATTAGTGTTGCTTCTTTACAAACTTTACAATTTTATGAATTGTTTTTTATACACATAAATTTTTATTATGCAGGATAAAATTCTTTCAATTTATTTTTATAATTAAATCTTTTTTATTGAGAAAGAATTTTTCCAAGCGTCTAATAATTGATTAAGAACAAAAACCAATTTCTTGACTTTTGTAAGGGTCGAACTGAACATCGATGTTTTCGGGATCAACCACGATCCCAGTAGTAGCCTAGAGTATAAAGAGCCGGAATAATAAAAGTTTATTTGGATGAAGAAAAAATTCATAAAATTTTAAAGTTCGTAAAGGCATGATATTAAAACATGGCATGATTATGCCATTTTTTAATATCACTAATAGCCCTTAACATTCTTATCATCTCCTAGCTATTTATAAATATATAGAAAAATGTTATAAATTGTTACACAGGCTTTACGATCCTATAAAGATAAAAGATTTAAAAAAAATTGATATGTCAACTGTATATAGATGTAGCATTGAAAACCCCAAAGGATAAAATAAATTAAGACATTAATACATCAATAAATCTAATAACAGCAAATGAAAACTGACAAAAATCTCTTCAGCTAGATTTTTCAAACTCGGCTCTTGTTGGCCTATAAATTCAATTTCTCGACTTAATGAATGACGCCAATTTTTTTAACATCACTAACGCTCCTTATTGTATCCTTGTGATTTATAAAATTAATATATATTTTTAATTTTTTTCAATCGCTCTATGAACATTTCGACACACATATAAATAAAAAACTGGGCTCAAATAAAGATTTAATTCGCAAAATAATCTGTTCGTGTTAAAAATCATTTGATAAATAAATTCATACAGATCACTAGCTGCTGGGTTCTTAATCCATGTAATAATAGGAAGAGCGGCAAATGTTATTTCAATAAGAATAAATAATCCTTCTAAAATTACTCGGTTTCTTTTATGCTTAGCAATTTTTGAGATTTTTATTAATATTCTTGGCTGATAAATAAATACAATTTTGCTAAAATGTTTAATTTATTATAAATTTGGAAAATGTTGTTCCTTTTCAACCAATTTTCTACACAAATAACGCCAAGCAACTAGAACTTGGATAAAAGTTAAGCTAAAGCGAATGTTTTTAAGTAGCTCAAGTCTTCAAAACTAGAGTACGTACTGTTTATTTCTTCCTCATATCCCTTATAGGTGTAATATTGGTGAGCGATGAGTGATCGAAAATTTATTAACGCACTATATATCATTGTTGTAAAGTGATAGAAATTGAAAATTTTCCTTAGCGAATTGTAAAAAATTTGCCATTGCCAAAAAATATGTAGAGATAATAGAAGATAACAAAGATGAAATGTATTGCGATAATTTCTTTCGACATATTGTAAGATAATATTTTTCATTTTTATTTTTTTAGTTTTTCTTTCAGGTCATTCATTTTGTGAAGTTGAAAATGTTTTCTGAGCTGTTTGACTATGCTTTCACGACGCTTGTTGAGTTTAAACTGCCAACAAAACTAAATGCTAAAATATTTACTGCTAATGGATGCTTGTGCTGTTCTTATTTGCTTTATTCATAATTTTCATAAGAGAAGTTCACAAACTTTTTCACTTTTGATTTTTTTAACTGATTTTATGTAAACCTTCTGCTTTTAAGGCTGATACTTATTTCTTTTTGAACTTCACGTTTGGAGTTTGTCAAATATTTCTACACGGAAAAATAGTACAAGTTGAAACCATAGCAAACAGCCAAAACAAACGATATTTTTGGAAATACCAAGTTTGATTTTGTTAATATTCACCACAAATGCTATCCATTAAATATTAAAAAAAAAAATTAAAATATTCAGATCTCAGACCTTTGACGTTTCTGAAATAGGCTGTCATGAAAATTGGAAATTTTTGTAAAAATTTAATAAAGTGGCCATAACAAACAAACTATAACTTTTAAACTACAAAAGTGAAAAAGATTTTTTTATATTATATTGCAGGCTTAAAATAAGGCTTTTGATATGCGGTACATTTTAATATTTTCCGTGAGAAGATCAAAGGTCAATAGTTGAGGTCTCAAGCTCAAAGGGATATGTCTCTGTGTGGTAGTACATACCATCATATTGCTCATGAGTCAACAGTTTTGGCCTAAAAAATTTGAAATTCACAATTTCTTCAAGTTTTCTTCGTAAAAAATTCACGTTCAATATATCATTAACATTTTTTAAACATAAAAGGATTGCTATGTTTTTCAATAAATAGTAGAGAAATAAAAATTAAAAAATTAAGTTTGGTGCTATTTTCATGCAAGTAAATAAAATGCTTCTAAAAATTTTATTACTTTTAGATATCTGCTCTCCTAAACACATTGTTGAGCGGGCAGGTAACAATTACAAGCCACATTAATTATATTAAATGCATTTAATTTAATTTGAAAAGAAATTTGGCAAGCTAGAGTTGCATTTTTTTAGCAACTTATTTAGAATTGCGTACACAATTTCACTATATTCGTCCAACGCTAGATATAGTGTGCGGGTAATATCTGTAAAAGTTATAAGTCCAACAAGGTGTTTCATGCACGAGGTAGTAAATTTTGACATTCTGTATCTCAACGTGTATTCCAACATAGTGGTTACAGTTTCAGCATTCTTAAAGCTTAGGACCTCCTCTATGAATTTTACAATCGGATCGCAAGCTTCAAAGATATAGATTTATTACCCTGACATTCTAGTGCATGCTCCAACTAGTGATCGCCGTCTTGAGGTGAATTGAAATCCATTTCGAATGTGCCATTTGCCGTTGGCGGCGCACAGTGGACCAAATCGAAATAAAAGGAATTTACAATTTTTTATCGAAATGTTGAATTATTTGCTCTGCCAATCGAAAGAAGCAATCAATACAATTAATATTTACTAAACATAATTTTTGTGAAAAACTACTATATAATATGATTATTAATGAGGTTTTTTACTATGGAACGAAAATTAAGTTGCTCTGGTGCTCCAAGTGTGTCATTACTGTTGTCTTCTCGTTTAAAAAGTTATATTCTTTGAATGTTTAGCTATCATACAGTGAAAAGTCACATCGATATAGCTGCAGGCATGCCTGTGATGATAGCCCGAAGGTAGGCAATTTTCTTCTTATTTTCTAGTATTGTTGATCATCAGAGTGTGCAAACAAACAAAACGCAAACGTTTCATCCGAAGACACAAACTTTTAAAATATTTTCAATCGTTTCGTACATGAGCAAAACCAAAACAAATACTTTTGCAATGACAAAGATTGCAAACAATACAATTGGCTTTACACTCATCTGCTTGCTTTAATATCCCGTTTCAATCGTACAATTGCAAACAAAACAAAAGTAGAAATATATTTTGTTGAATGGTTCATTGTATTTAGCATAAATACACTAACACATTCTCTACTATGATGAGCAAATCAATCCGCAAACATTTGCGAATGTGTTTGCTTAAAACCATTCAATTTTGTTCTCATTATTTGCTTTTCTAGCTGCGTACATTTAAGTTAATGTACATTTAGTGTACACAAGCAGAAGCAATACAAAACTAAATTGGACTATCGTTCTCGTTGTTTTTGTTTTGTTTTTGTTTTACACATCGAAAAATACAAAACAAAACGAAAGCAAACGTTTCATTTAGTTTATTTTCCTACTCTGTTGATCATTAGATTAGTACTGGGGCGTATGATTACTAAATAACATAATAATCAATTATGAAACATACGCAGCTGTGATTCCAAAGTAGTGTCAGTAAAAACAAATATTTCATCATACTTCGTTCAATATTAGTTTTTCGAAACATTGACATAACAAAAAAATTAATATTCAGATAAGAAACCATAAATGCCTTTTTTTAGATGTGGTCCACTGTGCGGCATCCACCCACGGCTACGGATTTTCTCTCTAGTTATGTCGAATATTACCTTCGCTGAGTAAAGATTTTATGCTTAGCTTGCGTCTAGCCTCTAATGAAGAAGACCTTTATTTCAAACCGATAATAAAACCATGCAGGGTTCCTAGCATAAAATCTTTACTGAGCGAAACCACTATTGGATATATATGATCAAGACAGCCCAAGAGCAGGCAAGGCACGAAATCTTTGCTCATCAAATCCACAAGTCGATATAGCTAGAGGAGAAAACACTTAAGGACAGGCGAAACCCTTTTATGCTAATACAATATTTAGAATGCAAAATTGATTTTTTAACGAAAAAAACTCAGAGACAAGAAGTAAAAAATACTCTTCAGGTTTATCAATAAAAAAAATTTTAAATAAATGAAGCTACATTTTTGTTTTAAAACAAAATATTCTCTAGTTAAGTTGAAATTATTGCTTTGAATTTTTGCATGCCATATTTTTTATAATAAACAATGAATATCAAACATGAAGAACGTTCTCTTATTTAAAGAAAAATTTGGCGAGTCGCTGCATGAAATGTATCGATTAATAAAAAAAAAATAAGTAAGAAAATATATTTTTATATTCTTGCAAATAGTTATATACTACCTGCCGTAATTCTATTGGTCAATATTATAGGTACACTAATAATTATTGCCACCGTTGTCTTGGTGATAAAATGTTTTCGAAGAACGGACTATACACGTACATGCGCAAGAGTGGTAATTTTCCACCAGGATATGTAATTTACTAGCAGGGTCAAGTTTACCACCTCTTATTTTTGTTATTACTTAAGCTAAATTAATAAGAAAATTATTGTGTATTGAAGGTAGTTTATTCAAATTTTTTTATCATCTTCGTTGATATATTGGAAAGTTTATAATGAAATCGATTGTGTATAAAATATAATGGTTTTCTTTACTTTAAAATTAAATCATACAAAGAATGAAATACTTACAAAAGGGTTGGTTAATAATACTATGCAACAAAATAAAATTTTTGTCATGACCTTTAATCATCACTAGTTTCTTTGATGTGCTACAAAAACAGTCGAAATTCTAAATTCTATGGATACGTTTTTTTTAGTTTTTTCTTAAATTTGGGATTTTTAAGAGGTTGCTACACGGACTTCATCATAACTTGGGAACGGGTAGTCAGTCCCAAGTTGTTGCAAAAAATATTAAAAACTTGAAATAAAATTACCTTTAAGACTTTCCTACATTTCATATATACTCAATGGTTTCCGAATTATTTAGACCAAATATTGTGCAAAATTGCACAATTTTTATTTAATTTTTTTTTAAATTTAAAAATGCATTTTTATTAACTGATGCACTACAAATAAATAAGCTTTATTTCATGAAACTTCATGGCTAAATATTGATTTTATTCGCCATAAGGAGAAGTCACCTAATTTATGCAAAAGTTGCAAAAATTTTCACTGTACAACAAAATAATTTTTTTTATATACCAAAATTTTTACTGCTGATTCTGGTAGAAATCATCAACAAAAAATATAAAAAAAATTCGTGTATCGCGCTTTATATCTCGGATTTATTTCACATAGTTATATTGACTCGGCATAGAATATATTATAGGGCTTACGTTTAAGGTGTAGGAAGTGTTCAAGAATTTTATGTAAAACACCACAGAAACATTTTTGTGGAACAATTAAGCCCGCTCGCTGTATTGCCTCTGAAAGAGCCAAAAAGATCTATAAATCGAAGAGCTAGAGGTTCAAAATGTTTTACAAAAATATTAATCATATTATTTTACATAAAAAAACTGAACACATCTTATACGATAAACGTAAGAGCTACACGATATACTAAACTTAAAGGTAATTTTATTGTCAAGCTTTTTAATGTTTTTTACAGCAACATGGCTCTCACTACCAGTTTCCAAGTTATGATGAAGTCCGTATAGCAACCTCTTAAAAATCCCAATTTTAAGAAAAAAATTTAAAAAACGTTTTAATAGAATTTAGAATTTCGACTGTTTTTGTAGTTGGGGGCCATAGCACATCAAAAAAATCTAGTTGTGATTCAAGGTCATGACAAAAGTTTTATTTTGTTGCATAGTGTCATTAACCAGCCCTTTTGCAACTATTTTAGCCTTTAAGTTAAATTGAAATCTGTCAGCGTTGCAATCTTTGTGTTATTTAATTTTAAAGTACAGAAAACCATAAAATTTACACACAATCGATTGCTTCAATAACCTTCCAATAGATCAACAAAGATGATAATAAATTATATATCCTGGTGGAAAATTACCACTCTTGCGCATGTACCTGTAATCGATACATTTCATGCAGCGACTTGCCAACTTTTTTTTTTAATTAGAGAACGTTCTTCATGTCTCATATTCATTGTTTAATATAAAAAATATGGCATGCAAAAGGTCCAAGAAATAATTTCAACTTAACTAGAGATTAGTTTGTTTTAAAATAAAAATTTAGCTCCATTTATTTTTAATTTATGTTTTTTATTGATAAACCTGAAGAGTATTCTTTACTTCTTGCCGGTAATGTGGAAATCTGAGTCTTTTTTCGTTCAAAAATCAGTTTTGCAGTCCAAAGATGTGTGCCTCAAGTGTTGTTTCCTCTGGCTATATCGACTTGTGGCTTTGATGAGCAAAGATTTTGTGCCTTGCCAACTCTAAGGCTGTCTTGGGCATTTTCTTATATGGGTAGATCGAATAGTGGTAAAGATTTTATGGGAGGAAATGAAGGGTTTAATTCTCGGTTTGAAATAAAGGTCGTCTTTAGTAGAGGCTAGAGGCAAGCTAAGCATAAAATCTTTACTCAGCGAAGGTACTATTCGAAATAGACAGAGAATAAAATCCATAGCCGTGGACAATATCTAAAAAAAAGAAATTTACGGTTTCTTATCTGAATATTAATTTTTTTGTTATGTCAATCGAAACAACCAATCAATACGATCAATATTTACTACATGTAATGTTTCGAATAACTAATATTTAACGAAATATGATGAAAATGTGTTTTACTGGCACTACTCTTGAATCAGAACTGCGTATGTTTTATGGTTGATTATTAAATTATTTATTAATCATACGCCCCAGTGTTAAACGTAATGATCAGCAATACTCGAAAACAAGAAGAAAATTATCTACCTTCGGGCTATCATCACAGGCATGCCTGCAGCTACATCGATGCGACTTTTCACTATATGATAGCTAAGCAGTCATAGAATAGAACTTTTGAAACGAGAAGTAATGACACACTTGGAGCACCAGAGCAACTTAATTTTCGTTCTATAGTAAAAAAACACATTTATTATCATATTATATTGTAGTTTATCGAAAAATTACATTTAGTAAATATTGATTGTATTGACTGCTTCATTCGATTGGCAGAACAAAAATTCAACATTTCGTTAAAAAATCGTAAATTTTATTCCAATTTGGTCCACTGTGCGCCACCAACGGCGAAAAGTCTCTAGTAAGCGAAGAAAACCGCCATGCCACATTCGAAAATGGATTTCAATTCACCTCAAGACGGCGATCACTAGTTGGAGCATGCACTAGAATGTCAGGGTAATAAATCTATATCTTTGAAGCTTTAAGAATGTTGAAACTTTAACCACTGTGTTGGAATACATGTTGAGATACAGGATGTCAAAATTGACTACCTCTGACATAAAGCACCATATAACTTTTACAGATATTACCCGCACAGTATATCTAGCGTTGGACGAATATAGTAAAATTGTATACGCAATTCTAAAAAAGTTGCTAAAAAAAATGCAACTCTAGCTTGCCAAATTTCTTTTCAAATTAAATTAAATGCATTTAATACAATTAATGTGGCTTGTAATTGTTACCTGCCCGCTCAACAATGTGTTTAGGAGAGCAGATATCTAAAAGTAATAAAATTTTTAGAAGCATTTTATTTACCTGCATGAAAATAGTACTAAACTTAATTTTTTAATTTTTATTTCTCTACTATTTATTGAAAAACATAGCAATCCTTTTAAGTTTAAAAAATGTTAATTTTACGAAGAAAACTTGAAGAAATTGCGAATTTAAAATTTTTTAAGCCAAAGCTGTTGACTCATGAGCAATATGATGGTATGTACTACCACATAGAGTCATATGCCTTTGAGCTTGAGACCTCAACTATTGACCTTTGATCTTCTCACGCAAAATATCAAAATGTACCGCATATCAAAAGCCTTATTTTAAGCCTGCAATATAACAAAAAAAATCTTTTTCACTTTTGTAGTTTAAAAGTTATAGTTTGTTTGTTATGGCCACTTTATTAAATTTTTACAAAAATTTACAGTTTTCATGACAGCCTATTTCAGAAACGTCAAAGGTCTGAGATCTCAATATTTTTATTTTTTTTAATATTTAATGGATAGCATTTGTGGTGAATATAATCGAAATCGGAGTTGGTGCTTCCGAAAATATCGTTTGTGTTGGCGATTTGACATGGTTTCAACTTGTACTATTTTTCCGAGTAGAAATATTTGCAAAACTCCAAACGTGAAGTTCAGGAAGAAATAAGTATCAGCCTTAAGAGCAGAAGGTCTACATAAAATCAGTTTAAAAAAATCAAAAGTGAAAAAGTTTTTGGACTTCTCTTATGAAAATTATGAATAAAGCAAATAAGAACAGCACAAGCATCCATTAGCAGTAAATATTTTAGCATTTAGTTTTGTTGGCAGTTTAAACTCAACAAGCGTCGTGATAGCATAGTCAAACAGCTCAGAAAACATTTTCAACTTCACAAAATGAATGACCTGAAAGAAAAACTAAAAAAATAAAAATGAAAAAAATTATCTTACAATATGTCGAAAGAAATTATCGCAATACATTTCATCTTTGTTATCTTCTATTATCTCTACATATTTTTTGGCAATGGCAAATTTTTTACAATTCGCTAAGGAAAATTTTCAATTTCTATCACTTTACAACAATGATATATAGTGCGTTAATAAATTTTCGATCACTCATCGCTCACCAATATTACACCTATAAGGGATATGAGGAAAAAATAAACAGTACGTACTCTAGTTTTGAAGACTTGAGCTACTTAAAAACATTCGCTTTAGCTTAACTTTTATCCAAGTTCTAGTTGCTTGGCGTTATTTGTGTAGAAAATTGGTTGAAAAGGAACAACATTTTCCAAATTTATAACAAATTAAAAATTTTAGCAAAATTGTATTTATCAGCCAAGAATATTAATAAAAATCTCAAAAATTGCTAAGCATAAAAGAAACCTAGTAATTTTAGAAGGATTTTTTATTCTTATTGAAATAACATTTGCCGTTCTTCCTATTATTACAGGGATTAAGAACCCACCAGCTACTGATCTGTATGAATTTATTTATCAAATGATTTTATACACGAACAGACTATTTTGCGAATTAAATATTTATTTGGGCCTAGTTTTTATTTATATGTGTGTCCAAATGTTAATAGAGCGATTGAAAAAAATTAAAAAAACAATATTAATTTTATAAATCACAAGGATACGATAAGGAGCGTTAGTGATGTTAAAAAAATTGGCGTCATTCTTTAAGTCGAGAAATTGAATTTATAGGCCAACAAGAGCCGAGTTTGAAAAATCTAGCTGAAGAGATTTTTGTCAGTTTTCATTTATGTTATTAGATTTATTGATGTCTTGATGTCTTAATTTATTTTATCTTTTGGGTTTTTCAATGCTACATCTATATACAGTTGACATATCAATTTTTTTTAAATCTTTTATCTTTATAGGATCGTAAAGCCTGTGTAACAATTTATAACATTTTTCTATATCTTTATAAATAGCTAGGAGATGATAAGAATGTTAAGGACTGTTAGTGATATTAAAAAATGGCATAATCATGCCATTTTTTAATATCATGCCTTTATTAGGGTGCTTCTTTAAAAACTTTAAAATTTTATGAATTTTTTCTTCATCCAAAGAAACTTATTATTCCGGCTCTTTATACTCTAGGCTACTACTGGGATCGTGGTTGATCCCGAAAACATCGATGTTCAGTTCGACCCTTACAAAAGTCAAGAAATTGGTTTTTGTTCTTAATCAATTATTAGACGCTTGGAAAAATTCTTTCTCAATAAAAAAGATTTAATTATAAAAATAAATTGAAAGAATTTTATACTGCATAATAAAAATTTATGTCGATAAAGAAACAATTCATAAAATTTTAAAGTTTTTAAAGAAGCACCCTAATGAATCATGCATTTTTTTAATATCACTAATAATCCTTATAATCCTTATCATCTCGTAGCTATTTATAAATATACAAAAAAATGTATAAATTGATACACAGGCTTTACGATCATATAAAGAATGATAAAAGCTTTAAAATAAATTGATAAATCAACTGTATATAGATGTAGCATTGGAAAGCCCAAAGGATAAACTAAACTAAGACACCAATACATCAATAAAACTAATAACTGCAATTAAAATCTGACAAAAAGCTCTTCAGCTAGATTTTTTAAACTGTTCTCTTGTTGGCCTATAAACTCAATTCCTTGACTTAATTACTCACGCCATTTTTTAATATCACTAACACTCCTAACCGTCTCCTGGTGATTTATAAATTTAACATTTTTTTTTTAAATTTTTTCAAGCGCTCTATTAACATCTGAACACACATATAAAGAAAAACTAGGCCCAAATAAATATATAACTCCCAAAATAATCTGTTTATGTATAAAATAATTTGATAAATAAATTCATGCAGATCATTAGCTGGTGGGTTCATGATCCCTGCAATAATATGAAGAACAGCAAATGTTATTTCAATAAGAATAAAAAATCCTTTTAAAAGTTCTACATTTCTTATATGCTTAACAAGTTTTGAGATTTTTATTAATATTCTTGGCTGATAAATAAAATTTTGCTAAAATTTTTAATTTATTATAAATTTGGAAAATGTTTTGCCTTTTCAACTAATTCTCTACACAAATAACGCCAAACAGCAAGAACTTGGATAAAAGTAAAGCTAAAGCGAATGTTTTTAAGAAGATCAAGTCTTCAAAACTAGAGTCCGCACTGTTTAGTTCTTCCTAATATCCCTTATAGTTGTTATATTGGTGAGCGATGAGTTACAGCAAATTTATTAACGCACAATATATCATTGTTGGAAAGTGATATAAATTGAAAGTTTTCCTAAAAATATGTTGAGATAATAAAACATGACAAAGATGATATGTACGGCGATAATTTCCTTCCACAAATTTTAAGGTAACTTTATTTATTATTTTTTTAATTTTATTTTTTTACTTTATTTTAAAGCTTATTAATTTTGTTTAGTTGAAAATGTTTTCTGAGCTGTTTGACGATGCTTTCACTATGCTTGTTGAGTTTAAACTGTGAAAGAAACTAAATGCTAAAATATTTACTGCCAATCGATGTTTCTACTTTTGCTATTTACTCTATTCAATTTACAATAAAAACAATAGTGCTTTCATACTTCACTTTTGATTTGTTTTAATCGATTTTATGTATACTAGCTTAGTCAAATTAGCGGAATGAGATATAATAAGCTGAAAATTCGCTTACACCTTTGTTTTGGCGTTCTAAAAATTGTCGCAAAAGTTTCATAAAATGTCATGTCTACGTCGTCTGTGGCAGTTGTGTTGTTTTTTTCAAATATTTTCTCTTGGACCCACTTCGAGCTGAATGAGCGCCCACTTTCCATCGTCCTATTAATTTAATTTATTGGTATTCCACCAACAAGAAAAATAAATTAAATGAAATAAATGCGCATGACTGGTAATTTATTACAATGGTACGTGCATATATTTTCAAGCTGAAGGCTACCACCACCTGACACACTGCATTGATGTTGCCGAAAATTCATAAAAATATAAAATTTAGTTCCGTTTAATTATTTGTTCGCCCTCAAAGTATATTCTTCCTGTTAATTACAAATCAATTTTAAGCAATCATCTTTTACTTTAAAAAGAGTGGAGGCAGTAAGGTTGACGCTAACAGCAATAACATTCATAGCCTGGTGTAAAAATTATCACTCTTGCGCATTTAAATAAGTTTTCCATTGCCAATATTTTAGCACCACGTCAACATTAGTTTGTATTCAGTATTAAAAAATTTACCAATAGCATGACGATAGGGAATGGAGAAGTAGGCAAATAGTATATAAGGATATAATTTTTTTAGATATTATTTATATATGTACAAGGTGGCCCAAAATTAATCATCCAATTTTGTTTTTGAATAACTTTTTTACTAAATAAACAAAAATGAATTTTAGTAAGGGAAATCTTTATTTGGATCTTTAGAATATTTTCTTTTAAGTGGAAAAGATAATATCGGCCAAGTGGCTGCCTCCCGTGTTGATACATATTTGTGCCCGTTTTATCCCATTTTCCATGACTTTCGCAAGATTTCCGGTGATAACTGTTCGCATTCGTGTCGAATAATGTCCTTAAAAGATGCGATTGTCTGGGACTTGTTCGCATCAGCTTGCGGCTTCAAGTGGCCCAATAGAAAGATGGTTAAATCGGGATATACCAAATCATCAAAATGGGAGATTACTAGAGCAGGAAACGCCTCCTTCACAACATCAATTGTGGCTCCTGCTGTGTGTGCGGTCGCACTCTTTTGTTGAAACCACATGTTCACCAAGCCCCGCTCATTTAATTGCGGCAGTAAGAAGTCGTTTATCATGCGGCCCAATTACTACTTCCGCGTGAACGCCGAACCACATAGTAGCTTTGGGCGGATATAACGGCTTTTCATGCACCACACGCGGTTTTTTGTGCATCACACGCGAATTTTCGTGTATCTTACGCGGATTTTCATTGAAAATCCATGACATACGGAAAGTCATGGAAAACGAGATAATGGCGTAAAGTTAATAAACAGATAAAGAAAGTAAATGTTATTTCATTAAGATATATGTAATATTTTTAAAGATATTTGGATTTTAATTTTAAAATTTAGGTTTGTGGTCTAAAATATGCTCTATATCTCGTCAATACCAAAGCCAAAATAATAAAATAAATATTTTATGATTTTATCACAATCCTTGATATGATGCAGAAACAATTTCTTACTTATCTCCATTCATGTAGTCAAGAAAAGGATAAAATTCAAGACTTTAAGATTCGAGTGAAAAATGGTTAAATTTTGACAAAAATTTTCGTTTTTCTCGAAATTTTTTCAAAACTAAAATTTTTCATTTTCAATATTTCAAAAGAATAGACTTCAAAAATAAATGCATTGGACAAAAATGGTGAATTTTTCTACAAAATTCTAAATTGATCAATTAAGAAAAAATCTTCCATCGAATTTTTAAAATTTCTCTACAAATTGTATTAGATATATTTAATAGCATTAATCTACATGTTCATTTTTACCCGATCGCCCAAAAATGTGCCCAGGAGAGTAGATTTTGTAAAATGAGTCAAATTTTCAGAATCATTTTATTTAATTGCATGAAAACTGTACAAAACTGCATATATTAATTTTTATATATTTTTATGTTTAAGAAATTGTAACGACATATTAAACGGTAATTTATTTTATGAATTTTTAATTAAAAAAATATATGTGAAGAAAATGCGATTATACAATATTTTTAGGGCAAAAGGTTACGCATGAGTAATATGATGGTAGCATTATATTGCTCATACGTGCTGCAATAAAAATATTCAAAATCGATAATTTCTTCAAAAAGATTTTTTTAAATTAAACATTCATAATAAAATGACCATTTAATATATCGTTAAAGTTTTTTAAAAATAAGACAATTGCTATGTTTTTAATAAATACTACAGAAGTAAAAATTAAAAAATTAAGTTTAGTACAGTTTTTATGCAGGTAAATAAAATGTTTCTGAAAACTTGACTATAGAGGAAGACTTGGGCTTTAAACATGTAGAAATTTAAACTACTCTGTTGAAACACACGTTAAGCTACAGGGTGTCATATATGACTACCTCAGGCATGAAAAACTTTGTCGCCCTCATAGCTTTTACAACTGTTGTCCGATTTTTTAAATTGGTGTAAAGTTTATAAACAAAGAAAGAAAATATAGTTTATTTCATTGACAGTTCTTTAAAATTTTCGAAGATGTTTGGGTTTGAATTTTAAAATCTTGGGTTTTGGCCTCGGCTTTGTACTCTATTTTGTCAGTATCTACGGTAATAGCAAAGCCAAAATAATAAAAGAAAATTTATGATTTTGAACAAAGTCCTCGATAACATACAGAAAAAATTTTTTAGTTATCTGAATTCATGTTTAAAATTAGAATAAAAAATGGCTCAATTAATTACGTTTTTCTCGAAAAATATTCGAAACTAAAATGTTGCATTTTCAATATTTCAAACGAATAGACTTCAAAAATGACTGCAGTATAAATTCGAAATTGATTAAAGCATGCATACTGCATTCAGCATTGAACAAAAATGGTGAATTTTTCTATGAAATTCTAAATTTCTCAATTAAGAATAAAAAACCCCATCGAATTTTTTAAATTTCTCTACAAATTATATTAGCTATGTTTATTAAATTAAGTAAGGTGCGACTTTGGCACGCACACGAAGCGTTCCGTACGAATACCATATTTCCTTTTCGTTTGTGCCCTTTTTTTCATTTTGGCAATTTTTCCTTTTAGATTTTTTGTTTAGCTTTAGTTTTTGTATTTTTAAACTTTTTTTTTTCGTTGTTTTGGCGACTTTTTTGGCTTTGACGCTTTTTTTTCATTTTGCTGATTTTTTCGTTATTTTTTGGCGATTTTTTGATTCTGGCGTTTTTTTTCTGTGTTAATATTTTTTTAGCTTTTTGACCATATTTTTAGTTTTAGTGGCTTATTTAAGTTTTGGCGCTTTTTTCAGTTTTTTGCTTTTTTCGGTTTTGGGGATTTTTTCGGTTTTTGGTGATTTTTTTAGTCAGCGTTTTTTTTTTTAGTTTTGACACTTTTTTCGGTTTTTGGCGTTTTTTTATAATTTTGGCGTTTTTTGTTTGTTTTGGCGCTTTTTTCGTTTTGGTGATTTTTTCGGTTTTTGGTGATTTCTTTAGTCAGCGTTTTTTTTTATTTTGACACTTTTTTCGGTTTTTGGCGATTTTTTTATAGTTTTGGCGCTTTTTTCGTTCTTGTGATTTTTTCAATGTTTGACGAGTTTTTTCGATTTGGATGATATATATAATTTTAGCAATTTTTTAGGTTCTAATGGTTTTTTCGTTTTGACGACTTTTTTCGGTTTTTGGCGGTTATTTTAGCGGCCAAAGTTTTACATATTCTGTGAAAATTTCAGGTCCGTAGCTTTTACGGTTCCCGAGAAAATAGTATGTGATAGACAGACACACAGACGGACAGCGTAGCGAAAACAATAGGGTTCCTTTACACTTGTGGTGTACGGAACCCTAGAAATGGTCCCATGAGGATTGAACAGAATAATGGATGGATGTGTTTCAAATAGGCTAACGTCATATATTGAAGCTTTATTACTTCGCTTATAGGAGTCCGATGAATACATCGAGGGCTTATATTCAATAATGCTACCTGCTATTTTCTCGAAAATGAGTTTATTATAGCCACGTGTTCTCTGACTGAATTGTCAGCTGTCATTTTATTTAAAAAAAAAAATATATATATCATGGCATGCGGAACTATTCGAAGTAGCAAAGACCATATGTCAAAGCGCTTTCTAGCCGATAAAGAAACAGCATTAAAAAATTAGCTATTATACATTCTGAAGAAATTAGCGGGAGCTATCGAAACATCAGTTCAAACCTCCGTGCAGTCAAAAAATTTCTTTGTCTATATGCTTCACATTTATCTCAGTTAAAAATAAAATTTAATTGAAAAATTAAATTAAACCGAACTCAAAAGTGAAAACGTTTGAGGACTTCTCGAATTAAGTATGAAAACACTATTGCTTTTATTGTAAATTGGATAAAATAAATATTAACGGCAGAAGCATCCATTTAAGTACTTTAGCATTTAGTTTCTTTGACAGTTTAAGATCAACAAGCGCGGTGAAAGCATACCCAAACAGCTCAACTAAACAAAACAAATAACCTTAAAAATAAACTAAAAAATAAACAAAATTATCTTACAAGATGTCGAAAGGAATTATCACATTACATGTCATATTTGTCATCTATTATTATCTCAACATCCTTTTTGGCAATAGCAATATTTTCTACAATCCCTTAAAGAAAACTTTCGATTTATATCACCGACCAAATATGATATATTGCGCGTTAATAAATTTAATAGCAATGTTTGCTCAACAATATTACCTCAATTTTTATATATTTAAAAACGTTTATTTTGAGAATTTACGTTACTATAGTGTATTGGCTTTAGCTCAACATTGTTCTCTTGGATTATTTGTGTAGAAAACTGGTTGAAAAAACAAAAGATTTTGCAAATTTATAATAAGTTTAAAAGTTTACTTAAATTTTTTTATCAGCTGAGAATATTCATGAAAATCGTAAAGTTATTTTATACGTACGAAATCTAATTCTTTTTAGGGCACTTTTGTTTGTTTTTGAATTTATAAATCTTTTTATAAGCATAAGCCCAGGTTACTACTTCGTCCCCTATGATGTCTATGGAAAGTTTGCCTTTAGTATTTATAACAATATTTTAAAGATCCAAATATATTTTTGTGAAATTAATATTTATTTGGGACTGGTTTTAATTTATATGTGTGTCCAAATCCTAATAGAGCGTTTAAAAAAAGTTGAAACGAATGTTAAATATATAAGTTATCAGAACACGATAAGGAGTGTTAGAGACATTAAAAAATGGCGTGATTCATTAAGTGAAGAAATTGAGTTTATAGGCAAACTAGTATACAATTTGAAAAATCTACTTGATGAGTTTTTTGCCACTTTCCAATTACAATTATTATTTGTGCATATGAATTGGGGTTTTCATTCAGTTTTATATTTTACTAGTGCAATAGGTATGGCATATTTTTATCAGCATAATTTGACATTTTATAATTTTAGAGTTAGTCTTGTTCTAATCATACTTGTGATTAAAATTATAACATTATTTAGTGTATTTAAACTTTTGAAAGATATTTTTAATAGCATTAGCAATTTAGTATATCAAATAAGCCTTCACTTCTCTCAGGATATCGATGAAATATTGGGGCGTGGTAACTTGTACTTTAGTGTAAGTATGATGGGAAAATTATTAATTTAAAATAATTTAATTAATTTTTTCACGTTTTCAGTTGGATTTCTTATTACTGCAGAACAGGTATCGAGAGCTGACTTTCAAAGTTTGCGGATTGTTTGAAATAACAAATTATAAAACTCTAATTATGTTAAATATTATATTTTTAAACGCATTGTATTTATTTCAATACATTTATGAAAGAAGCATTTTCAGTCATACTATATAATAACTATAATAAATATGTCATAACACTGTTTGTAAAATGGTGCTTTTGGGAAAAAGATAGGGGGTGTTGGGGGAAGTGGTTTGTGAAAAATTTACTTTTTGAAAACAGTACTTTTTCTGTGATAAAATGATTCTGTGATAAAAAGATTCTGTGATAATTACTTTGTTGGAAATTTAAATTTTTGGAAGAAGTCCAAAAAGTAAAAAGGCTGTTTTACTAAATACCTTAGCAATTTTTTATATTATAATAACTTAAACAATATTCTAAAGAAAAACGAAAAAAATCAACATCATTTTAGTTTTTAGCACTATTATTATTACTAGGATTCCGGCCGGTCTTCGAAAGTCGCCCACATAATTCATAACAATATATTTTGTATATCTAGAGATAAATACCTCTTAATCAGTATAAGTTTATATATAAGATGTAAAGGCCATAAGCACCGCGACCCAAAGGATTTTTTGTGCTGCCCAATTATGCACTGAAGTAGATTAAAGCTACGAATAAAACCAATTATTTTACACTGTGAGAGATTGTATACTTCAGTTGGAGTCATTAATATACCTCCAAGGAACTACATTCTGCGTGCCACTACCGCTCGGAACTCACAGAGAATGTACTCCGGCGTCTCTTCTCAGAGTTGCCAATGATAAATCGGTGCAATCTGAGAGTACAGTGCCCGGAAAACCACACCGTTAAAAAATAAATTTGATGTTAATTTTTCCCTTGTTCTTTCTGAATATAACGTTACGAACCTTAGCCTAATAATCAATTTGGAGTCACAAAGCAAATACGTTCGAAATAATCATACTAATAAATACCCCGTTAGTAATCTAAGGTAATTTTTTCCCAATAGCAGTAAATTTTGGGATTTGTTTTGGGATAATGTAATGAATCGTTTTGCTTGTCTTAGACCAGGGACGGACTTCCCAATGGCGAGCAAACTCCATACAAGCCGAGGAAATATTTTGTTCTTTAGAATATTCTCGGGAGATGCCAAAGAAGGGATCCGGTTCTATAAATCTAGGTTGGGCTCTTTTGTTGACAAGATAGTCAATCAGTTCTTTTCCAGGATGGTTGACTTTATCTCATAGGGGATTAAGGCCTTGAGAGCTGCTTGGCTATCTGACATCGAATAGATGAGAATACCCTTACACTTTCTCTTCAGACATTCTCTAGCACAAATAAGGATGGCATAGACTTTCGACTGGAAAACCGTAGGCTATTTACCGGTAGGTTTCCTTTTAGAAGTTAGAGCCGTATATCTCCGCCCCGGTATCTAAAATTTTCTGTTTTGAGCCGTCAATGAATCATATCTGATCAACATCTTCGTGCCACGTAGTGTGGTTCCGCAATTGGTCTTTTTCGGGAACTATAATGACAAAGGTTTTTTCAAGACTTAAGTTTGGGGGGCTATTCATATATTTCGTAATGGTGTAGGGGAACGTTAAACATATGTTACAGATTAGATTATTTATACTGAAAATGTTGTAAAAAGCGCTACAAAAGAAGTTCCCTATAAAAACTTCGAAAGCAGCGTTACGTAATATGTATGGTTGTATTTGGTTACTTATCCTAATATATGCGTCTTTTACAAACTGCCCTAATGTACCAATGCGATCCACCCCTGGAAGTAGAGATGCTGAAACAAATATTTTTGTGTGGTATTGGATGGACTTAAAAATTAATATTTTAGAGTTAAGATTTGATTACTTATTGTTAGTTCAATTTTATTGAAGATACAATAAATAAATATAACCCATTAAAATAAATAAAATTGGTAAATTCCTTAAGAAAGATTCCGTTTGCTAGCACGGAGTTCCAAAAAAAAAAGTACACGGAACTTTTGGCCTTTATTGTCTATTACAGGGATATTACAACCACACCTTCTCATGTCGACTTGCGGATGAAATTTGATTAAATTATATTTATATGGAATGATAACTCACAAGTCGAAAAATATGACACATCAGGAAAATCTTTCTTCAAAAAAGTTGTTGCCTGTGAAGTTTTCAATAGTTTTTGCCTTACCGACTTTTATCAAAGTCGTACACTTAACAAATAAACAGCAAAATATCGAAGAATGCCATAACTAATAAAATAACAAAAAAAAAATAATAAACTGGCAAATTTCAGTAAACTTTTTCGTTCCGTAGAAATTGAAGTTGTTTTTATGTTATTCTGAGCCACTGAACGCGAATCTAAACTCCAATTTTTTTTCATCAGTTTTAGTTTTCGACAGTCATTTGCGCGTGTGGAGAGTGGTTCGTCCTTTTTAGTAAAAAAGAAAAAACAAAGCTCGAAAACAATATTATCATACCCATCAGTTTCAGAGATATCTTAAAAGTTTGAGCCAAAAAACTAAACATTTCATAAAATATTTTTATATTTTTGTCTTTAAAAACTCAAAAAGAAAAGAAAAAATATACCAACGGTCACATTTTTTGTCAATTATCATGAAGCTTAATATCTACTAAAGAAAATTTGCCTTTTTTCGTTCAAATTGTTGCACAACTTTTGATTTTGTTAATAATTTAGAGAGAGAATTTGTAAAAGTTTTATGAAATTTTTAATAATTAGACTCCAACTTGTACGATATCTCTGAAACTAATGGGCGGACTTCCAAACAATGTTCGCTAGGCATAAAGATAATTTTTTTTGCCGAATATTGGTTTTTTACTCAATAGGGCAACCATCCTCCAGTTATGCTAATATTCCTACGGTAAATGGAACTGGCACATAGCAAGTCACGTGACCAGTCCCCAGGTGGTAGGGACCAGTCCGAGTTCTAACACTTCCTATGAAGCGGACCAGTCACTTTTACATGGGGATGGCCTAGGATGGGGTTAATTGATACTTTTTATGCACTTTGTGACTTGTCACTAAACTATCTTATAGAGACCCAATCGGTGTAGAATAATATAAATTATATATAAATATTATTCCGACATTTAGCTGTAATAATTGATTAATAGTTGAATTTATTTATTTTTTTATTATTACAAATGCAAGTAGAAATTGTATTTTATTTTAAGCAGTCTTTGATGGGATTCGAACCGACAACCTCCGGCATGACAGGCTAGCACACTATCCACTCGACCACAGGTGCATTTATATTTAAAAATTATAAATACCAGTTAAGCTGATGTTTATATCTAAATATAGTTACACGACTGGTTCCTGAGTGGTATGGCTGTCTCATTGGAGGTAGACAATTAACATTATTTAGATACAATGTGATAGGTCTTAGATCCAGCTGCATCGAATTTGTTCAGTACCGTTTACTTCAAAACTAGGCCGAGTCCCAACTAATTGACTGAAAATAGTTAATATGTGACCATTTACACTACATGCCTCTTCTCAACATTCAGTACTCCTTACTTTTGGTATCCCTCCCATTTTCTTAAATCATAGGATGAGTACTTTTGGATCATTTGTCACCAAATTTTCCGCAGGGATAAGTCGTGCAAGTGCCTACATTTCTTAAATAACGGAAGCCGCTATACTTCCATTGTCTGTCTACCAACACTTGTCAGATGGCTCTGTAAAATATGATTTCAATTCTTTTCGTGAGAATTCAGTCACTCAAGTTGATATTTGTCTGATTTTTTGTTCTACTTAAAACAAAAGCTTTTTGTATGATTTTATACTTAAATATATATGAACATTTGAACATGTGAAATGCTCAAGCCAGTAGCTAATTGTTTATTAATATGATTATATCGAACGTATATGCTTGTGATTCCGAAAGTGGCGCTATTCTGTTCTGCTGTATACGTTGAAAAAATTAAGTTGATGTTAATTTTTCGCTTGTTCCTTGGAATATTAATCGAGCATAATTCTTTCTCAATATAACGTTACCAACACTAGGCTAATAATTAATTTAGATTCACATGTAAATACGTTTGAAATAATCATCTTAATAAGCAATTAGCTACTGGCTTGAACTTTTCACATATTTACATGTTCATATTTACTTCAGTATAATATAAAACAAAAAAGTTTGGGTTAAGTACAACAAAAAATCAGAAAAATGGGAATGAAGAAAAATAGTCTGCGGCACCACAGGGAAAGTGCCGTTTAATATCAACTTGATTGATTTAGTTCTCGTGAATTGACATCACATTTTATTGAGCCATCTGACAAGTAGTGATAAGCAAGTAGTGATAAGCAAGGATAGAAGTGTAACGGCTTCCGTTACTCAAAAGTATAAAATCAAACCAAAAAAGTTTGATTTCTGTAGAGCAAAAAATCAACGCTGGCAAAGTGCAGTTTAATGTGGACTTATGTGGTTTAATTCTAGTACTAAATTTTCACGAAAAAGTTGTATTGAAAACGCATTCAACATAGCCACCAGACAAGTGGTGATTAGCAAAATACATGTGAGCACTGACGATGGAATTGAGGCGGCTTCAGAAAGTGGTGCTACTCTGTTCTGCTGTGTATGTTTAAACAAATTAAGTTGATATTAATTTTGTCCTTGTTCCTTGGAATATTAATCATGACCAATTTATTCTTAATTAAACGTTACGAACCTTGGGCTAATAATCAATTTAGACTCACAAGCAAATTCGTTCGAAATAATTATATAAACAAAATTTGATTTTATTGTACAGTGTAAACTAATCATAATTTTTGCAAAAATTAAGTCACTTCACTTTATTGTGATTGAAATCAACATTTATCCGTAGATTTTCATGCAATAAAGCTTGTTTATTTGTAGTATATGTCTCTTTTTGATCAGTTAATAAAAATGCTAAATTTTAGTAATTTTTATTTTATTTTGAAAATTTTAAAAATAAAAATTTTCCAATTTCGAATAAAAAAAAATAAAAATTTCATCATTGTGGTCAGAATAAATTCGAAACTCTTGAGTATATAAAAAATATAATGTTTAAGCAACTTAAAAGTAATTTTGTTCTAAATTTGTTTGTGTTTTTCGTAATAAAATTGGACTACACCATCCCAAGTTATGATGAAATCTGTGCGGAAGCGTCTTGAAAAATCCCAAATTTTAGAAATAAAAATAAAAAAGAAAACGACCGACCATGGCACATAAAAATAATATAGTGGTGATGAAAGATCATGAAAAAAGTGTCATTTTGTTACAAAGTGTTATTAACCAAACTTTTTGCAACTATTGCCTTTAAATTAAGTTTAAAATTTTAAAAATTTCAATCTTAGTATAATTCATGTTAAAGTACAGAATGCCATAATATTTTACACACAATAGATTTAATCAATAACCTTCCAATAGATCAACGAACGATGATAAAAAAATTTTGTATAATCAACCTTCAATACACAATAATTTTGATGTTAATTTCACTTAAGTAATGAAGCAGTTGTCCTTGAATCTTTAAACAAACAGAAAACAAAAACAAAAAGAGAGTTAGTAAACTTGACCCTGATAATAAATTACATATCCTGGTGGAAAATTACCACTCTTGCGCATGTACGTATATATTCCATTTTTCGAAAACTTTTTATCACCAAGACAACGGTGGCACTAATATTTAGTGTACAGATTATATTGACCAATAGAATTACGACAGGTATTAAATAGCTATTTGCAAGAATATAAAACAATATTTTTGTTTGCTTATTTTTTACTAATCGATACACTTCATGCAGTGGCTCGCCAACTTTTTTTTTTGAATAAGTAAAGCATGAAAAAAGTCCAAAAAATTATTTCCACTTAAGGAGGCAGTATTTTCTTCTAAAACAAATATTGAACTTCATTTATTTTTAATTTTTGTTTTGATTGATAAACCTGAAGAGTATTTTCAACTTCTTGTCGATAATATGGAACTCTGAGTTTATTTCGTCTGAGACCCCGGTTTTGCAGTCTAAAGATTGTATTAGCATAAAAGGGTTTCGGCTGGCCTAAAGGGGTTTCTCCTTTTAGTATATCGACTTAAGGCTTCGCCAAGCAAAGTTTTTGTGCTTTGCCAGCCTTTAGCCAGTTTTAAGCATTTTCATCTGTGGTTATATCGAATAGTGCCCTGGGGAAAATTTGGTGCCAAATGATCCAAAAGTACTCATCCTATAACTTGAAAAATGGTAGGGATACCAATAGTAGGGAGTAGTGAATGTTGAGAAGAGACATATCATGTAAGTGGGCACATATTAACAAGTTTCAGTCAATTAGTTGGGACTCGCTCTAGTTTTGTAGTAAACGGCACCGAACAAACTCGATGCAGCTGGATCTAAGACCTATCACATAGTACTGTTAATTGCCTACCTCCAATGAGAGAGCCATGGCACTCAGGAACCAGTCCCGTAACTACGTTTAGATATTAACTGTAGCTTAACTAGTATTTATAATTTTGAAACATAAATGCCCCTGTCGTCAAGTGGATAGTGTGCTAGCCTGTCGTGCCGGAGGTTGTCGGTTCGAATCCCATCAAAGTCTATGCTTAGAAATAAAATACAGTTTTTACTTGCATTTGTAACAATAAAAACATAAATTATCTTACAAATATTTAATTTAATTTAATTTGTATTTTATTTGTATTGTTCCACACACAAGACAATAGGTCTTATATTTCAGTGTTGAATTGATTAATAAATGTTACAGAGAGAACACATATATTTAAGACTTAACAATAATAATAATAATAATTAAAAAATTAAAAAAGGAGTTAATAATTTAGAATTTAACAATTATTAGAATAATGTATTATATTTTAATGCAGTATTGGAATATCAAATAAATAATATGAAATAAAGTATGATTTAATAATAACAATAAAGAAATATATTAAGCAAAAAATTACCAGACAGAAGTTGCTTCATATTCATATGTATGTGTATATATGTTTAGTACAACGATACGTAAATACGAAAACAAACAAATAAAAGCACAAAGAAAGTACATATGCATATGTGTAAGCAAAGCTATTCATACGTACAATAAAATGTGTTTAATAACAATTATTCTGAGAACAGTTGTAGAATTTTAGCTTTAAATTGTCGCGCGTTACTTAAAACTTTAGAGCTATACGGAATTGAGTTCCAGAAAACATCGATGTTCAGTTCGACCCTTACAAAAGTCAAGTCTTTGTGCTTTTCAATTGTCCACATGCTTTGAAAAAATATTTCTTAATAAAAAAATGATTTAATTGTAAAAATTAAATTGAACGAACTTAAGCCTGAATAATAAATTTCTTTGTATAAAACCCATATAGTTCGACTAAATACACACAATTTCAATTATTTCATATATTTATTTGTTGTTGCTTTGCACTTGCCTGTATACAGTGAAGAACGACGAAAAAACGAATAAGACAAAGTTGTTTGTGTATTTCGTTTTGCTAGTGCTGAGTGCTGTGTGTGTATTAAAACACACAGCATATAGCTAAGTGCTTTTAAAAAACAAATGAGCACCAAGCGCATAGGGCTTGGGCAGCTCTGCTCTAAATAAATGCTCCATTTTGAACTTTTTTCGACTTAACATTTTCTAGGATGACATTTCAAATAATATTTTATTTAAAAGCTGACATCAAAAAATGTATTATTTGTAAAAAAAAGCGGGATTTGGAAATCCCGAAAACGCTGGGATTCAAAATTTAAAAATCCAAAAAAAAAAATATTTAAATTTATGTTTATATAATAATTAGCACCTGCATTCCAACAATGTCACTATTCCAAAATTTTACTTTTTTACAAAGTAACTTTCTCAACAAAATTTTTTAACATAAAAAAATAATTTTACCACAGAATCTTTTGTAAAATAGCTTTTTCCAAAAGGTACTCTTTGGGAAAAGTACATTTTTGGCAAACCACTTTTATAAAAAAGAGCACCCCCCCCCCCACCTTCAGTAAGTAACATTTTTCCAAAAGCACAATTTTCCAAAAAATACTATGATATATTTATTATAGTTGTTATATAGTACCATATGCTATTTTCATAAAGATATTGAAATAGATACAATGCGTTTAAAAATATAATATTAAACATAATTAAGTTTGTATAATATGTTATTTCACACAATCAGCAAACTTTGAAATGCAGCTCTCGACATATATTCTGCAGTAATAAGAAATCTAACTGAAAACGTGAAAAAATTAATTAAATTAAATTAAATTAATAATTGTCTCATCATACTAACACTAAAGTTCAAGTTGTCATGGCCCAATATTTCATCGATATCCTGAGAGAAGTGATACACTAAATTACTAATGCTATTAAAACTATTTTTCAAATAATAATTGCAATTGGAAAGTGGCAAAAAATTCATCAACTAGATTTTTCAAACTACACACTAGTTTGCCTATAAACTCAATTTCTTCGCTTAATGAATCGCGCCATTTTTTAATGTCTCTAACACTTCTTATCGTCTCCTGATGACTTATATATTTAACATTTTTTCCTACTCTTTTTAAAAGCTCTATTAGCATTTGGACACACATATAAATTAAAACTAGTCCTAAATAAATATTTAATTCACAAAAATATATTTGAATCTTTAAAATATTGTTATAAATACTAAAGGCAAACTTTCCATAGACATCATACGGAACGTAGTATTGATCTGGGCTTATGCCTATAAAAACATTTATAAATTCATAAACAAACAAAAGTCCCCTAAAAATAATTAGATTTCGTGTGTGCAAAATAACTTTACGATTTTCATGAATATTCTCAGCTGATAAAGAAAACTTAAGTAAACTTTTAAACTTATTATAAATTTGCAAAATCTTTTATCTTTTCAACCAATTTTCTGCACAAATAATCCAAAAGAACAAACAATGGCAAGCAAACAAACGCTGACCTGATACGTAATGTAAGTTGTCAAAATAAGAGTATTTGATTATATTAAAATTGAGGTAATATTGTTGAGCAATGATTGATATTAAATTTATTAAGGCGCTATATATTATATATATTTGGGCGGTGATATATATCGAAAATTTTCTTGAAGGGATTCTAGAAAATATTGCTATTGCCAAAAAGTATGTTGAGATAATAATAGATGACAAAGATGCGATGTAATGCGATAATTCCTTTAGACAACTTGTAAGATAATTTTATTTATTTTTTAATATATTTTTAATGTTTTTTTTTTGTTTAGTTGAGCTGTTTTGGTATGCTTTCACTGCGCTTGTTGAGCTTAAGCTGTCAAAAAAAATAAACGAAATGCTAAAGTATTTAAATGGATGTTTCTGCCGTTGATATTTACTTTATTCAATTTACAATAAAAGCAATAGTCAGCCCTGTTCTGCGTTTCGACTACGTTCCCGCGTTCAGTTACGCTCGAATCGAAAAATGGTATTCGTAAGAAAAACCTAATCGAAAGAAAAAGAAGAAGGGAAGAATGTGTTTAAAGCAGCTGCTTTGCTATGAAACGTATGAAATAGAAACAGAAAAATAAGCAATTTTATAAATATTTTAATTGTTAAATTGTAAAAAGTTGAATTTAATGAAAAAACAGTGATAAATATATAAAAACTAAATATTGTGATAGCAATTGAAGATTCAATAAATTAACTTAAAAGTTAAAAAAAAAATTAATTTTGGGCGAGCGGGTAAAAATGAACATGAACATGAACATTAATGCTATTAAATATAGCTAATATAATTTGTAGATAAATAGGAATAATTCGATGGCCTTTTTTTATTCTTAATTGATCAATTTAGAATTTCGTAGAAAAATTCACCATTTTTTATTCAATGATGGATACAGCGTGAATGCTTTAATAAATTTAGAATTTACACTGCAGTAATTTTTAAAGTCTATTCATTTAAAAGATTGAAAATGGAAAATTTTAGTTGCGAAAATTTTTCGAGAAAAACGTAAATTTTCTTCAAAATTTAGTCATTTTTCACTCTCATTTTAAAGTCTTGAATTTAATTCTTTTTCTCGACTACATAAATTTAGATGACTAAATAATTGTTTCTGAGTAATTTCATTTAGCCGGGTGTAACCATTTTACACACTTTTTTTGTTATAAATCAAAAATATAAAATTTTTTGTTACTTAAAAAAACGTTGCGACTCGCAAGGACATTAAGCTTAAAGTCATGGTATAACGGGTAGACACTGATATAATACGATTCTTTCTCAGAATGGTCGTCAGAAAGCTGCGACGGGTGTAACCTTACAAATCTTAGTTTTAAAGAATTATGACTTTCAGTATAAATTCTGTAAAATTTTGACAATAAGGTATACAATAATTTTGGTATAGATATTTGCTCAAAGTGTTTTTAGTTGTATTGTGTATTTACAGTTTAACAAAAAAAAATTTTTTTTTATAAAAAAAAACATTTTTTATATGAGACGGGTATGACCGACTGGTGTGACCTAGTACAAAAATTTTAAAAATTCGGAGAAGAAAAAAACGTTTTATTGATTTAATTAATATAAATGATATAAAGATAAACTCAGAAGAAAATAATAAGACATTAAATTATTTGCTATCCATTCCATTATAGACAGCAGAATGCTTCAGATGAAAATTTTTTTAAATTCAATAAAAATAAAAAAAAGAGATTATTCTTTTAAGAGATAATGGTTTTTATTAATAATGAGAAAGGGAATAAAAGCCAATCTGAAATAAATATTAAACATACAAAGAGGGAGGGCAAAATGTTTCTTGCATATAGTGTATAAATAGTGTATTTTTTATATTTTCTATGGTTGTCATTCTCTAAAAAACATCACTTCAGAGATTTTTATTAGTTATGAGAAAATTATGTTTTGCTTGCAAAGGGCCATTTTACGTGCAATCACTCTTCTGTATGTTCTTCTTTTATTGTTGTGGCTTTGCTATTACCGTAGATATTGACGAAATAGAGCACAAAGCCGAGGCCAAAACTCAATATTTTAAAATTTAAAGCCAAATATCTTCGAAAATATTAAAGATATTTCAATGAAATAAACTATATTTATTTTATTTGTTTGTAAACTTTAAACCAATTTAAAATTGATTAAAATCGTATATAATAGTTGTAAAAGCAATGAGGCCGATAAAAATTTGTCAAATCCGAGGTAGTTAACTATGAAACTCTTTAGCTCAACATGTGTTTCAACAGAGTAGTTTACATTTCTACATGTTTAAAGCTCAATTCCTTCTCTATGGTTTTGACATACATAATTTTTTCTTCGGATTGCAAGTTAGAAATTTCAAAGTTAGAAATTTACTACCCTTTGGTTTTTGCTTGTTTTAAAATCTTAAGAAATTATTGTAAAATAAATGAGAGTTAAATTTTTTTTGTTGTAACGGAAACTTATTTTAAAGACCTTTCGAAATAATTTTATCCGAAGGACTTAAAAAGTTTGAGAAGCACTGAATCACATGAACCTACGTCAGAGGAAATATATACGAGTAGGTATGTATGTATGTATATTACATAATATCAAATAAAAATATCTGTTTATATATTTTGTTCTTATTTCTCCACTACCTCTCGCAATGCTATTTGTCAATATTTTAATACCGAATACAAACTAATGTTGACGTGGTGCTAAAATATTGGCAATGGAAATTTATTTACATGCGCAAGAGTGGTAATTTTTGCATCAGGCTATGAATGTTGTTGCTGTTAGGGTCAACTTTACTGCTTCCACTCTTTTTAAAATAAAAGAAGATTGTCCACAATTGACACGTACTTGAATGCAAATAAGTTATACATTTTTATGAATTTTTGACGACATGTGGGAAGTAGTGGCAAACTTCACCCACAAAAGATATGCATCAACTATTGTAATAATTACCAGTCATGAATTTTTGACGACATGTGGGAAGTAGTGGCAAACTTCACCCTGAAAAGATATGCATCAACTATTGTAATAATTACCAGTCATGCGCATTTATAAGATTTTGTTTAATTTTTCTGGTTGCTGTTACACCAGTATATACAATTAGCCAATAGCATTACCCTATGAAGTAAATAAGTTTTTGGAAAAATCTCTTTTTTCGATTTTTTATTTATATTTATTAATACACCTTTATTATTACACTTATTAGCTTGTAACTAATGATGTAATGGTGGAATCTTAGGACGAGGGCAAGTGAGCGCTCATTGAGCTTAAAGTGGGTGCAAAAAGAAAAAAGAAATTGTGGGTAAAAACACTATAACTGCCACAGAGTCTCTCCTAGAGCGGTTAAGAGTAGGACCCACTCCCGATGATGAAAACAGGAGATTGCATGAGACTTTTGAAGGTGTATACGATTTTTCAGCTTATCATCTCTCATTCCTAGGTAAAACCCTAATTTGACTGGGCTAGCATACATAAAATCGATTTAAAAAAAATTAAAGTTGAACAAGTTTGACGACTTTTGTTATTAAGTATGAAAACACTATTGTTTTTATTGTAAATTAAATAAAGTAAATAGCAAAAGTAGAAACATCGATTAGCATTTAATATTTTAGCATTTAGTTTCTTTCACAGTTTAAACTCAACAAGCATAGTGAAAGCATCGTCAAACAGCTCAGAAAACATTTTCAACTAACCAAATTAATAAGCTTTAAAATAAAGTGAAAAAAACAAACATAAGTAATAAAATTATCTTATATCATCTTTGCCATCTTTTAATATCTCAACATATTTTTTGGCTATAGCAAATTTTTTACAACTCGCTAAGGAAAACCTTCAATTTATATCACTTTCCAACAATGATATCTTGTGCGTTAATTAATTTGCTATCAGTCATCGCTCACCAATATTACACCTACATGGGGTATGAGGAAGAAATAAAGAGTGAGGACTATAGTTTTGACGACTTGAATTACTTTAAAACATTCGTTTAAGCTTTACTTTTATCCAAGTTTTTGTTTTGTTTGGGGCTATTTGTGTAGAAAACTCGAAAATGGAAAACATATTCCAGATTTATAATAAGTTTAAAATTTTAACTAAATTTTATTTATCAGCCAAGAATATTAACGAAAATCTAAAATTTATTAAGCACATAGAAATTTAATACTATTCAAAAGATATTTTATTCTTATTGAAATAACATTTCTTGTTCTTCGTGTTATTACAGGGATCATGGACCCAGCAGCGAGTGATCTGTATTAATTTATAATATGATTTTATACATAAACAGATTGTTTTGCAAATTATATATTTATTTGGGCCTAGTTTTTTTTTATATGTGTGCTGAAATGTTAATAGAGCGCTTGAAAAAAATTGAAAAATATTTTAAATTTATAAATCACCAGGAGACGATTAGGAGTGTTAGTGATATTAAAAGAATGGCGTTAGTCATTAAGTCAAGAAATTGAATTTATAGGTCAACAAGAGAACAGTTTAAAAAATCTAGCTGAAGAGCTTTTTGTCACATTTTAATTGCTGTCATTAGTTTCATTAATGTATTGGTGTCTTAAGTTAGTTTAAGGTTTTGATTTTTAAATGCTACATTTGCAAACAATTGACATATCTATACATATTTTAAAGCTTTCATCATTCTTTTTATATTCGTACAGCATGTGTGTCAAATTATACCGTATATATTTGAGTTATTAAAAAATAATTGAGCTACTAAGAAATAATGTAAAACACATTTCAATGACTAAAATTAAAAAACCCACACATCAATAAAACTATAACAGCAATTGAAAAGTGACAAAGAGCTCTTCAACTAGATTTTTTAAACTTTACTCTTGTTGGCTTATAAATTAAATTTCTCGAGTTAATGAATCGCGGTATTTTTAATATCACAAACACTCCTTATCGTCTCCTGGTGATTTATAGATTTAACATTTTTTTCAATATTTTTCAAGCGCACTATTAACATTTGGACACACATATAAATAAAAACTAGGCCCAAATAAATATTTAGTTCGCAAAATAATCTGTTCATATATAAAATCAGTTGATAAATAAATTCATGCAGATCACTCGCTGCTGCGTTCATGATCCCTGTAATAATAGGAAGAACAAGAAATGTTATTTCAATAAGAATAAAAAATATTTTAAGAAGTATTAAATTTCTGATGTGCTTAACAAATTTTGGATTTTCGTTAATATTTTTGGCTGATAAATAAGATTTAGTCAATATTTTAAACTTATTAAAAGTTTGAAAAATGTTTTGCCTTCTCAACCAATTTTATACACAAATAATCCCAAACACAAAAACTTGGATAAAAGTAAAGCTTAAATGAATGTTTTAAAGTAATTCAAGTCCTCAAAACTAGAGTCCTCACTGTTTATATCTTCCTCATACCCCATATAGGTGTAATATTGGTGAGAGATGACTGATAGCAAATTTATTAACGCACAATATATCATTGTTAGAAAGTGATATAAATTGAAGGTTTTTCTTAGACGATTGTAAAAAATTTGCTATTGGCAAAAAATATGTTGAGATAATAAAACATGACAAAGATGACATGTAGAGTGATAACTTCCTTCCGCAAATTGTAAGATAATTTTATTATAATTTTTTTTAGTTTTTCTTTCAGGTGCTTCATTTTGTGAAGTTGAAAATGCTTTCTGAGCTGTTTAACTATGCGCTTGCAACGGTTGTTGAGTTTAAACTGTCAAAAAAACTAAATGCTAAAATATTTATTGCTAATGGATGTTTTTGCTTTTGTTATTTGCTTTATTCAATTTACAATAAAAGCAATAGCGTTTTCATTTAAAATAAGAGAAGTCGTCAAACTTTTTCACTTTTGAATTTTTTTTTTACAATTTTATGTAGACCTGCTGCTCTTGAGGCAGATTTCTTCCTGCACTTCACATGTGGAGTTTACAAAATATTACTACACGAAAAAATAGTATAAGTTGAAACCATGTCAAATCGCCAAAACAAACGATATTTTCGGAAACACCAACTTCGATTTCGAAGATATTTACCACAAATGTTATCCATTATAAATACAAAAAAAAATTACAATTTTGAGATCTCAGACCTTTCACGTTTTTCAAATAGGCGGTCAAAAAAATTGGAAAAATTGTAAAAATTTATTAAAATGGCCATTACAAACCAACTATAACTTCTAAACAACAAAAGTGAAAAAGATTTTTTTTTAATGTTAAAGTTAAAATAAGGATTTTGATATGCGGTACATTTTGATATTTTCCGCGAGAAGTTGAAAGGTCAATTGTTGTGGTCTCGAGATCAAAGTCATATGATATTTAGTACATACCATTATATTATTCATAAAAAATTCCCGTTCAATATATCCTTAACATATTTTAAACATAAGAGTATTGCTATGTTTTAAAAATTAAGTTTGGTAATATTTTCATGCAGGTAAATAAAATACTTCTAAAAATTTTATTACTTTTAGATATCTGCTCTCTTGGCTCCATTTTTGAGCCGGCGGGTAACAATTAAAAGCCAGATTAATTATATTAAATGCTTTCCATATAATTTGTAAAGAAATTTTCCAAAATAGATGGGCGTTTGTTTTCTTAAGCAATTTATTTAGAATTGCGTATAAAAAGTCACTATATTCGTATAACCCTAGATACTACATCTGCAGCTAATATTTGTAAAAGTTATAAGGCCAACAAGATGCTACATGCCCGAGGTAGTCAATTTTGACTTCCTGAAGCTCACCGTGTATTTCAACAGAGTGGTTAAAATTTCTACGTGCTTAAAGTTTATTTACATACATCGTTTCCAAGAAACAGATTTATTACACTTTTTTCATGATTGGAACCACTGTGCGCTGGCATGATGGTACATGCTGCGATTAGTGATCGCCGTCTTAGGGTTAACTAAATTTCGTTTTCGAACGGTATTGAACTCTGTGGCATAGCTGAATACAATGTCTACGGTTTTCTTCGCTTAGTAGAGATTTTTTGCCATTGGCGGCGCACAGTGGACCAAATCGGAAAAAAAGTAATTGACGATTTTTTGTTCTGCTAATCCAAAGTAATGATTGCTTTACAATCAATGTTTACTATATATTTAACGAAATATGATTATATATGTGTTTTTCATTATTGTCTGTCACTGATCTAGTCTTTTCGCGTTCAAAGTTATATTCTATGACCGCTTAGCTATATAAAAAAAAAAAAAAGATCGTATTGATGTAGCTGCAGGCGTACCTGTTATGATAGCTCGAAGGTAGGCAATTTATTTGTTTATTTAAAGTATTACTGATCATCAGGGAAACCGTAAATATGCAATTGCATGTTTCTTTCTGCGCGATGTATGTAGGCACAAATAATATATATACACGTTTCAGAACTTTTTTAGAAACTTTGGCGTCGATTTCTATGTGCATATTTTTGCATATTTTACCCATTACATCTTGTTTTTGCATATTTTACACTTAGTCGCATATTTAGGATATTTTCTCTATTTTTGTGGCATATTAGGCTGTTTTCCTGCAGATTTTGATTTTTTAAATTTTAATATTCATATTTATGTAAAGATGGACTTTAATTCCAACCAAATAAAACCTTTTATTTCCTTTTATAAGTTCTATAAGTTCACGTTTTATTTATTTGATATAGGAAATGTGGTAGGTGAAATAATTTTAACGATTAGGTATTTAAATTAATATAGCTTTAAGTAAATAGTTTTAAGTATTTAAATTAAGATAGTTTTAATTAAACAACTTTAATATTTGGATTAACAATTTAAAGGCAACTTTCTACTGAACAACTTCAGGCAACTTTTAACAACTTTTAGAAAAAGCAACTTTAATTGTTTACGACTTTATTCGACTGATCTTCTTTAACAACTGCTTCTCTTACTCAAACTTCAACTTCAATATACCGATGTGTGGTATATTCAGCAACTCAGCGACATTAACCCTCTTAGCACCTTTACATTTATAAAAAAAAATCTGTTTTGCCATCGAAAATTTTGAAATTTTTCCATATATAAAAAATTTTTCTTTTACGATTTTAAATTTTCTATAATGTTTCCCCAATTTCTTACAAATTTTAATCATTCACAGCTTTAAAAATGTTGAGGATTTTTTGAGCAAGTTCAAATCTGTGCAGATTGTTGGCTTCTTTCCACTTCATAGAAAAATAGCAGGATGAGGATATCCGCGCTTACGAATTTTTAAGCTATTTATGCAATTTTGCTGAATTGTTCCTAATAAGAACCTTAACATATATTTTTTTTTGGTGACTGGGTGCCCAATATTTATTATTCGGACAGATGAAAGGTGAGGCTGGATTGTTAAATCGACTCCCGTACCAAGAACCAGAATATCGTGCAATGAAATAATGTCCATGGACATTATTTCCATGTTGAAAAGGAAATAATGACCATGAAAATGCAAATAGTTCTGCAGAGTAAAGACTGACTGTATAGCCGGACTTTGGACGGTATTAATTGTTTTCATCTCTGGGTATATCGAATAGTGATTTCGCAGAGGTCAGATTGTTGACTAGGAAGAAAACCTTTACTCTGCGACGCCACTATTCGACATTCCCATGGACATTATATACTTTTTGAAGTGGAAATAATGGCCGTAGATATTAATTGCTTGAACATTATTGCATGCCACCAGGATATGTACATAATTCGTGGTATCATAAAAGAATATCATATAAATTATATACAAAATGATAACGATTTAAGAGCATACTTTTTACATTTTGAGATTATATTTTTAAATTTTTATCGCATATTTAATGCGTATAAAACACATTTTTACGGCATATTTCCCATTTCCCTGCTGATTAGTACGATTGGTACTGGGTCGTATGATTAGTAAATAACTTAATAGACAACTATAAGACATACGCAGTTGTGATTCCAAAGAAGTGTAATTTTTTTTTATTTTTTATTATTTTTTTTTCGGTTATATGTATTTATTTATTGTATCTTCAATAAAATTGAACTAACAATAAGTAATCAAATCTTAACTCTAAAATTTTAATTTTTAAGTCCAGCCAGTGCCAGACAAAAATATTTGTTTCAGCGGTTTGTTGTTTGGTTGTTTACGTCTCTCGTGTTCGGCTGAGAGCAAGAGTGTCCCTCCTTCTCAGCCGAGTGTGGCCTCTAAAGTTAATGATGTTTCGGGCTAGGGGATTTGGGTGCAACTCAAGTCTTTTTATGTAGCTTGTCACGTGTTTAGAAAACACTGTCTTAACCGGCGGCACATCTTGGTCTTTATGAATTCGCTTGTTTCTGACACACCATGGGGCTGCTGTAATCGTACGGAGTATTTTATTTTGTTGCCTTTGAATTTTTTCTACATTTGATGCCGAGGCAGTGTCCCATAACTGGACTCCGTAGGACCATATTGGTTTTAGAATGGAGTTGTATAGAAGAAGTTTACAATCTAGGCTTAGAATAGAGTTCCTTCCAATGAGCCAATTCATTTGAGCTGCTTTTAATTTCATTTGGGTCACCTTTGCATTTATGTGTGACTTCCATGTTAGACGACGATCAAGATGAGCACCGAGATATTTTACTTCAGTGTGTTGAGGTATAGTTTGGTTATTTATTTGTATAGGTGGGCAGGTTTCTCTGCGGAATGTAAAAGTAATGAGTAGACATTTTTGTTTAATAATTTGTATTCGCCATTGTTTTAGCCATTGTTTCAACTGGGTTATATACTTTTGCAGTTTGCGGGAAGTTTCTTGATGGCTTTTGTGAACACTTAGAAAAGCTGTATCATCACCGAATGTTGATATTTCTATCTTACTGCTTACCGGCAAGTCAAACGCATATATCAGATATAATACAGGCCCGAGGATGCTGCCTTGAAGAACTCCGGCTTCAATCGGTTGCGGAGGGCTTAAAAAAATACCTTCCTTTACAACAAATTACCGCTCACTACTTAGCTACTTAGCTTTCTAAAATGGTAAGGGTGTTTGCGGGTAGGTTTTGCTTTAGTTTTTTTTTGTATTAAACATTCGTGCCATACTTTATCAAATGCCTGAGAAACATCGATGAAGAGCGCAGAACAATATTTCTTTTCTTCGAAGGTTTTTCTAACAACGTTCACGAGTCTATGTGTTTGTTCAATCGTACTATGTTTTCTCCTAAAACCGAATTGGTGGTCTGAAATGCATCCAGTACGATTCAGTACGGGTGTTAGCTTACTCATAAGTAGCTTTTCAAATAGTTTTGACATGTTAGACAACAGGCTTATAGGCCTATAGGACTCCACCTTCGTATGATCTTTGCCTGGTTTAGGTATCATGGTAATCAGCGAAACCTCCCATTCTGCGGGATAGCATTTGAGGCGCAAAATACTGTTAAAAATAAATATAATTATCCGTTTTGCAGCTCTAAGAGCATTTTATTGCTTATTTTATCAGCGCCTGGAGCTTTTTTCGAGTTTAAGCCCGCAATATAGTGTTCAATCTCACGAATGTTGAACCTCAAAGTAACATCTGGTATAGCGAGGACTGGTGGCAGCTCAACTATAGTATCAGACGTATTTGGAGTAAATACTTTCTGCAAGTGGTTTACAAACAGAGTACCTTTTTCGGCGTCAGTTCTTGCCCAGTCTCCATTCGAAGCTCGCAATGGAGGCTTATATATCACTGGTCTTTTGAGGCCTCGGGCTGCTCTCCATAGCGAATAGTCTGTTTGAGGTGTTGCGTCGAGCCCATTTAGAAAGTTTTGAAGAGAAGCGTTTTTTTGATATTCTAGTAGAGTTTTCAGCTGTTTAGTACATTCCTTCCGTATAGATTTTAGCTGAGGGGATCTGTAGCATTGCCATTCTCTACAAACTCTTCTTTTTTCGGATAAAAACTGTTCTACATCTGCTGAAAAAATTTTATTATATCTCACCTGAAGATTTGTAGTAGTAGCATTTAGAGCACCTTGCTTAAGGTTTGCCTCAAACATTCTAATAGAGTCATATATGTCAGCAGGCGTTTTTAATGGAATATTTTCTGGGCAATGAGCACTCACATATTTTTTGTTTTTCAACCAATTTATACGTGTGGTTGTCATTGTTAAATCACAAGTGGGTGAATATGTTGTATGTGAATATATAGTGACAATAGTTGGTGAGTGATCTGAAGACAAATCTAAAGATGCTTCAACTTGGATCATTTCGCTGGGCACACCCTTTACTACTCCAAAATCAATAACATCAGGTATTTGTCGGCGATCTGTTGGCCAGTAAGTTGGCTGCCCACTTGATATAACATTTAACCGCATTTTTGAAATTGTGTCAAGAGATCCCCAGAACGTGTGCTTAGCGTTGTAATCACTGGCGGCCAAAAAGCGTGGGCCTAGTGAATTAAAAAAATCTACTATACTGATTTTTTGTAATAGAGTACCTGGGAGGAGAGTAAATTGATGAAATCACCAGGTTTTGATGAAAAGCTTCAATGCAGATGTTAGTTGCTTGAAGATAGTCTTCACAATGATCACTCATTAAGTAGTGTTTTAATCGCGATTTTATTAGTTTACCCGAGCCACCACAAGCTCTACCTTAGGGGTCGTAGAGAGTATATCCGTTGATTTTAAAAAAACTTCTAGCAGTCAAGTGCGTCTGTTAAAAATAAAAAATTAAAAAACTCGCAAATCCACGAAAATTAATAAAATGTAATGAAGCGATTACTAATGTAGTGTCTAGTAACCGTTCTTGTTGTTTAGTTTTGATATTGTGCGGGCTTACATCACGGCAATGCAAATTTGTTGATGTTTTCTTGTGCATTGAACGCTAGAAACAAAATGTACAAAAAAAATAAAAAATTTTTTAAGTTTTTTTCTTATATAAAACTTTTTATTTTGCGAACTCTATTATTTTGAACTTGAGCGATATTTATTTTAAATATCTTTTTAAATACTTTTTGTTATATGTACAGTTTAATATATTTTTTGAACTTCAATGATAAACATTTTAGCAACAAACAAAATAAAAAACGTTTTCCGGTCCTTGGTATACGTACATTTGTTTTTAAATTTTAGTTTGTTTATTGACTACCTATTTTTAAGTTTCAAGTAAGCCAAATAATAACTAGTTAATTGCTGTGAAAATGTAAATACATTAGTAAGGGGTACCCCTTATTTTTTGGACTTTTCACACAAAAATAAGTAGTTATCGAGTCCAATTGTAAGTAGTTACTACTTAAATCCTCATATACTTTTTTGCCTATAAGTAAGCAAAAGCTTTTTCTAGGTTATAACAAGCAGAACGAAAAGATCTCTTTAAGTCTGTGGTAAAAAGGAATAAATGCTTAAGTCGACTTAAGAAAAGTAGTTCTTCCAAAAGGTTTTACGCTACTGCTAAGAGATTTATAGCCATATTTGTATGATATATATTTTTTTTATTTTTTAATTTTTTATGTGACCAGCACTCAGGCGATGACCCCTACTCATGCAATGCATTGTGCCGGAATTAGGAAAATTGGTTATGGGAAGTATAGAGGGAGTAGTTGTAGCGATTTTTTATATTTTCCTTAACTAATCACATTTTTTCATTATATTCAGCACCTAAAAAATTAAACAGTTTTACTGCGCTGGTGTCATATAATTATTGTAACGATAACCAGTGTTCAGATATCTGATTACTTCGGCTGTCAGTTGGAAATATCCATGCTTAATATTTCCTTTTTTTTTCATTCATTTCCTGTCTTTACTGAAGATTGATTAACGTGAATAGTTTCGTGCAGATGACATTCTGCTGTTATAAAAAGGAAAAGTTAACAAAGTTAAAAAATTTGTGTGATTTCAATTGCAAATATCATACCGCATTCCTTGCCAATTGTGAAAGATATATTTAGGTAAGAATTTTGTACATAAGCTTAAGTAATGCTGGAAAGTGACATTGTTAATTTTGGCATTGCATTTTCAGTCTGCGCACAGCTTAATAATATATTTTGGTATCCAAATATAAAGTAATCTGCAATAATCTCAGATCTAAAGAACATCTTCAAAATCAGAAGGAAAGCCCTGTAAATTTCCTGAAAGTTTCTATTACAGAAATTATGTATTTCACCAGTAGAGTTTCAACATCCAAATAGCACATGGTTATATACATCATATAACCCAATGAAAGTCATTGAGTTCGGATATCTCAGGCTTGTAACAAATAATTTTGCGCATAATTTTATGAGATCATACATTATCTTAAAAGAAAGAATCTACAAAATCAACTTCATTGCCTAAACCAAATTTTAAAGTTCGTCATCATAAGGTTCATTAAATATCATTACATTATATTTACTTAACCTTTTTTTTTCTACCACTGTTAAACTTATGAACTATACATAGATAACATTTAAAAAAATACACCTGTAGCCAAGTAAACTACCAATTCATTCATTAGTAAATTTTGTTATATATTCATACATAAACTTTATTTCTTATTATATCATTACTTTCCTCTCTTATTATTATAATTATTATTTTATTATTTTTTTTTCATTTATACTAACTTTTTTGATTACGTCTTGCATATAGTTATCCCTTTCTAACACAGTATTCAGCTATTGCTGATAAATTTATTGTTAAGCATCACTGTAATATGAGTATTGAAAATAATTGTCAGTTTAACCATCAATCAGTCTTCTTTCGCTGTTCATTTGCATTATTAGTATCAATGGTATTTCCAAATAACGCATAAAAAAGTTAATTAATTGCAACCATTCTTTAAACAAAAACTAGTAGAAAGCCCTATATTTGTTGGGAAAAATTATTATATTAGTAACAGTGATCAAGTGTATATATAAAATACCATAACCTTTCTAAAATTTACTAGAAACAAAATCATTCTCTATCAAAAGAAAACACCAACAGTTGCAGTCCAGAAAGGCCTTTTTCGACAGCGGCAGTGGATTAATAATACCGAGAAAATGTAAGTTTTGAGACCATTTTTTTTTAAATATATTTTGCAATAAGGAAAATACCATTAATATTTAGTAAAATGTTTACATTTTGCCAAACAAAGCAAATTCTTTAAAATAATACTGCATACATACTACATGTATATATGTACATATAAATTACAACAGTGAACTCGAAAAATCAGCTTTCTCACATTTTTTTGTTTTATTTCTCGTCTCTTTGATCATTTTTTTTTCCTTCAGCAAATGAGTTCAATGACCACATAGAAAATCGATTATTTAGTTTTTATATACATATTTTATAGACTACCTCTTTTCCTACATATATACTTATTTATATGCATAAAACTTTAATTTACACCTATACGTCGATTACCGCGTTGCATCATATTTTTATTATGTGAATTTATATTTATACACCCCATTTAGCATAATGTTAAAAAAATTACTTAATATTATAACTTTCTATTTTAATTAACCAATAACTTATTAATAAATATATCAATGAAATATAACTATAATTAAAATGTATTGCTAAAGCCAATAAATTGAGGAATGTTTTAACCGATCAAATGTGGTTGAGTTAATGTAAACGATTTGCAGGAGCGGCAATTCATTCAAATCCCGAGCACTGGAATTGCCGTAGGTCCTTATATTTATGATTGGTAAACTTTGTGCTATTAGGTTCAGGTCACCTTATAAACCTCTCGCTATACAACTAGCGTCCTTTTATCTCTACGTAATCTTACTCTATTCCCTGGCATTTACTAAAACATAGAGGCATGAAACTATTTAATTTCTATTGTTGCATATGCACGTGAATTCTGGACAAAAAGAACCCCGCCAGACTGATGATAGCCGGAAGACCAAAACAGCATGCCTCCATTGTCCAGGTTCTCTTTCCAACATCGTTATGCATTTGTTTTCAATATATTATGCAACAAAGAATGGCGCCCAACGATTCGGCCAACAGCGGTCGTATAAACGCTAAGTTTTTATTTCCAATCATGTATTTTACGTACTAAAATTATTCAAATATATTTACCATCAAACAATAATTGTTAAAGGTCGGAGTCTAAGCTTCGAACGTTATCAGTTTCTAACTCTATGCACGATTTTTCTTTAATTGCTTCACATTGTGAGTACACACGCTATTAACAACTATATTTCTTAAGAAGATCCTATTTCATAGTGGATTATAATGATTTGAGTCCATGTTTAATAACAAAAGGTGTTAAATAATGTTGCAAAGTTTTTATAATCCCACAAAATAAAACAAACAGTTTTTTAAGCAAAGCGGCCTAAATGTAATATTTAGCAGTGCTATGCTTAAAAAAAAACAAGAAATAAACATAGGAATAATAAAGTGTCTCACTTGATCAAAGAATAATTTTAAAACCTTTTAAAATAGTTGATATAAATATAACTAATATACTATTATTATCTTAATTTTGAAAAATATATCAGCTACTACATCGCGTTTGTCAGTATTATGTAGTCCATCAAACCGTAATCTGTGCACGTTTTGTAGGTTGCAAACGTTTTCTTTTAATTGGCTCACCACATTTTTTTATCTCGTTTTGACATTCCTCTACATTCTGCTAAATAGCTCACACACACTTTCTTTTCAATTTTGAAGTATATATATCCGACATCGATCTTATTTTTATGCACATATATAATGTCAAATTATGATAACTCGATTTTCGAAACAAAATAATAAGTCACCAAATAAAACTAACATAAAACAAGCTACGACACGTGGTCGTGGTAAAACTCCTAATAAGCCTTCGACAGATTTAAGTGAAACGGCATTTAAGCCCCGTAAAAGTTTGGCCAGAACACCACCTAAAATTTCTACTCCTTTAGTATCAGAATCTTCTAATAAACCTGAAACAAAGTCCCAAAGTCATTCCATATTGGATACTGTTGATAGAAATCTTTTTGAACTTTCCTATACTGATTTGAGATTTGAGTCCGATTCCCTACCTGAGTCACTTGGTGTTAATCTCGATAGTGTAATGGATAACAGGGAAACGGGAAGTCAAGCAAATCTTACACAAATGGATAGTGGAAATGTTGCCTCTCAGATGCAGCCACCTGCGACATCTCAAGCAACTCAACCATCATCCTCAGGTACCGCTAATGTAAATCGCTTCCAACATCCACAATGCCATCCTCCACCGCCCCCAAATAACTTCAGTACTGGCTCTGCTGATATTAGTCAAATTGTTGACCTATTGCAAAGAACACTCATCCCAACTCAGGAAGAGTTCAGGCGAGAACTTACGTCAATTAAGGGTACATTAGATAATTTATGCGTCCCACCAAACTTAAGTGATGCCAATCAGAATATACCTAATCCGTATAATCCTGTTTCAAACCCTACCGTTCACTTTAAAGAGTGGAAAGTTATATTTGATGGTGTGGGCAGTGTCTCAGACTTTTTATTTAAACTTGACACCCTATGTTTGAGGAATAAATGTACTCATCAACAGTTGATGGATAACTTCCATATTTTCCTATCTGGGAGAGCAGAGACTTGGTATTGGCTTTTTATCAAGCAAAACCCTTCAGCTAATTATGGCTTCTTGAAATTTTCTATTACCAAGGAATTTGGAACCCTTGAAAAGGATCATGATATTGTTATTAAAATATCATTGAAAAAACAAGGAGCTAAGGAAACTTACGACGAATTTCATTCCTCTATTATTGCCATGAATTCTCGACTAGGTAATCCAATGTCTGACACCCAAGTTATCGATATCTTGAAGAAAAATTTAAACCCCGGACTAAGATATATTTTATTCAATTCAAATCACGCTAATTTAGAAGATTTTAGGGAAGCAGCTCGTAAAGCGGAAAAACTTTTGTGGGAAAATAAAAATCAATTCCCTCTACTGCCTATTCAGCGTCACGTAAATGAAATTGAAGTGGAAAGTGTTAACGACGAGGTAGATGTAGATCCCCAAATCGAGGCTTTACAATTTAAACGTAGGTCTGATTATTCCAGAATACTTTGCTGGAATTGTTCTTCTCAAGGACATTCATATATATATTGTCCGGAAGAAAATCGAAATTTATTCTGCTTTAAGTGCGGTCAAAAAGGTGTTACTACCCCCAAGTGTCCAAACAGGCATATGGAAAATGGCAAACCGAGCGAGTTTACAATCGGGAATTCTCGTTCGGGTCATTAAGTCCCGAAATTAGCTCTTCTTTTTCTCAAAAATCTAAAATAAAACCAATTTCCAATAGAATTTTAAAATGTCGACTTCGATTTCAAAAACGAAAGCAAATACGAAAAGTTATTGAGTCTGTTCGGTTGTGTAATACGGATGACGAAAGGCCTTACGCAAAAATTTTGATATATAATGAACCTATTTATGGGTTATTAGACTCGGGTGCTAGTGTGTCCGTCTTGGGGAAAGATTGTGCGAATCTTCTTAGCAACCATTCTGTTCAGATCAAACCATTTCATTCCACAATATCAACGGCCGATGGGTCCTCACAACCTATTTTAGGATACTGTACTTTACCAGTCACCTACAAAAATGTTTGTAGAAATATTGAATTTTATTTTGTGCCTTCGCTGAAACAAACAGCCTACTTAGGTGTAAATTTTTGGAAAGCGTTTGCCTTGGCTCCGGACATTATTCCAGTCATTAGTGAGATATCGGTAGATGAGGGTAAATTTCACACACTAACACCTGAACAGAAATTGGAGCTCAATAAAGTTACCCTAGAGTTTCCTTCTTTCTCTAAATCTGGCCTTGGGTGTACACCATTGCTGAAGCATCATATTGACACCGGGAATGCTACACCCGTTAAGTCAAAACACTTCCCATTGTCACCACCGCGTCAGGCAGAAGCGTATGCCGAAATTGATAGACTTTTGAGTTTAAACGTAATAGAAGAATCGAATTCGCCATGGTGCAGCCCAGTAGTCCTGGTAAGAAAACCTGGCAATAAAGTCCGACTTTGCTTAGATTCACGTAAAGTAAATGCTCTAACTAAGAAGGACTCGTATCCATTACCTCATATTGGCGGTTTGTTATCACGTTTAAAAGACACCTATTTTATCAGTGGCATAGATCTCAAAGACGCTTTTTTTCAAATAGCACTATCGGAAGATTCCAAGGAAAAGACTGCATTCGCAGTGCCAGGTAAACCGTTATACCAATATCGTGTTATGCCGTTTGGACTCTGCAATGGGCCACAAACTATGAGTCGACTCATGGATAGAGTTATACCATCACGTCTGAGGGAGAACGTTTTTATTTATTTGGATGACCTATTGGTGTGCAGTGAGGACTTCGAAATACATTTGAACATGTTAAAAGAGGTTGCTAATTGTCTGAAAAGAGCCAATCTCACCATAAATGTTGAAAAAAGTAAATTTTGTCAAAGGGAAATAAATTATCTAGGATACATAATCGGCCATGGCTGCCTAAAGGTCAATGATGAGAAAGTTAGCGCGATTAGAAATTTCCCAATGCCGAAAACTCCCAGACAAATACGGCGTTTTATGGGGATGTGCAATTGGTACAGGGGTTTCATCAACAATTTTGCTCAGTTGGCAGGTCCGCTAACAGATTGCCTGAAAAAAAGTTGCAAGCCATTTAAATTGTCGGCAGAAGCCATGTTTTCTTTCGATAAGTTAAAAGAAGCTCTCTCATCTGCCCCAGTGCTAGCACAGCCAGATTTCTCCCGCGAATTTATAATTCAATGCGACGCCTCAAGAATCGGAGTAGGAGGTGTTTTGTACCAGAAAGATGATAATAACCAGGAACATCCAATCGCCTTTGTATCCCAAAAGTTAAACAAATGCCAGAAAAACTACACAGTGACCGAATTGGAGTGCATGGCGGCGGTTGTTTGTATAAAGAAATTTAGACCTTATATTGATGGCCTACCATTTAGAGTAATAACGGACCATTCAAGTCTCCGATGGCTTATGAGCCAGAAGGACCTGGAGGGAAGGTTAGCAAGGTGGAGCCTTAAGCTACAAGGGTTCGATTTTACAATCGAACATCGCAAGGGATCTTTGAACATTGTGCCAGATGCTCTATCTAGGTTCGATGTGGATTCTTTAGATAGTCCTGAGAAAATGATTGATATTGATTTGAATGACCCATGTTTTAGCTCTGAGGGCTATCGGGCCTTATTGGAAACAATTTCTAGGAAACAAAGTTCCTTACCAGATATCACTATTACCGATAACAAAATTTACAAGCGTGTTAAATTTAGAAAGGGTATAGAAGGAGAGGAAGATTCTCTTTGGAGACTTTGGCTGCCTCAGGATTTGGCAAATTATGTTATAGAAAAGTCACACCATATTGATTCTTGTCATGGTGGCTATGTAAAAACAATACAACGTATACGCCAAAAGTTTTATTGGCCATCAATGGCAGTTGATGTAAAGTCATACGTTGACAATTGTGAAGTTTGTAGGGAAATTAAACCAGCTAACATTACATTACGACCACCCATGGGCAATGCATATATCACTTCTAGGCCATTTCAGAGAATCTACTGCGATTTTCTTGGACCTTATCCTTGCTCAAAATTACAGAACACAACCCTTTTTATAGCGCTCGATCACATGACTAAATTTTTGTTTTTAAAGCCATTCCGTGCTGCCACCTCCTTGAACGTCATAAATTTTTTCCGGAATGATTTCTTTCCCGCCTATGGTGTACCTCAGGTTATCCATAGCGATAATGGAAAGCAGTTTGTTTCAAAAGAGTTTCAAGAGTTCTTGCGCAATTTTGGGGTTCAGCATATAAAAACTGGCCTATACTCCCCCCAAGCAAATGCTTCTGAGCGTTCTAACAGAGAAATTGTAATCAAGATTCGGAACTACCTAAGAAACGAAGTAAATCACAGAAACTGGGATCGGGATATATCAACCATTTTATTTGCCTTACGAAGCGACTACCATACATCAATAGGTTGCTCACCATATTATGCTCTTTTCGGCCAGAACATGGTGCAACATGGGTCTTCCTATAAAATTTTAGAAAAATTAGGATGCTTACGAGATGACAGTATAAATTTTCAGGAAAACACAGACAAATTGAATAGGATACGATCAAAAATCTCTGAAACTACTGAACGTGCTCACATAAAGTCGGCGAAGTCATACAACCTACGCGCTCGAAACATAAGTTATGAGCCAGGAAATATCGTTTTTAGGAAAAACTTCTCTCAGAGTAGTGCTATAAAGGCTATAAATTCAAAGTTCTTAGCAAAGTTCGTAAAATGCAGAGTTAAGAAAAAACTAGGTAATTCCCTCTACGAGCTAGAAGATATGAATGGCAAGAAAATTGGAACATATCACGCTTCAGATATTCGCTCGTAACTGCCCGGCTTAATAGGTCGTGCCCCACGTTTAACGCTAAGTTTCAGTTCAACATAAAATCTCCCTGTTCGATTATTGGTATTCCGAATAATCAAAGCAGGTTTGTAGCGATTTTTTATATTTTCCTTAACTAATCACATTTTTTCATTATATTCAGCACCTAAAAAATTAAACAGTTTTACTGCGCTGGTGTCATATAATTATTGTAACGATAACCAGTGTTCAGATATCTGATTACTTCGGCTGTCAGTTGGAAATATCCATGCTTAATATTTCCTTTTTTTTTCATTCATTTCCTGTCTTTACTGAAGATTGATTAACGTGAATAGTTTCGTGCAGATGACATTCTGCTGTTATAAAAAGGAAAAGTTAACAAAGTTAAAAAATTTGTGTGATTTCAATTGCAAATATCATACCGCATTCCTTGCCAATTGTGAAAGATATATTTAGGTAAGAATTTTGTACATAAGCTTAAGTAATGCTGGAAAGTGACATTGTTAATTTTGGCATTGCATTTTCAGTCTGCGCACAGCTTAATAATATATTTTGGTATCCAAATATAAAGTAATCTGCAATAATCTCAGATCTAAAGAACATCTTCAAAATCAGAAGGAAAGCCCTGTAAATTTCCTGAAAGTTTCTATTACAGAAATTATGTATTTCACCAGTAGAGTTTCAACATCCAAATAGCACATGGTTATATACATCATATAACCCAATGAAAGTCATTGAGTTCGGATATCTCAGGCTTGTAACAAATAATTTTGCGCATAATTTTATGAGATCATACATTATCTTAAAAGAAAGAATCTACAAAATCAACTTCATTGCCTAAACCAAATTTTAAAGTTCGTCATCATAAGGTTCATTAAATATCATTACATTATATTTACTTAACCTTTTTTTTTCTACCACTGTTAAACTTATGAACTATACATAGATAACATTTAAAAAAATACACCTGTAGCCAAGTAAACTACCAATTCATTCATTAGTAAATTTTGTTATATATTCATACATAAACTTTATTTCTTATTATATCATTACTTTCCTCTCTTATTATTATAATTATTATTTTATTATTTTTTTTTCATTTATACTAACTTTTTTGATTACGTCTTGCATATAGTTATCCCTTTCTAACACAGTATTCAGCTATTGCTGATAAATTTATTGTTAAGCATCACTGTAATATGAGTATTGAAAATAATTGTCAGTTTAACCATCAATCAGTCTTCTTTCGCTGTTCATTTGCATTATTAGTATCAATGGTATTTCCAAATAACGCATAAAAAAGTTAATTAATTGCAACCATTCTTTAAACAAAAACTAGTAGAAAGCCCTATATTTGTTGGGAAAAATTATTATATTAGTAACAGTGATCAAGTGTATATATAAAATACCATAACCTTTCTAAAATTTACTAGAAACAAAATCATTCTCTATCAAAAGAAAACACCAACAGTTGCAGTCCAGAAAGGCCTTTTTCGACAGCGGCAGTGGATTAATAATACCGAGAAAATGTAAGTTTTGAGACCATTTTTTTTTAAATATATTTTGCAATAAGGAAAATACCATTAATATTTAGTAAAATGTTTACATTTTGCCAAACAAAGCAAATTCTTTAAAATAATACTGCATACATACTACATGTATATATGTACATATAAATTACAACAGTGAACTCGAAAAATCAGCTTTCTCACATTTTTTTGTTTTATTTCTCGTCTCTTTGATCATTTTTTTTTCCTTCAGCAAATGAGTTCAATGACCACATAGAAAATCGATTATTTAGTTTTTATATACATATTTTATAGACTACCTCTTTTCCTACATATATACTTATTTATATGCATAAAACTTTAATTTACACCTATACGTCGATTACCGCGTTGCATCATATTTTTATTATGTGAATTTATATTTATACACCCCATTTAGCATAATGTTAAAAAAATTACTTAATATTATAACTTTCTATTTTAATTAACCAATAACTTATTAATAAATATATCAATGAAATATAACTATAATTAAAATGTATTGCTAAAGCCAATAAATTGAGGAATGTTTTAACCGATCAAATGTGGTTGAGTTAATGTAAACGATTTGCAGGAGCGGCAATTCATTCAAATCCCGAGCACTGGAATTGCCGTAGGTCCTTATATTTATGATTGGTAAACTTTGTGCTATTAGGTTCAGGTCACCTTATAAACCTCTCGCTATACAACTAGCGTCCTTTTATCTCTACGTAATCTTACTCTATTCCCTGGCATTTACTAAAACATAGAGGCATGAAACTATTTAATTTCTATTGTTGCATATGCACGTGAATTCTGGACAAAAAGAACCCCGCCAGACTGATGATAGCCGGAAGACCAAAACAGCATGCCTCCATTGTCCAGGTTCTCTTTCCAACATCGTTATGCATTTGTTTTCAATATATTATGCAACATAGTGTTTATGGACATTCGATTTGAACTTTTCAACATTAAAAGTTGGGGGAAAGACCTCTGCAGGAAGCTTATTCCACATACGAACTGTTCGGCCAAAGAACGATTTTTCTCTGTAATGCGTAGTGCGATTTATTGGTGTATCGACCACAAAGGGATGTGCCCTTAATGAAGAACGCGTTGCTCTCAAAAAAGAGCAGGTTTCGGGAACAAGTTCCCTGATTTCATCAGAGAACATTCCATTGTATTAGCGATAAGGCAACGAAATACACCCCACATTGCGTCGATGCTCCAGCGAGTCAATAGAGTTGGCTACCCTACTGTCGCCGATGAGCTTCTGCGTCCTCTCTTGTACGCAGCCGAGTAACTTCAAAATAGACTTTGAAGCACCGGCCCATACATGATAGTTGTATTCCATTTTCGGTCGGATGTAGGTGGTTTAAGTATTAAGGAGATCAAATGGAGTGAAGTACCTTTTACACCGTCTTAAAATACTGGGGCACTTGAATGCTTTTTTTGAGACTTGATAAATCTGATTAATCCATCGAACGTCACACTGAATTTTCATGCCAAGAACATCAAACGCATCTGATTCCTCAAAACTTACTCCATTCATAATTACAGATGAAGCAGCAAGTTCGATCATGCGTCTGTGCGTAAGCATACAGCACTGGGTCTTACGAGCATTGAAATCGACCCTATTTGCTTGCCTCATGCCCCCAAATCTTTGACATCATCTGCAAAAGAGTAGATAGGATTGACAGTTTGACATAGAAGGTCATTAAGAAAATAAGAAAGAACGGAGCCTTGTGGTACCCCTGAATCAATCTTGAACTCGTTTGATGAGATCCCATCTATAACAACTCGTATAGTGCGATCCTTGAGAAAGCTCGATATAAATCGAGAAAAGTCATTACCGACACCAAAAGCAACAAGTTTTGATAAAACTGCACCATGCCACACTCTGTCAAACGCCTTTGAGATACCCAGAGCCACCACCTTACTCTCGCCGAAATGGTGTATAGAGTGACACCATTTTTCCGAAATGAATGCCAGTAAGTCAACCGTAGGGCGTCCTCTACGAAAGACATCTCTACTATATATTTCTTGTGTGATTTTTTTAGTTTAGGTATGATTGTGGCCATTAGTTAAACCTATGTGGGACATCGAATATTATAAGAGCAACTAGAAGCTGTTCACAAGGTGGCGCTCTGTCGCCTCTACTTGGCCGATGATCATCAATGAAATGCTGAAACAATTCAACAACGTCGGCTTCTGACCATATGATTACGCCGACGACCTTATCATATCTGTGGTAAAGTGGGAGGACGGAACCATATCGGAAAGTATACACCAGGCCCTCAATTTAACTAACTAACAAATGTTGCAAAGAAAAGATAATCATTGTACATTTTACCAGACGAAGAATACTTAGGGCTACACATACCCTGGATATGATTCCGCACATTCCCCTTTTACATATTATAGTGCAGGAGGAGGTCTGCTGGAGCACACTTCGGCTTAAAGACATCTCTACTATAAAAACCGGAGATCTAGCTGGTCACATCGGTATATTAGCGCAGTTTGGAAATGATGCATATATTAGAATAAGTGATCAAATTCAACCATGGGGCTATTCACATATTACGTAATGCTAGTTTCGAGGTTTTTATAGGGGGCCCCATTTCATTGTGCATTTTACAAAATTTTCAGTACAAATTATGTAATACGTAATAAATGTTAGCAGTTCCCCTGAACCGTTACGTAATATGTCAATGGCCCCAAACATTAGTCTTGAACAAAAACTTTGACGATCTAATTCCCGAATAAGATTAATAATGGCTGAAACACCTACGTGGCACGCAGATGCTAATTAAATCTGGTTCATTGACGGCTAAGAACAGGAAAATTTATATACCGAGGCAGGGATATACGGCTTCAACTTCCAAGGCGCCATTTCCATGGGTAAATACCCTAAGATTTTCCAGGCGTAAGTCTATGCCATCTTTATTAGTACCAGAAAGTGTAAGCAGAGAATATTTTCAATGTAAAATCGTCGAAAGCCAAGTTAATATATTTCGCTATAGATTTTGCTTCATAGGTGTTTCATGTTAATTCAACATGATTTACATTAATCTTGAAGGAAAATTTTTCTTTTTCAAGTTGGTACTGCAATAATACGAAGAATCTTGTTGAATCGAAGGTCTTTCGAGTCGAAACAATGTTAAATTTTTATTGGAACAACACGGAGAATCATGTTGAATCAAAGTTATTTGAAGTTGAAGAGACGTGAATTTGATATTGATATAGTCCGCGCGGTAATTACCGGTAGTCACAGCATCTTTTAATTTTAATTTAGATACACACTAACTAGATTATATCGTATGTAAAATGAATTTCATTTTAATTCATTATGATTTAAATGATTACACTACTTCACAAAAAAGTTCACCTCAAAAATTAAATTGAGGCTGCTGAAAACGAATATTGCAAAAATTTATTATTCTTGAGAACCGTTTTTGCGATATTCGCGAAAAACCAGTTCTTTGCAGTTTGTAAAGATATTTCCAAAAATCTTGAGTACTGTTTACTTGAATTGAGCAAGTTTGGCATTGTTGCATAGATATGTTTTTCCTCTTTCAGTTCATATTTATACTGTGTTGATCAGATAAAAAATCACTGAATTACAAGTCTTTACATTTGGAAAAAATTTAATTTTTGCGTTTTTTTCAAAATTCACCATTTTGAAATGCTCCATTAAAGCAAACAAAAAATTTTTAATATTTGTTTTGACCCATATCTTAAATAAAATTTTGTTCTCAACGTGCAAAAAGTAAAATTGTTAACATCGGGCAAAAATTTAGAAAGTTACAATAGATTTAGTGAAAACATCCGATTTTGAATTTTAATAAAAAAAAGTTTGTATAGGGTATGAGTATAAGAAAAATGCCAGTGGGGCAGAATTAAATATTTTGGAAATATATCAATCATTCCTAACTCTAGTCCGATCAGTATAAAATTTTACATGGAGATATCAAAGCAGTGTTCCTATTTAATTTAGGAAGATGAGCTTTCCATATTTCTCAGGTTCAGAGACATGAAGTGCAAAGTAGTGCACTTCGGTCATGTAAAATTTTTCAACACATGTCTGTTTCTCACTCGATTCCAAAATTTTTTTTGTGTCCTTATATACCTTGCAAAGTTCTAATAAAGTTTTTGGTTAAACAAATATCTTGTATAGTTAGTGAAGTACACTCATTTTAATATTAAAATTTCAAAATTTTTCAAATCCTTGGTACAGTATTTTTAAGATATCGGATCCAAATAACAACCGATTGTTACAATTGTTTCTTTGTTACTTACATGACAAAATTTTGAATACAATCTTTAATTTGGAAATTGAATATTTTGAATTTATGACAATTTCTGCCCAAAAAAGCACCATAATTGTTTTCTCTATAAATTTTTTCTCAAGGATCAAATAATTATTACATACAAGTCTAAAAGGTGTCTTTACAGACATGCTTTTAGAAAAACAACTTAATCGAATTTACAATTTTTGGTGGGTATGCACCCTTTTGAAATCTACCTATTTTTAAGATTTATTGCAACTTTCTTAGGAATTCTAATGATTATGAGAAACAAATCATAGCTTTCATATAAATTCCTATATAAGTACAAAATTTCATTGGAAAATATCAATAATGAACGATTTTATAGAATTACGAAAAAATTTAATATGCACAAAACACCACATAGCACCATTTTTCCACTTGTTTTGCCGTAAGTCTTTCATAAAAATTTTAATTATAAAAATCTGAATACGGTGTTGAAAACTATACATAATTTTGGTAACTTTGATATGCAATATGTCGACCTTTCTTTTTCAAACGAGTATAAGTAATGGAATGGAAGCAAAATCTCCTACTGACCTGAGGACCAATGAATGAAAATTTAAATTTTGATGTGTTCACTAAATATGTAACTTTCTCACATTTTGTCCGATGTAGCTAATTTTACGCTTGCTATATTTGGAACAAAATTTTCTTTAAGATGTGGGTCTAAAATAACTTTAAAAAAATTTATTTTGCCTTACTGGAGCGACTTAAAATCGTAAATTTAAAAAAAAATATGGAATAAATACATTTTTTCATATCTAAAGACCTGTAACTCATTCAATTTTGATCCGATCAGCACATTTTGACTATGGGCTGAAAGAGGAAAAACATATCTATGCAACAATGCTCAATTCAAGTAAACAGTACTCAAGATTTTCGGAAATAGCTGTATAAACTGCAAAAAACAAGCTTTTCGCGAATATTTCGAACTTGGTTCTTAAGAAAAATTAATTAGTGTCATATTCGCGCTCAGTGACCCCAAATTACCTTAGAAAACATTTCATTTTTAAGGTCATCGGAAAAAGTTTAAATTTTGTGAACTAGTGGTATTTAACATAAAACTTGTTTGAAATTAAAGTTATAGTCATATAACAAAGTTGTTTTAACAGTGTAATGCAGTTTATTTTCCAGCTGAGGTAGTCAGTCGTCAGTCTATCCAAGATCTTACCAAAGGTCTGCTTCCTTTGTAAATAAAAACACGAAAATCTTTGTTGTTTAAAATCTTCAGTGAACACAGTCTAATTTATTTATGACACTTAACTGCTATGCACAATATATAGAATTAGGTCTATAATTATGTCGAACTCGCTGGATTCACATAAATACTACACAACAAGAATCGGCAAAGCTCTCGGACGATAGCTCAAGTGGTTAGCTTGCAACTACCGTTCGTACGGTGCCGTGACTTGTTCCCTGATTGTGTGCGCAACTTGAACATTTATCCAACATTATTCATCAACCAAACGAGAAATATAACCAAATGTGTATTCATTAATACATTTGTGTCAATGTGTGTACACAATCATTTGCATTGTACCCTACATGGATGTGAGAAGGCCCCTCAGTAATGATACATGTAACTTTTATAAATAATGTGGTGGTTTGTAACGCCACGTTACAAACACGAAAAATTTTAAATCAAAGAGATTTAAGGTTAGATTAATAATTTTTCATTTAAAATTCGCTGGTAATTCGCTTTTTGTCGTCACACAACTAAGCACAGCAGTGAATTGTAGCAATGAACAAAGCAAATAAACATCAACACACTTAAACAATAAATTATTTCTTGTACATTTCATATGATTTCCAATCAAAATTTCGTCATGTTGCTTTTCCTTTCTTTTTTGTCTGTCCGTAAGCCGGGTATTCGTATCTGCTTGATGTCAGATAGCCAAGCAGCGCTCGAGGCCTTAATCTGCTATGAGATAAGGTCGGGTGTTGTCATGAGTTGTGGTACATCTCTAAATGGAATTGGAGCTCGAAATATGCTGACGTTATGCTAGCTGCCTGGCCATGACGGCCATGCTGGAAAGGAACGGGCTGACTGTCTAGTCAACAGAAGAGCCCAACGTAGGTTTCTAGGACCGTTCCGTCCTTTGGCATCTCACGAGGAAATGCCAAAGAATATAACAGTTCCTAGGCTCGTATGGAGTTTGCTTGCTACACAGAAAAAAATAGACAAGAATTATATTCAATAAAACCATGTTATTAAAAAAAATATGAATTTCAATAACATTTATCTTTAACATAATAAAATATTTCGTTGTAAGTATTTCTTTTCCATGCCGTTGTATCCCATAAAAAAATAAATGGGATATGGCTCAGCTAAAGAGAGTATGCTTTACGTCCGGAAAGCCCGGGTTCGTATTCCAGCCATGTCAACATTTTTTTAATTTATGTATATATTTTTATTTTGAAATAATTTTGTTATCAATATAGGGGAATTCTTTATCACAGGAAATTTGAAAAAAAAATTATTGAATACCGGGATTTTTGTTATCAAAAACGAAACTTATTTTTATCTGTGTATTGGGAATTTTATCACAGAATCTTTTTCAAAATTACTTTTTCCAAAAAGTATTGTTTTCAAATAGTAAATTTTTCACAAACCACTTTTACAAGAAAGTAGTAGGGAGGTCCTCCCCTTCAGTAAGTATCTTTTTTTCCAAAAGCATCATTTTCCAAACAACATTGTGATATATTTATTATAGTTATTATATAGTATCATAGAAAATACTTTTTTCATAAAGGTATTGAAATAGATACAATGCGTTTAAAAATATCATATTTAACATAATTAAAGTTTTATAATTTGTTATTTCAAACAATCCGCAAACTTTGAAATTCAGCTCTCGATACCTATTCTGCAGTAATAAGAAATCCAACTAAAAACGTTAAAAAAATTAATTTAATTAAATTAGTAATTATCTCATCATACTTACACTAAAGTACAAGTTATCACGGCCCGATATTTCATCGATATCCTGAGAGAAGTGAAGGCTTATTTGATACACTACATTGCTAATGCTATTAAAACTATTTTTCAAAAGTTTAAATACACTAAATAATGTTATAATTTTAATCACAGGTGGTATGATTGGAATAACACAGTCTCTAAAATTATTATATGTCAACTTATTCTGATAAAAATATACCATACCTATTACAATAGTAAAATATAAAACTGTATGAAAAACCCAATTCATAAGCACAAATAATAATTGCAATTGGAAAGTGGCAAAAAACTCATCAAGTAGATTTTTCAAATTGTATACTAGTTTGCCTATAAACTCAATTTTTTCACTTAATAAATCACGTCTTCTATTAATGTTTCTTGTCGTCTCCTGATGATTAAAATATATATTATTTTTTTCGACTTTTTTTAAACGCTCTATTAGAATTTGCACACACATATAAATTAAAACTAGTCCCAAATAAAAATTTAATTCACAAAAATATATTTGAATCCTTACCATATTGTTATAAATACCAAAGGCAAACTTTCCATAGACATCAAAGGAGAAGTAGTATGCATCTGGGTATATGTTTATAATAAGGTTTATAAATTCATAAACAAACAAAAGTCCCCTAAAAATGACTAGATTTCGTGTGTGCAAAATAACTTTACGATTTTCATGAATATTCTCAGCTGACATATAAAATTTAAGTAAACTTTTAAACTTATTATAAATTTGCAAAATCTTTTGTCTTTTCAACCAGTTTTCTACACAAATAATCCAAAAGAACAAACAATGGCATAAATGTTGAGCTAAAACTAATACTGTATAGTAACGTAAACTCCCAAAATATAAGTATTTAAATATACAAAAATTGAGGTAATATTGTTGAGCAATCATTGAGATCAAATATATTAACGCGCAATATATCATATTTGGTCGGTGATATAAATCGAAGGTTTTCTTTAAGGGATTGTAGAAAATATTGTTATTCCCAAAAAGTATGTTGAGAAAATAATAGATGACAAATATGACATGTAATGCGATAATTCCTTTCGACATCTTGTAAGATAATTTTATTTATTTTGTTATTTATTTATTTATTTGTTATTTGTTTTGTTTAGTTGTGCTGTTTGGGTATGCTTTCACTGCGCTTGTTGAGCTTAAACTGTAAAAGAAACTAAATGCTAAAGTATTTAAATGGATGTTTCTGCCGTTGATATTTACTTTATTCAATTTACAATAAAAGCAATAGTGTTTTTGTACTTCATATCAGAAGTTCTTAAACTTTTTTACATTTGATATTTTTAAATGATTTTATTTACGCCTTCTGTTCTTCAAGCTGTCATCATTAAACTGCACAATGGGGACTTTTGCAAAATAAATGGCAATAAATATGGAACTTCTAACTCAAAAAAAACTTCTGAGGCTTGTAACTTTTTTAAATATTATCCGATTTGAAAAATATAAAGTGAGCTGAGTTAAGCACTTAGATTCAAAGAAAAATTATCTAACATGAGTTCACGTTTAGAAGATATTTGACTTTAAAGAAAAACCATTTTTTTGCCTTCACTTTTTTCTATTTCGCCTATAATTTTTTAGTTTACAGCTGCATTTTCAATTAAAAGCCAGCATTCGGTTTCTTACAATACTCTAAGTAAAATTAAAGTATTTTCTAATATCTGCATTCTTGAAGCCGGAAAAAGGCTGAAAATTCAAAATTTTTAAATTTACCTAAAAAAGGATGTTTTTTTTCAAAAAAAGTATCTTCATGATTTTCAATTTTGTAAAAAGATATTCACTTTTTAATAACATATTGCAAAAGGCAATTCATTGGCAAAGTGTTTAGCTCCATTTATTATGTATTTTGGACATGCACCCTACATTTAACAATGGCCGAAAATGGTCTATTTTTAAAAATATTTTTTGTGTTTAATGGCCTATAAAAAATTGTGATTATAGATTTTTGAAATTTCAAAAACAGCGTTCTATAACGTAGAATTTTGATAAAATTTGAGGAGGTTGTTTTCCTAATTATGGACATACGCGCAGTTTTCTGAAAAAAGTCCAAATTTAGAAAAAATAAAGTTTTGTACCGCAAAAAATATATAGTAAAATAGTTTTATATTTTCAAATTAACATTTATGACTTCCTTAGGAGTCGCTTTACGACGCCTGAAAAAATTATTCGAATATTTTTTACTGATCTCGAGATATGCCGATTGTAGGATATGCAATTCAAATAATATAAAGAATTCTCTTAGCTTTTTTTCCTATTGCTCACACAAGTGTTATAATTTCTAAAACTCTGCATGAATCACATAACAACAACAAAAAATCTTTTCTAATGTTATAAAAAACGTTTATATACACTTTCTACAATAAAAATATATACATCGTAATTAGACAATCGCTTCTTCACGAAAGAGTACTTAGTACTATATTTCATTATATTTCATTTATATTTCATTTAAAACCAAATGTATATATTTTTAACTGATGTCAATTTTTAACCAAGATATGATTAAGAAAACAATCTTTATATGGTTATTTTAAACCATGGTATTTTTATATACAAATAAATATGTATAATATTATTAGTTTAAATCATATTATTTTTACATTCAATTAAACATTAGGTTGTATGAATCATATTAGTGTTATATAAGAGAACAATATTATATTTAAAGCAGATTTGTTTTCATAATAGTATGATTTGACTCTAACCATATAATGTTGCTCTTAAATTATGGCTGCCTCAACCATGTTTTTGCTTTGCGTGTATATATGGATATTTAACATAACTTAATTTATTTTATTTTCATGTTTACAGACATGTTCAAAATTTTAGTTCCTATGAAATAGTTTTTATATACTTCAGTTTTTTTTTGTTTAATTGAAACACAATAATGTTTATACATATATTAATATTGTAAACAAATATGAATTCATAAACAAGTAAATATAAGGGAAATGTTTGAAATAATTAAATGCAAGCTTAATTGAGACTAACTATTTTTTTTTTAATAAAGTGGCAATCATCAAAATTATTAGTACGACAGATTGCCATGGTGTTTTGATTCCATACAAATCAGTGGCAGGGAATTAACAGTACTACAGGGCCCTAACACCCGGGTCTCTTCATCATAATTAGTTTGATTTTATATGAATCATAGAAATTAAATTTGTTGTTTGACGAATTTATTTATTGGCATGTAAAATTTTATTGTTTACATGAATCTACTTATTTGGAAACAAGAATCTCGCAAGCCAACTGACACTAGCTGAAGAAAACCTATCATGTCATCCGTTTCCAAAGGCAGACAGTAAAGTAAGTGTAACAAATTTTCATCTGATTTCAATATATAAAAGTGAAATGTCACGTCTAGTATACAATTATTAATTTTTCGTCTGAGTTCAGTATAAAATGGAATCTATTTTAGTTTCATCTAATATACAATGGGGGGATTAAAACGAGTGTGTTATCTAGTCATATTGTCATAATGCCTTAATATTTTACAATAGTTTTAAAACGTTGTTGTTGTGCTTCAAACAAAAAAGTCCTAATATAATAAGACTTTGTGTGCTGTGTTTATTGTGTTTTCATAACTACACAGTAGAAATCTGAGCCGAACGGCCGAGTCTTTAGTGGAGCCGGTGATAATATTTACAAGCCGGCGCTATTGATATATGATGTATGTATGCAATATGTAAGTATTCCTGAAAATTTTTCACAGTTTTATATGTTCATACATAAATACATACTTATATTTTTATAAGTTTTAAATATGTAAAAATAAATAAATTCAGTAAAGTACGACTTTTCGTTTTGCCCTTTTTCATTTTGCCAATTTTTTAGTGTTGCTTGTTTGTTTAATTTTAATTTTTTTTCGTTGTTTTGCCGATTTTTTTGGCTTAAGTCAAGAATACCAACGCTGTTGAAAATGAAAATAAAAAATCATGAGGTAATAGCCCTTTTTAGAACAACAATTTTTGCCAAATGTTTTTTCGGCGCTCTCTTTTGGTTCCGAAGTTACGGGGTTCAAAAACTTTTATTTTGAACTGGGCATAACTCCTACAACTCTGCACGTATATAAACGATCTGTATATAATTTTAAAGTGCTCTAAAATACCTTTCTACTGGTATATAAGCTTTTTAAATCCATTAGCCCATTGTGAAGCAAATGCAATTAAAAAAAAATTTACCCGACTTTTTACGCAAAAAAACACCGTTATCTCAAAAAGTGATCCATATAACGGTACTTAACCATGTATACAAATTTATAGAACACCTTTCAAGCTTTCATTTGGCATAAACTTTAAATCTGTCACTTTTGAAATGCTTTTTTTATTTTCAACAGCGTTGGTATTCTCAACTTGTTCCCGATTTTTTTATTTTTGATGATTTTTAGGTTGTTTTGCGATTTTTGTTTGTTTTCACGTTTTTTTTTTGCTTTGTGACGATGGTCTTAGTTTTGGCGATTTTCCCGGTTTTGAGGTTTTTTTCGGTTTTTGGTGATTTTTTTTTAGTTTTAGAGATTTTTTTTGTTTTGATTTTGGTGATTTTTCGGTTTTTGGCGATTTTTTAGTATTAGCGCTTCTTTCGGTGTTTTTTCCCATTATAGCGATTTTTTTCGTTTTTTATGATATTTTTAGTTTTAGCGAGTGTTTTAGGTTTTAATGCTTTTTTCCGTTTTGACGACTTTTTCGGGTTTTGGCGTTATTTTAAGTTTCTTGACGATCTTTTTAGTTTTGGTGATTTTTTGCGTTTTAGCGTTTTTTTTCAATTTTGGTGCTTTATTTCTTTAAGCGCTTTTTCCATTTTGACCACTTTTCGCTTTGACATTATATTAATTTTGGAATTTTTTTGTTTTAGCGTTTTTTTGAATTTCAAGATTTAGCCTTTTACGGTTTCCAACAAACAGCAAATTGTCTAATATAGACAATTTGCTGTTTGTATAGTCAAAATTTTGTTTGTATACTTTTGCTTTCTGGCGGCCACCGATCGTTTTTCCACTAGCAGCCGTCCAGAAAATTAGTCGGCTTAGTGAACAACAGCTGGTTTTGTTTATGTTTATTTATGTTAACAATTTAATTTTGTATGTATCTAGATTTTAGTTAAGAATGGAGTGTTTAAACGATAATCAGGTAAGGTCCAATATGTAATTTTCGCACAAACCGGCTATTATTTTTGTTTTTTCGCTTGTTCTTGGCATCTTAATTCCAAATGTATATAATGTTTTTTTTTTTAATCAGCTGCCTCAAATTTGAAATAGCACACTTAATTATGATGGGATGCTCACACCAGTCATACTTTTTTGTGTTATAATTTTAAGACATATGACTTTATGACAACCGTTTGAATCCCACAAATATATGTTTCAAATATCATATTCTCAAAGTTAGATTTTGAAATTAGACGAAAACTCAGATAGTAGACACACAGAAAAAATAGGAATGTAAAATCAACATGACACAATTGTGATTTGAAATCATATTAAATTTGCAAGAAATAGTTTGTCGTTTATTTGTGTTTATTTGCTTTGTTCATTGCTACAATTCAATGTTGTGCTTAGTTGAGTGACGACAAAAAACGAATTACCAGCGAAAATTTATTGCTGCTGGCTTAAAATTATCATTATTTCATATTAATTTTAAATGAAAAATTAGTAATCTAAGCTTAAATCTCTTTGATTTCAAAATTTTCGTGTTTGTAACGTGGCATTAAAAACCACCACATTATTTATAAAAGTTGCATGTATCATTACTGAGGGGTACATGCCGTCTCACATCAATGTAGGGTACAATGCAAATCCCTGTGTACGCACATTGACACAAATGTATTAATGAATACACATTTGGATGTACTTCTCGTTTGGTTGATGAATAATGTTGTATAAGTGTTCAAGTTGCGCACACAGTCAGGGAGGAAGTCACGACACCATTCGAACGGTAGTTGCACGCAGGCCACTTGAACTATCGCCCGAGAGCTTTGCCGATTCTTGTTGTGTAGTATTTATGTGAATCCATCGAGTTCGACATAATTATAGACCTAATTCTATATATTGTGCATAGCAGTTAAGTGTCATAAATAAATTAGACTGTGTTCACTGAAGATTTAAAACAACAAAGATTTTCGTGTTTTTATTTACAAAGGAAGCAGACCTTTGGTAAGATCTTGGATAGACTGAGCACTGACTACCTCAGCTGGAAAATAAACTGCATTACACTGTTAAAACAACTTTGTTATATGACTATAATTTTAATTTCAAACAAGTTTTATGTTAAATAACACTAGTTCACAAAATTTAAACTTTTTGCGATGACCTCAAAAATTAAATGTTTTCTAAGGTAATTTGGGGTCACTGAGCACAAATATGACACTAATTTATTTTTCTTAAGAACCGGTTTCGAGATATTCCCGAAAAGCTTGTTTTTTGCAGTTTATGCAGCTATTTCCGAAAATCTTGAGTACTGTTTACTTGAATTGCATAGATATGTTTTCCTCTTTCAGCCCATATTCAAAATGTGCTGATCGGAGCAAAATTCAATGAGTTACAGGTCTTTAGATATGAAAAAATTTATTTTTTCCATATTTTTTTTTAAATTTACGATTTTAAGTCGCTCCAGTAAGGCAAAATAAATTTTTTAAAATTTATTTTAGACCCACATCTTAAAGAAAATTTTGTTCCAAATATAGCAAGAGTAAAATTAGCTACATCGGACAAAATGTGAGAAAGTTACATGTTTAGTGAACACATCAAAATTTAAATTTTCATTCTTTGGTCCTCAGGTCAGTAGGAGGTTTTGCTTCCATTCCATTACTTATACTCATTTGAAAAAGAAAGGCCGACATATTGCATATCACAGTTACCAAAATTATGTGTAGTTTTCAACACTGTATTCAGATTTTTATAATTAAAATTTTTATGAAAGACTTACGGCAAAACAAGTGGAAAAATGGTGCTATGTGGTGTTTTGTGCATATTAAATTTTTTCTTAATTCTATAAAATCGTTCATTATTAATATTTTCCAATGAAATTTTGCACTTATATAGGAATTTATATGAAAGCTATGATTTGTTTCTCATAATCATTAGAATTCCTAAGAAAGTTGCAATAAATAAAAAAATAGGTAGATTTCAAAATGGTGCATACCCACCAAAAATTGTAAATTCGATTAAGTTGTTTTTCTAAAATCATGTCTGTAAAGACACCTTTTAGACATATATATAGTAATTATTTGATCCTTGAGAAAAAATTTATAGAGAAAACAATTATGGTGCTTTTTTGGGCAGAAATTGTCATAAATTCAAAATATTCAATTTCCAAATTAAAGATTGTATTCAAAATTTTGTCATGTAAGTAATAAAGAAACAATTGTAACAATCGGTAGTTATTTGGATACGATATCTTAAAAATACTGTACCAAGGATTTGAAAAATTTAGAAATTTTAATATTAAAATGAGTGTACTTCACTAACTATACAAGATATTTGTTTAACCAAAAACTTTATTAGAACTTTGCAAGGTAAATAAGGACACAAAAAATTTTTGGAATCGAGTGAGAAACAGACAAGTGTTGAAAAATTTTACATGACCGAAGTGCACTACTTTGCACTTCATGTCTCTGAACCTGAGAAATATGGGAAGCTAATGTTCCTAAATTAAATAAGAACACTGCTTTGATATCTCCATGTAAAATTTTATACTGATCGGACTAGAGTTAGGAATGGTTGATATATTTCCAAATATTTAATTCTGCCCCACTGGCATTTTTCTTATATTCATACCCCATACAAACTTTTTGTTATTAAAATTCAAAATCGGATGTTTTCACTAAATCTATTGTAACTTTCTAAATTTTTGCCCGATGTTAAGAATTTTACTTTTTGCACGTTGAGAACAAAATTTTATTTAAGATATGGGTCAAAACAAATATTAAACATTTTTTGTTTGCTTTAATGGAGCATTTCAAAATGGTGAATTTTGAAAACAAAACGCAAAAATTAAATTTTTTTCAAATGTAAAGGCTTGTAATTCAGTGAATTTTTATCTGATCAACACAGTATAAACATGAACTGAAAGAGGAAAAACATATCTATGCAACAATGCCAAACTTGCTCAATTCAAGTAAACAGCACTCAACTGCAAAAAACTGCGAAAACGGTTCTTAAGAAAAAGAAATTAATGCCATATTCGTGCTCAGCAGCCCCAATTTAGCTTAAAAAACATCTAATTTTTGAGGTGCATTTTTTTGTGAACCAGTGTAATCATTTAAATCATGTTGAATTAAAATGAAATTAAATGAAATTCATTTAAATTCATCTAAAGTAAAGTTAAAAGCTGTTGTGACTGCATTGGTTACCGCGTGAAATATATCAAATTCACGTTGTTTCAACTTGATATAACTTTGACGCAACATGATTCTTCGTGTTGTTCCAATATCAAATTAACGTTGTTTCAACTCGAAATAACTTCAATTCAACATAATTCTTCGTATTTCAATATCAACTTGAAAAAGAAAAATGTTCTTTCTAGATTATTGTAAATTATGTTGAATTAACATGAAACGCCTATGAAGGAAAATCACTACCGAAAAATATTAAATTAACCTAATTTTCGACGATTTACATGGAACATTTTTGTGTGTATAAACGGCATAAGGCTGATACTATGATCACCACTATATATATTTTTTTTGTGTTATAGTCCTCTTAAGAGCTGCAGAAAATAGGTATTTGAAATTTGTGAGTTTAATATACAAATGCTTTTTTGTTCTTCTATTTTGAATAAAAATACAAAATTTTTTAATATTTTTGTTTGGAATACAAATTTATTCAGACGGGTTAGAGGGAATAAGCTATATCTTACTTATCGCGGGAAGTCTTAATAAATAAAAGATATTTAATATATGTACATATGTTTTGTTTTCAAAAACGTTATAAAATGCACAATGTGTTTATTGAACTTTTTTTTTTATATATATTCATAGGTTTAGATATATACATAGGTAATTAAAAGCATAAGAAATTTAGCGGGTAAGTATATGTACCTATGTATATGATTTTCTTTATATGTATAGATATAAAAAATTTGAACTTTACATTTAAAAATATAAAAGGATAAGAAATACACTGCACTTTTATGCGTTAATTGAACTACAGTTTAATTAATGAACTTTTTTCACTTTGTTGTTTAAATCTTATTGTGTTGATTGAACGTTTTAATTGTAAATTTGTGTAAACTTTTTATTTCACTGGATAAGAGCGGGAACTTCGGACCTTATATTCGTTAATCGGGTTGACATACGATTGTGTTAATTTTTGATGATTTTCGTTATCTGATAATTAATTGATCTGGAAGTTGGTTGCAGTTGTGTGGATGTTATTACAACGGACAGAGCTGGACATCAGATGTTTTCTGTTCACTGAGGTGAACAGTATTTAAAACTTACAAATTTCAAATACCTATTTTTCACAACTCTGGCCCCCTTAATCAAAAAGTTTCGAAATTTAAAATTCTATGGGTATGTTTTTGAAATTTTTTTTCTAAGAGCAGCCTCTTAGCTACACCGATTCCATCATAACTTGGGAATGGGTAGTCCAATTTGATAAAAAAAACCGATTCGTTCTGCTTATCTGATTGAATATTCTTCATAATAACTTGAATTTACATTAATTCAAATAATGAAATAAAAATCCAAAATAATAAATTTCAGAATATTCAGTTCAAAAAAAGGTAAAATTGCAAATATTCGAAATTTATGCAAAAATCAGGTGATTTTATTTTATTATGAATAAAATCAAGATTTATTCATAGATTTTTAGGAAATAAAGCTTTTTTCAGGGACCGAAAAATATGAATTGGTAAAGCACCAATAAAAGGCGATTTGGTAAAGCACCAATGAAATGCATATAGACAAATCTTAACCATCAACAAATAAATTTCATTTAAAATATTTTGTTTATTTTATCAATAGAAACATTGTTGCAAATCTTTAAGTTATTAACTGTCATATTTGTAAGTGCTGCCTTTATATTAAATTAAAGCTTTTAAATATTTAAATTTTTATATAAATTAACATGAAATTGCTGCATGCCATGCAATGTTACATGCAATAGATGATATCAATAACCTTCCAATAGATCAACAAAAGCTGATAAAAAATTGTGAGTAACCTATTTTCAACAATACACCAATACTCTACAATTATCCTGCTAAGTGCACTTCAATAATGATGCAGTCCTCCCTCCACTTTAAACAAGTAAGTAATTAGTAAACTTGACCTTGATAGCAAATGTCATATCTTGGTGGAAAATTACGGCACTTGCGCATTTACGTAGTTTTTTTTTCATCGAAAACATTCTATCGCCACGACAACGGTGGCATTGGTATTTAGTATAAATAATTTCACCAATAAAATTACGAAAGTCTTTGCAGGAATGTAGAAAAACATTTTTTTGCTTAATTTATTTATTTTTCTAATTCTATAAACTTCTTTTCCAGTGATTCTACAACTTTTTTCTAAGAATACGAGAAAGTTCTTACTTGTTTGATATTCATTGTTGAACATATGAGAAAGGAGGCAAACAATAATGTCCATAACTATTATTTCCACTTACACAGCAAAAACGAAAATACGATTTCAATTACAAAAACTATAGATTTGCTTCCTTATTTTGTTCTGATCTTTGAAAACGTCATATGCCACTAGATTCTTCCATCCACAATTAAGTTTACGTATCTCGGTGTTTTTCTGTGTTATTACAAAAGTTGAAAGTGAACAGTGGAGCGGAATCAAAATATTTGGAAAATAAATAAGACATTGCTAACCGGACAGTCCTATCGGAATAAAATTTCACATGGAGCGGAAGTCTCAAAGTAGGGCACTTCAGCGATGTAAGCTTTTTTACTGTTTTTCATTTTTTTTGGTTTTTCATCAGATATTTCAAAACATTTTCGCTACATGATAGCCCTTGATGTTTTGATGATTCGCTATATTATAGCCTTTTATTGTCTAGAAGACACTTGTTCGGTTATACACTTATCTCTTATAGTTAGTGAGTTATACTCATTTGAAAATTTAAATTTCTCAATTGTTTAAAACTTTTGTCCAGTATTTTCCAGATAACCGATCCAAATATCATCCTTTTATTAAAGCTTTGGTTTTAGTACACATGTTCTAAAGTCCCAAAGCTGGGATTAAAAAACAATTGCCGCTTCTTAAGACCGTTATGTGTATGCATTTGTTTGCCAAAGTCTTCAATGGGCTTTCAACCAAGTACGTACGCTATGGGCAAAACTGTTCACAATTACATTTGTTGAACTTTCTTAAGAATTCTGAGATAGCTGCAAAATTGCATTCGAAAATGTTATTAATAAACGATTTTATAGCATTAAGAAAATATTTAATATTAACAAGACACCACATAACAACATTTTTCCTTTTGTGTTGCAAAAAGTCTTACAAAAACTTTTAAATTCTTAAAATCGGAATACATTATAGAAAACTACACATAATTTTGTAAATTTTTAGCGTTCCCTGCACCAAAAGTGTAAAGAAACCCTTTCGTTTCGCTATGCTCTCCGTCCGTATGTATATCTGTCTGTCACAGTCTGATTTTTCGAGAACCGTAAGAGCTACGGACCTGTAATATTCACAGAATATGTAAAATTTTGGCAGCTACAACAAGAAACAAATAACAGCTAAAAATAAAAGGGTGTTATAAAGTGTGCAATGATACATCTGGAAATACTAATGTAACATACAGACACTTATATATAGACACTTGAAATTTACAAAGTTAGTGTATTATTATACAGACTACATGAATTAACACTGATATTTAGAACAATACAAATTAAACGTTATTCATCACTTAATGTAATTTATAATATGTAATTTAAACAAATTTGCTGTAAAACTACACCAAAAGTAAAAAAAAAACGCTAAAATGCAAAAAAAGTCACCAAAACTAAAAATAGCGCAAAAATAAGAAAACAAAAGCTCTTCAAAAACCGATAAAAACTCCAAACCAAAAAAACGCCAAAATTTTAAAAATCGCTAAAACAAAAATATATTAAAAAAAAGAAAAAATCGCAAAAATCCGAAAAAAATCGCCAAGACGAAAAGAAGTGGCAAAACTAAAAAAGCACAAAAACTAAGCAAAGCTCCAAAACAAAAAAATGGCAAAAAACCGAAATATTGCCAAAGCGAAAAAAGTGACAAAACAAAAAAGAAATCTCTAAAACTAAAAAAATCTAAAAAAAACGTCTCAAACCGAAAAATCGCTAAAACAAAAACAATCGCCAAAACTAAGAAAAATCGCAAAACAACGAAAAAATCTTCAAAACAAAACAACAAAAAGAGATAAAACTAAACAAAAAACGAAACAAATTGCAAATAAAGAAAAAAATCGCCAAAAATTAAAAAAAAAACATAACTAAAAACATCGTCAAAAATCGCCAAAACCCGAAAATAGTCCCCAAAACGAAAAAAACTCATCAAAACTCAAACCAAATTGCCAAAACTAACAAAAAAATCTCCAAAAACAAAAAAATCGCCAAAACTAAGAAAGTCGTCAAAACGAAAAAAGCATCAAAGCTAAAAAATCGTCTTAGCTAAAAATTTCGTAAGATAACACTGCGTGACAAATTTTATTTTTTCTATTTGGCAGAAACGCCATTAATCTAGAGACAAAATATAGTTAAACTACGTACTTGGGTTTTCATTTCCTCATCTTTTCTCCCTTTTTAAGGACTTTAACTTTTTTGAGAAGGCTTATTTTAATATTTTTTACATATTTATATGTAACAATTTTTTTTAAAAAATGTAGTGATAAAATAATCTGTTAGAATATATAGTAAACTCGTACCCTGCTGCTAAGGGGCTATTCTCATATTATGTACGGCTATTTTTGGAGTTATTATACTCAAAAATAATGGTTGTTTTTTATAAATTAATTTTCTACATTGACTTTTTATATAAACAAATTTTGTGCCGCAAAGAAACAGCCAAAGCTTTTGAACTAAGAGAGATACAATCATAAAATTTCGAAGTCTTATAGAGCTAATTTAAGGCTACAACATATAATTCTTAAAAATTTTTTTAGTGAAAACTTTTCAGGATATGGAAGGATATATTTTACAAAGGACGTTTTTTAAGTTTTTTCTGGGGAACTGAAGTAAATATTATTATAAAACCCTACAGAGCCTTTCGTTTAATTTGGCACCAAGTTTGCTAAAAAATATTTAAAATAAGCATTAATAAAAGATGTTAAGTCCTTTAAAAGGGACAAAAGATGAGTAAATGAAAACCAATTACGCAGTTTGACTATGTTTTGTCTCTAGATTAATGAATATATAGTGGCGTTTCTGCAAAAAAAAAATGCTGTCACGCGGGGTAATGGCCACCCTGGCGTATACTTAATATGTAGCAATAAATGTACGACATACTGTGCAAAAAGGGGGAAACCTTACTAGTAGTTCGGGAACCAGTGACAGATTTACATGACCAAGTTCCTCTCGAAGGATAATTAGTGAGACGCATCAGGGTATTATCATAAGGCCTCGTGAACGTCAGCTGTGGTTCCGTTAGGGAAGATGTTCGGCGGCAGCCTCCAACGCCAGAAGAAAAATAAAATTTGTTCAGTCATTTCCTCCGAACTAAAAATTTACCTGATGATAGCTTATATACAACTGTGCATAAATATATATTGCATCTGGCTCAAGGATGGCAAAATTGGTACACTTGTACCCTTTTTGGTACAAATAGGACTCTAAAAGTACAATGGTACACCAATGCACCGAAGTATATTTCAGCCAAAGCCTAATAATCTTTTTTTTTTTGGATTTAAAAAATATATTGATGCTATATTAGAGCGAACACTTTAAAAGAGGCAATTACAAATTTTTATCAAAATCTATAGTCTACTTTGACTATTAGAAAGGCGCAAAGCTGGTGTATTTAGCTATTGATGTTTAATACAATTACTTCGCTTTTTGAACAATAAAATCCAGGTAGGTTGATTTTAAATATTTATCATATAAATTTCATCTTTTCTTTGGCCTTTGAAAGCTGATAATCTTTTAAACCTACCACATTAGTTTTGCTATAAAAATTTGCTACTATATAAACTTTTCTAAAAAAATATTGCTGTTAATAAAAAAGTACAAAGTTCAGTAGGCTGCGGATTTTTTAGGAGTTTGTTAAGGTTGAAGAGAGTGGAGAACCTCCACCACTCTAAAGCAGCATCCGCTGCAATGCTCCTCAGGGTGTTTGAGAAGGAGGAGGAGCTAGTCTTTGTCCAGGAACCCTGGGTCCACCAAGGACGGGTTTCTGGGCTAAACCTCAGGGGCTACAAGCTTCTGTTTGCCAGAGGCACAGGTAACATAAGATCTTGCTTACTGGCTAAAAACTCTTTACGTATCTTTATTTTATCTGATTACAGTGATGAGGATACTGTTGTTGCGGCAATGGAGACAACCACTGGCACTATCTGGGTAGTCTCCAGCTTATGGCACATGACCACGGAGGCATATGACAGTATTGTATGTATTGGCATCACTGTCATGGCGGAATAAACAAAATTTTTGTTATTAAGAAAAAAATTAAAAATATTGTAAAAGGATCAAACAATGTGCATTTTTGTTGTGAATCCATTAAATTTAAGCGCTGTTTTTACCTAAGAGTGCTGAATATCATAAATATTGTACACATTATTGAAACGAAATAAATAATAATAAAAGCCTTGTGATCTGCTTGTATTGATCTGTTGTTGTTTGGCGGGCATTGTCTGCTGAGTGGTGTTGGTATTTCGCGCCTGTATGTTGGTGTTCATCATTGCCTAAATTTTGTGACCAAGTTGGGATACATTGCCGAATCTGTCTTTGGCGTATACTGGGCTCTCATATTTCTTTAATTTTGAAGGTTTGGCTTGTCTGTTTGTTGCACTGCTGTTGTATTAACATTGTGGCAGACCTTGGACGTTTATAATTGCATATATTCAATATGGCCCCACATAAAAACACTTTTAAATGCCCTGATTGTAATAGGAATGTTACAAAAACCCAAAGATATGTGGAGTGTGCGTACTGTGATAAGTACTTTCACATTGAATGTGAAAATATATCAACTGAACAGCACTCGTTTTTAACAAAAAATAGAATATTGAAATTTATTTGTCAGCATTGTTCCATTATTGTAATGTACAGGAAGAGCTCAGAAACGGATTTGCTGCTCTCACGACATTATTAGAGAAGAATTTGGAAGCGAAGTTTCAAGAAAACAAACGGATACTTGATGGACAACTGGAAAATGGGCTGAAATTAATTCAAAGCAAAATAGATGAGTTACAAAATTTTACACCACATTCTGATAATGTTGATCAGCCTAAGGCTGATTTAAAAAATTCCTTTGATGTTGTTAAAGTTGTGGATAATGTCGCTAATGATAGAATTTCCAAGCTGGAACTGAGAAATAGTATTCTTCAGAGGCGGTTGAATCGGGCTGATATCATTATAAGAGGGCTGCCGAGAAAAATAATTAACTTGCGTGAACTAATAAAAAGAATTTGCTCGCTATGTAATGTGTGTATATCAGAATCTGATATACAGCACTGTACGTATTTTGCCAGAGGTAAAGCTGTGCTCGTCAAGTTTAGTTCTGTACAACTCCAGGACCATGTAATGATAAACTACAACAAAAATCGTAATTTGCAGCTTAGAAATGTTATTGGCCTTCGTGATAGTAGTAGCCAATGTAAAGTTTTTTTTACCTGATCACCTAACTGATGCTGCAAAAAAGCTTATTACAGTGTGCCGTAGGCTTAAATATAGTGGAAAGATTAGAAGGTATAAGCTGATGAACTATGATGTTCCCCAAGCAAAAATTTCTTTGTCGGATCAAACTGAGAAGATGCTTACTTATGATGAATGTATCAACCTTTGTGATGGACGTGCGGATCTGAGTGATATTTCGTTTTCTTCAGTTAATAACACCTTTCCGGATGATGTACTAATTTAACAATTGTATTATTTTTTCTGATCATATTTTGTGTAAGTAGTTATGCATGCATTCAATTCACATTTTATTCTATTACAATAAATACTTATACATTGCCTGTATTTGGTGTGAATGGTTCTGTGAAGGAGCAGAGAGCAGGTTCGTTTCTGTGGAATCTAACGGCATATTGTTGTTGGAATTTATAGGGAGTTACGATGTCATTTGCGCCAAGATCATTTGCGCCAAGCATTGAATGCCGCCATTGTTATACTAAATGCTATTGTAATTTTCTGATGCAATGACTTTCTTATATTATCAGTAGTTGATTATTTCTTTCTTTTTTTTATTGCCTTTATAATTTATGTCATTGACTTGATCTTGGGTCATTATTTGCTTACTTAATTAAGTGCTTGGGTGTGAATGCATATTACTCTTGAATGTGCATATATGCACATAGTACATTAAAAAAAAAAATAATAATAATAATAATAGTTTTCTACTTTATTTACATATATGTATTATTTTTTTGATTTTTTGAAAATTTTTTATATTTATTTTCTTAATAGATATTGTTATACATTTTTTTGCCGTTACTTTAAACATAAATGAATATTTATCAGAATTTAGGAAATGTTGTAAGTGATAATAGCTTTCTAAAATCCCATTTAAGTCAATTGGGTCAAAATCTGAGCTACGGACATTTAAATTGTACAAGCTTTAATTTAACACCTAATTCTTCTAAATTTTCAGAAATCAAGAGAATTTTGGATGGTGGCTATTTGAATGTTGTTGGTTTCACTGAGACTTGGTTGAGAGAGGAAATTGCTACAAGTGTTTTAGATATTTCAGGATATGTGTGTTACAGAAATGATAGACGGGGTAGTAGAGGTGGTGGTGTCGCTTTGTATGGTTCCGAGAATGTTAAACATAGAATTGTTTTCGATGATGATACTTACGGAGTTGCAGAAAGCATGTTTGTTGAGCTTATTTGCACTAATATTAAAACTTTAGTTGGTGTTGTTTATCTTCCACATGGTGATGTCGGAATTTTGGAAGATGAGTTATCTGACTTGCTTCTGAGATATTCTCATATTGTGATTATGGGTGATTTTAACAATAATCTTTTTGACTTGGACAAGTGTTTGAGGATGAGAAACATTTGTAGTAGAAATCTGTAGAAATCTGTCTTTGTTTCATAATTCTATGCCTACACACTTTGCTCGCGATTCAACTTCGTTGTTGGATTATTTCTTGGTGTCTTCTGCAGAGTTGGTGAAGGTTTGTGGTAAATTTCAGTGTCCTGGTATAACGCGGCATGCTTTTATTTTTATATCTTTGGAGATAACTCGTCCAGTGCAGAGATGTTATTATGAGTTTTTCGATTATGATGCCATTGATTCTGAAACATTTGGCATGACAGCGCTAGATTGTAATTTGATTGACATGCTATCAACGAGTGATGTTGATGAGCAACTAACGATATTCATTGACAATTTGTCATTCTTGCATAGCATAGTTCCTGTGAGAAAAGGTTATATTCGTAATTGTGGTGAATCTTGGATTGGGGATCCTGTGATTCAGTACCATGTGTCTGTTAGGGATCTTGCATATGATACTTATTTGCGTGACAGGAGTGATAGTAATTGGGGAGTTTTTTGTCGTTGTAGGAATCGCGTAAAAAAAGTTATTAGGAAAATTAAAAGGAAAGCTAATAGTTTTCTGTTTGAAAATAAGGATAGCAAGGGTATTTGGTCGGTGCTTAATAGGAATGGGGTTGTAGATGATATTGACAGGATTGATGGTGTAGATCCTGATTACTTAAATAGTGTATTTGCGGCTAATCAAGTATTTTGTAGTGATGAAGTTGTAGATTTTTCTACTTATCGTAGTGATGGGTTTTACTTTCATACTGTTGAATTGTCTGAAATGTTTTCTGTTTTTTGCTTGATTAAGTCAAATGCTGTAGGCTTTGATGGTTTTTTGCTAAAGTTCATCAAACTTCTGATGCCGGTTATTGGTAATTACTTACTGCATTTGGTTAACTATACTGACAACTTCTAAATTTCCACTGATGTGGAAGGTTGCTAAGACTGTTCCAATTAAAAAGAAAGGTGTAATTGCTGGTTGTGATGAGTTTAGACCAATATCCATATTGCCAATTTTGTCTAAAATGGTTGAGCATTTAATTAAAATTCAGCTTGTGGAACACATTGATGGTAATCGTTTTCTGCACGATTGTCAGTCTGGGTTCAGATGTAATAGAAGTACTACTTCATTGCTTTTTGGTCTGACTGACAATGTTAGAAATAATATTAATATATAACTAAGGCTTTTGATAGAGTTAGTCACACACTACTAGTGGATAAATTGCATAGGAATTATGCCTGTTCTCATATTTGTCTCGCAAAAGTCAGTATGTTTTAAGTGGTAGTCATGTCTCTGCAATACTTCCTGTTCGTAGTGGTGTACCACAAGGGTCTGTACTTGGACCATTGCTATTTATATTGTTTGTAAAAGATCTTTTTGGCTTGATTTCGAGCCGTAGGTGCATTCCGTTTTCTTTTGCTGATGATATACAACTCTTATTCAATGGTTCAGTTGATTTTCCAGATGTACTACAGAGTATGATTGATTACACTGTCGGATTGCTACTGCGGTGGGTCTCTGATAATGGTCTTGCTATTAATGCAAATAAAACAAAAGCAATGTTGTTCGGCAAATGTAATAATAACACGTTTGCTAATACTTTGGGAAATGATAAAGTAGAGTTCGTTGATAAGCTGAATTGTCTGGGTTTAATACTGGATAATAATTTGAATTTTGAAGATCACATCAATTCCATAGTATCTAAGGTTAATTTTACACTACGGAAGCTATATAGCCTAGATTTGGTGCTACCAATTCACGTTAAGAGAAGAGTTGTTTATGGGGTTATAGTGCCTGTATTTTTTAATGAATTGGAGGTGTATTCGGGTACTTTTGGATATATTTTAAGAAAATTGAAGTTAGTTTTTAATAGAGAGATTAGATACTTATACTCTCTTCAATTACGGCAGCATGTGTCGCCTTTTGTTTCAAGATTTTTAGGATTTTCTTTTGCTGATCTCATAAATTTTAGGATTCTTTTTCACTTTTTCAAGGCATATAAATTTCAAACACCTAAATATTTGGTTGAACTATTTGAGTTCTGTAGGTCATCTAGAAAAAGACAGCTAAGAACACCAAGATTAAATGGTGTACTAGAACGGTCTTTTTATGTACGTGTGGCACGAGCTTACAATCTTCTGCCGAATCATTTGAGAATATTTATTTTTTCCGCTGAGACATGTAAAAAGAAATTATTCCTAGAATTTTCGAGGAATACAATTAGAAATCCATAGGTGTAGAAAAATAAAATAGATTCATATCGAATAAAAAAAATTATTTGCTGGGTTTTGTATAAGTTCCAAACCTTATATGCTTATTTTTGAAAATCATTTATTTGTAAATTTCTCAAATGGTTTTTAAAAGTTTGTTCATAACATAAAGGGTTTGTAACTGTTCAAAATTGTGTTTGAAGTCTACTGATGATTTGGTAAAGCACCAATGAAATGTTGCATATAGACAATGCTTAAACACCAGCAAATAAATTTCATTTAAAATAAAATAATGACATTATGTCGAATAATAAATTTCTTAAATAATATTTCTTTATTACAAAAGAGTTGTATCACAAAAATTATAAAAATTTGATGAAAAGTGCGTTAAAAGCGACTTTCAAAAGTGCTTCGTTTTCAAAATCGATTTCCATCACACACCTGATTATGTAAGTTTTTTATGAAATGTTATTTTATTTGCATATATATTGACCGATCCATATATCAGCTCATAAAGAATATGCTTCAAAGTAGAACGATCACATCCACTTTGGGTGTAGCACGCATCACCAGGCACGCACGTAAAGGTACGCCGCAAGGTGGAGTACTATCACCCCTCCTGTGGAATGTGACGGTAAACGCTTTGCTTAAGAAATTGGAATCCATGTATATCAAAACCGTTGCATACGCAGACGATGTTGCGGTGGCGATATCTGGCTTTCATCTAGACACGTTGACACAAAGGCTGGAGACGGCACTTAACGAGGTCAGCGATTGGTGTTCACAGAATGGCCTAAGTGTCAGTCCAACCAAAACGGAATTAGTACTCTTCTCAAGAAGGTACAAAATTCCAGCTTTCACTCTACCAAAATTAAATGGCATCACACTAGCCCTTTCGGACAACGCCAAATATCTAGGTGTAGTCCTTGACAGCAAGTTAACATGGAGAGACAATCTTCATGCAAGAGCAGCTAAAGCCTTAACGGCAATTTATGTTTGCAGAAACGCCATTGGCCCCTCCTGGTGCATATATCCCAAAGGGGTCAATTGGATATTAGAGACAGTGATCAAGCCTATACTTTTTTACGGCATATCCGTCTGGTGCAAGGCACTGGACTTGGCGAGCAATCGATCTCGTATAGAGAGGGTTCTTCGCATAATGGCAATCATGATAACTGGTGCCCTAAGATCGACACCAACAAAAGCTCTTTTCGCTGCGTTGTGCTGGCTACCAGTGGATATGCTGGCCAGAAAGCAAGCACTACGTACAGCAATTAGGCTTAACGCAATCGGCGCATGGAACCATCTACCGTAGGGTCATGCTAGCATTCTAGAGACTACTGATACCATTCCGGATCTCATTGACTACTGCACTCCGAAGCCCTCCTTCAGGAAAGAGTTCCGATACTCCTTAACGGGGAACTTTTCCCAACACCACACGGGGCCATACACATTTATACCGCTGGCTCCAAATGGGGAACGAGAGTTGGCGGGGGTGTCTATATCGCTGAGTTCGGGATCAAAATGTCTTTCAGACTCCCGGACGAATGTAGCATCCTACAAGCAGAAATATCTGCCATCAAACGAGCAATATACTGGCTAAGGTTTTACCGGATATCAAATGCCGATGTTCAGATCATAACCGACAGTCAACCGGCGATTAAAGCACTCACTGGTGTGTACACCACATCCAGCCTAGTCCTGGAATGCCGCACAGCACTTAACACGATGGCGAGCAATCTAGGTATCACCCTCAGATGAATACGAGGGCACGAGTCCGTTTCAGGCAACATCATTATGGATGATCTGGCTAAGACGGGAACCTTGCTTCGGGATGTCGATATTGACAATCTCTGCGGGCTCCCACTCTCATCTTGCTGGAGACGAATTGACGCTGCCTTCTTACAGTTGGCTCAAACCAGATGGTACAATGAACCAACTTGCTCTATTGCGAGAGCAATATGGCCTCGCCTTGACTGAAACAGAACTAAACAACTTCTACATTTCACGAAACCACACCTGCGCAACCTCATGGCCATGGTCACGGGGCACTGCACCTTTGGAACCCACGCTAGACCTATGGATCTCCCATACAATAACTACTGCACAAGCTGTAATGACGTAGAAGAAGAAGAGAATGTAATGCACCTTTTATGCCTTTGTCCAGCTCTGGAGGACCACCGCCTTCGCCTACTGGGCAAAATACTCTTCGGTAGCTTTTCCGAGTTCTCAGAAATAGAACTCAAGAACATAAGTTCCTTCATTAGGAGCAGCGGGTGGTTCACTCGCTGACTACCCAAATGGCGTTTCTAAAACACGAACGACCCTTCCTGCACGGAACTCCGTACGCCTTACCTCTTTCTCTCTTCTCTTTGAACTAACTTCTAATACCTCTATTAACTCCTCTCCTTTCACTCTATTTGATACACTGTCCTGTTCTCTCTTTCCTTTCCTTTCCTTTACAGGTATCACAAAGGGACCATTATTATTGGACCCAAGTGGGCTGGAACCGTTTCTTTATAATTTTCACCAGCGACCTGATAACCTAACCTAACCTATATATATATATATTGTGCTTTTTTTAGTAGAAACTTGTAACCGTTTATGGCCTGTATTGGCTAGGTTATTGGTTTTAAATAAATAAATAAATAAATAAATAAATAAATAACTAAATAAATAAATATGTAACGAGGAAAGCCAAAAAAAAAAATTAAAGGGATAAAGCAAAATAGAAAATTAGATTTTCATTTCCTTTTGAGAAAAGTGGGTAAACTACTATTACAGAAATAAAACTCCATAATTTTGTCATTTCTTTTTTTAAAGTTATAAAATTTCGAATATAGGCTATATAACTAAATACCTTTGCACTACAAATGATTAAAGTTTTGACACGCCCATAAATACCGCCCTAAGGTTATTTGAATATTTCTTTTCAATTTAGTGGCCAATCTTAAAACGTTACGGTTCAATTTAATTTATAGTTTGATAAAAATATCTTTACAATACTTGGAATATGGATATTGGGTAAGCTCTCCTAATAAAAATTATCTTTAAACCTTAAAAGTTTACTGTTTGTTTAAAGATACAACTATCAATAAAATTTCGACGGTCTTGTTTTTAGTGAAAATAAAATAAAAACAACACAAACATGTCTGGAGCTCACAAGAAATTCAACTAAAATTCATTTTGTTAAAAAAATTAAGGATTTGTATGTTAAATTAGCCATTAACATCAGAAATTATATTATTGAAAAATTAAATAAAAATGGGTTATTTACAACGTAAAATCTCAGATCTGAGCAGAAATCGAGGGTACAGAAAATATATAAGAAAATATACAATATGCAGGTGATTGCCGATGAAGACGATTATATGGATCAGAATAATATTGGTCTATATTTAGAGGCATGTATTTTGGAGTTATTGTTTAGGTTTCAAGAAAATCCAAGACATCTGAATCTGAGGAAGCGCGTTGCGGCACACAAAATATTTATTCGATTCTGTTGGTGTAGACCTATAGTCCTCAAACTCTGCTTTGTTATCACCAAACAGGGACAACAATTGCAATTTCGGACTCTATTTGCAGTTATTACCGGCGCTGCAAGCAGAAGAGGCATACTCGACGCTGCTACCACAACTAGAGCCTCAGAGTTGACGACACTAGGTTCTCTCAATTGCCCCAAATTCCTAGTCAAGGCAATTGAAGTTTTACAAATGGAACCAGTCCAAGACGGGCGTCATGTTTAGGTTTCGCCGTAACCCAAGATATCTAAAAGCTGATGAAGTGCGCTACGGCACAGAAAATACATATTCCATTTTGCTAGTGTAGGCCTATGGTCCACAAACTCTGCATTGGTACTGCCAAGGAGAGGTAGCAATTGCAATACCGATTGTAACTTGTTTAGTACCATGCAGTTGGTACTAAATGGTACCGCTCAACCAAATTGTAAAAACTTTTCAAGTGTCCCAAATTCTAAGCGAATAAATGCTTGGAATAACTTTCCTTTTGACTTTCGTAATTAGAAATGAATTGTAAATCTAAATAAAGTAAAATTTAGAGGTGATAGTAGTTTACCAGAATATGTATGTATATAAAGGAATGGGCACCATCCTATCCAGTCTGGCGTTATATATTTCCTGAATCTTTGGAGAAAAAAATAGTCGACAAATTTCTACAATGTGCTGGAATAGAGACGTTCGCGACTTCGCTAAATTTGTCTTGAGAAAATACATTGGAATACTCTTTTACATGACATACATCAATCTTCTTAGCATAAGAGATTATTGGTTGAACAAAGACGTTCGCAGTGCTAATATAGTAAAAAGGTAAATGGGACGAAATTGCTTTAAAATAATTGGGGAAATTATTTACTCTAATGGCAAAAATAATCCGCCTTCCCATGATGACTCTAATCAAGATAGGTTTGACTTTATTAGACCTGTTATCGAGGAACTAAACACAACTTTTGAAAGCATTCTAAAAACAAATATAGTAAATTGCGCGCGTTGCTGCAGCAGATGAATGATGTTCCAAAAAAGTATAAATTTACCTGCTACCCTCTTCCCCTTTCCCCTGGATACTACTTTTTTAAAATGTATGGTCTATTGATTTTCCCACATTCGGATCTTTCTATGTTTAAAATTTCATTACAAACGGGTGGTTAGTTTGAAAGAAGCATAAATTGCCTTGCTTCCCCCTCCTCCGACGACCTCTTTCCATCATATAAACTTGGCTAGGTCCAAACAATAAGTTCATAAAGTTTTATTGCGATCGGATAATCCGTTTTATAGAGCATAGAGTACGAACAAACAAACAAATTAACATATATTAATTTTTATATATTACATGTTAGTAACGGAGTAGTGCTCAGTGTATCTTTTAAGATACAACCACAATTTTCTAAATAACTTTAAAAAAAAGTTCGACAAAATTGGTACGCAGTTGATGTTTTTTCACCGTTTTGCATATCATATATTTTTTTGTTATCAAAATCGGCGACCTTGGGCACTTAAGGTTTAATAAAGATTTAACTTTAATTTTCTTTAGACTTTGAAAAATAATAAAATTGTATAAAAGTGTATACTATAAAAAGCACAAAGACTTTAACGACAGATTTTAAAGTCATTATAGTGAGAAGCTTAGCTGCTTTAAAACTCTTTACAGTGATATACTTAGAAAACCTTTAAGATTGGGCAAGAAATGCTGGAGTAATGAGCATATTAACATAAGAGGCGTTATTCATAGGCGTGGTAAAAATTTAAAAAACGGTTATACAATGACCTTAAACTAATTAAGGCACGTACTAAAATTTATGACCGTACAGCAAGAAATAAAAAAGTTGTGCACTGTTGTAAATAAATTAATATTTCTGTCTCACTCTTACTTCACCGCCTGTTCTTTCTACAATATCCCTTTCTCAAAGAAGGCAACAGATTAATTAATTAACTGGTTGGCATGAATTGTCTGAGTGTAATACTTTTCTTCAAATAGAAAAAAGTTTACGAGTCGCTGCATGAAATATATCGATTAATAAAAGTAGTAAGCAAAAATATTTATTTATATTATATTCTGGCAAGACCAATTCTATTGGTCAATATTATATACTAAATATTAGTGCCACTGTTGTCATGGTGATAAAATAAACTAAACTAAATACTACATGCATACAGGCGCAAAAGTGGTAAGTAACTTTTCACCAGTATATCATTTATTATCAAGGTCAAGTCTACCACCAACTAACAGGCCAATTATTGAGTATTGGTGTGTTATTGAAGGCAATTTAATCACAATTTTATCAGCTTTTGTGAATCTGTTGGAAGGTTATTGATGACATCTGCTGCGTGTGAAATGATTGTGGCATGCAGTAATTTAAAGTTAAATAATACATACATAGATAGAAATGCTTAAAAGCTTTAATTTAATTGAAAAGTAATTGTTACAAACAGATTAGTTATTAACTAAATTGTTTTCAATATTGTTGCCACTGATTAAATAAACAAACTGAGTTAGGTGTGTTAGCGTAATTTTTCTGTAACAAGACTGTGGTAGTCGAAAATTCGGGCAAAGGTTCTGAAAATTGATCTTATTTTGTCAGATTGGCTCGAATTTCGGAGATATTGGTAGTTTAATATATATATATTTTTTTGGATAGTAATTTTTTGGATAGTAATTTTCCTTCCCTGAAAGTTTTGAAAATTATACCTGTTGTTGTTGTTTTGCCAAAAGTCCACATATCTAAATTAAAGTTTTTAAATTACTCGAACGATCAGGCAAATTTGTACTAGTAATTTTGCAACAAACTACGTAATAGGTGGAATTTTGAAAATCTATTATCACAATTTTTACAGGGCCCTAAACACAAAAATTGTTTTTAAATTTGACTTATTTCAGCCACTGCTAGATGTAGGGTATTACTAAACAAATGCTAGTGCAACCGTTGTCGGGGTGATAATTTTTTTGAACTTTGTTCGCATATGCAAAAGATTGGTAATTTTCCATTAGGATTAATATCATTTATTATCAGGTTTAACTTTACTACCTGCTTGTTTTTTTTGCTAAAAGACAAATATAACATCTAACTTAAGCCCTGCAGACATTATTGGACTACGTTATACAATGGCTTTATCCAATTATTTGTTCTATTCAGTTAGTTTTGTAAACAATTGACTTGGAAGGCACCACAGTTTTCAAATTTATAATAAATTCAAAAGTTTATTAACATTTTATTTATCAGTTGATAGTATTAGAGATAATCATAAAGTCGTTTTACACATAAAAAATCTAGTGATTTTTAAAGTCTTTTTGTGCGTCTCTGCTATAATAATATATTTAATTGAACTTATTCCAAGACTCGTAATCTATAGGGAGGATGTACGGAATGGCTCAAGGCATTGGTCTGGAACTCTAGCCTATACCATTTATGAAATACATTTAAGATTTTGCATAAATGTTTTCGAGTTTAATATATATATATTGGTTTAGTTTTGATTTATATGGGTGTACAAATGCTATTAGACCGCTTGAAAATAATGGAAAAAAATGTTGAATTAATAAGTCATCAAGATACGATAAGAACCGTTAGCGATATTAAAAGATGGCGCAATTCATCAAGTCACGAGATTGAATTTGTTGGCCAAGAACTGCATAATTTTAAAAATTTCGCTGAAGAGATTTTTATCGCTGCTATTGATGAACTGGTCTTATGAATTAGTTTTCACAATGATTTTAAGTTTGGTACCCTTATCAAAGTTTCAAAACCATAATTTTTCTGAGCTCCTATTTTGTTTTTGTTCATCCACAATATCTGTGATGAAATTCCTAACAATTTTCAATATATTTTAGTTGCTGAAAAATACTTTTTAAAGCATAGGCCCTTTAGTGCATCAAATTACACTTTTCACAGGATATCGACGAAATATTGGGCCGCGATTACTTGTTTTTCAGTGTAAATATGATGAAGCAATTATAAATATTTATAACGCTGTGATACACAAAAATTATTCAGGGGTTCTCAAGTACCAATTCTGTTTTGTTGGAGCCCATAGAGAACGAAAATACCTTTAGTATTTCTGGATCACTTCGTAAAGTGGTTTTTTAACGTTAAATGTAGCTAAAACCCTGTTTCCTTAATATTTAAATTTTGAACAGTCATGTTTTCCTCGTTTCAAAGCGAATTGTTACGATTGATTCTTATTTTTCAAACAAGGTACATTTTCTGAATATCAGTTCATAAATAACTAAGTATAGGCTAAGTATAAAAAACATACAGTTTTCAACAAAAGTTTTATATCCTCAGCCTGAAATGGACTAGCTATGACATCGTCCTATATAATGCAGTCATGGACCATATCATTTGCAAACAAGAGCTTCTAGTTAACCGACAAGTGTTTGCATTTTAACGACTGTAATCGTTAAAACAGGATCACTTGATTGTTTCGCCGTATAGTGACATAGACTAGTTTTAACACTATTCCGATGTAATGCAAACATGCACCATGTCATTTGCAAACAAGAGTTTTTAGTTAAGGGACAAGGGCTCGCGTTCTAACGATTGCAATCGTTAAACACGAACGCTTAAGTACTCCATCAAATAGTTACATAGAGTAGTTTTGCGACTACACCGATGTAATGCAAAGCTATGTTATATGGTCCAGCCCTATGACACACAGTGTCGTAAGTTCATATAACGAGCGGCCAAAAATAGAAGGACTTATCGTAAAGAAACAAAATTTTGCACACATGTTTTAATTGACAAAATATAATCACACCTAAAATTTAACCATTTAAATTTTAAGGATTCGTGTCCTTCCCATACATCCTTAAATAAAAATATTACCATAACGTAGAGAAAAATAATTGTAACTTAATGAAATTTTGTATAGACATTAGTTTTAATATACTTAATGTTCAATTTAGAGCAATGATACGCCTATCTCAAAAATGTCCTTTTTTACATGTGTAAAATAAGGAGCAAAAATAAATAGCTATACACAATTAAACTTTTCCCCATTTTTAGCATGTAATTGAAAGCCAAATATCTATTAAATTTTTAATTTATTTAATTATTTTAAATTTCTAGCTGCATATTTTTATGGGAGATAAAGCTGTTAGTAATTAAATATTAAAAAATCAATATCTTGTGCTCTTCCCTTTTGTAAAAAAAGCACATGTATATCCATGTCCATATCAGTAGCTTAAATATAAATGCCCACTAGCTTACTATTTTTTTTTCAAATCAAGTTTTTTGCATATTTCCAAATATGCATAATAAATTTTTTTTATTTATTAGACCATTTATTTAATGTAACGACTATATGAATGTTAAAATAAAGTTGTAATTTTAAGATATTTTTATTGCAAAGTTGATGCATTCACATTCAAGTATATATGAAGGAATTATACAATAATCAATATTGGGGGGAGGGCACATTTCCACCGATTTTCGAAAAAAAATTTATAGGACGAACCTGCAAGCCCTATCAAACAAACAAAAAAAGAAAGAATGTTGAAAATTAGTTCAAAAAAGACAGATTTATGCGTGTACAAAAATAAAAAGTAAAACAAAACATACACTCGGTTAAAAATTTAGGATTTTTTTAACGCGGCTTGGTGCCGAAAATTGTAGAAATAAATTAAAGGTGGAAAGACGTGGATGTGAACTCAAATTTTTTTATATATATATATTTGTAGAAATATATCAAAGTGTAAAAAATATATTTTAAATTAATTTTTAATCATCCATCCAAGTTGTAACTTTTTATATATGCGTTATTTTTCTTTTTGTTTGCTTTCTGAGTAATGGTATATCGCATATTAGTTACAAAATTTACAAATAACAACGTGTAGTCATATATGAAAATAATTGGGGTATTCAGAAGGTATCTTATCATGTCATAATGTCATAAAATGCTAATATTTTAAGATTGTTTAAAAACATTGTTGTTGTGCTTCAAACACAAAAGTCCTAAAATAATAAGATTTTTTGTGCTGTGTTTATTACTTTGTCATAACTACACAGTAAAAATCTGAGCCAAACGGCCGATACTCTTTCGTCGAGCCGTTGATAATATTTACAAACCGCCGCCGTTGATATAAATGAATGTATGTAATATGCAGTAAAGCATGTCCTAGAACTGTTCACAGTTTTATAACTTCACATTTAATTATATTTTTATAGCTGTGTAACAAGTAAAAGTAAAAAATCGAGACATTTAAAAATATGCAAGTGAGAAAATTTTGTTTGTATACTTTAGCTGGCTGGCAGCCAACTAACGTTTTTCTACTAGCAGTCGTGTGGAAAATTAGTCGGCTCAGTCGCCGGCAACAGCTGGTTTCGTTTATGTTTATGTATTTCACTTTCTGTGTGCGTTGGAATTTGTTTTTACTTTAATTAAAAACTAAGAGTTTAAAAGATATTCAGCTGGGTTTTATTTACTTTATTAACAAGTTGAATAATTTAAAAACAAACTGGCTATTATTTAAATTTTGTCACTTGTTCTTAGCATTCTGATTTCAAGTATTTATAATTGCTTTTTTTTATCAGCTGATACAAATTTGAAATAGCACATTAACTTATGAGGGGTTGCTCACAACAGTCATATATTTTCGTATTATTATTTTAAAACATATGACTTTATGAGTACCTTGTGAATCCCCCAAATATTTCAATTATATGTTGTGAAAAATTTTAGTACTTTACTGATTTTTTTTAAACTAACTGTTTAAAGTTGCATATTTTTTCATGACTTTTTCTAATAATTCTATACTTACCGAAATCTATTAACTTTGAATCATCATAACTCTTAAACAAATTAATATAGTTTCAAAATTCCATTTGATTTTACTTAGTAAGAATGTTGCTTATAAAACCCAGTCAAATTTTGTTTTATATTTAAAAGTTTTTTATTTTTGGCCGCCTTCGCAGTGTGCGACATCGTAATATTGAATTGAAACTGCTTTCTACATACAATTGAGATATCTTTAGATTAGGTCTAGTCCTCTATGGCGTATACCAGTGTTGCCCAGGCCCTATGCGCTTGGTGCTCATTTGTTTTGTGTAAAAGCACTTAGCTATAGGCTATGTGTTTTAATACACACATACAGCACTCAGCACTAGCAATACGAAATACACAAACAACTTTGTCTTATTAGTTTTTTTTGTCATTCTTCACTGTATACACGCATTTTATTTCTTTGTATGTATTGGTTTTTACAACAAAAAATATTGAATAATAATTTGTTTTTCTGGTGCTTGCTCTTCCATAAGAAAGTTTTGGGCACGCCTGGCGTATACTTTCGATAAGTTTATGGAATAATCGCGTTATCTGCAGGGTGGTGAAAGCAGAGAGCTCATATAACTCGGACATTATTGCAGATATTATTGGACTACGTGGTCCACTTTAGCTGAAATGGAATAGATACAACATGGTCCTAGTTACAGTCATGGACCATGTCATTTGCAAACAAGAAGTTCTAATTAACCAGCAAGTGTTTGAGTGCTCCATGGCGTATACTTTCGACAAGTTTATGGAATAATCGCGTTATCTGCAGGGTGGTGAAAGCAGAGAGCTCATATAACTCGGACATTATTGCAGATATTATTGGACTACGTGGTCCACTTTAGCTGAAATGGAATAGATACAACATGGTCCTAGTTACAGTCATGGACCATGTCATTTGCAAACAAGAAGTTCTAATTAACCAGCAAGTGTTTGAGTGCTCCATGGCGTATACTTTCGACAAGTTTATGGAATAATCGCGTTATCTGCAGGGTGGTGAAAGCAGAGAGCTCATATAACTCGGACATTATTGCAGATATTATTGGACTACGTGGTCCACTTTAGCTGAAATGGAATAGATACAACATGGTCCTAGTTACAGTCATGGACCATGTCATTTGCAAACAAGAAGTTCTAATTAACCAGCAAGTGTTTGAGTGCTCCATGGAATAGTGACATAGAGTAGTTTTAAGACTACTCCCATGTTATGCGCGCATGGACCATGTCATTTGCAAACGAGTGTCTGTAGTTAAGTGACCAGTGCTCGAGTTTTGGCAACTGCTATTGTTAAAATACGAATGCTTGATTTCTCAATCAAGTAGTTTTGAGACTGCTTCATTGTAGTACTAAGCTGGGTTATATGACTGAGCCCTAGGACATCGTAATGCTAAATCGAATATGTTTTATTCTTACATTTGGCTTATCTTTGGACTAGTCCTAGTTCTCCATGGATTATACTTTACATGCGTGGATGTACTAATCGCGTTATCTACAGGGCACTGCTCTAAAACTAATATGGTGCTATAATATTCAGTAATGAAACCACTGCTGTTCGGTATAAAAAATGCTGTTTCTATTTCAAATAGTATAAGGGAAATAACAAAAGTAGAAACATCGATTAGCAGTGAATAGTTTAGCTTTTAATTTCTTTGCTAGTTTGAAGTCATCCAGCGTAGTGAAAGCATATTCAAAACAGCACAAAAAATAATAAAATAAAACTAATAACCAAATAAAACAAACAAAAAAGTATATATATATATATAAAATAAAAAAATTTCTTACAAGATGTCGAGAGGAGTTTTAGCAGCACATATCATGTTTACTATTTACTACTACCTTAACATACTTTTTGGCTTAAATAACATTTTTTATAATCCTTTGAAGAAATGCTTTAATTTATATCATTGGCCAACTATGGTATATTGCGCGTTGATAAATTTGATAGCAGTTATCTCTCTACAATTCTTGACATGTGTAACCTTTGGCTACTATATAAACTATGAAAATTTAAGTTACATAAAAGTAGTGGCCAATGGTATAGCTTTATCCAATTATTTGTTCTATTCAGTTATTTTTGTAGACAATTGGTTTAGAAGGCACCACAGTTTTCAAATTTATAATAAACTTAAAAGCTTATTAAAATTTTATTTATCAACTGAGAATGTTAAAAATAATCATAAAGTCATTTCACACATAAGAAATCTAGTGATTTTTAAAGTCTTTTTGTGCGTCTCTGCTATAATAATATTTTTAATTGAACTTATTCCGAGAATCGTAATCTATTGGGAGGATGTACGGAATGGCTTTAGGCATTGGTCTGGGATTCTGGCCTATACAATTTATGAAATAAGTTTAAGATTTTGCTTAAATTTTGTCGAGTTAAATATATATATTGGTTTAGTTTTGATTTATATGTGTGTACAAATGCTATTAGACCGCTTGAAAATAATGGAAAAAAATGTTGAATTAATAAGTCATCAAGATACGATAAGAACCGTTAGCGATATTAAAAGATGGCGCAATTCATTAAGTCGCGAGATTGAATTTGTTGGCCAAGAACTGCATAATTTGAAAAATTTCGCTGAAGAGATTTTTATCACTTTTCAATTGCAATTATCACTTCTATTGATGAGCTGGTTTTATGAATTAGTTTTCATAATGCTTTTCAATTTGGTACCCTTAGCAAGATTCCAAAAACACACTTTTTCTGAGCTCCTATTTTGTTTTTGTTCATTAACAATAAATGTGATGAAGTTCATAACATTTTTTAATATATTTGAGATGCTGAAAAATAGTTTTAAAAGCATAGGCCCTTTAGTGCATCAAATAACATTACACTTTGCACATGATATCGACGAAATATTAGGCCGTGATGACTTGTTTTTCAGTGTAAGTATGATGAAGCAATTATTAATATTTATAAGGTTGTGATACACTAAAATTATTCAGGGGTTCTCAAGTACCAGTTCTGTTTTATTAAGAAAACCCAGTTTTCTTAATATTTAAATTTTGAACAGTCATGTGTTCCGCGTTCCAAAACGGATTGTTACGATTGATTCTTATCTTTCAAACAACACAGAAAAAATTATCACCAAAAAATTTTCAAACAAAAGTTTGTCTAAAAATAAATTTAATTTTCAGTAAATGTTCTGTCCATAATCTATGAATTGTTTGTTTGACTTTTATTTAGACCGCAAACACCAAAAACAACAATAAAAACTCTGTCGTAAAAAAACACCCCGATGACGACATACACACAAATAACAACAACAACAATCATAGCAAGAGGAATGCAATTGTACCAAGTTTGTTTACAAAAGATTTTTGAATGAATCGATTAGTTAATGTCGTTGCTTAATTCTCGTTCATTTCTTGGAGTATTTAGATAAGCATTCAGACTTGAATACATTTAATAAAGTGAAATCTCATAAATGTTTTTGATGACACAGACACAAATTTTGTTTGTATTTCTGTTTGATTAAGTAAATTATTTTGCTTAATAATTTTTTGCATTTTTAGAGAAATTGCTTATTAAATTCAGACAGAAATATTGTTTGATATTTTTCAGAAAGTCCAGTAAATATTTTTGTTTGATTTAGTAAATTGTTTTGTCTACAATTTGTAAATATTTTTAGACAAACTATTTTATAGATTTAAGCAATTCGTGACAATTCAATGAAGTTGTTGAGGTATTTTTGTCTATATTTACAAATTCGTTTGTAGGTACGTTCATAGACAAAATATTTACAATTTCATTGAATTCCTTTACAGAAAATGAAATTTAGTTTTTTCTGTGAAGGTATATCTTCTGAAAATCTGTTCAAGTTATGGTAGGCTAAGTATAAAAAACACAAATTGTTCAACCAAATTTTTATATCCTCAGGCGCCTCTAAGTTGCTTCTGATATATGAAACATTACTGTGAAAAAGAATGCTAAATTACCTTTCCAAAACGCGTAATTACATATAAAGTAGTTAAAATACATATGAGCTGTACTATGTTTTGTTTTTTGTTTCTTATTTTGAAAAAAAGCTGTCACGCTAATATATTTTATATACAAAAATAATTATGCGAAATAAAATGATGTTTTAATAAATATATTTTTTTATTTCTTACAGTTTCTGAGTTATTCAGAAATTAGAGGCGAAAAATTTTTTTATGAAAATTACACTTTTTTTTTTGTTTTCAAAAGCTTACAACAAAATTAAGAGCCTACAAATTTTATATTTTTATCATGTGTCAAAGAGCTAGATATAGTTATTAGGAATAAAATAATCCACAAATCACTCAAATCCATAGTCAGATGCCTGCCGATTTCATTCACAATTAAGTGAAGGAATTCAATTGATGAAAATTACAATTTCGACGCAAATTTGTGTGTGTGTATGTGTGTGTGTGTATATATGGGGGGATGTGTGTTGCATGAAAAACGCAAGTTTTGTTTGTTAATTTCTTAACTTGATTGTGAATCAAATCGACATTTCTTCATCGATGTAAATAATTTATGGCTTATTTTCATACTAATATATCTAGCTTTCTGATAAATTATCAAAATCTAAAGTTTTTCCCCTCTTAATTTTTTTATGAAATTTTGAAATCGAAAAAAAACGTATTAATTTTGCCGCATATTTTTGCGTTTTATTTGTCTACATCGGATAAATCGTTCTTCAGTTATAATGAAAGAGTAAGTAAGAAACAAGAAAGTCAAAACCCACAACAAAGCATAATTCATTTATTTTTAAAAGCTTATTTAGCGTTCCTTTTCCACAACGTTAAATATACCCAGCAAAAATAAATAAAAGGTTTTTGCAAACAGTAAAAAACTTTCATGCCTTTCACATGAAATGTTTCCGTTCCCGAGGATGCTCCAAAAGAAGCCAGAGAACGTTTAGTGTTCATATGGTTTGAATTACGAAGCTAGTCGTCTTTTTTATAAATAAACAAAATCTTATTCAGTAGCATTGTAGCTTTCAGTGATGCCAACTTTTTTGATGCAAAAGATACAATAAAATTAAAAAAAGGCACTAATAATTAAATGTCCATGTAAAAGCAGCTTAAAAAGTACTAAAGCATAAAAAACACTTTATTAATGGGCTACAAATTAATGAGTGGTGCTTATTTATCTTATTACTATGCTTCAAATTAGATATACTACTTTGTTTTTATAACATGGGTGCGTTTTTGTTATCATTATCTGAAAGTAGTTACACTTTGTTGATATGTATTAATAAAATAAGTAGACAACCACTATTTAAGTCAACATGTGTGTGTATATGAAAACTAATTTTTGTCGCTTAAACTTATAAGTCAATAATAGCTGAGTGGGTAAAATACTTGTCTTTAAATCTGCACGAGCACAGATAGGTTCGTATCCCAGCTGGGTAAAAAAAAAACAAATTTTAAAAATATAAATAATATATAATGTGTATCAATTTTTTTAAAATTTTTTTATTTGTCTACTTATTTTTTAGCTTCAAGTAAGCCAAATAGTAACTACAGTCGAACTTCCATAACTCGAACTTCTATAACTCGAATTTTCTCTAAATCGAACCAATTTGATTGACAGTAGCACTAAGAGAGTAAATAACTTATAATGCTCCTTCCGTAACTCGAACTTCTATAAGTCGAAGTTCTCCCTTGCTCGAAGAAAATATATACATATGAATTCTATAACTCGAAGTTTGTATACCTTTTTCTACATCATATGCTTCTTTTTGTTTGCGTAAGTTCAGCTCTATCCATACATATGAGTAGCGTTTGAGGATATATGTAAATAAAATCGTATTTGTATTCATATTTGCGAACGACGGACACTACAACTGATGATCACTATAAGTCTTTGAACAAATTAGAGTAATTTTTAACTGAAGTTAGCAAACAAAAAAGTAAAGGTTCAGTTACTAATTTCAAAATATTTATTTCACTTTCAGTTAGTGCCAGCTTTAAATAAAAAAAAAACATATTCATCATTTAATATACAACGCATATGTTTGCAATTGATTTAAAAAAAATCGATCGAGAGATATTTTGATGCACTAAACAAAACTCTATTAAAACAAAACAGAATATGAATTTGAGGGATCAGACTTCCTATTCAAAAGTGTAGGTCCTCGCGAATTTTTTAGGCGTAAGACATAATTTGGAATGGCGCTATGGGAAATTCCACGGCCAAATAACTCGTTTCTAGTGACTTAGGGTGCTAGCAGCGCAACACTGGAAAGAAAATTCTATAGCTCGAAGTCTCCATAAGTCGGTGATTCGAGTTACGGAAGTTCGACTGTAGTTAATTGCTGTGGCAATGTAAAGACATTTGCAAGGGGTAACCCTTATTTTTTGGACTTCTCAAACAAAATGAACTAGTTATCGAGTCAAATTATAAGTAGTTAACTTGTTTTGTTTGTAGTTTAGCGATGATACAATAATATATGATAATAGATGATGCAATAAGACGAAGAGTAGGGTTTTTTATTCCCGGTCTTTTTTGTTTCCAGGGAGAGCGGGAATTCCCGGGAGCTTAAGAGCGTACTAAAATATTAAACAAAAATTTTAATTTCCGGTATCCATTGATTTTTATATAAGCAAAGTTAAACATTCAATAATTCTTTATTTTAAACTGGGCTTTATTTTAAAAGTATTTGGGAAACAAACAGTGTCTAACTAAATAAAAATAAAAAGTACAGAACTTAGCTAATCAGAAAAACAAAAAGATTCAAAGTACATTAGGTAAAAAAGAGCAATGTATATATAGAAATTTTAAGGAACAGCAAGAGAGAGTAAAAGTCATTAGTACAACCAGTCCATCAGTGATTGAAATTAAAGTACCTTTATTTCTGATCATTCATCAATGATTTTAACATGTGACTGTCAGAGGGTGAAAGTGATCCAAAAAGCGATTAAAAGGTTGTCTGGGATAAATGTTGCTGACAAAGCAAATCAGTCTTTTACTCCTTGGTACTCAATGAAAATTCTCTGCCCTTAGAAAATTTGTACTTCTATATTATTTGTTGCAAATGGTCTTTTAAAACAATCAATGTATTAATTGCTTCATCGCACAATCGGTTTCTTATTTAAGTAACACAATTTGAGTTGTTGAGGAAAGCCTTCTTTCTCTCTTGACAGAATTTGCCCAGACAGTTAAGAGGCCGTTGTACAAATAAAGTTTATTCGCAAGTCTTCTTTTTCACAACATCACTGTCATCTGAATTAATATATATTTTCCCATTTTCTTCGTCACTAAATGCATCAAAAAGACGTGCATATTGGTGCATATTGAAAAACATTAGAGTTGCTTTTACTAAAACAAAATTTTTGTTATTTTAAATAACTAATTACAGGGACAACTTTTTTATCTTCGTTTTTCAATCTAAAATAATTTAATATACACTTGGTTTCATTCCCCTTACATAGATATTATTTCATGATGAACGACAATAATTTAAAGAATAAGAAGAATATTTAGGTGCCAAAATCAGTACTTTTTTTATGTATATGAATTGTTTTTTAGACCCGGGAATTACCGAAAATAATTTCCCGGAAAAGCGAAAAACGAAAATAAGAGATTCTTCCGGGGATTCCTGGGACGGGAAATCCTAGGAAAAACCCTAGCGAAGAGACTTGATTTTAGAGCATTTTTTATACTTCGAAAGAAGCGCTGTTCTATATTAAAAGCAAGAGCTCCAAAGTGGGTTATCGCAAACAAAAATCATGCAAGTTCAAAGCGCTTTTCGAAGCTAAAGAAATAACAACAATCAGCTTCTCTCGGTTACAAACCTGCTTCGACCGAAGCAGTATTTTTTGCTGGGTATATATAATGGTTGGTATCTCATACGCAACTTAGATCCTGAGTAAAATAAAATTTTTTGGAAAAATGTGTTTTCTTTTACACTTAAACCACCATAAGTTAGCCATTTATTAACAGATTTTCAAAATTCATGCCTTATTTGAAGAATAGGAATCAGATCTTTTAAATAAAATCACTTTACTAAGTGACCTAGAAAAACTAAAGGTATTTTCGTTCTTTATGGGTTCCAACAAAACAGAGTTTGTATATAAGAACCCCTAAATAATTTTATTTTTCTAATTTTGTATTACAGTGTAATTAATCTATATTATTTTAACGTTTTCAGTTAGACTACTTATTGCTGCAGAACACATATCGAGAGCTTAATACCAGCGTCTATGGCGTTTTTGACTTAACCAATTATAAATGTTTAATTATGTTAAATAATATATTCTTAACTTTATTGTATATAATTCAATCGGTTTTGCAATGGGCTCTTGACCAAAAAAAGTGATTTATCACTTTTTTAAATATTATATATATATGTATTATGCTGTGTATGTAGGTGATATAAATATTTTTATTTATTTATGTATAATATTTGTTGCAAAAACTATAAACTATTTTCTCAACCAATTGCCATATTAAAATGTGTTACAACTTAAATTAATTTAATGTGTCATTTCGTAATATTAATGTTCCTGTAATTATTATCCATAGTGTACCTAATAATAATTATTAGAGGGCTGCAAAATGTGATTTCGTAGAATGTACTCGTATGAATTTCGTGTGTGCACAGATGTATGTTCTTATGTATATACTTATGTATACATGCATGTATTGTGTGTACATACATAGCCACGACCAAATATACATATATACATACATATATACATATATACACTCATATATAAAAAAAAACATACATGCATACACAAACAAATATACATTCGAGTACTCTCGAATATATTCGTGCAGCCCTCTAATAATTATCATAGAACCATTAACCACATTAAAATCCTTAACACAAATTTAAGCTTTATTTATATATCTTTAACGAAAATGTGATATTGAGATAATTGAGATGTTACATATCAATACTGTACCAATAAAAATACTCAGCGTTTCACTAACGCGATACTAAATTTTAGTGACGTGTGCAAAATAATCGAACAATACAAATTTAACTGTAACACAATGGTTCTCAATTATTACTTTTTCTTGTTGTTAAATAAAAATGTAATAAATATTAAAATATTTTTGAAACGCTCACTTCGTTTTCGACTATAAGCAATAAAACATCATTTTGTTTAGTTAATAAATAGCATATATGTATAACAAATTAAGAAAGAAAAGGCCTTAATTAATTCTTTTACATGGAATCTCATGGTGAAGTAAATATAATATTTCAAGGAAAAAATACTAAATTGCCAAATCTATAAAACTAAATTTCTAATTTCGTAAACATTGTTGCAGAAACCCGGGAATAATTAGTCCCACTTAATAATCTTCTATCTATCTGTCGATATAATTAATAGACAAACACGTTTTTTTTAGATCCCTTTTACGCCCCTAATACTGAACCGATTTTGGAAAGAGTTATATGTGTTTAAAGGGTTTTTGACATAGAACCGTACAATCTTTATTTTCGGTTCATTACTTTCGGACTAATACGACTATCAAGTTCTTACTAACACCAATAAACAAACATGTATATTTTTTCCTCAGCTACAAGTCAAATACAGAAGTAAATATTCGTTTGTCTTTGCAAAAATGCAAAAATAAAAAAATAATCTATGTTAAGGGCGAAGAAAAGAGAATATGGTTTGAAGAAATGATTCATCAAACAATTTTTAACATTGATCATATTGGTTGCATCAACTTTAAGTAAATGGGCAGCAATTATCCAGGCTATTTCTACTGTAGCTATCACAACATTGGTGTTTGCGCTTTAACAAATGCAATTTTACTTGAAAAAGAATCTTTGAAATAAAGACACATCAGATGTATGTATATTGACTGTTTTATATTAAAAATTTTTTATTTATTACTTTATATTTGTTCTGAAAAATCTAAAGAATAGCACAAATTTAACTTTACATATAAATAGAGATACAAAAAAAAAGAGAACCTGATACAATTAGCCAATTCACAAAGGCTTTTAAAGTGATAAATAATAAAGTGAACGGCCTGTTGTATAGCCATATAAAAATTGTCATAAACTTTAAAAGTAAAATAAAATAATAGGTTTACCAATAATAATTGTTTATCAATACTTATTAAAGCAATGTTGTCGCAAAGCCGAAAATTTTTACCGGAGAATTCCATCATACATTACATTCCAAAGCAAAGGGCCGAGAACCGAGTCCTGTGGTACTCCACCTGTGATTTCATAGCGTCGTAGCCCCTCTTCGGTGTCGTATATCAGGATTCTTTTGCTGAAATAATCCCTTAGGATAGCCAGCAAGTACCGAGGGATATTCATACTTGTAAGGCATGTTACTATGTTTTCCCAGTTTGCTGAATTAAACACATTTTTGACGTCAACCGAAACCACCACGCAATACTACTTCGATCCGTTTTCCCATCTTTTACGTTCGATCGCCTCAGATGCTGCATTCACAACCACGCTTATAGCATCCACGGTTGATTTTGCTTTCCGGAACCCGAACTGGTTGTCGGACAGACCTCTAACTGTCTCGATGAACTCTTCCAGTCTCCTGAAAACTAAGCTTTCCAATAGCTTACCAAACGTATCTATCATACATAGCGGACGGTAGGATGAGGGATTTTCCAGCGGCTTACCCTCCTTTGGCAGTAGCACAAATCTTTGCCTCTTCCACATGGTGGGAAATGCTCCATGACTCAAGCATGAACTCATTAGCTGAATTATTTGGTTGGGACAGCGCTTAAAAGTCTCCTTCACCACAGCGTTTGGGATATCATCCAACCCAGGAGCCTTCTTGTCTTGGAATTTATTTACGGCAGTTTCTACCTCCATAAAAGTAATCGGTGGGAAATCAAATGCTTCCTCTGTACTGCTTGTATGCCATGACGCGACATTTTGCTGCGGAAACAGGTGCCCTACGATGTCTTTGAGAGTATCAGCATCCCTGGGTCGTAATGGATTTACGTACTTCAACTTCTTAGTTACCAATTGATAAGCAAGACCCCATGGATTATTTTCAACTTCGTCACATATCTGTAAAAAGCATTTTCTTTTACTCTTTCGTATAGCTAACTTCAAGGCTTTCCTCTTGAGACTGTAGTATTCACGGTGAGAGTCGTTTTCTGGCCTTCCTCTGGTTCTTGTGTACAGCCGCCTAGCACGGATGCATTCAGATCGTAGTTGAAAGATTTCTCCATTCCATCAGTATACTGGTTGCTTATTTGAGCTCCTTTTCCTTTTAATCATAGATATATCGCATGCTTCAGAAACCTTCCGTATCAGCTGTGCAGCCATTGACTTTGGACGTCCTTGTAGGCTCATATCTTCTATCGCCACCCCAAATAATTCCTTATCAAATGTGTTCACTTTCCGTATATATCGGACGTGCCCCAATTTATCTGGTGTGCCAAACTGGTACTAGCAAACGTAAGATCAATAATTGATACTGATCCGCCTCTGGAGAAAGTATGTTCATTTCCCCTATTCAGTAGAACTACGTCCATTACATCAAGTGCTTCAACTAATATTTGGCCCCTATGATTTGTACTTGGACATCCCCATTCTATCGCCCACGCATTAAAATCACCAGCGATGACTACAGGACTTCTAGAGCTGGCATCAGATATGCTATTATGAACAATTTGTTCAAATTCCTGTTAGGAATATCTCGGCGTAATATAACAGCTATAAAAGTGAATGCCATTTACAGTAGCTCGTGTAAATCCACAATATTGTGAGATTGGATTTCGTAGTATTTTCCCGCTGCTTGACCAGATTGCTGATGTCTTAGAGCTATCCGATGTCCAACTAGTTGATTCAGGGCACTGATATGGTTCATTAAGTAACGTTAAGTCCATATTCAACTCACGAACACTTTGTTTTAGCAAGTCTTGCGCCGCTTGGCAGTGATTGAGATTTAGTTGCAAAATTCTCATTTTCGTCGTTTAAGTTGTTTAAGCGCTTTCCGGTAGTATGGGCAATCAGCTTGCCCAGTAACATGGTCGCTCTTAAGATTGTCGCATATGCACAGTATGCATGAGGGTTGGTTATTACATGTTCTGATTTTATGACCAGATTCACCACATTGTAAGCATTTGTCAGTATGATCGTTTTGACTTTTGCACCTAGCAGCAGTATGACCGAAGTTCAAGCATTTGAAGCATCGGATCGGTAATATTTTTTTCTCTGATTCTACATATAACCCAGCCAATACGTATTTTAGCAGTGTCAATCAGGTAGTTAGCTAACTCAGCACTGAGACCAATTGTTGCAGTTTGTGTGGCCCTACATGCTTTCCGTAGGGATTTTATCGCCGACGGCTGTAACAACTCAAATTTATCAGACAGTGTCGAAAGAGACTCCAAAACCTCCTCCTTTGTTGTCACCTCATCAATATCTCTGATTTCTATGGAACTTCATGAGTCAAAGCACGAACTTCAGCAGCGGAGCCCAGTACATCCTTCACTGCGGTTCTAAAGTCAGCAGTATTTTGATGGAGAGGCTTATTTAACTCAATAAGCAGTTCACCTTTTTCGGTCTTCCTAATGTTCTTGACACTTTGACCCAGCACATTCAACGTTGGATCACTTTTAACTTGTTTTAATATATCCGCATAGGAACCTTCTTCACATGCTTTAATAAAGAGCGCATCTGCTTTTACAGTTTTTTTCCCCAAAGCCGCCGGTACTGGGGTTATTACTCCCTGCACCGTAACTAATTTTGCTTCTGCACAATCTTCCATGTTGGTTTTATTATTCCGGGGTCCTAGCCGTAGCGTTTTAGACCTAACCGCCAGGAGTCCAACATCCGCCCCTACTATGGGAAACAGACGCTGATCAGGTAGCCGCTCATTTTGAGTCAGACACTTCTGGATTTTCAATTGTTTTACTAGGGGACCCACGTAGACGTAACTCTCCTATTTGCTCTTTATTGAGAGCACCCCTTGTGGGGGATACCTAGTTAATGGCGATATCCATTCGCCATGTCGCAGAAACGTCTTTAGGCTCATGTACCTTTTTATAGCACGCCCTCGCATCCTGCCGCTCATGGTCTGGGACCGCTTATTTGTTATTCGCAGCTAACCTACATATCTGCAGGCCGTTCGGCGATCCGCCACCTGCCGACCCACCTAGTGGCATGAGCCATATGTATGTATGTATGTATGTATGTATGTATGTATGTATGTATGTATGTATGTATGTATGTATGTATGTATGTATGTATGTATGTATGTATGTATGTATGTATGTATGTATGTATGTATGTATGTATGTATGTATGTATGTATGTATGTATGTATGTATGTATGTATGTATGTATGTATGTATGTATGTATGTATGTATGTATGTACGTATGTATGTATGTATGTATGTATGTATGTATGTATGTATGTATGTATGTATGTATGTATGTATGTAAGTATGTGTATTTTTTGCGCCACTATATAAACCGAACTTTCGGGGGGCGCTTTTGCTGATTCTTACGTTAATCGATTTGTCTTAATCCTTCGAGTGTCACTAAAGATATGACAGTAGTCAAAATACAATATGGCGGCCATTTTGTGAATACGAAAAAAATAAAAAGTCGGCGAACTATATTAAAATGGGTATCATTCGACAGGTATTTGAAAATAATCTTTAGGTTCCTGTTATCGTTTTTCATTTTGAATTACCATTTAGGATCTGTGACGGTTTAAAATTGTTTAACAAACAAACAAAAAACCCAATTGCACAAAAAGTGAACTTTTAACAAAAAATGTAAAACGAAGCTGTTTGTGTACGAAAACTAAAAACAAACAAAAAATAATAAATTTAAAAATTCAAAATATCCGACCGCGTAAAAAACTAGCAGAGAAAAAAAACAAGTCCAGTGTGCGGAACACAGTGACTTTTACAGTCGGGAAGCCAGTGTTGCCAAAACCTGATGAGGAAAATATGCTAGAGTTTTACAAAAAAAAATGCTAAAATATGTTAAAAATATGCTGAAAAAATGCTAAAAACATTTCATCAAAATTGCAAAGAAAAATGCTTTAAATTTGTTAGAACAGTGTAATTAGCATGGTATAAGATTACACCGTGAATACATTTTATTATATTTTACAATCGCATTTAAAATAAAAGAAAATTTTTTTTCGTTTTTAACATAAAAAAGTAGACAAAACACCGCAAAAAGGTTTTAAAATTCAATTTAAAAAACTGGTTGCTTAGGGCCAGGCCTTAAATGGTTCAAAAAAGCAGAAACGTGCGTGTTAAAAACGCCCGTGTGGCCTGGCCCTAAGTTAATAAGAAATAGCGCATTTTTTTAAATATTTCTTAAGGTTCTGTGAATGTTTGTACAATGACCAGGGTTTTCATGTTTACAATTTTCATCTAAAATACAAGATATAACGAAATTCTAGACATATAAAAATATCCAGTCATATTCAACTTCATTTTCATTATTATTTTTATAAGTGGTACCATTTCTACCAAAGTTGATACAAGACACTGTTGCATTTTTTGGAAATATATACAATGTTGTTCTTTCGCTTTTTTGTATCGAAAATGAAGCATTATATTGGTGTTGTAAAGAAAAAGTGCTCCTATGTTCCCAGACCAGACGTTTAGGTAAATTAAAGGTTGAAGTTGATAACAATTTTAACTCCAATTAACATAAAGCTCAGTTATGTTGATTTAAGCATTAAGTTTATTAACTTTCAGTTTGCCTAAACTCATATTTTAACTGAAAGTTAAACATTTTCGTTAACAATAAAAAAATATTGACTTTTGTGCACAAAGAAGTACTGCATTCGCCTAGGAAGCTTTGAATATGTTATTATTCTTGAAAATTTATATTAAATATTTACAAAATAACAAAAAATTCATTTATTTTCAAATGTCAATAATTTCTTCAGCTAAGCACTTAAACTCAAGTTAAATTTAATTAAAATTTAATATAAAAATCAGCTTTGTGTTAATGAAATTTTATTAATCAAAATATAAATTTTAAGTTTAGTGTTAGCTGCAACTTAATATTTTCATTGATAACGGCGCTAAGACATACACTAAGCATTCTACAATCGATTTAAACTAGATTGATAAATGGGAATTATAAAAAAATAAGGAAAATTGTGAATCAGATTTTAGAAAAAGTTTAAAAAATGTATAAACTTTAAACCTCAATATTCCAAAGCTTGTGATTTCCATACTAGAACTTCAAAATGCTATAACAATAATGTGTACTTTTAGGAAATACCAAAAATGGATTTAGATTTTTGATATGGTACAAATTGAGGTAAAATATAAAAATTCAAACGCAATAATATGCTAAAAAATGTTAAATAATTTTGGAAAAATGCTGAAAAATATGCTATATGCTAAAACCATTTTTTTCATGCTAGATGAGTTCAAAAAATGCTAGATCTAACATTAAATATGCTAAATTGGCAACGCTGCGGGAAGCATTAAAAATCGAATCTTCAAATCTTCGCAATAATGGTTCGCGGATGTAAAAGTCGCTATATTCCGCTATGTTCTTTGATTTTTTTAATTTATTTATCATTCTATTGATTACCCTAAAGACAAGTGCGCTACCAAGTAGTGAAGTACTTAGCATTTTCACAATACTAAACAATTAAAGTAATACAAATAAAACCAAAACAATTAGTTTCTAAAAATTTTATTTTCTATATACGGCCCTTTTCACAATGTATGATTAAGAGTTAACGTGGACTTTAAAGACAATTTATGTATGCCGAACTTGCCTTTAAAGTCCACATTGATTTTTAATCGTTCATTGCCAAAAGGGCCGTTAAATGTATATAATTATGTTAACAAAACAAAAATTTTATAAAAGTTTCTTGCAACACATACGCAAATACACACACATACACATACACACAGACACGCACTACCATTTCATAATGTCGTGAAATTCAAATTCACTTGTCAAGAAATAAACAAATAAAATCAAGATTATGAAGGATTTAACAGTACAGTTCAACTTATAAGCAAAAATGTGCAAGTAAGCTAAAAACAAGACAAGAATTGTTTTGATCCATGTGTACAATTGTGAAATTCAAATTTTTGTTTACATAAACAAAGAATTATTTTTTGCGACCTCTGAAATATAAGCCTATAAATCCAATCTGCAGACGACTAGCGAATCTGAGAAATAATATTTTTAAATGAAATAAACAAATTAAATCTATACTATATAATACTTAACAGTACAGTAAAATTATGAAGAAAAATGTTCAAGTAAGCAGAATTAAAAAACATAAAGAAACATTTAAAAGAATTTTTAATACATACATAAAACGATCGCACTTATTCATATACAATAACAATAACTTACAAACGAAATTAAAAAACCCAACAGCAAAAGTGATGACAATTACAATGAGGTCATTTCTCTATCGCGTATGTCTTGGGTCGCCATACACAATAATATCAATTTAAAAAACCTCAACAGCAAAAGTGACGACAATTTCTCCATTTCTCTGATCATAATAAGAAGTACACCACACACAACCAGCAGACAAATATATATCCATACAGACATATGTATATACGTACACATTATCAACACGTCGTACAAGACATTTTCATCAACGACTACTTAAGGAAATTTCGGCATTTTTCATGCATGATATTTGGCGATTACAGTTTGTTTTAAGACAATCTAACAGAAACCGTACTCAAAGGGTTATAGAAAAACAACTCAACTGGCCATCCCAACTAGCCAAATGAACTTCTTGTGGACATTTTCGCTCAGTCTGTCACCAGTTTGAATCATTTTGATACATTCCTGTTTGCTAAAATTGAGCGAAATTGAGCTTGTATTAACTACTCTCTGAGCGACAAATTCCACAAATTGTTGTTGTAGAAAACGTGTAGAAAACAAAAACAAGCGAAAAAATGTATTACGGACATTTCTAAGGATGTTGTCATTAACAAGGTCATTAATGAAAAGTTGGGTGATGGCATCGCTCTTGTTGTCATATACGAACTTAGCGCCCATTTGTTCGAAAATATGCTCGCTGATCTGTTTGAGCTATCACCAACAGGTGATTTAACATTGTCATGCATCGATCTTGTAAGATGCCTGAAAGACATGGCCTACCGTGATACTAACAGCAACACGACAAACTCAACGATGAACACACATATATAAGCAAATTAAAACGTCATGCAGGCTCACGTACACAACCGACGACGTCACGCCCACACATACATATAGTGATGACGTGGAGCAGTGATTCCATTTTTCTCTGCTCAAAACTATCATTTTTGTCGCGAGCCAAATAAGCGTTTTGTCTTGCGTCGCTTTCATTTCTTCGTCTGTAGAAAGTTTTAGCATTTTGTTTTTGCCCATTTAGCATTCTTCCAGATAGTTTTTCTGGCAACACTGACTGCTTTAAATATATATTTGTATTGCAGCTCAGAACCCTTAATACATTCTATATTTTTATGGCTTCTTTTTATAGCTTTAGAGTCCTTTACGATAGTTGTAAAATAAAACTATAAAAATTATAGCAACTTTATAACTTCCTTATGATTTTATTATTATTGAAGTTCACAACCCTTAATACATTCTATGTTTTTATGCCTTCCATTTATAGGAAATAAATCCTTAACAGAAGTTCTAAAAATTACTATAAAGACTATAAAATCCATTATGGTTTTATGGTATATCAGTTTACAACCCTTAGTACGTTCTTTGCTTTTGGTAGTTGCAATTTTTGGGTTGTCAATCCTTAATAAGGATACTAAAATAGTTTTTGAGAAAACGCAGCATTTATGAAAGTAGAAATTGTTGTGAAGAATATTGGGATTTTTTCCTTATTTAATTTTGTCCATAACAATTTAATTACTGGGTGAGTTGGTGTTGAGTTGTGGTTGAAAAAAAGGAGTGGGGGGGGGGACCAAACTGCTGGCAAACCCTTTCAAATAAATAAAGAATTTTGAAAATCGGTTTATAAATGACAGAGTTATGGGTGTACAAACACAAAAAAAGTTACAAAAATACACACACACAAATAAATATAAGAGGTAATATCAACTAAGTTTGCATATATATTATTTTTTATATGAAAATAAACAACTTTTGTTTTATTAACTAGGCCGTTAGGTAATTTGTAGAATACATTTTACCTAAAATCCAAGTTAATTTAACTATTAGAATAAGGTGCATTCTTCGAAATAATTTTCATAAATCTTTTTTTTCTTTTGTCATATGAAAATATTTTGTAAGGAAAAAGGTATGTAGCAAAATTTTCTACCTATGTAACTAAATATTTAAATAAGTATATTTTTATTATTTTACAGATTAATAAGAATATTATAAGCGATTTAGGTACCAAATCGCTGCGTAATCCTGCCACCAGCAATTATATATTAATGACTGTTGTGTGCTGTGTCTTGGAATGATGGAGCATGCAATCATAAAGGTATAAATGCTTGTGACCCAGTCATGCATTTTTTTGTATATTTGGCTGCCGAGTAGTCAATGGACGCCAACAGATTTGTGGCACCATTCATTCATATCCGTTTTGCATGGTCTCTAAGTGCTTGGCCAATATGAAGCTAATCAAGCTGGTCTCATTACTTTGGGAGTAGATGTTTCCTCGGCCAATGTGCAAGTTCCATGAAAAATTTGCCGTTGCTCCCGTCAAGGAAATAAAGCGTAGAAACCCTTCAGAAAATTTGGTTAAAAACGATCCAAAAGTACTTGTCCTATGACTTGAGAAAATGAGACTGGTAGCAAAAATAAGGAAAAGTGAATGGTGAAAAAAGACATATTGTGTAAATGGTCACATATTAACCATTTTCAGTCAATTTAGTTAGTACTCCGGCTAGTATTGTAGTAAACGCCACTGAACAAATTCGATGCACCTAGATCTAAGGCCTATCACATAATATCTATATAATATTAATTGTCTCCCTTCAATGAGACTGCCATGACACTCAGGAACCTCTGCCGTAACTATATTCAGATATTAACTCCAGCTTAACTGGCATTTATAACATTGAAATATAAGTGCCCTTGTGGTCGAGTGGGTAGCCTGTCATGCCATGTATGTCGGTTCGAGTCCTATCAAAGACATCGCTAAAAGAAAAAAACAAGTTCTACTTGGATTTGTAACAATAAAAAAATAAATTCATCGATAATTACATCTGAATTTTGAAATAATATTTATATATAATCTATATTATTCTACACCGATTAGGACTCCATAAGATAGTTCAGAGACAAGTTACAACGTTCATACAGAGTATCAATTAACCCCATCCTAGCCCATCCCCATGTAAAAGTGACTGGTCCGCTTCATAGGAAGTGTTAGAACTCGGACTGGTCCCTACCACCTGGGGACCGGTCACGTTACTTGTTTTGTGTCAGTTCCATTTACCGCAGGGAACCCAATAATGATTTATTTGAAAAACTAGCAGTACTTTTTTCGGCTGCAGCATTAACCAAATTTTTCCTCACGAAACAAAAATATCGAATTTGGAAACAAGTGAAACTTTGCTGACATGCAATAACGTTATTTCGATGGACATTATTGCCATTTTCAAAAGGGCATATGCTGTATTCCATGCGGAATTCAAATGGGCGGAATTATCAAAGTATTGTTGTTGCAAATTAATATTTATAACAACATAGCTATGACAATTCCCAACATTTCTATTCCGCATGGAATGCAGGACATGCCTGAATGTGCATCAAAAAATTGATATAAAGTCCATGCAAATAGTATTGTTCAGTAAAAAATTTTTGGCATAGCCGGTCTTCGGCGGCCTTACGGATTTTTCCTCTGAATATGTCGAATAGTGTCTTCGCTGAGTAAAGATTTTTTGCCTAGCAAAGGAGAAAACCCTTAAGCCCGACGAAAGGCCGGTTAGGGGAACAAATATTACTCTGCAAAACCAGAGATGAAATCGTCATATCGGTGATCGTATCGACAATCGTACGATAATAAATTACGTGATACGTCAATCGTATAAACTGTGTGGGATATTATAAGCGATTCACTATGCTTCAATCCGAAAATGACGTTCTTAAGCGACTAGTTGTACGTTCACGGGTGTAACGATTTGACGCCAGTACTTTTCTTTTCAAAAATGATATAACGTCCACCTTTTTGATGTGAAAATAATGTCCATGGACATTATTGTATGCCACTGAAACTTTATATTTGTAATGTTATTACTTATCATAAGTAAAATTTTATGAAATAATTAAAAACTGGTTTGTTTCCATATCATACTAAAAACACATAATTTTTCTAAAAATGTAGTTAAATTTACGTTTTTTTACTATGGTTAACTTGCCTAAAATAAAAATATATTTAATTTGCTATCATAGGCAATTATCAAAAGTTTATGAGTAATGCTACCTAAGCTTTTAGTTATTTTTTCGAACATGGGTATTAACTAAAATTATAGGCATAATACCTAAGAAACTTAGTAACTGCCATTCTACCTATGCACTTAGTTAAATTTATACCAAGTTTTTAGGAATTATTACCTATAGAATTTTTTTGTGTGTATATAAAACAATCATTTTTGAGTTTGTTTACTTTTTTTCATGAAATAAATAGTTTATCATATCGACCTTCATTTATATTATTATTAGTAGCAGACGTTGGTGTGTCCGTACTTTGGCTTTGTGATATTACATTTAGAGTGACGCGAAATTATTTTACATTGGAACATTGGCCATATTGAAATAAGAGTAACATTAGCATATTGTTTTACTTGAGGTTGCATAAAAAATATGGTTTGCCATCTTGGCTCATTTGACATATTTGATTTATAATAACGTCGTTTAATTTTTCGAGTTCGTCTCAACAAACCCTTTCATTTGATATCCATATCATGGTGTTGGGCTAAAAAAATATTCGACCATTATTGCAGCGCCACCTATCGGGACTAATTATAAATCTGAGCCATTCCTGGACCCACCTAAATACTAGGGATGTAACGATATGCCGTTTTGCCGATCCGATGCCGATTCCGATACTTAAAAATAAATATCGCCGATACCGATTCCGATACCGATACAAATATTGAAATTGAGTTCAAGTTTAGATTAACAAAACTCAAGTGCAATTTTTTATTATACAAAATTACAGTGTAAGAGATTATTAATATTTAAAATTGATATTAACCCAGTATAAAAATTGGAAGTATTTTTTAAGGAGCTACATTTTCTTTGCTTCAAAAAATCTATATTAAAAATATGCAGATAACACAGTGCAACAGTCCAAAAACACACGGACTTGACAGTATAGATTCGATTGTACTACCACGGGGTAGTAAAACCATGTACATACTTAGCTTGGCGAATTTGGTGACTAATTTCATTTCATGGACCTCCAAAGTTTTGGAAAATCAGCGGGCCCTCAAAAAAAGGTGTCATCAACTTTTGGCCAACAGAAAATTCAAACTTGGTGCTACCGCTTTACTATATATGGCAATAATGTAGCTAAGAGTTTGTAAACAGATTTTATTACCATTTTATGCCAACAATTATTTTTTCGTGCACTTTTTTTTTAAATTAAGGAAAACATTTTTTTTCACTTTTTCCAGAATAACTTACAGGGACAATATTTGGCAAAGTTGTAGCTACGGTAAAGTTGAACAACTTTTGCGAACATGTCAATACAATCTGAATGTATCTGAGTACCCTAAACAGCCCAGAAAAACTAATTTCTACCTTAAAAGTTTTAGTTTTTTACGAGTTAGGCTATATTTTTAATGCATTTTTTTGCTTTCTTTGTTATTGTTCCACTTCTTATGTTGCTGATTTTAGTATGTACTATTTTTTATTGTTTGTTGTTGTTTTGCCAAATAGTGGTAATGAAAAATTTTAAGTCCCTATAAGTTATACTGAAAAAAGTGAATAAAATTATTTTTTCAAAAAAAGTACAGGAACATATTATTTTCCTGGGCACAAAATGTTAGTGAAAGACAACAGAGAAGTGCACTTGAATATACTATTAAAATAAAATATTTTTTTAGCATAAAAAAAATAGTGAAAAACTACAATTTTTAAGGTAAAAAGTAGTCTGTGTGAGCTATTAGAGTGCCTAGATACGTGCTGATTGTATTGATATGTTCACAAAAGTTGTTCAGCTCTATCGTAACTATAAGTTTGCCAAGTATTGGTAGTTAAAAATTACAAGTCCCTGTAAGTTATTCTGAAAAAAGTGAAAAAACAATTTTTTCCTTAATTTTGTCAACAAAAAGTTCAGGAAAAAAAATTTTTGGCATGAAATGTTAAAAAAAATCTCTTAAACAGACTATTAGGTACATTATTGCCATATATAATTAAGCGGTGTTATAAAGTTTGAATTAGCTGTTGGCCAAATACTGATGACACCGTTTTTTGAGGCCCCACTGATTTTCAGAAGCTTTGGAGGTCCATAAAAAAAATTGGTCACCAAATTCGCCAAACTGAGTAAGGGGTTTTACTACCCCATTGTAGGACAATCGAACCTGTGCTGTCCAGTTCTTGTGTTTTTCCAAAAGTCTTTATTTGTCGCATAGTGTAATTAGTAGAAAAGCAAAACAAATTTTAATTTCTTTATAATTTTACAAAATACTCGCCATACTCGCATAAAAAAAATTGTGAAAATGGGTAATTTTTTATCCTTTTTTTCTTGAGGAAAAATCATTATAGAACACCGAAAAAGAAATTTGTCCGAGCATCGCTTCCAATTCGGTGATTGGTAATCGAAAAACAGAACTTCTTGCAATGGCAAGGATATGTGAAACTAATTCGAAATGATCCAAATTTGCAATACTTCCGGATCGCGAATTCTACATTTTCATGACTTCTTTGGAGTGTCTTTTTTTGCTGGAATAAGATTTAAGAAACAACGAATTGAATTTGACTTCATGGTAAAATTAACAAAAATAAATAATTTGTTTACAAAATAATAGTATAAAATATTATTAATTTTTAAAATTGATATATAAAATTTATTATTATTGAATATTAAGCACTAGGTTAGTTTTTTTATATAAAAAGTTATTTAATTAATCCAATATATCGTTACACTTTGTGTAACTTCTTCAGGGATAAATTATTATTGTAACAATTATTCGAATAAAAAATATTAATATTAATATTTTTTATTCGAATAATTGTTACAATAATAATTTATCCCTGAAGAAGTTACACAAAGTGTAACGAAATATTGGATTAATTAAATAACTTTTTATATAAAAAAACTGACCTAGTGCTTAATATTCAATAATAATAAATTTTAAAATTGATATTAATAATATTTAAAAAATAAATAATTTGTCAGAAAAAAAGTCTGAAAAAATGTTTAAAAGTATCGTCGTATCGACAGTAAAATATCGCCGATACCGATGTATCGGAAAATCTGAAGTATCGCCGATATATCGGTATCGGTATCGGTATTCGTTACATCCGTACTAAATACACACACCAAATTTTATCTAAATTGGTCCAATGACTGGACCAATTAAGATAAAATTTTGTGGGAATAGTTCAATTTCATACACACTTGCAGAAGAATTATATATAAAACGTATGAAGGTACCCACGTACCTTGCTATACTGTTAAGAGTGTTAGAAGAAAATTGGTCCGTAACGCTTAACTAAAATTAGTTTTTAATTCAAAGTCAGTAATAGTCGAAAATTTATTAAAAGTTAGCAGTTCTCAAGAAGTTTCTAGTATGTGGATCATCAGCTCCTGTAAAGAAAAAATAAGCTTAAAACGCTACAGGTAGCCGGGTACCTTGGTATTCACATAAGGGTTAAAGGAAATCGAATAGCCTATTTCCAAAATATGATAAAATCGGTTGAGAACGTCTCCACTGTAAATAAAATCAATATTTATTCATCCAATTTCGTGAAAAAAGCTTATTTAATTTGTGGTATATGTGGTTATAATTTTGCAATTTTCGATTTCTTTTAAATTTTTATTAACGAAAATATTTCGATTTTGCATAAAAAAATATATTTTTCATTATTGCGTTCTAAATAATCCTGAAACCATAGAGTATATAAAAAAAAATAATGTATGAAGGGCTTAAAGGCAATTTTATTTAAAGTTTTTTAGTGGTTCTTGAAATAAAATTTAGCAACCCTTTCATAAGTTATGATAAAAGCAGAGATGCATCCTCTTCAAAAATCCAAATTAAAAAAAAATTTAAAAAAAATTGAACCACCGAATTTAAATTTTCGACTGTTTTTGTAGTTAGGTTCTATAACACATAAAAATATATAGTGGTACTCCCCATCATTTTTCTTGTTGCATAGTGTAATTGGTACTGAAGTCCAATTCATAATATTTTATTCGGTTGTGCGATCGGTTGATCTAATCAATTTAAGAATTGTCAGAATCATATCTTCATTGCAATTATGCACTTATGATAATTAACATGGATTGTTTTTTGGATTCATAGAAAACTGATAGCATGAGCTGACATATACACTCTAAAACATTACTTCAAATTTACGATCATATATTGTCTAAATTTGTGTCGAAAATTTCTCCTCGTCTAAACTTACATCGATTTTGCAGTTATTTTATAAAAGAGAAAACCTTTCAAATTAAACATATTAAGTCCAAGTGGAAAAAATGTAACATAAAGTATAATACGGCTAAGCCAATCGTTTGTTTTAGTAACAACATTTTGTTCCAAAATAATGCGTGTGTAATTTTAGGTCGATAATAATCCGTAAAGTGTTGCCGACTATTATCGACCTAATTTTCAACAAAAGTATTTTAGAGTGTATATATAGCCTATTTAACTAATATTTTATCGGCCTAACCATTTTCTAGCCAATCTTTTTTCTGGGTGTAGGTGATATATTTCATTTCAGAGCAATACTGGTATTTGAAGGGAAGTTATTAAAAAAAGTTTCTCCTGTAAAGTTTTATTTTTTCTGGTTACGATTTTCCTGCGGTTACGGATCGATATATCTGTGGCTTGGTGCTAAAAGGGCCAATGTCAATATTTAGCTGTTTTGAGTTTATCATTGCATTCGGTTTCTGTTCTTACTCTTTTTTATTTTGCTGAAACAGCTAATATCTAATGTAACCCAGAACAGCTTCATAAGAGTTTTGCTGGCCAATATTACTATGAACTGATATAAAAAACTTAAACTTAAATTGCCTTTTTGTTAAAAGTCAATATTTTGACATTGGCCCTTTTAGCACCAAGCCACAGATATACTGTGACTGTTTTTGAGAGATTTTTATGAAGTTGGATACATTTTTGGTGGACCTTAATGAAATTGTGCACATCTAGAATACGGACGATTATGTCGTCCGTTGGCCATATTTGTAATTATCAGGAAACCGCAAATATGCAGTTGCATGTATTTTCCTGTGCGATGTATGTAGGCACAAATAAGATATTTGTACGTTTCAGAACTTTTTAAGCGTGTTGGCAGCGATTTGTTACTGCATATTTTATCAATTACAGCATATTTTTGCATATTTTACACTTATTCTTATATTTGCGGCATTTTGTCTATTTCATGTGACATATTTGGCTGTTTTCCAGCATATTTATTTTTTTTTTAATTTTAATAAGCATATCTACAAAAAAAGTCTGTTTTGCCACCAATATTTTTAAATTTTTTCACATATAAAATTTTTTTCTTTTACGATTTTAATATATTTTTTCCCCAATTTCTTAAAATTTTCCTCATTCCACTGATTTATTCCCAGTTTATTCACAGCTTTAAAAATTTTCAATTATGAAGTTTTGAGGATTTTTTTGAGCAATTTCACTTTTGTGGAGATTGTTGGGTTATTTGCATTTCATTGAAAAAATAGCCAGACGAAAATAGTCGCGTTTGCGAATATTTAATAAATAGGATTTTGCTGATTTGTTTCTAATAGGAACCACAAAATATATATTGATGTCTTGCCCAACATTTTATATTCCAATCTGGCATTATAAAATCGACTCCCGTATTCATAAGGAACCATAATATATAGGTGGCAAGCAATATCGTTCAATGAAATAGTGTCCATGGACGTTATTTCCACGTTGAAAAAGAAATAATAAACATAAAAAAAATGCCGGTCTTTGGACGGGCTTAATTATTTTCTTCTCGGGGTATGTCGAATAGTGGCTTCGCATAGTTCAGATTTTTGACTAGGCAGAAAACCTTTACTCTGCGAAGCCACTATTCGACATTCCCATGGAGATTATTTCTTTTTTTAAATGGAAATAATGTCCGTGGGCGTTATCTTCTTGCATATTATTGCATGCCACCAATATATGTACATAATTCGTGGTATCAGAAAGGAATATCATATAAATTATAAACGAAATGATAAAGTTTTAAGAGCATATTTTTTACATTTTGGGAGCATATTTTCAAGTGTTTAGTACATATTTAATGCGCATAAAGTAAATTTTTTGGCGCATATTTTTTTTATGCCCACTACTAGAATCAGTCGTTAGAACCATGCTATTTTTTTTTTGCCTTATATAGTGTAACTAGCTATACCCGGCGTGCTTCGCTACCCCATTGTTGTGCAGATATAGAATAATTTTTTAACTTATTTAAAAATAAACATAAAATTGTTTAGTTTTTTTTTGGAGATTTTCTTAGTTTTGGCGAATTTTGCGTTTTAGAGATTTTTCGTTTTGACTTTTTTAATTCTGGAATTTTTTAGTTTTAGAGTTTTTTTAAATTTTAAGAGTTTGCCTCTTACGGTTTCCCAGATACAGCAAACTGTTTAAACTACATAAGTAAAATTACATTAGCTTTCAGAACACCCTTTAATTTTTGTTGTGTTAAATATTCAACAGACTACACCAATTAGCACTAACATTGAAAATTTCGAGAGTCTATATAAAAGTGTCTGTATATTACATTAGTATTTCAACATGTTTCGTTGTTCGCTTTAGAACACCTTTTAATCTTTAGCCCGTAGTTCTTACGGCTCTCGAGAAAACAGCCTGTGACAGACAGAAAGACAGACGGACTCACGGACAGCGTATCGAAAATAATAAGATTAAATTACACTTTTGGTGTATAGAGCCCTAAAAAGAACCTTTTCCAAAAAGTAACTTTTCAAAAAGTAACCATTTTCAAAAGAGTACCATTTTCAAGTACCCTTTCCAAAAAACATTTTTCAAAAAGTACCATTTCTTAAAACTACATTTTCAAAAAAGTAGGTTTTCAAAAAAGTACGTTTACTTTAAAATATAAACGGTTAACAAAAAGAGTACCAAAATTATATTTTTACCCTTTTTTGGCCCTTAAATGTACAAATTTCAAAAAGAGTACAAAAACCTATCCACTCATTTTTCTATCTTATTATGACGCTTTTGGAATTTTATGTCTACCTTACTTAGATTTGGAGATATAAGAACACGGAATTTACCCTTTTTTACCCCTTTTAATCCCGTTAGAATATAAGTTTTCAAAAATTCGTTCTTAGAGAATATATACAAACATATGCATTCAGTATGTGTATCAATGTGCATAAAAAAGAGTTGTATGGAAAAAAGTACCAAAAAGGGCTACCAATTTTACTCATTATATGTTCAAATTTGAAAAAATACAAAACTGATTTTGAGGGCTTTTTAAGGAGAGAAGAATGAATTTCAAGTTTAATTTCTAACTCTATTACTTTCGGAGATAAACTGTTAACAAGAAAATAAGTACCAAAATTATATTTTCATCCTTTTTCGGCCCCTAATTGTGCAGATTTTAAAAAAGTTTCAGACACCTGTCCGCTCATTTTATCATGATGCTTTTAGAATTTTATGTCTACCTTACTCAGAATCGAAGATATGAAATTACCGATTTTACCCGTTTTTACCCCTTTTTTTCCTCTTAGAATTAAAATTTTGAAAAATATTCATTCACTATGTATATCAATTTGCATAAAAAATAATTGTATGGAAAAAAGTACCAAAAAGAGCAACAAATTTTACCCTTTATATATTCGAATTATAAAAAAGTACCAATACGTATTTGAGGGCTTCGTAAGGATAGAAGAATCCATTTTACATTTAATTTCTATCTTCATTACTTTAGGAGATAAGCGGTTAACAAAAAATTACCAACATTTTATTTTTACCCTTTTTCGACCCCTAAATGTAAAAATTTCAATAAAGTACCAAACACCCGTCCGCTTATTTTTTAATCTTATTATGCTGTTTTGGGAATTTTATGTCTACCTTAGTTAGATCCGGAGATATAAGGTTACCCATTTCTACCCGTTTTTTCCCCCTCAGCGTTTGAATTTCCCAAAACTCCGCCTTAGTGGATCTGTACATCCTGAGGGGAGCCCACATACGAAATTTCAACTTTCTAGCTTAAGTGGTTTGGGCTGGGCGATGATGAATCAGTCAGTCAGTCAGTCAGTCACTCAATAACGTTACTCTTTTATTAATATAGATTGTTTTAGTTAAACGAAAAAAAATAATGAAACCCTTTAAATTAAAATTTTAGAATATTAAGGAAAAGTACATGTTATATGAATTCATTTTATTTGCTTGTTTGTCTAAACCCTGAGTTTATCTTTTTAATTGTCCACTGTATCCCTAAAGCTCCAGTTAGCCACCATTTGAATTTTTGATATATCATATATATTTTTTATTATTATTAATATTGCGAAATTCTTGTTGTTTTAGTTATTGCATTTTGCTTTTTTTATTGGCGTTGTTGCTTCGAAATTAAACAAAATTCATTTAACATTTTTTGGCAATTAGATAAAATTGCATACACAAACGAATACAACTTTTAATGTAATCAACAATTAAAATTTTTGTTGTTGTTTTAGTTGTACTGTATGCTAGAGTACAAATAAGTACTAATACTTTTTTATACAGACTTTCCTTTTCACGACAGCCCGAAAAGTATTTAAAATTTAAACGAATATCAGTTGTTTTAAGTAACAAACATGAACTTTTTAAGAACTTTGTTGCCTGCTTTAGCATTTGTTTGTTATACAATTAAAATTAAAACGTAAATACTCATACACACTCATACATTGCTATTTTTACAGCTGTTATCATACTCCCCAGTCATGTTCATAACTGTGTTCTTGTTTTATTTTTGGCTGAGTCTCTCAGAGTTTTGGAGAGACAACGTTTGTTTGCCTGCTGATGTAAAAATTATTAAATACAATTTCTTTAACAAGTGTATGTATGTGTTTGGTTTTTGTTTTCCTATAACTATATTGGGCATTCCACGCCAAATCAGACGGTCTAACAAACAAAATTTTTTGATTTCGCCTTCCGTCGTTCAAAAGATATTGAATTTTTAAAAAAGTTACTTTTTTATTTTATTATTCATAACTTAATAATGGCCCAAATTAGACAAGTTTCTTTTTAAATTTTGTTTTTGTATATATTTTCCAGAAAAAAATTTAAAAAAAAATTCATAAAATTTTTTTAGTTTTATTTTTGGATTTAAAAATACGATTTGGAATATTTTGGAAAATTTTTAATTTTTAACTTCTATCCATCCAAGGCGAATTCATTTACAGGTGGCAGCACCAGGGCAACATATATATATAACAAAACAAAACAATAGGGATTTTGTCGTTGTTTAGGTGTGCGGAAGATGTCAAAAATATTTTATTTGTTTGGATTACATTATAGTTGTTTTTTCTTAGTATTTCTATTTTGTTAAATTTTTTTTTTAAAATTTGATAAATTTAATTTTCTATTGCGTGTTTACATATATAAAAGTTAAAATAATTAGTAAACGTTAACGTACACACCATTTAATATACATTGCTGCCTCCTAACCCTATGTCTTCCCGAGCCATCGACTTAACATGGCGTCTTGACGAGACATAATTTTGTTCTAACATTTGTCAAACTTCATACATAAAAATATCCGAAAAATATTATGATACTTTTTCCATATCGAGGTTTACTTTTGTCAGGACAAATCCATGGCACGTGAAGACACTATTTCATCAACTCCTTTGTTGTGGTGAATACATGCGATGTCCATGTTCATCCTTATCAAAGTAATTTGTGGTAGTGCAATAGAAATGAGATATTTACAAAATTTTAAATGGTTGTTGACGACGAATCTCATGGCGAACTTTGATGATCATGGACGAAACATGGACATGAACTCTCTACATTAGCCATATGCGATATCTGACATAATGTTCGTACCAAGTTCATGGCTAATGTAGACCCCCAGTAACGGAAAATTAGTATCTTCTTGGCATGTTGACATTCACAATCCATCTGAAATTAAAAAATTAAAAAAAATTGCATATTTCGTTATAATGTAAATTCCCCTCCTTATAACCTTTTCCACGTTTCCTCTTTCCATCTTTCTGCACAACCACATGTAATGCATTTTTATCCAAATAAAAAAGAATAGTCCGACACGCTTTTTTTGTCACAAAACTATTTTTATTTCACGATAAAATTGTTTTATTTTTAAATTCCAAAATTATTTTTTTCGACACAATTTAAAATATAGTCAGCTGCATTGGTGCTACCACCTATAAATAAATTCACCTTGTATCCACCCAACAACTTTAGAGGCCGGTCACAATCAGCCACAATAAGTCACTTTCAGCAACAATCAGCCGCAATCAGTCACAATCAGTCGCAATCAGCCACAATCCGTCACAATCAGCCACAATCAGTCACATTCAGCCGCAATCAGCTACAATCAGTCACAATCAGCCACAATCAGTCACATTCAGACGCAGGCAGCCACAATCAGTCACAATCAGCCGCAATCAGCCACAATCAGTCACAAACAGCCACAATCAGCCACAATAAGTCACAATCAGCCACAAACAGTCACAATCTGTCACACTCGCTCACAATCAGTCACAATCGGTCAAAATCAATCATAATCATCACAATCATAACTCGCAATCAGTCAAAATTAGGGAAATCAAAATAAAAAAAATATATCACACGGTCAGATTCGGCGTGGAGTGTCCCATATATATATATACATAAAAATTAATCTTTATTTCTATGCTTTTAGTTTGTGTGTTCTTTATAGGAAGCCAAACGGTAAGACCGATCGTTGTGAAATTTTGGAATTATCTTACTGACGACCGGGAAATTCAAACAGGCAAATAGTTTTAAATATTTTGGAAAGGGTTTCCCCAATGCAAAGCAATTTTTAAAATCCCTACTTCTGCATAAATGCAATGGTGAGACTCTCCAAATTTAATGCGGGCAGCTCTTAGAATAAACTGGCATTTCTAGAATAATCTTTAAAGTGCCGAAGGGGGTAGACGTGTACCCTCCATGCAAAGTAATTGTTAATTTTCCTTTATCTGCACGACTACAATAGTTAGGCTCTTTAATATAATATTGGTCTCTCTTAGAATAAAATGTAATTTCAAGAAAAGTCTTAATGATATATGAGGGGAAATACGGATACCGCACATACCAAGTAACTATTAATTTTTCGGTATCTGCCCAAGTACAATAGTATGTGGGTTACTATTAAAATAAAGTGAAGTTTCTAACAAAATTAGGTCGAGACCGGTAACCCCATACAAAGTACACAATTGTTAATTTATCTATATTTGCAGTGTAGTGTGATCATGGTGTTTACATTACCGCAATAGTATTTAAAATTTACAAACAATAATTAATAACAAAATACACCTGCATACACATACATTGCTGGCAACAATTATGTTCAATAAGCCCATCCACATGAAGTTGCTTACATATCCATAATTTTTTTTTATACGATCAGCTCTTTTGGCATTGGACATGATCGTATTAAGACCCTACGGTAAATGGAACTGACACAAAACAAGTCACGTGACCGGTCCCCAGGTGGTAGGGACCAGTCCGAGTTCTAACACTTCCTATGAAGCGGACCAGCCACTTTTACATGGGGATGGCCTAGGATTGAGTTAACTGATACTTTGTATGCACCTTGTAACTTGTCTCTGAACTATCTTATGGAGTCTTAATCGGTGTAGAATAATATAGATTATATATAAATATTATTCCAAAATTCACCTGTAATTATCGATTAATCTATTTTTTTATGGTTACAAATCCAAGTAGAGTTTATATTTTATTTTTAAGCAGTGTCTTTGATAGGATTCGAACACACAACCTCCGGCATGACAGGTTAGTATACTAGCCACTCGCCCACAGGGGAACTTATATTTCCATGTTATAAATACCTGTTAAGCTGGAGTTAATATCTGAATATAGTTACGGAACAGGTTCCTGAGTAGCATGGCGGTCTCATGGAAGGGAGACAAATAATATTATATAGATTAGCGGAACCCAACATATATAAGTTTACTGGGCCGGATGGTATTTCAGCGCTGGTCTTGAAGCAGTGCTCTTCGGCGTTAGCATGTCCGTTGGCAATCCTCTACAGCACTTTGTATCATGCTGATGAATTCCCATCGTGCTGGAAGGTCGCCAACGTAACGCCAATCCCAAAAAAATGTTGTAGTCCAACAGCTTACTCAGCGACCGCCAATATAGCTTTCGTAGGGGCCGCTCTACGGGTGACTTACTGGCCTTCCTTTCGGAAAAATGGTGTCACTCCATACACCATTTCGGCGAGAATAAGGTGGTGGCTCTAGATATTTCTAAGGCATTCGATAGAGTGTGGCATGATGCACTTTTGTCAAAACTTGCTGCTTTCTCAGAGATCACACTATACGAGTTGTTATAGATGTGGTCTCTTCAAACGAGTTCAAGATTAGTGCAGGGGTACCGCAAGGCTCCGTTCTTTCTCCTAATGACCTCCTTTGACAAACTTCTTATTCTATCTACTCTTTTGCAGAATGCGGTTGAATGTTATATCAAGTGGGCAGCCAACTTACTGGCCTACAGATCGCCGACAAATACCTGATGTTATTGATTTTGGAGTGGTAAATGGTGTGCCCAGCGAAATGATGCAAGTTGAAGCATCTTTAGATTTGTCTTCAGATCACTCACCAACTATTGTCACTATATATTCACATATAACATATTCACCCACTTGTGATTTAACGATGACAACCACACGTATAAATTGGTTGAAATACAAAAAATATGTGAGTGCTCATTGCCCAGAAAATATTCCATTAAAAACGCCTGCTGACATAGATGACTCTATTAGAATGTTTGAGGCAAACCTTAAGCAAGCTGCTCTAAATGCTACTACTACAAATCTTCAGGTGAGATATAATAAAATTTTTTCAGCAAATGTAGAACAGTTTTTATCCGAAAAAAGAAGAGTTTGTAGAGAATGGCAATGCTAGAGATCCCCTCAGCTAAAATCTAGACGGAAGGAATGTACTAAACAGCTGAAAACTCTACTAAAATATCAAAAAACCGCTTCTCTTCAAAACTTTCTAAATGGGCTCGACGCAACACCTCAAACAGACTATTCACTATGGAGAGCAGCCCGAGGCCTCTAAAGACCAGTGATATATAAGCCTCCATTGCGAGCTTTGAATGGAGACTGGGCAAGAACTGACGCTGAAAAAGGTACTCTGTTTGTAAACCACTTGCAGTAAGTATTTACTCCAAATACGGCTGATACTATAGTTGAGCTGCCACCAGTCCTCGCTATACCAGATGTTACTTTGAGGTTCAACATTCGTGAGATTGAACACTATATTGCGGGCTTAAACTCGAAAAAAGCCCCAGGCGCTGATAAAATAAGCAATAAAATGCTCTTAGAGCTACCCTATGCTGCAAAACGGATAATTCTATTTATTTTTCACAGTATTTTGCGCCTCAAATGCTATCCCGCAGAATGGAAGGTTTCGCTGATTACCATGGTACCTAAACCAGGCAAAGATCATACGAAGGTGGAGTCCTATAGGCTTATAAGCCTGTTGTCTAACATGTCAAAAATATTTGAAAAGCTACTTATGAGTAAGCTAACACCCATACTGAGTCGTACTGGATGCATTCCAGACTACCAATTCGGTTTTAGGAGACAACATAGTACGATTGAACAAACACATAGACTCGTGAACGTCGTTAGAAATACCTTCGAAGAAAAGAAATATTGTTCTGCGCTCTTCATCGATGTTTCTCAGGCGTTTGATAAAGTATGGCACGAACGTTTAATACATAAACTAAAACAAACCCTACCCAAAAACATCCTTAAACTTTTATAAAGCTACTTAACTGAGCGAAAATTTGTTGTTAAAGAAGGTAATTTTCAAAGCTCTCCGCAACCCATTGAATCCGGAGTTAATCAAGGCAGCATCCTCGGTCCTGTATTATATCTGATATATGCCTCTGACTTGCCGGTAAGCAGTAACATACACATATCAACATTCGCTGATGATACAGCTTTTCTAAGTGTTCACAAAAGCCATCAAGAAGCCACCCGCAATTTGCTAGATTATATATCCCAGTTGGAACAATTGCTAAAACCATGACGGATAAAAATTAACGAACAAAAATGCCTACACATTACTTTTACATTGTGCAAAGAAACCTGCCCACTTATATAAATAAATAACCAAACTATACCTCAACACACTGAAGTAAAATATCTCAGTGTTCATCTTGATCGTCGTCTAACATGGAAGTCACACATAAATGCAAAGGTGACCCAATGAAATTAAAAGCAGCTCAAATGAATTGACTCATTGGAAGGAACTCTAATTTAAGCCTAGATTGTAAACTTCTTCTGTACAACTCCATTCTAAAACCAATATGTTCCTACGGAATCCAGTTATGGGGCACTGCCTCGGCATCAAATGTAGAAAAAATTCAAAGGCAACAAAATAAAATACTCCGTACGATTACAGCAGCCCCGGTTAAGACAGTGTTTTCTAAACACGTGACAAGCTACATAAAAAGACTTGAGTTGCACCCAAATCCCCTAGCCCGAAACATCATTAACTTTAGAGGCCACACTTGGCTGAGAAGGAGGGACACTTTTGCTCTCAGCCGAACACGAGAGACGTAAACAACCAACCGCTGAAACATATATTTTTGTCTGGCACTGGCTGGACTTAAAAATTTAAATTTTGGAGTTAAGATTTGATTACTTATTGATAGTTCAATTTAATTGAAGATCCAATAAATAAATACATATAACCGAAAAAAAAACTCTTTTGCAGATGATAGCAGCATTTTCCATTCATATTCATTCAGTAATAGACCAGTCCTGTCGGAAATTATGATAATGAGGCAAAACATGAATGATACGCTTAATAACGATCTTACAACAATCTCTGAGTGTGTGGGGACTTTAATGCTCGTAAGACCCAATGCTGTATGCTCACGCACAGGCGCATGACCGAACTTGCTGCTGCATCTGTAATTATGAGTGGTGTAGATATTGTGGAATCTGATGCTCCTGATGTTCTCGGCATGAAAATACAGTGTGACGTTCGATGGAATGATCATATTTTTCAGGTCTCAAAAGAAGCATTCAAATGCCTCGGTTTCTGAAGACGGTGTAAAAGATACTTCACTCCATCTGATCTCCTCAATATCTATACCACCTATATCCGTCGGAAAACGGAATACAACTCTCATTTATGGGCCGGTGCTTCAAAGTATATTTTGAGTTAATCCACCGCGTACAAGAGAGGGCGAAGAACCTCATAGGCGACAGTACGGTAGCCAACTCTATTGACTCGCTGGAGCATCGACGCAATGTGGGGTGTATTTCATTGTTTTATCGAACTATAATGGAATGTGATCTGATGAAATCAGGGAATTTGTTTCCGAAAGTCGCTCTTTTCTGCGAACAGCACGTTCGGCAGTAAGAGCACATCGTTTTTTGTCGTCGATATAAGAATGAATCGCACTACGCATTACAGGGAGAATTCGTTCTTTAGCCGCACAGTTTGTATGTGGAATAAACTACCTGCAGAGGTCTTTGCTGTCACTTTCAGAATGGGAAAGTTCAAATCGACTGTTCACAGACACTACTCTCTCTATCAGCCATCCCACAGCCAATTTTCCTAGTTCCGGCACAATGCATTGCATAAATAGGGGCCATCCTCTAAGTGCTGATCCAAAACAAAAAAAAAAATTGGTTCAACACTATTCTTCGTATTATTTAAGTACCAACTTTATTTTGCTTTAACGGAACTGGAATATCAAATCAACTTGATATATAGTTATTTCAAAAGAAAAATATTCTTTCAAGATTATTGTAAATCATGTTGAAGTAACATGAAGCATATGAGCCACCTAGCAAAATTACTACCGAAAATTTTTAAATTAACCTGATTTTCGATGATTTTACTATGTAATTTTTCTGTATGCAGGAACACTAAAGAAGTAGTTGTGTAACTTTAATTAAACAGAATGCTTTGATCCTTAGAAGGATCTCATAGTGAACTATTTCCCAAAAATTTTGTGTACTTAGACGTTAACAATTAATTAGCCTTTTTGACGATATTTCAAAAATGGCAAATATCTAAAAATTGTCATGAGAAGCTATTAGTTTGATGTATAACTTTGATGTATACTGGAGAATAAGTTTTTTCTTTGCCTCACTGTATGTATATCGTGTATACAACTATATGAGAACAATTTAAATTAATACCTAATATAATATAATTCCCTTATTATTATTATAACTTGTAATAAATAAATTAATTGATTCTTAGAAAAATATCTTGTGTAAGTTTTTTTAAACTCATTAAAGATTTATGTATTTAAAAAGAAATAAAGTTGAATAAATTCCAATAGCCCCTTCAGACTACCAACTGAATGGATCACAAGCAGTAAAGTCGTCCACTAAAACAGCATACAAGTTTTCAAAGAATATTACTAGTTAGTGCGTTTTTTTTAATCTACTTTTCTTAAAAATAAAATTAAATATTAATGACAAAAATCTATGCTTATACGTATGTATTTAAATAAATTTTAAAATTGGTTAGAGAAAAAAACTCAATTAGGGTTACAAGTTTTTGAGTTTTTGGAAAAGGTAGACTAAAAATAAAATAGTCGGAAACACATAAATAAAAGGAGAAATAAATTCTATTTAACATTAAAAAATGTAATAATTCTTAAGCTAAATAGAAAATTCTTAACATACTAATTTTGCATTTTAGTGAGGGGAATCAAATTCAAAAGGAGAACCTGCTGAGAAAAAAACAACAATCCTTATACAGGTAATTCTTGGAGAAATATTAACGAATTTTATTATATTTATTTGGTAATCTACTAGTATTTATTTATGAAATCAAGATAAACATATTTGAAATCAACCCAGTTTTAAAAAGTCACAGCAAAAACTTGATAACGTATTGGCATTACCAAACAACATACTTTTCAACCACAAACTACATACCATCTGAATTACTTTACAGCAGTGTATCAATTAATTACGAGTAATTACTTAAGCCAATTATTTTCTTATTGACAGAGTAGTAGTGTATCTGCTTATCATACAGACGATAAACAGTTCAACCCCTAGGGAAACAAAATGATTTTCTTTAATTTTGTTCATGTTTTTAATAACAAGTTTTAAGCTCGCAACAAAATATTTGTGCAGTAGCAAAGCAGTTGGCATAAAGTAGCACAATAACTGAAAACGGCATAAGTTCAATTCTTAGCAGAAACATTTATTTATTATTGTGTTTTGTGTATTGAATACCTTCAAAATATTAAAATTTTTAACTTGTTATTTGTAATTCAATGTGATAAGCATTTTCCTCCAATGACATTGACATGTTAAAGTAATTGGTTAATAGCCATACACAGTGTATGGCTATCTCATCGTTGTCATATCGTAAAAAACTTACGATATGACAACACAGTATGTCATATTGCGTTTTGTCATATCGAAAAAAATCTGCATTTCCGGCATCAGTGATATAACTAACCATTCAAAACATCGGCAGAACCATGTGAACATAAACACCCTGCAGACAAAATGACTAGTATGTGGTTAGAAATATACTAGTTGCTTTTTTATTCAGACTAGTTGTCTAACTGTCCTTTTTCCATATATCGAACTATCGATTTTAACATAGTTATATGCTAGTTGAAAAACTAATTATTATAGACTAGTGCGCTTACTAGTTTCTTTATTTATAGTTTTTTAAATATTAAAAAACATTTGGCTTAACCGGGGTACGAACTCACAGTCCTCATATTTCAAGGCATGTACTCTGTCCACTGAGCCACTTTCTACTTATTATATTTGGAGCTAAAATTTTGTTTTATGTATTTACAGCTGGAAATATGTCAATTTATAAAAAATAATTTAAATTACTAGTTTCATTACAACTGGTTGTATGACTGTTCCAAAACGTTGTTGTTTGACTAGTATCGTTACTAGCCTCATTACAACTGGTAAAATGACAGTCCTTTGGTGACTCGTAACGTTACAACTAGTAATATAACTGTCCCAAAACGTAACTATTTGTGCATTTAGCTGCAGGGCAATATTTATGCGACATACATAAGTGCCATCAATATGATGAAAAGGTGTCATATCATCGTTTGCTTCAATATTTTGCCAGTGCATGTACGCTGTACTGGCTCAGTTTTTAAAAAGACTTGCATATTTTATTAACAACTGTGTCATAGTAATGATGACAGTTGTACATCAATGCAATGTCACGTTTCTTAACTTTATAAAAATGCGTTTTAACACAAAAAAGAATAGCATTTATATTAAAATACAAATTGGCAACATTATTACATTGTTTACTTATTTCTTTTGTATATATTTTGCACTTTAATGATATTTAATAAGTGGCATCATATTGATATCACTCCAGTCATAGCATTCATGACACTTAAACTATGAAAACATTCTGTGATGGCGTTTGTCATCAGATTGATATCGTCTGTTTTCGTTATATTGATGACATTTGTAATAACATTGATGTCCGAATTATGATGACAGGTCATCATCAATGCCCTTCATATCCCGATTTTCGCTAAAAACCTTCTGGTCGCGTTAGTTATGCCATTTTCGCTGAAAACCTTCTGGTCGTGCTAGTTATGCCAAATATCAAGGAATTTATGCAAAAAAATTTATTGGGTTCTCCGCTTCCAAAATAATGCGCCATACCATTCCGTTTGGTGATCTTTAAGCGGCCTACCAACTTGCAATATAATAGTGCAATTTTTCGTATTGTACAATAATATCGCCAATGTTTATGTCATATTCGAAGGTGGCACAATATATTGGCAAAAATTAAAAGAGCTTTGATTTTTATTGTACAATAGAGAAAATTGTGTAATGTGGTGGCAGCATTGTTCAGTGTTATATTTCCTTTTTCACTGTCAAGAAAATTGGGCACTATTTGCTTTGAAAATGCTATGCCATTTATTGCATAGTATAGCTCAAAACGAAAATAATATATACAATAAGATATGCAATAATATTGTATAAGGGGATATTCACATATTACGTAAAGCTATTTTTGAAGATTTTCTACCCCCCCCCCCCCTCCTCCCCTTCGTAAAGCATTTTTCTAAATTTTCAGTATAAATTATCTAATCCATAACAAATCTTTAACCCCCTTCCCCACTTCAGCGTTACGTAATATATGAATGGCCCGTATGGATGGGCCGCTTTATAATAAACAAACGTATGATTATTATTATTTCGAGCAACAGTACAAATATCAGGTATTCAGACGTATGACTAATATTTGTAATACCAAACTAAATATATCACTCATACGTACAAAAAATTTGTATAATCAGCCGTTACAGATTTCGTTTGGATTGTTTTGATTCCGTAGTTGTCATTCCGAAAATGTACATTTTCAGTGCTTTAGTCTTAAAAAGACTTGCATATTTTATTAACAACTGTATCATAGTAATGATGATAATTATACATCAATGCAATGTCAGGTTTCTTAACTTTATAAAAATGCGTTTTAACACAACGAAAAAAACAATTGTTCAATGCACAAGCTCGTATTAACGTCGTAGGCGTTGTGTAATCGTCTAATTATACAATATTGTATTTTTGTTGTTGGTAACTTTCATACAAAAGTGCGTTATAATTATACGATTGCATTTTATATGTTCTTCAAATAGTTGTATTGAGGCCAGGTCTGGGAATATTCTATTTGTTAGATTAATTTGTCAAATTAAAGTTCCCATAGCTGGTTTCGTTTCATGGTATCGAATTAAGGTGAATTAATATTAGGTGGCCTCGATAGATCAGGTGACTACGAATTGCTTATCATATTTGAACTGTCAGCTGTGTTTATGTAATAGCTTTTTTCACAGCCCAAATATAAATTCTGCACGGCGAATTTATATTTTGGCTGTCAAAAGCTGATATATTAATACAGTTGACAGTTCAAATATGGAAAAATTTTCTTAGTCACCTGATCTCTTGAGGCCTCCTGGTATTAATTCGCCTTGCCTTGGTATTAATTAAATTGACATTTAAAATACGACACAATAACGATACAACAAATTTGTCTGTTCACCAGTACATAAACAAATATCGTCTTTTTTTAACAATAAGACATACGATTGAGCTTGTGAATTGAACAAATATCATTTATATTAAAATACAAATTAGCAACATTATTACATTGTTTAGTTATTACGTTTATACATATTTTACACTTTATTAATATGTAATAAGTGGCATCGTATTGACGTCATTCCAATCATAGGATTGATGACACTTAAACTATAAAAAAATTCGTTATCACAGAATTTGTCATCAGATTGTTATCTGTTTTCGTTTTATTGATGACATTTGTCATGGCATTGATGTCAGAATTATGATGATAGGGCGTTATCAACGCGATGATACGCTTTTCTATGAGTGCTTTATAGAAATATAGAATAATATGATAAGTTTTAATCATTATAACTTGATAATATATATATATATATATATATATATATATATATATATATTATATATATATATATATATATATATATATATATATATATATATATATATATATATATATATATATATAATTATTGTCATATATAATTCAATCATAGTATATTGCTCTTAGACTATGTATGCCTTAAAAATGTTTTTTCTTAGCGTGTAGAAGGTAGAGTTGGAAAACTATCGATGGCTCTAACGATGTTATCGAAATATATTTATTTCTGTGACTATCGATGTTTCTATTCTGCAATCGATTATTATTTGAAAAGAATCGATATTTTTTAGCTAAATTTTATTTAAAAATCATTGATTTCACACATTTTTCTTATATTAAAATGTTACAATGATTTTAGTTTTGGTTTTGTTGAAGTAAAGTTCTATTTTATTTAAGAACCTATCTGATCTTGCATTTTTACACACATATTTAGTGCTTTCTCTGAGAACTATAAAACTTTGATAGTATCACGATAGTATTGTCGATGTGTCGATGGTTTTTCTAATTTTTAATGGCTTAGAATCGATATAACGATATATTTTTTCAAAATATCAAAAATTTTCGATGGTAACACTATTGATACTTTTCCATCTCTAGTGGAAGTTAATACTATTTCTTTAGATATGCTTTTATACGTTTGTTTTCCATTTCTTTGAATTTTATTTCTTATTCTTTTACTTAAAGGAGAAATTCATATATTACGTAATGCTTTTTAAAAAATGTTTAGTATAAATTATCTAAATGTTTAAGTAAGGGATATAAGAACCCATACCACGAAAAGTTAGAGAGAGTTAAAATGTTCTACAAAACTCTTTACTGTTAAGTTACGCTGAGTCAGTATAACTATGTGCAGAAGGGGGTGGGAAAATTTACCTCCCCCTAAAATTTATCACAGATATAAACTTCCAAAAGGCCGATAAATGCATATAAATATTTTTGATGGCATCTACCAGTCGTAAGAACTTTGTCTTTTAAAAACATTTTATTTTTTATAGTGTAATTACTCGCATTTTTTTTTTCAAAAATCAAGTGACTTTATTATGAATTAAATTAATATTTAGCTATTTCCGCATTGACTACAAACCCTGAGATCTTGAGTTCAAAACTAGTTTCAGGCAAGCCAATATCATTATGAATTTTTCTGATGTGCGTAGGTGTGTCATTGTGTTGATTGTTATTGGATTGTCAGAGTGATGAAGGCATAGCACTCATCATTTGGCAGTACCTTGAGCGATTAATACTGACATATCGTAATGCACATCACCATTGGCGTAGATAGGCCTTTCTGGGGGTCAATCCCCCCCCAGACTTGATTTTGCCCTAAACTAAAAAAAAATTTAGTTTCCAATAATTGCCAAATTTTTTTTATTACTTAAAAACCTACGAGTGTGTTTATTTTATTCTGATGAGATATATTTTTGTATTTTCTCTAACAAAATATAAAAAGTAGCACATACAAAATTTTAAAAACCTTTTGATACTAGGTCCAGTTGTGCACAAAATTAGTCCCATAGCTTATCAGCAACATGATTTTTAAAAGTTGTAGACTCTCAAAAAACTGTCATATCGATGGTCATAAGTTGACAACACGTAACTGGTTTTTTACAAATTTCTAGTAGAAGAAATAGTAGAAGAAATTACCTTATAAATATGCTGAAAGCGTTACTAGCATAGAAATCAAATAGCTGAAAATTATATAGTAGATACTCTCAAAAGATAATGAAAATTCAGTTTCAAGTTGTCAATGCATGAGCATCGATATGATAACGTTACATTTGTGTTTTTTGATGTATTGGGAACAAAAATGGAATAAATTGTTTTATTTGCATCTAAAGTAAAGAAAAAAATCTGACCATAAATAGCCTAAATAATAAAACACAGAATATAAGATGTTTTGTTTTCACAAAATTTAGCTCCGTTATGGCTTAACATTTTTAAAATCGAATGGACTATTCAATGAAATTATAAAACTATGGATTTGTTTTTTTTTATTTGTGGTACAAAACAGCTTCCCAAAAGGCAACAATTGGTGATGTAGTTTAAAAATTTCATAGAACTTAAACATTTATCCACTCTAACTTGGTCGCCTTTTATTCGATCAGAGCCACTATTAGACGCGTAATTTAGTAGCCTTTCAAATAATATATAATTCATTTTAAACGAACCAGCCTTTGATTCTGAAGGAAGCTTTAAAAAAAAGTATATGCCGAAAAACTAAAATGAACCGTTATATTACGTACAATGGCCAGTGTTATTAAAAGCAATCGATAAACGAATTAAAAATTTCAACAATAACAAATTTGTTCTCTTTACACTTTCCATTTCCCTAAGAAAGTAACACATTAATTAATTAACTAATAAGCATTAATTGCCTGATAGTGTTAAGTTTCTTATAAAAAAGCTCAATAAGTAATATATTTAGTAAAATATTAATTGCTTTATTTAAAACACATTGAAACTTATTATTATGGAATCCAGCTGGATCCTATCTGCATTTCACTGTTGCTAATGCAGATCATCATGGCACCTTTACTCAAATATCCCATAGCTATTTTCCAACTCTGATCTGCATAAATGGGAGTTTGCTTTAGTTTTTCTTAGGGTAATCATTTTAATCGAATTTTCAATTGTTCGATTAATCAATTGATCGAAATTGAGGTTTTTAAATTACTCGAACAATCGAATATAACTTTCATTTCGTTCGAGTTATTCGAGTAAGTTTTAGTGCTAAAAATTATTCGAGTTAATCGGAAAATATTTGAATTTACTCGGTTTTTCTTTGTATATTTTTGTCGAAGAAAATAAAACAAATCAAGTTTTTTTCACGTTTTATACATTTTAATAAAAGAAAAAACCAAAGAAAAAACAATATTTCTACGTAAATTAGATCATAAAGTGATCAATAAAAATAGTTTTTTTTTACTATTCAAATGTTTAATAATATTCGGATCTGTTCTGTATTCAATGCGGAATATAAATAGTTGGAACTGTCATCGCACTGTTGTTATAAATATCAACTTGTAATAACAAAGCTTTGGCAATTCCGAACATTTTTATTCCGCATACGTTTAGTCCTAAAAAAATAACGTTTCTTCTTTCATTTCATAGATATTTTTTTTCCATTGAACATTTCTCACATTATTAAAAATGATATTTCACTAATCGTAGACGCTGGAGAAATTAAGAAAAACGAATTACAAAGTATTTCCAACTTTTTGGATCAATTCTTTGTTTTTTCTAGATGCATAAAGTAATATTTTATACGACAAAAGAATATTTCTTGCTCTTTGATTTTGTGAGTGCTTTTAATTTTGCATTGAATTCCGGCGTTATATTGTATTCGATATATTAAGACGAAACATCTAGTTAACTACTATTAACTGCTGTTGGCAGAGTAGTTAGCGCGTTTGACTACAAATCCTGAGGTCGTGAGTTCGAGACTAGTTTCAGGCAAGCCAACAATATCATGCATTTATCTCATGTGCATTGGTGTGTTATTGTGTTCGTTGTTGTTGGACTGTTACAGTGATGAAGGCATGGAACTGATCACTTTGGCAGTACCGACAGCGACTAATACTAACATATCCTAATGCACTTCACACCACCCTCCTTCGTCGGCATTGTAGCAAAACCGTCGGCGAAGTAAAATAACTAATAAAATGGCTACACAGCTTAAAAAAACAACTCAATGCATCTACTTGACACCAGAGGGGCTTGTAACACTGCTCTACAAAATAAAAACGCGCAATAGCAGGATTGTAAATGAATTAAGCTTTCTATCTATCACCCACTTCACCACCTGTTCTCTCTACACTATCCCTTTCCCAGAGAAGTTAACACATTAATTAATTAACTGGTAGACATTAATTGCCTGATTGTGTTACTTCTCTTTAAAAAAAAACTAGTTGTTCTCGAAATTTCTACTTTAAATTATTATTACTTAATGGTTATATATCAAGACTTTTGTATCAGCTAATTGGGGTTTGTTCCTTGCTCCCTCTTATTGCTACTGCATAATTTAGTTAATTCTTTGATCATGCGGTCTCTTAGTATGAAATAATGTCTGAATTGAATGGCACATTTTATATAATTTAAAAATTTTTGGCAGTTTTTATTAAGAAATCTGTAAAAACTCATTAAAAAAAGGAAATTTACATAAAATGTTTTTGTCGAGTTATTCGATTAATCTGACCTCAATTACTCGAATAAATTTTTATTCGAAATCAAAATTTTTTGTTTGATCGAACATTATTTGACTTCAATTATTCGATTAATCGAGCAAACATTATTCGAGTGAATATTCTAGTTTTTCTATAAGATTTTTAGCAAACGGTTTTCCTAATGATCTTCATTAGCAACAACAAAATGTGCACAGGATCCAGCTATATCCCACAATAAATTGGCTCGGTCCCCATACAAAAAAAAGGCTGACCTTAATAAAGATTAGTTGAAAACGATTCCAGAAATATTTTTTTTTATTTTTGTTTAACGTCGCCATTTGTAGTATGATCATGACATATTGCATATCGTTTTCCAAGGTTTGGCTTTACCTTAATTTTTCCCTTTCGTAAATTTTTAGTCCGACATAAAATTCTGTGCGCCATTTATCCCATCTTTGATCCTTTACACCTAATTTCCAATTTTTGGCCCCGTGACAAGAAACAATTTTTGAAAACTTAGTACGTATAGATTTTAATATACTCACTTTATGCCCCGTCCCAAAAGTAAAATGTTTTTTCTTTTTCGCATATATATTAAATTAAGCCGGTTCGATTAAAGTAATAAAAAAAATGCATTAGTCATACCCTAGAACGAAAGTTATGCCTTCGAACGAAGAAAGAAATTGCAAAAAACTGAGGTTTTTGAATTTTTAGCAGTCTTTTTCCTGGATTTCTTACATCTTTTCGCAATTTACTTCAAATTTTGAGGGTGTACGAACCAAACCGTCTTCAGATTTGTACTCATCACGTCAAAGCACATGTCGCTAGGTGCGTTTGGTTAATTGTACAAAGCACAATTTACTTATTTGTCTGTCGGTGTACAGAATTTTGATTGAAATTAATAGAAAAAAACTTCCAGTAGATAAATACAGTCTACACATAAGAATGACTGTTTTCTGTTGCCTGTTTCTTGCACCTAATGATGTTTCATTGTAATTGTAATTCTCTAGCGCTTTATTTTCTTTCAATAATTTATATCATATACTATTTGTCTTCATATTTATATTTTAGATATTTCTGCTAAAAATTATTTAATTGGCTAAACTTTCTCTTTTGCCAAACGTCAACGTCATTATATTTGATTATACAAAAAAAATCATATTCTTCAATTATTCATTCAATTATAATAAATGTATTTCGTTTTCGTTTCATGAACAAAATAAGAAATAATTTTTCTGCCTTTCTTATTGCTGTAGTTGTCATTGATTGGAGGATAAGTCCCTGATGTACGCATTGTTCTCGTCTGTATCATGGCAACGTAATAAATTTGCTTAAAACTAATTTATTTTCTTTCTTTTTAAGCCAGCGAAATATTGATTTGTCTTGGGAATTACCCAAAATTTATGAAACCTATCATCTGCCTATAGCTTTTGCTTATTCTATCTAGCATTTCTTAGATTTATTCATTAAAAAAAATACAAATTGTACCCATTCTTTAAATATAAACTAGAAAACTTTTAAACTAAACTATTTTTTTTTAGAAAATTCTTGTATTTATAACTATTTCATTATAGTTCTTCTGTTAAATGAACTCATAAATTTTAAGTTTGTGATATTAAAATTCGACAAACTTTTTATTTTGCTTTTATTTATAAAACATTAATGAAATGTTTACTGTCATTATTTTAAACATTCAGCGAAAAACTAAAATATTTCCAACACATTTGCTAAATTCACATACACACATTGTTTGCATTTAATTGAGTTATTAAAACTTGTTTAAAACTTTGGCGTAGACCATCATAGTAGCAATAGTGCGAAACTTAAAATAAGTTGAAAGGTTTGTTACCTTTTTGTGAAGAAACAAAAATCCCATATAAATCATTTGTTTAATGGCGAGATAAAAAACAAAAATGGAAAAGTTGGTGTGAAATTATTGCAGAAGAGAAACCACACCCCTAAATCGACAAATAAACGTTATACAGAAAAAATCTTCATGCCCATTCATATCCCCTAGAACTATAGTTATGCCTAACCTAACCAAACATCCCGCTTTAGGCGGGATTATCCCTCTTTTAAGAGTTCGATCCCGCCTAAAATTGTTATCCCACTTTTTTGAGTTCTAAAATCTATAATTCTGTTTTCTTAGTTATTGCCAAAAGTATCGAAAATATTTCAACAGAATAAATCATATATTTTTCTTATTTTTCAGCCATTCATTCACGGTTGTATTGAGCGTTTCAAAACTCATTGAGTTAAAGGCCTTTAAGATTTAAAAAATTTAATTTTTTGACGTTGTTTCAAAACTCATTATTAAAAAAATTCCCAATCCGAAGATATTTAATTATTCAGGCTTAAGTTCATTCAATTTAATTTTTCAATTAAATTACTTTTATTGATAAATGCATTTTCAATGTAAGTAATAATTGAAAAGCCAAAGCCAAATTCTTGTCTATTTGGACGACGAACTGAACGCTATAATATTTTCGACAGTAATTACGGTCTAATTATCAGAGCTCTTGTTACACGTTTTCACAAATTAATAAATTTCAAAAATTAAATAAAATATCGTCATATAAAATGCAAAAGGGCATTTTATCATTTTTAAAAAATTTTCAGGAGAGATAGAAAATTTAGAGCCACATGCATAACGAAAACTTAGCATGAACTTAGTAGAAGTAACTAAATTTTAGATTAAAAACAAACGTAGGATAAAATTTGGAGTCATCACTTCAAACTGCGTGGATTTTTATTATGTGTAAAAATTCATTAAGATTCAGTTCAATGTCGTCACTTATGCTAAGTTCGTGCCAAGTTTTCGTTAGTCATACTGCCGTTAGTAAAAAGCAAACTATTGTGATTGCAATTATAATTAGTCCAGATGTTATTAATGATACTGCCCAGAAAAAATCGTTTTCTTAATCACAAAAATTTCCTTTTTATTACATTTTTTATCACATATTATAACTCCTGAAACATTGAAAATGATGAGGCGCCTATTGCATTTTATTTGAAAATATGTACTTAAATAACTTTGAATAAAAAAAATCCATAAAGTTCAACTAAAATTCTGAAGTTCAATTTAAGTATTTCTCCATTAAGATGAAACAAAAATTAGGAAAAAGTTTGAATCCCAAAAGCTAGAGCTAATTTTGTACCAAACACATTAAAAATAAAATACTGAAGATTCGACAAAACAAATAAATAAATAAAAATATAGTTACAAGACATTAAGAGAAAAAACGGATTTTTCTTTTATACAAAATTGCTTTTGATCGAAATTACATATTTATTTTTTTTCTTTAAAGCTTTAACTGAATTTAAGCAACTTCGGACTTACAGCTTTCTTATTTTTGTCGGGGCTTAGCGACTAATAATAATGTTTCATGTGTTCGAGACAACATTATCCTCTAGGCTCAAAGCAATATATAAAATTTTTGTTTCATCTTAAGCATGGTACTCTGTTCATCATTTCGTTCGAAGTGCTGCCAAAAGTCAATATAAAAAAATGACACAAATTGCTCACGAAAAATTGTTGCAGGAGGAGTACTCTGTTTATTTTGTGAAAAACATATGAATTGTAACTACAACATTTTGAGTCTTCATGCGAAATAATATGAGCACCAATTTTTTCGTGTGGAATTTACAACAGACACATTGGGTTTTTTTTTTAACGTATACAATTGAAGCACACTTTCAAGCGCCATTTATGATTGGTTACTTGTCATATTTTTCGTATGAAAAAACCAAAGATGATCAACATTTTTTGCAAATTTGAACAGAGTAATAAGCTTTAATAGAGAAATTAAAAAATACACATTTTTAAACTTTAAGACCTTTAACTCAATGAATTTTCTAAGTTCAATTCGTTAGCTGAAATGCAAAATCACGTAATTACACTTTCTGGAACGTTTGAAAATTTTGTAGAAAATTTGTTTGATGTCAGTAATATGCAATAATTATTTAGTAATGCAATCTAAAATTTTTTATTACTTACGTGGTTTTGCATTTCAGCTAACGATATGGAAGTGTGTAATTGCATATATTTAAAAAAAAATCATATATGTATTATCATATAAATGAAGTGTATTTACAACATCCCGATTTCCAAACGATATTTTATAAATTCCCGTTTTTAGTCATATTTTCTCTAGAATCCCGCTTTTTAATCCTTCATATCCCGCTTTTCGCTAAAGACTTTATGGTCGCGTTAGTTATGCCAAATATTAAGGAATTTTGGCAAAAAAAATTATTGGGTTGTTGGCTTCAAAAATAATGCCCCATGTCATTCCGTTTGTTGTGCTTTAAGCGGCCCACCCACTTGCAATGTAATTGTGCAATTTTTCGTATTGTACAATAATATTGCGAATGTGTATGTCATATTCGAAGGCTGCACAATATATTGGGAAAAATCAAAAGACTTTTGATTTTTATTGTACAATATTGAAAATTGTGTAATGTGGTGGTAGCATTGTTCAGTGTTATATTTACTTTTTCACTGTCAAGAATATTGGGCAATATTTGCTTTGGCAATGCTGTACCATTTATTGCATAGTATAGGCCAAACCGAAAATAATAAATACAATAACATATGCAATAATATTGTATATTTTGTATAATATTGTAACGTATTATTATTATTATTATTATTATTATTATTATTATAATTTCGAGCAACAGTATTACTAAAACGTACAAATATCAGGAACGCCAGGCGTATGACTAATATTTTTAATACCAAACTAAATATATCACTCATACGTACGAAAATTGTATAGTCAGCCGTGTCACAAATGCCGTTCTGACTGGCTTGGATTCCGTAGTTGTCATTCCGAAAAAGTACATATTTTGGAGCTTTAGATTCCATTTATTTTGTATTTCGTTTTTACAGTGATAAAGTTTTTATACCTTGATTCGTTTGTTTACTCTTGTTTTTAGATGCCAAGCTCATATTGAGCTTTTTATTAAACATGGAAAGTTCATTACCAAATATATATATTAGGCGCTCCTAAAAGTATGCATGTTTTGTAGTATTTACTGCAAATGAAGTCAGTAGAAAAGTTTTTTTCAATTCCACTTTGAAATTTAAAAGTGGTTTGATTACGAAAAAAATTTCGTTTTTCGTTTTCTGACGAAGCAACTTATGAAATTGAAACCACTTCCGATCGGAATGGTATTCTGTGACATTACTGAATATTTATTGATCGGTTTTTGACTTAATGGCGCCGTATACTACATCAGTAAAAAAATTGTCAAAGAGTAAACATCGGGATAAAACACATTTACTTGAATAAATTACTCATAAATTAAGAAAAAAGGAATAAAATATATATTGTAAAGTGTTTCAGAAATAAAACAAATTATTCCTCATAATTTTTTAATAAAAAAAAACACAAGTTTTGCATAATTTTTCTTTTCAAAATAAATGCGGTGCGCACTAGGTACAACAACTCGTCCGTACAGAATTTTTAAAGAAATGAATATTGCACCAGTATGATATGTTTTTCGATCACGATTCACCATCACTTGTTTGTGCCAGTATACTGAAGTAATGCATCCTTTGTTTTAGGAAGGGATAATGGAATTAAAAACGGCACAAGTGGTAACGTAATGTGTGAACAATAGAGTGAGTGATGGCTAAAAAATTTTAATATGGATTTGATCAATGCTTATGCCTCACCCCAAATCGATGGGTGTTTATGAAAATCTAATCAAAAACAATTTTCAAAAATTGTCAGGGGAATTAATTCGCATTTCAGATTTTATGTCTATATGATTACCATGATACCTAAACCAGGCAAAGATCATACGAAGGTGGAGTCCTATAGGCCTATAAACCTGTTGTCTAACATGCACAAAACTATTTGAAAAGCTACTTATGAGTAAGCTAACACCCATACTGAATCGTACTGGATGCATTCCAGACCACCAATTCGGTTTTAGGAGACAACATAGTACGATTGAACACACACATAGACTAGTGAACGTCGTTAGAAATACCTTCGAAGAAAAGAAATATTGTTCTGCGCTCTTCATCGATGTTTCTCAGGCATTTGATAAAGTATGACACGAAGGTTTAATACATAAACTAAAGCAAAACCTACACGAAAACATACTTAAACTTTTAGAAAGCTACTTAACTGAGCGAAGATTTGTTGTTAAAGAAGGTAATTTTCAAAGCCCTCCGCAACCCATTGAAGCCGGAGTTCCTCAAGGCAGCATCCTCGGTCCTGTATTATATCTTATATATGCTTCTGACTTGCCGGTAAGCAGTAACATACACATATCAACATTCGCTGATGATACAGCTTTTCTAAGTGTTCACAAAAGCCATCAGGAAGCCACCCGCAATTTGCTAGATTATATACCCCAGTTGGAACAATGGCTAAAACAATGGCAGATAAAAATTAGCGATCAAAAATGTCTACACATTACTTTTACATTGTGCAAAGAAACCTGCCCACCTATATAAATAAATAACCAAACTATACCTCAACACACTGAAGTAAAATATCTCGGTGTTCATCTTGATCGTCGTCTAACATGGAAGTCACACATAAATGCAAAGGTGACCCAAATAAAATTAAAAGCAGCTCAAATGAATTGACTCATTAGAAGGAACTCTACTCTAAGCCTAGATTGTAAATTTCTTCTATACAACTCCATTCTAAAACCAATATGTTCCTACGGAATCCAGTTATGGGGCACTGCCTCGGCATCAAATGTAGAAAAAGTTCAAAGGCAACAAAATAAAATACTCCGTACGATTACAGCAGCCCCATGGTATGTCAGAAACAAGCGAATTCATAAAGATCTAGATGTGCCGCCGGTTAAGACAGTGTTTTCTAAACACGTGACAAGCTACATAAAAAGACTTGAGTTGCACCCAAATCCCCTAGCCCGAAACATCATTAACTTTAGAGGCCACACTCGGCTGAGAAGGAGGGACACTCTTACTCTCAGCCGAATACGCGAGACGTAAACAACCAACCGCTGAAACAAATATTTTTGTCTGGTACTGGCTGGACTTAAAAATTAAAATTTTAGAGTTAAGATTTGATTACTTATTGTTAGTTCAGTTTTATTGAAGATACAATAAATAAATATAACCGAAAAAATAAAGCTTTTATATCTCACAACTTAATATATATTATATTTACAAAAAAATTATCTCTATAAAGTTGTTTTCTGTGAAGTTTTCAAAACCATTTGCTTTACCAACTTTATTTAAAATTGCATATTTAAGAAAATATACATCAAATTATCGAGTAGCCAATATTAATATAGCACAAATGCCATAAACGTTTTTGTTGCCTAGAACTTGAAGTTTTTCCTTTAGTTAGGTTAGGTTAGGTTGTACAGGCTGCTTGCGCACACTTGGGTCCATGGTTGGTCCCCTTGTGTTAGCTGTAAGTAGCGGGAAAGAGAGAGAGAGAGAGAGAGAGAGAAAAGAAGGAGAACAAGTCAGAGGTGTGAAGGTGAAGAAGAGAAAGAGAGAAAGAAGGGAGTGAAAAAGCAAAAAGAGGAGGTATGGCAATCACTCGCCAGGAGGGGATGATTCAGGGCTGGAACCATCCCCAGCGCCTTATGAAAAGGCTAAGTTTATTGGGGTTCGTCATTGCCAACTCAGATAGCCTGGCGAAGCACTGTTGACCGAGTTGTGTCAGCCGCTGATTCTCCAGCGAAGGGCAGAGGCAAAGGACATGAAAGATCATCTCCTCTTCCTCCTTATCCCGACAGCTCCTACAGAAGTCGTGGGACGTTAGTCTCATTAGTTTGGCATGTTTGCTGAATTTGCAGTTACCTGTGATCGTTGCGACAATGTCTTTCAGGTGTGATTTCTGAAGTCTTATAGATTTGTAGAGCAGTCTGAATCCAGCCTTGGCCAGATCAGCCTAGAGATCCTACAAGTAGGTTCATTGAACCATCTAGTCTGTGTCTGGGTATGGAAAATGTTTTCGATTTCCTGCTTGCAGGCGTGTAGGGGAATACCACAAAAGACATCAATGTCCAGCTCTGGTAATATCGTCCCCTTTTTAGATAGTTCGTCAGCGATGCAGTTGCCTGCGCTGATCCGGTGTCCATGCACCCATATAAGGGTGATATTTGAATGTCTCGCCATTCCGTTCAGGGATGCCCGGCAGCCCTGGACAAGGTTATGTGTTGTATATACCCCTGTTAAGGACTTGATTGTGGCTTTGCTGCCGGTGAAGTTTCGGATATTCCTATTAAATATCCTATGATACCGAAGCCAGTTTGCCGCCTTCTTTATGGCTGATATCTCGGCCTGTAGTATACTACCTTTGTCTGGAAGTCTGAAGGAAATTTTGTCTTGCAGGTGTTCAAAGTAGACACCTCCTCCAACCCTGTCACCCCTCTTGGAGCCAACCGTGTAGACATCGAAGTGCTCCACGAGGGGAGGAGACCCTTCAGTGGACCTCACTTCCTCCGAGATAGAGAGACTGAAGCCCCTGGAGAATGATGGTCTCGGGGAAGTATAATCCAATAACTCAGGCAGATTATTCCAAAGATCGATGATGCTAGCATTACCCCAGCGGCTGAGGTTCCATACGTTCGTAGCGTGCAGACGCACTGCTGTGTTCAGGGCATGCTTTTTGATTAGCAGATCTACCGGTAACCGATTGAGCATAGCGAAAAGAGCCTTATTAGGCGTGGAGCGTAAAGCTCCTGTAATTAGCAATGCTATCATGATAAAAAAAAATGGAGTGCCCATTCGCGTTCAGCAGCCCAAATAGCAAAAGAAACAGCTTTCAGCTCTATGGAAGGAAAAAGTTTACTAAAATTTTGTAAATTAGTATAATCATTTTGAAATTTTAATTGTTGTGGGCTTTTTTCGATATTGCTGTTTATGTTGTTAAGTGCGCGATTTAGATAAAAGTCGGTAAGGCGAAAGCTATTGCCGAGTAAAAAATTGTCATATTTTTTGAAGCACAAAGACAATAGAGCGCATAATAATACGCTTTGCAAGAAGAAATTATTGCAGAGCAGTGAATGTATATGAAAGAAACTATACAAAAAAAAAAGATTTTTCACTACTGATACAATGCAGGTTTTTAAGCAAGAGAGTTCCAAGTACTTACAGTTTTAGTGCTGAAAATGGTGATGATTTTCAGCGCTTCAAAAAGCGCTTTTTGTATAAAAAAAAATTTGTATTTTAAACCGGGATCTCGCCATATAAAAATCAGCAGCGATATCTGCAGGTTAGTAAGCACTACTTTTATTCTCTCATAGTAAAAATCTGCTTTATTTGAAGCAATTGTCTTGCTAGGTGGAAACTTCACAGACAGCTACTTTTTGGAAGAACATTTTTTTTGTAAATACTTTAATTATTAATTAATGACACATAAAGCAGACAAAGAGCATTTGCTCAAAATTTGGTGGTTGCGCGACACGCCTTAATTGTTTATGCTACTTTTTATAAATACCAACCAATTTGGAGGATGAGACTTCAAGAAATCTAAATTTTAATTCCTTACGAACACTCTAGTGAACAACCAGCCTCTAAGAAAACTTTAAATAAAAACTTATTTTATAGATTTTTTTTATAAAATAGTATAAAAAGTTTCTTAAAATAGTGACTTGCAAAATTCGTGCTATTCCAGTCATACAAAACTTTAACTTCCTGCTTTTAATTTTCATTCTATTTTGTTTTCGGTTTGGCGTAAAATTAAAAATTTAATTTTTTAACATTCATTTAGCTGAGTTCATGTATAAAAAGCCTGGTCTAGCTGATTCAAAAACTGTATACACCACAAACGTCTAACAAAAAATAAGTTGCTGAATATTAAAGAGAATAAATAATATCAACATTATTTAACATCTAATGGAATTTCATCGTCCTTTATTGCCAGATGGTCGCCAGGCGCCAATTGCCTGGGAAATACAATTATTTTTTCTCAACATTGATTGGCCAATTAAGGAAGATGCCCGAAAATTTATGGTTTTCTATGAGAAGTTCATAATAGTGGCTGGTTGGATAATGTTTTGCTATTTGAATGAAGCTGAAATGTATTATATGGTGCAGAATATCAACGATATTGGTTTAACTTTAGAGGGCTTGGCCACATATCTAATATTAATTGAATGTCATATGCGAATATATAGTATGGCTTTCAATAAAACGGAATTTAAAATAATGATAGATGAATTCTTTCTGAAAATCTTTTTCGAAAAGTAAGTTCCTAAAAAAGAAAAATGGAAAAATTACAAACACTTAAATGTATTTTCTTTCCAGCTCATCTGCAAACAAACGAATAAACAAGGACATACAGCGTAAATTACTGCCAACAAAACTTTGTTCGTATTTTTATATATTAACTCTATTCAGTTTCTGCTCAGCAGTTATTAGGGGCTTTTTTCAAAACGTGCGTTTAGTACCATTCAAGAGTTCATATCATTATACTTTCGATGTTTGGTATTACTATTTTCCCACTCTCATTATCACACTGTGGATTGGTGTGGCCGTCGTTTCACAATTATCGGCCGAATCAAATCTTTTGGCAACGATTATCTTGCATTTGAATGCAAAATATCAGTCGTTACAACATGATCTGATGGAACTGCATGAGAAATTAATGCAGGACAAACACGTTTCACGGGTCAATGAATTGGAGGAGTTTCGTCGTGGTCTTATTGCCATCATAAAGCGAAATATTGAGTATAATGGTTTTGCAGAGAAATTTCAAAATCGTTATTCATTCACCATTTTTGTAATGATGGCATTAAGTGCTGTGCTACTGTGTGTTTTAGGTTTTTTGGCGGCAACAGTAAGTAGAACGATTTAAGATAGATTTATATAGTTTGTAAATAATTTGAAAATATCCGTTTACAAAATTTATAAATTTTAGAAGTACCAAGATTACACACAATTGAATGATAGTTATAATATTGAAAAAACACGAAATTTCTGTCCACTGTCTTAACAAATATCGGTAATTACGGTCTTTATTATGCCAGCTTTGCTATACTTGGTAGGGAATACAGGAGGGATCCTCACTATGTGTCCCTCCTGTATTCCTCCCCCAAAAAGGTGAAAATATCTACTATTTATATTGCTCTACTTTAAAGACATTAAAGCCCAGATCCCACTATCGTCGCAAAAAGTGCAAAACTCGTCAAAGCCAAAACAAAACGCAAAACAAACAAACGCTTAAATTAAAAGGTCCACAAAACAAACAAAATTCCAAAAACAAAAAAGGGATATATTGCTACCTTAATATAGAAAGTCTCTAACTCGTTTTTTTCAAATCGTTTTTTTGTATTTTTCGATAGATTAGATGTTCATCTATCGAAATATGAAAAAAAAACCAGATTTGAAATAAATGAGTTAGGGCCTTTCTATGTTAATGAAATGATATGTATTTATATGGTATCGCACATTACTGTATTTAGTCCTTTCATTCAGAAAATTTTACATCCGCTAGAAATTATTTCATTCTAAAATTTAAGTTTTCTAAAGCTTTATATATATAAAAGAGTAACGTGACTGACTGGGGGTATCATCGCCCAGTCCAAACGAATAAGGCTAGAGACTTGAAATTTTGTACGTCGGTCCCCCTCCCAATGTATAGATCCACTAATAAGGAATTTTTGGAAATTTAAATGCTTAGCCCCCTTAGCATGGGTAAAAACGTGTAAGTTCGATAACCTCATATCATCGGATCTAACTAAGGTAGACATAAAATTTCAAGAACATCGTAATAAGATCAAAAAACAAGCGGACAGGTGTCTGGTACTTTTTTGAAATTTTAATATATATTAAACTATAATTGTGGTACCTTTTTGTTAACCCGTTATCTCCTAAAATACTAAAGAGAAATGAAATTTAAAATGTACTCTTCTCTCCTGGTGTCATCAAACAAATGGACTTTGGTACCTTTTAGAAATTCGAATGTATAAAGGATAAAATTGGAAGCTCTTTTTGGTACTTTTTCCTGTACAACTATTTGTTATGTACTTTCAATGAAAATTTTTTAATAGAAAAAAATGTATGTACATTTGTGGGCAAAAAACGGAAAAATATTATTTCGGTAATTTTTTGGTAACTCGTTTACCTCCTAGTATAATAACGATAGAAATGAAATTTAAAATTTAGAAAGCCCTTTCTCTAACGCACTTTGGTACTTTTTGGAAGTTCGGTTATATAAAGCGTAAAATTATGGGTCTTTTTGTACTTTTTCCTGCACAACTATTTGTTATGTACTTTGAAGGAATATTTTTAACAGAAAAAAAAATTTGTATATGTGACGCGCAAAATAGAAAGGGACCTAAGGGTAAAAACCGGTTTTGTTCAGGGGAGCCATTTTAAAGATTTAAATACGTGTATCTTTGGTGTACCATCACTGAGCGTGTTGGTATTGGTCTCATTTGAAAGCGACACATCTCATGACGTCAGGAACGTGTTGGTCAACCTTGAAAACGCGCGTAGGTCGTCCCTACCTCTTGTTTTGTGCAGTTGGTTTTTACAGTTTTCTACCTAGCGCGCTGTTTCCACGAGTTTGATATCAATTTTGCTCACGTTTTTTTTACCCTTAGGTCCCTTTCTCTATGCGCTGTCACATGTAGGTTTCCTTTCCACTAAATAGGAATTTTTCAAATGCATATGTTAAAACGGATAAATTCGGTAGTCTTATATCTCCGAATCTAATTAAGGCATACACAAAATTCCAAAAGCATCATATTAAGATCAAGAAATATACGTAAAGGTGTCTGGAGCTTTTTTTAAATTTGTACATTTAGGGGCCCAAAAAGGGCGAAAATATAATTTTCGTACTTTTTTGTTAGGCCGTTCATTTCCTAAGGTAATAAAGATAGAACTGAAATTTATATGCAATCGTCTCTGCTTTAGAAGCTCATATATACGCTTTGGTACTTTTATAGATAGGATTATATATGGAGCTCTTTTTGGCAACTTTTAAGGATCGGCCCATTAAAAGTCTAAGGGACTTTTATTGCTCTCGCAACGCTGTCCGTCCGCCTGTCTATCTGTCTGTCACAGGCTGTTTTCCCTAGAACCAATTGGGCTACGGACCTGAGCAAATGTACAATTATGCCCGCTACAACAACAAATAAATGACAGTTAAAAATAAGAGGGTGTTCTAAAGTAAGCAGCGAAACGTGTTGAAGTCCTAATTTATTATACAGACTCATATATATAGACACTTGAAATTATCAAAGTTAGTGTATCATTATACACACTACACTAATTAATAATGAAATTTAAACAAAATAAAAATTAAACGGTATTATATCAGTTAGGGCCATTATTACAACTCAGCAGTAAAGTGGAAGATAGTTACTGGCATGATAAGCAGAAGTGACCGGTAAACTGACCTGCAACAATTTTTCATTATTACAACTTGCCTGTAAAATAAAAATTATCTTTTTCAAAGTATGGCTATACCAGAGCACAAGTGGCAACGTCATACATATGTATTTACAATGGCACAGATAACAGGTACACACAAGTCTACAACAAGTATAAATTTGTTCTAGAAACTACACTACAATTGTCAAAAAGTGTTGAAAGATGGATGGAACTATCAGCGCAGGGAGCTCTATAATGAAATGTCCAATACCTTAAAGGAGGGAAGCTCCATATAGTGACGAAATTGTGATAATTTCATCACTCCACTAAGTTTGCCGAGTAATGTCATGTGTTCTAGTGAGTTCACCTGTTAGATACGTCTTGGTGTTTACTTGATAAAGAAGCAAGTATGGCAGCCTATGAAAATGTGTGCCGATAAAAGTTAGCGGAAGAATGAACTTCCCAGTAAGTTATCCACACTTTTAGGTTAAATTAAAGTTGTAATAATGAAAAACTGTTTATCCATCCGATAAAATGATAATTATAACTAAACCCGAGTTGTAATAATGGCCCTTAATGTAATTATGACTAAGAACATCAGTGAGGATGGCCTCTAAACAGCGTCCTCGCAAACTGAATACTCCAAATGGCCCTTCAAGCTCGAACATGAAGTTGAAATAAAAATACCAGTATTTTAAAGAGATTTTCAATAAACGATAAAAGCACAAAGAGCTTTCCTTTTATTTATTTAACGAAACCTAATACGAACGGTATCGCGGGGTTTAAAAAAAATATAAAGAAATTTCATATGCCAACCAGAATGGTGCAAATTACCACGAAACAATAAGTTTTCCTTTTTAGTTATTTTCCGGATTACAAAATATGGCGAACAATTTTCACCTACGAGAACTAAGAAGCCAACGATATGGCACAAACGATTTTTAATTTAACAATAATAATAAATTATATGTAAATATAATCATAGTTAACATTCAGCAAAAAACAAAATTAATAACCACAGCACCTCTAGACGTCATTTCATCACTTATGTTTTTTTGGCACTACTTTTAAACTTCACCAGAGATGGAGAACCATAATTGCTCAGACGTGAACAATGACTATGTAACTTTGACAATAGCTCTATCGTGAAAACCGTAAAAGGCAACCTCTTGAAATGTTCCCAGCTAAAGCACATTATAAAAACAACAGTAGTTAAAGGGTATTAAAGGGTATTCTATCAGGTTATGTAATTTTCAAATATGGCTATATCTTCTGAACCATAATAATTAAACATTTGAAACAAACAAAATTGATAATTAATGGCCAAATTAAGTATTAAAGGGTATTCCATTAAGTAATGGAGGAAATAAGCCAAAAAGTAAAAACGCCAAAACGACAAAATCGCCAAAACAAAAAAAAATTGCCAAAAGAAAAGAAAAACGCTGCAACTAAAATAAACCAAAAATTAAAAAAACCTACCAAAACGTAAAAGTCGCCAAGCCAATGAAAAAAGTGCTTAATAATACTGTACTTTAAACAAATATTTTTGATTTGGAAAGAATCTGCTTGTACAGAGAGATTATTTTGCTTACATTTTTTTTATAGTTTTTTGATATATTCTCTTTTCATCGGTCACGATTCAGTAACTTTTTCTACCATTTCCATTTGCAGCAGCCATAGGAGGAGTATGTTCAAGAAAATTGGTATAACATTTCCCTCATACCTGACTCTATGTTGGAGCCTTTGCTAAGAACTGAGAAGGAATAAAAGCACCAAAAATGAAAAAAATTGCCAAAACTAAAAAAATCGACAAAAACCGAAAAAATCGCCAAAAAACGAAAAAATCGCCAAAACAAAAAAGTCTCCAAAACTCAAAATATCGTCAAAAACCGAAAAAATTGCATAAACAAAAAACTGCCAAAACGCAAAGAAAGAAAGCGCCCAATCGAACTAAAATCGCCAAAACTAAAAATATCATCTTAAACCGAAAAAAGCACCAAAACTAAAAAATCTTCACAACTAAACAAATCGCAAAAAAACAAAAACGCAGTAAAAAAAATAATAAAATCGCCAAAAAATCACCAAAACAAAAATAAATCGCCAGAAACCGAAAAAATTGCCAAAACGAAAAAATCTAAAAAAAGTAAATATATCGTCAAAAACCGAAAAAAATCCAAAATATAAATTCTTAAAAAACAAAAAAATCCCCAAAACTAAAATAAATAGTCAGAACCCAAAAAATTCTCTAAGGCGAAAAAAGTGAAGCGAACGTGATTTGGATGCTTTTTTGTAATTTTCGCATTTAAGGAAGAAAATGGGTTAAATTGTAATTTTGGTATTTTATTTTTGGTAACCCATTTATCCTCTAAAATAATAAAGATAGAAATTTAATTTAAATCTCGCATTTAAAGAAGAAAATGGGTTAAATTGTAATTTTGGTATTTTATTTTTGGTAACCCATTTATCCTCTAAAATAATAAAGATAGAAATTTAATTTAAATTGGTTTCTTCTCTCCTTAAGAGTTCCTTAAATACGTTTAGAGGACGATAAAGGGCATACATATAATTTTGGTTCTTTTTTCTTAAAACCTTTGTCTTCTAAAGTAATAAAGTTAGAAATAAAATTTCAATTGTGTTCTTCTGCCCCAACGAAGCCCTCAAACATGTTTTTTTATAATAATTATGTATATGGTGGAGAACCACCATAACGAGATTATAAGTTTTAGTTAGGTTGCATTGAGAGCATATTGCACTTTTAAGCAATAGCATGGTGATATAGGAGTGGGGAGACGGGTACTGATCATACGACGCTATTATAAACTTGTCTGTAGCTGCACAACAATCGGATAGCGAAGCTCACCGGGTATTGCTAGTACAAAATATTTTACTAGACTTTCAACGAATGTAAAAACTTTATTAAAGAAAATCATCGATATGTTGTTCTTTTTATAATTTGTAGTTTAACAATACAAAAGCTCTATTGTAATTGAGATCTTACTTTAGTTTTTTTGTATTTATAATATTTAGATTTTCTGAACATAATAAAGAGATTTTCTTTTAATGTTTTCAGCTTGGCATGACTACAACTAATATAACCTTCGTTAGTTGGATTATAGGCAAAATTGTAGAGTTATTGGTGTTTGGCACTTTGGGCTCGAATATTATCGAAACGGTTTGCTAATTTAATCAAATTAGAAAATATGGTTTGCTAAACTATAATATATCCTTATATGTTATCGTTTCTTTTCTTACTGTTTTAGACGAACAAATTGAGCACCTGTTATTACAGCTGCAATTGGGAAAGTGTTATTTTAAATTCCCATCACCCAAAAGAAAATGCTGACTTAATGAAATTAATAGTGCTGGCCATAGAGTTAAATGAAAAGCCATTTTCTATTACAGGCTTCAACTATTTTAGTGTCAGTTTAGAAACTGTTGTCACGGTAAGTGCTCTTGCGAATTACACATACAAGCTTTTCGTTCTATTTATAATTCATACTTGTTATTTTTATTACGACTCTTTATATTTAAATTCTGTTAATTAAAATATATACATATTTACATATGATTTATTTTTTTCAACAGATTTTGCAAGGGGCTGGTTCATATTTTACCTTTCTGTATGCTTTTCGTTAAGATAATAAAATGGTTGTAAAATAAATAAAAAATATTATTGCCAGATTTGGGTATAAAGAATGATTATATTTATTTTATATTCTCTTATATGTATGCGTCTATTTCTCTATGCTTTTGTAATATTTATATTTAGAAAAAAATGTATAATTTAGTTGTTAGCTAAAATTTATTGAAAATTCAACAAAATATATGGTTAAAATTCCCAGCAAGAAATTTTTTTAAAATATGTTGTTCTTTTTTTAGATTTAATTTAAATGCAGACAATATCAATACCGATACACCTTAAAAATTTAAATGAATAGCTTCTAAAAACCACGAAGAAAGTAAATGGAATGGCTAGAAATCTATTATCGAGATATAAGGACTTCTTGTTAACTTACGCTGGAAATGGTGATGTTATCCATTCTTCACATAGGATTATAGTAAATGTACACATTTTGCTACTTTTAAAAATATTTTACTGGGTTGTTTAGCGCTTCTTCATGAACTCTTTTATATGCCCAATAGGCCAAGTCTTTGAGACACTCTTTTATATGCATGTGGAAAAGAAGTATCTATCAGTTGAAGCCAATTATTGACGACATTTTTGAACAAAGGGCACATAGGCCTTTGATGACAACATTGGTAACACGCTACTAATGTTGTCGTCAATGAATAATATTAAAACTTAAAAATGCTGTAATCAAGTCGAACCCGTAACCTTCACACTGAGAGGCTAGTACGCTATTTGCTAGCCTACCGAGGTACTTAAAATTTTGTATACAAAAGCACGTTTTGTAGGCTGCTTTAAATATTTAATGTGCAACTAAATGCAGCACGACAACTTCGATGCACCTGTTATTCTTGTTGTAGGCAATAAAACTGTATAGACGATTTTTCATGCAGTTGTTCTTCATCTTGTCGTCAATAAGGCTTTGTAGGGGAAATTTTCTTAGTCCTGTCCTTTATACACTACAACGCACACCACATTGTCCCCATACTTGTATATAAATATGTTAGATAAGCCACAAATCATAATCTTGCAGACAACATCCTTGCAAATGTCGTCGATAATATCTGGGACTACCGGGTATCTCTACTTGTGTACGCACAAACATATGTATATGAATGTAAACTTGCTTGTTTGTGTAGGTGTCTGTGAGTTTTTCTTCTTTATTGGAACCCTTAATTTATATTCCTTATACGTAGATCATGTTATCAACTTATTTATGACCGCAAAATGTACTTATATTTATTTGCTAGTAACTTTCTTATAACTTACCACTATCCTCCAATTTCTTTGACATCTCTCTACTGCTGCTGTTCATATATAAAATGTAGAATAAACTAAAACAACTAGAAACAAAGAGTAAATAATACAGAGTAGAATGGAACACTATTTAAAGTTCTATCCACTTTCGATTTGACTTGTTTGTTTTTTTTTGGCTTGTGTTTTTTTTTCTTGTTTGTCACTGTAATTCTTGTAGAATGTTGGTATTTTTGAAATATAAAATATTGTTGTTCCATTATGGGTTTTCTATGAATCCTTGTAGTAGTTGTTTTTTACTAAGACTATACGTGTGTATATTTATGTGTTTATTTGCCAATACTGCTGACTAAGCAGCCAACCATTTTTTTCTGATATAAATTTTTTAAAACTTTCGTTGTAGCAAATTGTAAATAGTAAAATGTAATTGATTTCTTCACTAACAGCACACAGAAAACTTCATAAAAAAATCGTCGAAAACAAGGTTAATTTAACCTTTCTACGGTTGCGACTTAGCTTGATTTTGATTTGTAGTAACTATATTGCATGTTGATTTAATATTTCAGTATAGTTAAATCAATATGAAATTTATACTACAAAAAAAAAATCAATTTGAATTTACATTAATTCTAATAATTAACTAAAAAGCCGAAATAAAAAATTTCAGACTTATACGTAATCAGTTAAAAAAATAAATTACGTCTTGTTTAATTTAAGTTTTTATTTTTTTAAGTATTTTTCGTTGTTTTTGGGTTTTTTTTGGCTTTGGCGCTTTTTCAAGTTTCGTGATTTTTTTCATTTTTTTCTGGCGATTTTTCGTTTTTTGCAATTTTTTTGTTTTTATCGATTTGTTTAGTTCTTGCGATTTTTTGGTTATGGCATTTTTTAACGTTTTCACTTTCTAACGATATTTTTAGTTTTAGCGATTTATTTTAGTTGTGGGGGGTTTTTTTCAGTTTTGGGGCTTTTTTCGTTTTTGGGGATTTTTTTCGGATTTCTTTGTTTTTTTTTAGTTTTGGCGATTTTTTTTTGTGTTTTGACACTTTTTTTCATTTTGGCGATTTTTTTTTGGTTTTTGGCGATTTTTTTAGTTTTTTTTGTTCTTGCGCTTTTTTTCGTTTATTGTAATTTTTTTCATTTCTGGCGATTTTTTCATTTTTTGATGGTATATTTCGTTTTAGCGATTTTGTAGTGCTTTTTTTCGTTTTGTCGACTTTTTTCGGTTTTTGATTTTTTTTTAAGTTTTTTTTTGCGATCTTTTAGTTTTGGTTATATATTGCGTTTTAGCGATTTCTTTTAATTTTGGTGCTTTTTCCTTTAAGCGATTTTTTCATTTTAGCGTTTTTTTCATTTTGAAATTTTTTTAATTTATAATTTTTTTTTAGTTTTAGCGTTTTTTTAAAATTTCAATACTTTACATCTTACGGTTTACATCTTTAAATTTTATTGTTTTAAATATCGGTGTTAATTGGTGTAGTCTATTCTACAGACTACACCAATTAACACGAACTTTGAAAACTTAAAGTGTCTATATATAAGTGCCTGCTTATTACATTAGTATTTCAACATTTTTCGTTGCTCGCTTTAGAACACCCTTTAATTTTTAGCTGTCATATATTTGTTGTTGTAGCAGCCAAAGCTCTACATATCCTGTGAAAATTGCAGGTCTGTATTGTTTTGTTACTGGCTTTAGAACACCCTATAATTTTTAACTGCCATATATTTGTTGTTGTAGCGGCAAAAGTTTTGCATATTCTGTGAAAATTGCTGGTCTGTAGCTCTTATGGTTCCCGAGAAAACAGCCTGTGACAGACAGACAGACAGACGTACAGCGTAGCGAAAACAATAGGGTTCCTTTACACTTTTGGTGTAACGGAACCCTAAAAACGAACAAACAGCTTTGATTAAAGGTATTGATACTAATGCCCATCAAAGCAAAAGCAAAAATAATAAGAGCTTGTGTAGGTGTTCGATTAAATCAGATAGTGGAACCTTCGGCTAACCAAATTGAGTTTAAATAAAAGAATTTACAGGAAAAGTCTTGTATTCTATTTTGTAAAAAAATTGGTTAAATAGCTATTGTTTCCTTATAAAAAGCATCCACCTTCATAAGTGGTAAAAGTAAACAAGAACGTCGATGAGACGGCGTAGCTTCCTCTCGAAATCGGTAGTACTGATCCGTTATTCGAACATTCCGCTCTTAATAATAATTTGAATTTACATTAATTCAAATAATGAACTAAAAAGCCAAAATAATAAATTTCAGAATTATATCTAATCAGTTCAGAAAATAAATTACGTTAAAAAATGTAAGACTTGAAGTAGAGTAAAGTTATTTCAAGCTGAATCAACGTGAGTTTGATACTGAAATAACACGAAGAATCATGTTGAGTCAAAGTTATTTCAAGTTGAAACAACGTGAATTCGATGCTAAAATAACACGAAGAATTTGATTCAACAAAGTTATTTCAAAATCAAAAACATGAGTTTAATGAAGCTGTTGGAATTACACTGTACAGCAGGGAAAAATATTACTGGGCTCTGTAAACCGATTTCGGTAGTTTTGCAAAATCACATTTGAATTTTATTGTAGGGGAGTCAAAGTTTTCTAATTTTGACCTGATCTTGCAACATATCGCGTACATGAAACTATGTGTTATTTACATCTGACGCGTTGGATATTTTCAGCAACTTTGTAGAACATATATATCGCCGCTTTTGTAGAAAATATATATCGCCGCTGAAGGAGCGTTTTACTTTTTTTTTAATTTACAAAAATACCCATAAAATGAAAAGTTAAATAGTTGAATTGTTCAAGACGAACTTTTCTGGTAGTGCTTTACATAAAACGGCTAAACACATGTTATACATACCTTGAACGTAAGACTTAGAAGATTTCCTATGCCAAGTACAAATTGTGAATAAGTATGAAGTTGACACTTACACACAGTTTAAGTTTTCAATGATTTCTGGATAGTAAGACTTTATGGCCAACATTTTTATTGAACATTTAATGGCAAAAATTACCGTTATTGGGGGAAAGTTGAGCATTGATATATTCCACAAAAATATTTGCCCTAATATTTTCTATAAAGGTGCTCAATATACCCTACTACAACTCATATATAAAGAACACATAGTTTCATCTACTGATATGCTGCACGATACGGGCAAAAGAGGGAAACTTTAAACCCCCTAAAGTAAAATTTCTATGTGATCTTCCAAAACGCCGATATACGTGCATTTTGTTTTTTGTCTGCTCTACTAGAATCGGTTTACAGAAACCCGTAATTTTTTCGTGCTGCACAGTGTTATTTACACTCCGCACAAAAACATAAATGTGAAAATAAATCCAAGTTCCTATACAAAAATATCGGCCGTAAAATGTACTAAGATCAAAATAAGGACCAAGTTCTTGATAGGCACAATACCATATCATTTCTAGGTAACCTGTTAGTTTGGTAACATTTTCCGCATAATTCTTTCCCACATTAGAAAGGCAAAGAAAAATGTTGCCAAGCTAACGTCGATTGCGTAGAAATGAGATGGTATTGTACCTACCAAGAACTTGGTCCTTATTTTGATCTCAGTATTTTTATTCGGCTGAAATTTTTGGATAGGAACTTGTCCTTATTTTCACGTTTATGTTTTTGTGCGGATCTTAGATCTTTTTTCTACGCCTAGCTAAAAAAAAAAAAGAAAGCATGGTGTCGTGGGAAAAATCATATGGCCTGTATTGGTAGTTTAAATGCCCAATTTTATTCGTTTAAAAATGATTTATATGCTTAGTAATTAATAGATTTGTTGGCTCAAGGTACTAGATAGTTATGGTTGCCAATAAGACCCGTCTCCTGTGAGTCCTAAAAAAACCTAAACTTGCTTTCTTTTTTCTAGATTTCATAAGAATATTTTTCATAAGAATATTCTTTCTATATTTACAAAGTACTTGCGAAAAAGAATACGAGAGTATTTTGCATTATTATAAATTACAATTAATGTTTTTTGTTCAAAATTCTCTCATTGAAAATGAAAACACAAGACGATGGAAATAAAACTTTTTTAACCACTTTCATTTAAAAAGTTTATTTTGTTTGTGCTTTTTTCCTTTTCCTTTATTTTCTTCTTGTTTTATAAACCTACTTTTAATTTCTTTGCTTGTTCTTGCAAAAGTATTTGTTTATGATTGTTGTTTTGTTGTGGCAATTGTAGTTGTTTTATATTTTAACTCACTCACCACATAATCTAGGTCAAGTAATTTTCTAGCCAATTGCTACTATATACTTTTGTTCCTCTCCTCTTTAACTGTTACCGTTATTTCTTTTTTACTCACATGTATTGTTGTTGTGAAAAATTCTGCTTTTTCTGAGAATTTTTTAAATGTTAAGTGCGACTGTGTTTATGGGCTTGTGTGTTTAGCTTAAATTGCTCTAAATGTGTTTGTTGAATGAAATTATCTGTGGATGTGTGTTTAATTTCCCAGTTGGCCAAATCGTCGTATTCTCCATTCTTTTCGACTATTCATGTACACACGATTAGGTTGTTAAGCAGAGCTCTTATTCTGTAATTCGATAAAGCCAAATCTCGATCGCTAAAATGATGAATAAATTAAGTATTAACAATTTTTAGCAATGACATAAACGACGGATTCAGTCAAAAGACATTGTCAAATTTACCAATATTTCCTTATTAAAATATTAAATTGGTAGTCGAAAATCGGTAAATCGACTTTATAGATTTTTAGCGGTGTAAATTTACCTTTAGCGAATTACAGAATAAAGGTGCTGCACACTTATACTGTAATTTGAATGAGTTATATATTAAAAATTTTTAGCAATGACATAAGGCGCAAAAGTGTCGGCGGACTCAATTCAAAGGATATTGTCAAATTTAGCAACATATATTGCAAAATTGGATTTGTAGTCAAAACTCGCTAAATCGACTTTTTAAATTTTTATCGATGGATATTTAGCTTTAGCGAATTAAAAAATAGGTGCGCAGGACTGCTACTTGCGACTGAGCAGACCAATCAATGTTGGTAGATTTTTTTGTATTTTAAAATGAGTTGGTAGTTTCGTTGGTTTGTTGTGTGTTTTAGGGTTCCGTAAACCAAAGGTGAAAAGGATCTTTCCTAATTTTCCTACATTTAGTATACTCTATTAGCTGTTCCGCTTTTAGGGTTCCGTACACCAAAAGTGTAAAGGAGCCCTATTGTTTTCGTTACGCTGTCCGTCTGTCTGTCTGTCACAGGCTGTTTTCTCGGGAACCATAAGAGCTAGGGACCTGAAATTTTCACAGAATATGCAAAACTTTTGCCGCTACAACAACAAATATATTGCAGTTAAAAATTAAAGGGTGTTCTAAAGCGAGCAATAAAACATGTTGAAATACTAATGTAATATACAGACACTTATACATATATAGACACTTAAAATTTTCTAAGCTAGTGTTAATTGGTGTAGTCCGTAGATTAGACTACACCAATTAACACTGATATTTAAAACAATAAAAATTAAAGGGTGTTCTATCAGTTAATGTAATTTTACTATGTAATGTAGACAATATGCTGTATCTTGGAAACCGTAAGAGGTAAACTCTTGAAATTTTCAAAAACGCTAAAACTAAAAAATTCCAAAACTAACAAATGGCAAAACGCAAAATCGCAAAAATGAAAAAAGCGCTTAAAGGAAAAAATCACCAAAATTAAAAAAAATTCTACAACGCAAAATATCACCAAAACTAAAAAGATCGCCAAAAAACTAAAAAAAACGCAAAAAACCCAAAAAAAAGTCGTCAAAACAAAAAAAAGCACTAAAACATAAAAAAATCGCTATAACTAAAAATATCATCAAAAAACGAAAAAATTGTCAAAAATGAAAAAAGAAATCACCAAAACGAAAAAAAAACGCCAAAACCAAAAATAAACGCCAAAACTAAAAAAATCGCCAATAACAAAAAAAAAAAAATAGCCAAAACGAAAGATATTTCAAAAAACAAAAAAAGCCAAAATTAAAAATTTACAGAAAACCGAAAAAACCCAAAACCGAAATAAGTGCCAAAACTGAGAAAAGCGCCAAAACTGAAATAAATCGTTTAAATTGAAAATATTGACAAAAAGCGAAAACAACGTTAAAATAAAAAAAACGTCAAAACAAAAAAAAAAGCCATAACTAATAAATCGGCGAAAAACAAATAAAAATAGCAAAAAAATCAAAAATAATCAAAAAACTAAAAAAATTGCTAGAACGAAAAAAAATTTAATAACCAAAATAAATCGCTAAAACTAAAAAAATCACCAAAAACCGAAAAAAAATTCTTAAAACCGAAAAAAAAATTCTTAAAACCGAAAAAAGCGCAAAAACTTGAAAAAACGGTCAAAAACAGCAAAAACAAAAAATCGCCAAAATAAAAAAATTTGCAAAAACAAAAAAATTTCAAAAAACGAAAAATCGCCAGAAAAAAACGAAAAAGTTACGAAAATTTAAAAGCGCCAAAACAAAATAATCGCCAATAACAGCGAAAGATACTTAAAAAATTAAAAATTATTAAAATTAAGCAAAAAGTCACAACGAAAAAACTTCCACTATGAAAAAAAGGGGCAAAAACGAAAAGGGATATACATATGTGTATTCGTACGGAACCTTTTGTGTGCAAGCTAAAGTCGCACTTTACTTAATTTATTTATTTTTTATGTTCTCATTCTTGTTGATTAATACATTTGTATTTCCTTTATCTGCTTTCATGGCTATGATATTGTTAGATGTGAGTTTTTGTTTTAGATTTCTTACTGTTTTGTACTCCTTGGTTTGACTCCTTTTGGATTTGATTTCCTTCTCTATTATTTTCTTGCATGTGTATCTTGCCTGATCCTGCTCCTCGTTTGTAGCATCGTTATTACAACATCTGTGTCTACAATGGTTTGTTGTATAGCCTTCTTCTTGCTATTCTCCTGGATGTTGTGCTTTATCCCTTTCTCTAGTAATTGAACCTCTTCGTTATTGATTGTAGCTTCAGTCAGGCTTATAAATCTAGTGTGGAAATTGTATTCTTCGTATATTTAGCTGTTTGTTTATCCTGTTAATTTGTATAGTTTCTAGTTCAAATTTCTGTATTTCTGTTCCATTTCTTCCGCGTTCGCTGTATCTATTTGGTGCAATATGTCCATCAGTGTGTCGGTTGGGACTCGTTCTGCCAATTGTAAATGAATGTCTTGTAACTCCGAGTTCGTCACTTCTTTTTTGATATACAAATCCTGCATTTCAAATTTTACGAAACTCTTTTCCGCCCTTCTCTCAGTCCTTCTACTTTTTACTGTGTGTATATTTAGTTTTATTTTGGAATACTTTGGTGGGACATTGTTTGTTGAACCAAATGTTTGCTTTTATTGTAAATATTTTCATTTCACGTATTCTGTAAAGATTTAAAATTCCAATTGTATCCAAGTTGTAAGCCTGACAGGCATTTGTTAAAGTATGTTTACACAAACCGATCTAGCAAACCAGGGGAATGCGATATTAGGGGAATTAATTCATTCATACTTAACCTCTGCGATAGGCAGGGCACCTTCTTAAATATCCTCCCTATCCATTGCATGCATCACAAATGGACCAAAGGACCCAAGTGGGCCGGCAGCCTGCTCAACCTAACCTAATAAGTTACTGATGATTTGGTACAGCACTAATGAAATGTTAACGACAATGTTAAACTTTCAGATAAAACTTAAGTTCAAGCAAACTGAGAGTTCGTATACTTTTAAATGAAATTGATATGACTGAACTTTATGTGAATAGGGACTAGTACATTATCTGGCGTCCAAATATCTCAATATACTCGTATGTATGTATGTATGTTAAAATTATCTTAGAAGAAGTAGTTTTTATTATAGATCAAAGGAAAAAAACTTTTAAAGAATTTCCCCAAAAAACCCCAATGTAATTTTTAAATAACCCCAATGAAAGCCCCAAACCCCAAATGAAAATTTTCGTCCTTTTTTGGGATGACAATTCCCCTAATTTGGGGTCAGAACCCCTAAACTGGCAGCCCTAGGAACAGATAGCAGGTAGAGGGAGAGGGAGAGACACAAAAGCATATAGAGACGTGTGAGAGAGAGAGATAGAGAAACACACAAAGGGATCAAGAAAGAAAGTTAGGTACACAAAAGAACTATAAAAGAAAAAACGGACAACAGAAAAAACGATTTAGTATTCAATAGAACACAAAAGATGGCACATAGCCGAAACCGGTCTGTTTATCAAATTTGATGTGGGATGATGGAAAATCGTTCCATATTACAAACATTATATCTTGGTTTATTTTTTTTATTGTATATATATTTTACACTTTAACAATATATAATAAGTCACATGGCATTGATGTAATTCCAGTGATAGCATAGATGACATTTATGTCAAAACCCTATGATGACGTTCGTCATCTGATTAATGTCTCTTTTCGTTTTATTGTCTTCAATAACTTTTTAATGGTATTGTACACGTTATTATATATATCTTAGCGAAGTGGCCAACTGGGTTACATTGCCTTAATCGTACTATATGTATTTGTTTTAATGCTGTTAATACCCAGCGGTAAAATGCAGTAGTAAAGAGGCCTTCTAGAAGATCTATTTAGCCGACATAAGGCCTTCCAATTCCCATACAATACTCATTTATTTTTACCCATGCTGTCATTGCAGCGTATTCCTTCCACAGTCGCTTCAAGGGCTTCTTCTGAAATGAAATTTTTTTTTAATTACAAAAGGAGGTATTTTAATAGCATCTTCTATATTTTTGATTAATGTGATTTTTTATTTCGAACTGTTTCCTTTCATTTAACGTAATTTTTATACATATGAGGCTAAAGTTAATGTATTTATTAAGACATGATATAGTTTCGATGATATAAGGATAAGTTAATCAGCTCCAACATAAACGGCATTATAGTAGCATGTGTGATGTTCCTTTTACGTAAATTTCTTATTTCTAAAGTATATTTTTTTTATTAAAAAAACTAAAAATATAATACTCTTTCCACACTCCCTTCTAAGAGAAAGAAATTTGAAATGCGTATCTAACAAATACAACACTGCTTCCAACTTCCCTTCTACAAGAAGGCAGTTTGGAATATGTATCGGACGAAAAATGTAAAAGAAGGGGATTTGGAATGTGTACTGGATCTATGAGGAGGGAGAGGTCAGGCCTTCTAGAACCCCTACTTTGGAAGGCAGAAAATAATTTTGCTGCATAAGAAATAACGTCTTGCAGCCCTTCGAGAAGGCCAGAAATCTGCAGACCTGTTGAATTTTGCCACTGGGTATGAGCGCGTATTTTGTACATGTGTGCTTGTGTGTGTAATCCCATTTTAGTTCACAAAAATATGAAATATTTTAATTTTATAGTTAAAGCCAAAATTTTGCACAAACAAAAACAGGATGTAATAATAAAAATATATTTTAAAGAAATGCAAACGTTTGAACAGTAAAACGTGAAAACTACCAACTATGAATAGTGCAGAAACAAGAGCAACTATAAACAAGTGACTAGTCGTTATAGCGCTATTTCGTTATATGCTGTTGCTCAGGAACAGTAGCTTAAGAGCATAATAGTAATCGCGCTTTTGCTGCAAGAGGGTCATAGCTTAAAAAAGGAAATTTTTTAGTTAACAAGAGTCCAAGGAAGAAGGGACAAATTAACATCACTTTAAGTTCTTAAATTTATTATTTCGGCTTTTTAATTCATTATTTGAATTATGGTAAATTCAAATTATTATTAAGAGTGGAATGTTCGAATATTCAACCAAATTAGCAGATCGTATCACTACTACTGATTTCTACTTGTTATGAAGGATTGTTCATGAAGGATTGTTATGAAGGATTGTTCACTTTTACCACTTATGAAGGTGGATGCTTTTTATAACGAAACATCAACTATTTAACCAATTTTTTTTTCGCAAAATAGAGTACAATTGTTTTTTGTAAATGCTTTCATTTAAGTTCAACGTTGTTTTTGGTTAGCACAAAGTTTCGCCTATCTTATTAATCGAAAATTCATAAAGCTCTTCTTATTTTTGTTTTGTTTTTTGCTTTGATGGGCATTGTAACATTGTAAAAAAGCTGTTTTGTTTTTATACATGTTTATACTGCTTTTCTTAGTTCATTTGACTGCATTTAGTTGCAACTAGAATGTTCCAATATTCAATCAGATTAATAAGAGCTTTGTAAGTGTTCGATTAATCAGATAGGGGAAACTTCGTGCTAACCAAAAACAATATTGAACTTAAATAAATGTAAGAATTTACAAAACACTCTTGTATTTTATTTCGTGAAAAAAATTGGTTAATTAGTTGATGTTTCCTTATAAAAAGTATACACCTTGATAACTGGTAAAAGTGAACAAGAATGCCGATGAGACGGTGTAGCGGCCTGTCGAAATCAGTACGTTCTGCTATACTGAACTACTTAGCAGAAACTTTTGTAATTTTTGTAATCGGTAGTACTTTATTAATGGGTTACAAAGTAATGAATGGTACTTATTTATCTTATTACTATGCTTCAAGTTAGAACTACTGCTTAGTTTCTAATAAAATTAGTAAGTATTTTTCTTTCATTAAATAAGTAGACAACCACTTTTTGAGGTAACATCCCTACGGTAAATGGAACTGACACAAAACAAGTCACGTGACCGATCCCCAGGTGATAGGGACCAGTCCGAGTTCTAACACTTCTGATGAAGCGGACCAGCCACTTTTATATGGGGATGGCCTAGGATGGGGTTAATTGATACTTTGTATGCACCTTGTAACTTGTCTCTGAACTATCTTATGGTGTCCTAATCGGTGTAGAATAATATAAGTTATATATAAATATTATTCCAAAATTCAGCTGTAATTATCGATTAATTTATTTTTTTATTGTTACAAATCCAAGTAGAAATCGTATTTTATTTTTAAGCGGTGTTTTTGATAGGATTCGAACCGACAACCATCCGCATGGCAAGCTCGTACACTACCCACTCCACCACAGGAGAACTAATATTTCAATGTTATAAATACTAGTTAAGCTGGAGTTAATATCTGAATATAATCACAGAACAGCTTCCTGAGTGGTATGGCAGTCTCATTGAAGGAAGACAATTAATATTATATAGATACTATGTGATAGGCCTTAGATCCAGGTGCATCGAATTTGTCTAGTGCCGTTTACTACAATACTAGCCGGAATACCAACTAAATTTACTCAAAATTGTTAATTTGTGAACATTTACACAATATATCTTTTTCCACCATTCACTACTCCTTATTTTTGGCACCAGTCTCATTTTCTCAAGTCATAGGACGAGTACTTTTGGATCAATTGTCACCAAATTTTCCGCAGGGATATGTTTGTATATGAAAACTAATTTTTATCGCTTAAACTTATAACAATAGCTGAGTGGGTAAAGTTCTTGTCTTCATATCAGAACGAACACAGGTTCGTATACCAGCTGGATCAAAAAAATTAATATAAAAAAATAGAATGAAATTGAGAAAATATAAATAAAACATAATGCGCATAAATTGTTTTTAGCTTAAAGTAAGCCAAATAATAACTAGTTAATTGCTGTAACAATGTAAGTACATCTTTAAGGGGTACCCCTTATTTTTTGAACTTCTGAAACTAAAATAAGTAGTTGTCGATTAAAACAGTCGTTACAACTTAAGTCCTCATATACTTTTTTTGCCTACCAGTAAGCCAAATTTTTGCTGGATAAAAACCCAAAATAATAAATTTCAGACTTATACCTTTCAGCTTAAAGATAAAAATTACTTAAAACATCAATATAATTTTTCAACGTACACAGAAGAACATAGCAGCCGCTTATTTCAGAAGCCGCTACACTTCCATCATTAGTGCTCTTGTGCATTTCCCAGCAAAAACTTTGCTTACTGGTAGGCAAAAAATATATGAGGACTTAAGTCGTAGCCACTTACAATTTGTGTATTGAGCGTTACTCTCTTTTGCTACGCCTCATTATTCAGTTTAATTATTGAAATTGTTAACTAAAATAAAACCGTAGGATTGTACTTCTAAAAATTTAAACGTTTTGTGAACTTTGTTAAATATTATTATATTTCAAAACGTTTCATCAGTTAATCATGGTTGGTATCTAAAAAAAAATTATTGGGTGTTTTGCACAGTTTTTTTATTTAATTGAAATTTTATAGTATATAAATAATGAGTTTATGTTAAAACTCATGGATGATTGTAAATCTACGCTCTAAAACATTTTTGTTGAAAATTAGGTCGAAAATAGTCGGCAACACTTTACTGATTATTATCGATTTAAAATTAGACAAGCATTCTCTTTGTTGATTTTTGAACAAAATATGTTTAATACAAAAAAAATAAAAACACCTGCGAAGCGATTGGCTGTGTGCTGATTCGAATCGTGACCTCCTGGCTGATAGTGTATCGTAGCTACCATTCAGCCATAGGCGTATTATACTTTATGTTACATTTTTTTCCACTTGGAGTAAATATATTTAATTTGAAAAGTTATTTCTTTAATAAAAATGTATTAAGTAAATTTTCTTAATTCATTACATTTATTAAAACAATATTCACTTACCAATGCTTACAAATTTTATATTTAAAAACCTGTAAATACCAGAAATTAAACGTTGATGACCGAGGTAAAATATGGCGTAATTCTATTATTTAATCATTTTTCTGCTGTTTTTATGTTATTTAGACATACTTTGCTCAAAAATAAATAATTTTAACAGCAGATTTGTATTTTTGCGAAAAATTAGGCAAATTATGTTTTTTTTACACCACCAGAATTTTTCAACAAAAATTTAGACAATATATGATACTAAATTTCAAGCAATGTTTTAGAGCGTAATTGTCTTTAATTCCAAATATAGTGTGTGTTCTGAGAAAAATATTGAATTTGTAAAAAAAAATGTATTGAGCGTCATGCTAACAAAATGCTTAAACATAATTTATCTAGAAATTTTAGAACGATAAAAAAAATAGCAGCAGTGGAAAGGCGGAAACGATATAGAGAGCATTATCAGTTTAGAAATCTAACTTGTTTTCAGAATATTTGGATTCTGGCAATTTTCCAAGAAAGTATTATGTAACTCGCGATTTTGGTACAAATATATATTTGAAATTAAAATAACTTTTAAAATTTTTGGTCGATGTTATTAAAATTAGTATTATTTGAAAGAAGAATTATCCGTCTTTTTGCTTATGCATAAATCTTTGTAAAGAACAAATTTTAAAGATGCAAATTTTGTAGTTTTCCATGTGAGCCCAAGTCAAAATCAAAAAAAAAAATCATAACTTTTAACTTCGTCCTGCGATCATCATATCTATTTTTGTTTTTAGAGAGCATATAGTGCTTTCAAACTCAGTACTAATTTGTTGTGGTGTATCCTTTGCAAAAATCATTCCCACAATCGAGAAAGCAGATGTAAAACTCAATACACAAAAAATTTAAAACATCGAAATATATCATTTTATTTAAGGATCCACAGAATGAGGCGAAGACTATAATAAAAATACTACGTTCACATTTTATATTTTAAGTTAAATAGTTTTATTGTACTGAAACGTAATAATGATGAAGATAATGCACTAAAAGCTAACAAATAATTGCACTCTAAAACACTTTTGTTGAAAATTAGGTCGATAATAGTCGGTAAAGTGCTGCCGACTATTATCGACCTAAAATTACACACGCACTATTTTTGAACAAAATGCTTTTATTAAAAAAAAAGCGATTGACAGTGAGCAGGTTTGAACCGCGACCTCCTGAGTGATAGTCTGACGTATCTACCACTGAGCCATATCCGTATTATACTTTATGTTAAATTTTTTCCACCTGGACTAAATATGTTTCAATTGAAAGGTTTTTTCTTTAATAAAATAACTACAAAATCTATGTAATTTTAGACAAGAAGATATTTTCAACACAAATTTAGACAGTATACGATCCTAAATTTGAAGTAATGTTTTAGAGTGTACCAGCTACCACACCACTCTCGTCACGAATATAGGGCATTGATCAAAAGTAAAGGCGTGTACCAAATTTTGGATCAATCAGTTAACACAAAGACGTTAAAACTAATTTTTATAGGCGTGGCGCCGCGCACTTTTGTAATTACACAATTGCATAGTCATCGTAAGTAAAGTTGTCCACCAAATCTCAGATCAATGGGTTAACAGGAAGGGGGTAAAACTAAATATTCCTTTTTAATCTAATCACAGCATTGAATTGTCATCAAAAGTAAAGGCGCTTAAAAAATTTCAGATCAACCGGCTATTTCAGTTAATTTTCAGTTATTAGATTTGAACCAAACTCCACCTACGCCCAAACTCCACAAAGATGGTAAACTAAATAAAACCATTTACAACACACAAAATGTACACTTAAAATGAGAATCACCCATATACATAAATTTATAAACTTGACAACCTCTTTGCTTTGAATTAAAAACTCTAACTTCTTTGGCTTTTTATTCTGTTCTATAAAATGTGAAAAATAATATTTTGACATATCAAGGGTTGCTTGCTTTATATAACAAATTTTGAGTAGAGAAAACTGTTTTTGTAAAAGATATAGGGTGACCAAATAAGAATAATAAGAAAATAAAATTAAAGAAAACAGCAACATTGTGAGATATCAATTGGTTTCTGACTTTTTTTTTTATTACATTAAATCTGTGGCTTAAAAGGGCCTTTGTCAAAATATTCACTTCTGAAAAAGAGGCAATTTAAGTTAAATTTTCAATATGAGTTCATAGTAACATTGGCTAGTAAAAGCCTTATGAAGCTGTTCTGGGTTACATTAGATATTGGCTTTTTTAGCAAAAATAAGAGTAGGTACAAAACCCTAGTGCAATGATTAACTCGAAACAGCAAAATATTGGCATCGGCCCTTTTAGTACCAAGCCACAGAGATGTACCTCAGAGTTTTACTGCACATTTACAGTTTTGAGCTTAGCAGCTCGAGACCTTTTCGAAAGTACATTTCGCTATGTATTATTAACTTTTTGTTTACACAAAATTCATATCTCCTGCAAGCTCATTTCCAACGCCAAATTAGCGAAATCATAGCGTTCTCTATAATTGTCTGGCATGAAATCTTCCATGAGCACAATATTAGAGGGATGTAGGCCCAAATCTAAAACCGAAATAAGCTGGCGAGACTTAATTCGGCCGATTGCCGGCGAACTAATAGTTCATAGCACTAATCTTTGTATACGAGGGCGGATCAATAACTCCGTGACTTTTTGAATGAAACACAGTTTTTTTTTTTTGCAAAGCAAAAATTTATTTTTAAACCTAATCTCCTTTTAACTCAATACACTTATGGCGTTTTCTTTTCTACAAAAGTGTGTTGCACTATTTGCCCTTTTTAATGAAAATTTGCAATATAATCATGTTTCGAAGGAGTGAATTTATTAGAAATTATTGTATCATCCCTTACGAAGGCAAACTTTTCCTTTAAAGGAATGTTAAATTGCAATCTTTTTTAATAAAAAGTAAAAAATGTCACATTTTTTTGTAGAATAAAAAACACCATTAGTCCAACGTTTCTCCAGTTTTTGTATCCCTTCCTAAAAATAGGATTTATCAAGGTCCTTAAAATAGGCATTTGTTTGGTCAATAATTTCATCGTTGGAGCTAAATCTCCTTCCACGAAGCCATTTCTTTACGTTTGGAAATAGGAAGCAGTCACTAGGGACTAAATCCAGAGAATATGGAGGATGAGGTACCAATTCTTAGCCCAATTCATAGAGTTTTGCCATTGAGACTGCACACGTTTTACTTTCTTCAGCCCAGCTGATCACTTAAAATCGAAACCTTACTGCCATATGAAATGTCTATGGCATCAACAATCTCACGCACTTTTATTCTTCGATCGGCCAACACCATATCGTCGGTTTTTTCGACATTTTAGGGTGTACTGACCTCAATTGGCCGTCCAGAATTTTCAGCGTTATTTGTACTTGTGCGACCACAACGAAAATCAGTAAACAATTCTTTTTTTTACCATTAAAATCGATGGTGGAGAGTCCTCATAGTATTTATCGAGCTTTTCCTTGGTTTGATTGACGGTTTTTTTTTCGAAAAAAATAATGTTTAATGAGCACTCGAAATTCACTTTTTTCCATTTTTAAAAAAATTCACGAGGCTCTATGTTTTGAACAGCTGTTAAACGCAAAGACGAAATTAACGTTTGGTATTTTTTAAAGTGAAGCAACGCTACACAAAAAAAAAGCTAAGAATTAGTTTCAATATAATTATGTTGTTGAAAAAAATTCTAATTTTAATAACATTTGTCATTAACTTAATACAATATTTATCAATATCGTGCATTTTAAAAATCAAGCAATAAAAAGTTTTTGATAAAAAAGTTATTGCAAAATTGCAAATATTTAATAAACATAGCCGTTAAATGAAGTATATTTGTACTTAAGTCGAAGTATACATTGACATGCTTTTCAGTGGTAAGTATTTTAAAACAAGTTTTATCTCGTTAAAAAATTACTGGACTCAACTGAAGAGAGCATGCTTTATGTGCGAAGAGCCCCCGTTCATATCCCAGCCATGTCAACATTTTTTTTATTTATATATTTTTAAAGTAAATTTCATATAAATGTTTTACCAAAATTCCTCCAAGTTTTAATAAAAAACTTATTTAATTTTTATATAAAGTTTATTGAAAAAATTGTAAGTTATTGCTAAAATGTTTTATTGATTCAAATATTTCGACAATTAATTAAAAATGGAAAATTTTTAAAACTTTTGTTATCAATATAGCGGAATTTTTCATCATAGGAAATTTGAAAAAAAAATTCAATACCGGGATTTTTGTTATCAAAAACGAAAATTATTTTTTCTGTGTAAGGCAAATAATGCCTTCTAATTAACAAATTAATGTGTTACCTTCTTTTGGAAAGGAATAGTGAGAGAAGACAGGTGGTTACAATATGAAAGAAATCTATGTACTCAAGTATTGTTAAAGCGCCTCTGGTGTTAAGTAGACGCTTTAACGATCCTAAGCTGTATATGCATCCATTTTATTAATTGGTATACTTCGCCAACGATTTTTAATCGCTGAAGTTACTTCTTATTATATCCCTTTTTTACACTATATCACAAGCCGTTCGACTACTGTAGAAAATGCAACCTTGACCTAATCAGATTATGGAAATTTAAAAAAAAGAAATAACAACACATTATATCAGGGTTGCATTTTTTGCACAAGCCGAACAGCTTGGAGAATAGTCTAAAAACAGCTTTACTAACCAGTGCTATGCCTTCATCACTGTAACAGTCCAACAACAAATAAAACAAAGACATAACAATGCACATCAGAAATATTGATGATGTTGATGACTTGGCTGAAACTAGTCTAAAACCCAAGACCCTAGGCATAATTTTTGCTTTACAGTCAACACGCTAACCACTTCAGCCAACAGCACCCTTACAACTAAGCCTGAAGTTCAGTAATATGTTTTAATAATTTTCACATATTCGGCGGGCACGAAAGGACTCATTATGAAATAGCAAACTTTACTGAATATTATGACAAATGGGTGGCCTAGTAACGATTAAAAAAAAACTACCATTAATATCTGGTCACCCTCAGCAACTCATGTTTTTTTTCGATTTTTATCTAAAGAAAAACTATCAAGCAAACCCAAACCAAAAATACTGTCTCCAAAAAAATTCCTTACAAAATCATAGTAAATGATATGACTATGGTATCATAAAAATTATTTCGTATGTGTATGTAAGAATTTACATATTTTGTTGGTTTTCAAGTTCTATCAATCTACAGTTTGGGTGTAAAAGTCGAGTATCTCTTTACGTATAAAAAGATGATTATTATTTTGTTGCAAGTTTTTTTCGTGAAGAGTCATCAAAGTGTAAAATATTCTTGATTATTCAATTAAATTTAATTGGATTGTAAGAAATATTTAGGAACACAAATACTGTTTAAATTGTAATACATAGGCAGATAAAGACATGCACATATCAGATTTTAAATATATACACAGAAAAAATTATCATCAACAAATTTTCAAACAAAAGTTTGTCTAAACATAAACTTAATTTTCAGTAAATATTCTTTATATAATCAATGAATTGTTTGTATGACTATTATTTAGGACGCAAACACCAAAAACAACAAGAAAAACTGTGTCGTAAAAAAACAACCCCGATAATGACATACACACAAATAACAACAACAACAACAACAACAACAACAATGATAGCAAAAGGATTGCAATTGTATTAAGTTTGTTTACTGAAGAGTTTTGTGTGAATCAATTCGTTAATGTCGTTGTATTAATTCGCATTCATTTTTTATAGTCTTTAGATAAACAGTCAGACTTGAACACGTTTAACAAAGGGAAGTTTCATAAATGCTTAATGGGTGGTGATAAATGACATAGACAAAAATTTTATTTGATATATTAGAAAAAATTCAGTAAAAATTTTTGTTTAATTAAAATTAAGTATTTTGTTTAATATTTGTTAGTATTTTTACACTAATTGTTTTACAAACTGAGACAAAAGTAATGTTTAATATTTTTCAGAAAATTCAATAAATCTATTTGTTTGATTTAGTAAATTGTTTTGTGTACAATTTGTAAATATTTTAAGAAAATTTTTTTTATAGATTTAAACAAATTATTCAATTAAAAAAAAAACACATTTTGTTTCAATGAAATTGTTGAGATATTTTTGTCGATATTTACAAATTTATTTGTAGGTCCGTTCCTGGACAAAATATTTACTATTTCATTGAATTCCTTTACAGAAAATTAAATTTAGTTTTTCTGTGTATGTATTTTTCTTTGCAATAAAACAAAATATGAGTCAGGCATTTTTCTACTAATTTTTTTCACCCTTATGTGAATACCAAGATACCCGGTTACCTTTAGCGTTTTTTTTCTTAATTTTTTTTATAGAAGCTGATCATCAACATACTTGAAACTTCTTGAGAACTCTTATTTTTTAATAAATTTTCGATTATTACTAACTTTGAATCAAAACGTTATTTTAGATAAGCGTTACAGGCCAATTTACTTCTGACACCCTTAACAGTATGGTAAGGTACCTGGGTACCTTCTTACGTTTTATGTATAATTCTTTTGCAAGTGTGTATGAAATTGAACTATTTCCACAAAATTTCATCTAAATTGGTTCCCACAGATTTGCGAACAAAATTTACGGGACAGAACTTCAGGGAAACACTTTCAAACAAAAAACAAACATGTTAAAATCGGCTCATAAATGACAGAGTTATGCGAATGGAGAGGAGGGGGAGGGTGTGGGAGCAAATTTTAGATTTTTAGAATTTGGAAAATTTAATACAAATGATAGACTTATGTTAGAAAAGATAAATTATGGGATCAAACTGCAGGCAAACACTTTCAAACAAAAAAAATATGTGAGTCCGATCACAAGGGAGATCTAGTAATGAAACATTTTTTTTTTATGTTCAGAGTTATAATTTTTTTTTTGGTGTTTTGTAAAATATTTTATTATTTTGTATTTGTTGCGGTCGACAAGCTATTAATCAGCTGTTTACTGAAATGTAGCGCATGTAGTTATTTTACAGCAATGGTTTTCGAACTGTACAGCGCTAGCACAATTATATGTTAATGAAAATTAGTAGCTCCTATTGCGCACTAGATGGTGTTTATATGCAGCTATTAAGTATGAATGACAATCTCAAGGACGAAGAAGACTTTAAGTTTGACAAGTTTAGTTTTCTCTTTTCCTTATTTTGCTTTGTTTTAGTAAATTTCTTATTAAAAGTGCTAAAAATCTTTTTAAAAGTTATTAAAATCAAATGTTTTTTTGTATTCATTTCATTTATTTGTTTTTATTTGCCTACGATAACATAATGTACGGCAATTAGTGAAAATTAGTAGCTACTACTACTAATATTGCGCACTAGATGGTGTTAATGTATTTCTATGCAGCTGTTAAGTTTCTCTGTACTTCTTGTTCTCCGTATGATTACACTAATACACTCATACACAGCTCACACCGCGTTATTACATTCTTACTCGAGATTTCCCCCTCCGGTTTTCGACAAATAAATTTAGGGACCAATCTTTGTCAAACCCTTTCCAACAAAACAAGAATTTTGAAAATCGGTTCACAAATGACAGAGTCATTCATGGGGGGGGGGGTTAGAAAATTTCCCCCTCCGATTTGCGACAAAAAATTTTGGGACCAATTTTTGTAAAACCCTTTCAAATAAAACAAAAATTTTGAAAATCGGTTTACAAATGACAGAGTTATGCATGGGGGGGGGGGAGCAAATTTTCCCCATCCGATTTTCGAAAAAAAATTATGGGACCAAACTGCAAGCAAACCCTTTTCAACAAAAAAAGAATTTTAAAAATCGGTTCACAAATGACAGAGTTATGCGTGTACAAACATAAAAAAAGTAAAAAAATAAAAAATAATAATATACCCGTACAAAATAGTTGGAATTACCGCAGTTAAACACCAAAATAACCAACAGTCAAAGACAAACGCAGTCAATAAACCGTCTGCCAAATATCGCATCAAGTTCAGCAACAAATTCGGTAAAACCGAAAAACCGTTTTTATTTTTTCAAAAAACCCGTGTTCAAAATCCGAGACGAACCGGGTCTGAGTCCCGAAAAAGTGGATATAAAATCCCCTAAATCCTAGATGTTCCCGGCAAAAATCAAAAACGGCAACGCCGAAATACTCACTCAATTCAAAAACACGGCAACACAGCACCAACCAACAAACGTACGACCTTACTGCAGGAGTTTGACGTTGAGACTCCCTTTGCCAGTGTTAGTGTATTTCTATGCAGCTGTTAAGTTTCTCTGTACTTCTTGTTGTCCGTATGATTACACTAATACACTCATACACAGCTCATACCGCGTTATAGTAAGATTAATCTTACTCAAATTTTGTGATTGTATTGTGAAAAAGATTTTTACCCCCTAGCGTATAGATGTTTACACATCAAAAAAAAGTTATGAAAATCGGTTGACAAATGACGGAGTTATACATAGGGGAGCGAATTTTCCCCTCTGGTTTTGGAAAAAAAAAATTATGAGACCAAAGAAACAAAAAAATAATTTTGAAAATCGGCTGACAAATGACAGAGTTCTGCCTGTGCAAACATTAAAAAAAATACACACGAATTGATAACCTTCTCCTTTTTTTACGTCGATTACGAGTAAAAAGGCCAATCGAGCTAAGGCCAATAAAAAACTCAAAATGCATTTTTTTACTTAGCATCTGCGTCAAAGAATAGCCGCCACATAGAATTTTGGCAAGGCTTGATCTTAAACCAAAAAGTGCTTGATTTAAGCTAGAAATGAGACGTGTTTGAACTGGTTTCTCGATAGCCGTGGTTTAGGTATCAAAGCAGGCAATCAATTAAAGCATGTCTCGATTTCCGCCTTAAATCAAGCCTGTCGCTTTCGAACTAAAATTTTTTGTACATATAATTTTTCGACTGCCTCTTCTTAAATCTGGTTTGAAAATCTTGTTTTAAACATTTTTTAAATAATATTTTTTTATGTATATTTTTTCTTTATTACCAAAGTTGTTATCTACTTTACTGTGGCTTTTCTTTTGGACTTCATTTGAGCAAGTTACCCAAAATATTAGTTTTAAAAAGCATAGGGAATAGTTTCGTAAACATTCTTACACGAAAACGAAAAATTTGTGTTAAAATTCCAAAATCCTTAATAAATAAAACCGCTGTGCTGTGTACTCGTATCTTAGAAATTTCCATAAATCATTGCCATTTAATTAAACTGAACTCAGCTTGACATTCTTTGGCAAAATGTTATGGACTGTGACCTCTTTGTCTCTTTTTCCCTTTTATATTATGCCAAATGTCTTTGTTTGTTAAAGTGTGTGCAAATGATTGTTGAAATAAAAGTGTAAGTGTTAGTGTGTGTATGCTACACATTCCCTGTCTGCAAATGTCTGTAAGACAGCCCCACCTTAAAATATTCCTTCACAATATTATGCCAAATATATTCAACATAAGACTTTAATACAATAAAGTGTTTCGGGGCACTGTTGGCTATTGTGGGATGGTAGACAGGCAATTTGGGAAATATTTTTCCGGCACTTTTGTATTTTTTCCCCCTTTTCTTTTATATAGCTGGTAGCCTTAGTGGAAAAACGACCTGCAGTTAATGACTTAATGTGCTGCATTAAACATTCTCTAGATTTGACAAATCATAAAAATATGTTAAGACTTTTTTAGTATTTGGCACCTGGTAATGAATTTGATTAATTATACTTTAAGTAGGAGCTGCACATAATACTAACTGCAGTATCATTTTTGTTAGAAAATATAAGCATTTTTAGTAATTCTAAACAGTTTTTCTAAAAGCACTCTGCAACAAAATCGAACATTTTTGAAGACTTTGGAACGATTTTCCATCATCCCACGTTGAAGAAAAAAAAAATGTTTTTTTTTTACATTTGGGACTTTTTAATAATTTTATCATAACTTGGGAAGGAGTTGCCCAATTTCACTACAACAAAGACCAGAAAACTTGAACTAAATTTACCTTTAAGTCGCTGCAGCATTAGTTTTTTTATACTTAACGGTTTCAAAAATATTCGAACCGCAATGAAAAAAATACTTTTTTTAAGCAAACTTGAAACATTTATAACAATTTATAAAAAATCGAAAATGACAAAAGACTTGCCATTTGTATTAACTGATCATAACGTTACATATACTACAGACAACAAAAACCAAACATTATGTCATGACAATTCATGGATAAATATAGATTTTATTCACAATAAAATGGCAGAGGTTGTTCCACCTTTTTTTGTTATAACTTGAGAAAGGCTCATCCAATTGTGTTAAAAATTAATTTAAGTAATTTTAATTTTAGCTGGAGTTATTTGGGACGAAATAATAAAAAAAATATATATGTTTTCATAAAATTGAAAATTTTTAGCAGGTTGCCTAGAAATGAGATGGTATTGTAGCTCGCAAGAACTTGGTCGTAATTTTGAGTTCAATAATTTTTACGATCGATAGTTTTAGATAAGAATTTGGTCTTATTTTTACATTTATGTTTTTATATTTTGTAAGGATATAATTTTATTCCAACAATTCGAATAAAAGTTTGAGTTTTTCTAGTCAATATTCCTAAATATTTTTGGTTTACAAAATTTTTATTAAATTAATTTGGCATAGGCTCGAAAGCAAATTATTTGAATAATATTTATTTGTTGTAGGTTTTTAGCTATTGTATGTGAATACATATATCTGTGTCAAAAAGGAATAAGTGCTTAAGTCAACTTAAGAAAAGTAGTCTGAAAAGTAGTTTTTCCGAAAGTTCTTACGCTACTGCTAAAAGGTTAATAGGCTTATATGATTTACTTCTTGTGTGATCCTTCCCGGTTTACGTAGGACTGTAACCTCTGCGACCTTTAACTGAATGTGCTAATATTTATAAAGTAAAACTTATTCCTTATTCCTTATTCCTTATTCCTTATTCCTTATTCCTTATTGCCACAGATATAATATGAGCTATTCCACCTCAAGTCAAATAAAAAAAAAAGATGAAATAGACCTCACCCGCTCCGATTTTGATGAAACTCGGTATGGATGTTATTAATATATTGCTAAAACACAGATAAAAGATGTCCGGTTTTTGTGTCGCTTGGTTAAGGAAATATAACGTCATCCATATTTAAAAAATATATCTACAAAATTTAAGTTTACTAACATAATTATACACATCTCAAAAGAGCTCAACAAACACACTCTTCATAATGGCGTGATCAAATATTTTCTCTGGCCACAGTAAAAATTAAAAAAAATTTTGTATATCCCAAAATTAAAATCGCTAAATCTTGAAAAAGGTAAATTTAAAAATTTTTAATAATATATATAAATACATATAATTTTGTTAACTTTCATTTCTACATAGACGTCTTAGTCCCACAGTGTTAAAATTATTATATCCAAAGTTATAGATAAAAATCAGAAAAATTAACTGAATTTTCAACATTATAATCTATATATCTTCAAATACGACATCATTAAAATTTTCCAAAAAGTACACAGAAAAAACTAAAGTTCGTTTTCTTTGAAGAAATTCAATGAAATAGTAAATATTTTTTCTAAGAACGGACCTAAAAACAAATTTGTAAATATAGACAAAAATATCTCAAGAATTTTAGTTTAAAAAAAACTTGTTTTTGTCAGTGAAGAAACTGTTTAAATCTATAAAACAATTTGTCTAAAAATATTTACAAATTGTAAACAAAGCAATTTACTAAATCAAACAAAAATATTTACTGGATTTTTTGAAAAATATCAAATAAAATTTTTGTCTGAATTAGGAAAACAATTAATCTAAAAATACGAACAAATATTAAACAAAATAATTTACCTAATCAAAGAAAAATATTTACTAGATTTTTTGTAGTATATCAAACAATATTATTGTATGGGTCATCATCACCATCACCATCATCTATTAAGCATGAAATTGCACTTTGTTAAATGTGTTCAAGTCTGAATATTTATCTAAAGACTCTAAAAAATGAATGAGAATTGACGCAACGACATAAACGAATTGATTCACTCAAAGCTCTTGAGTAAATAATTCTAATATTCCACTCTTAGAAATAATTTGAATTTACATTAATTCAATTATTGTGAACTTAAGGCGAATAATAATAACTTCCGATTTATACACATTTTCAGTTCAAATAATAATTACGTACAAATAGTAAGAAAAATTAATAGAATCTTTCTTCTATTACAGTAAATTGTTATAAAAATTAAACTCAAAATAAAATAGGTTTCTAAAACAATTATGTATAGATGAACCCGAAAGTGAAATTAAATTATTTTTCCTACGAACAGTTTTCGATATATCCGCGAAAAACTTAATTTTTTCAATCAATCACGTTTTTCGCGAATATCTCGAAAACGATTCGTAGTAAAACGAATAAATTTCAGTTTCGGGTTCAGCTATCCGTAACACTAAACAACAATTTCGAACTTTTTTTTCCAGAAAACGGTGTTCTGTTAACCGATTCTGGTAGAGGAGACCAAACGAAAATATACGTGTGTCGTGGTTAAAGCTTCTCCCCTTTTGGCCTGATCGTGAAGCAGAACCGTATATGAAAATATGTTTTCTTTACATCTGAGGTGTAAGCAACTTTGTAGAAAACGTTTCGGCAAATATTTTTGTATATCATATTAACCCTTTTACTCGCCCATATAACGCTAATTTTTGGCTCTCTTCTAGCAAATCGTAAAGGGCACCCCTAAAGAGGGGGAGTGTGGGTATAAAATGTTCTGCAAAAATGTTTTCCGTGGTCTTATACATAAAAAAGCTGAACAAAGCTTATACCTTAAAAGTAAGGCTTACAAGATTTTCTAGTAAGAATTGTGCATAAGTACGAAATTAACCCTTAAGCACATTTTAAGTTTTGAATAATTTCTAGCGTACGAGCTAAGTCTGGAGCTTGAGTCTCTTTTTAAGCTTACAATCGAATTTTATGGCGAATATTTTTGTACAACATTTCAGCCCCCTCTATCGCCGCTCAAGGTGATTTTTTTGCCATTTGTTTAAGAAATATACAAAAACACTCATAAAGCAAAGAGTTAGACTGTTAAAATGTTCCATAAAAATGTTTCTCGTGGTGCTTTACATAAAAGTCCTGAGCCTTTCTTATACCTTAAACGTAAGACTTACAAGATTTCCTATGTCTATGTGAATAACTATGAAGTTAACTCATTAACATAGTTTAAGTTTTCAATGATTTATGGCGTAGATGTTCAGTCTTGAGCTTAGTTGTTTTTGAAGATCTAGTAAATTTGTATGGCCAAAATTTTTGTTGAACATTTTATACCCGCACTCCCCTCTTTATGGTTTTTTTTATGATTTGTTACAAAATAGCCTAAAATAACCTTTATGTGGGGGAGTTAGAGGGTCAATATATTCCTCAAAAATATTTTCCGTACTATTTTCAACAAAACTGCTGAGGATATCCTATGCCTCCGAGGTAAAGAGCACAAGTTTCATGTACTGATATGCTGCACGAGCAGTCCAAAAGAGGGAAACTTTAGCCCCCCTTAAAGTAAAATTCCGATGTGATCTTGCAAAACGCCGACACATGTACATTTTGTGCTTTCCTCTACCAGATTCGGTTTACAGAGCCCCCTAATTTATTTTCATGTTGTACGGTGTAATTATTGTAGAAATCAGTTTTGTTTCAAGCTTAATTTCTATTATTGAAATTTTTCTATATTATTGAAATTCTATTAAGTTTTCCAACTAATTCTACAATTTTGTCATTAACTTTATGTATAATAATTTTACCACTTTGGGGCTAAGTAATCTCGGTAGACATGAAAGTGAAACAAAATATATATTAAGAAATTTATTATTAGACATATTGTCATAATTTTATTTTAAATGAAATTTATTTGCTGGTGTTTAAGCATTGTCTATATGCAGCATTTCATTGGCGCTTTACCAAATCGTCAGTTGACTTCAAACACAGTTTTGTACAGTTACAAATCCTTTATCTTATGTACAGACTTTCAAAAACCATTTGAGAATACACAAATATGTAAAGATGTTAAAGGTGTAGAAAATAAAATAGATTCATATCGAGTATAAATTATTTGCTGGGTTTTGTATAATTTTCAAAGCCTATTATGCTTTATTAATATGAATATTTCGAATGTATTTGCTTTGTGAATCTAAATTGTTTATTAGGCGAAGGTTTGTAACGCTATGTTCAGAAAGAATTTGGCATGATTAATAAATAGTCCAAGGAACAAGGGAAAAATTAACATCAACTTAATTTTTCAACGTACACAGCAGAACAGAGTAGCACCACTTTCGGAAGCCGCTACACTTCCATCGTCAGTACTCACGTGTATTTGCTTATCACCACTTGTCAGGTGGCTCTGTTGACTACTATGCTTATTTTTAAAAATCATTTAGATATTTGTGAATTCGCAAATTTTTTTATTTTTTTAAAGTCTGTACATAAGATAAAGGATTTGTAACTGTACAAAATTTTGTTTGAAGTCTACTGACGATTTGGCAAAGCGCCAATGAAATGCTGCATATAGACATTGCTTAAACACCAGCAAATAAATTTCATTCAAAACATATATTTTTTGAAAATTTTGAAACTAAAGTTTTTTAAGATATAGCGACTTTAAATTTCGGAAATTCAAAACTTTTTACAAATATTTTTGTACGTCATTGTCATGTAAAGTGTTACCCCTTCAAACAGTATGTAGCTGAGATCTGTAACTTAATCACTTTTGGAGATATTGAATACTTTTCAAGTAAAGTAACAAATCCAAAATTTGATAACCATTACAATTTCACATAACAATTTCGTATTGCGAGACAAATACACATCTTGAACTTCATTGAGTTATTCTGTTGGTTTATATTCTCTAACTTAAATAAATAAAAATTTCACACAAAGTTTTATCGAAAGTGAAGATGGTGAGATCTACCCGTTGATGGATTCGAGGCGGAATAACTCATATCTAAGAATCTACAACAAATGAAAAATATTCAAATATTTTTAGTTTATTTGATACATAATATTTAAGAAAAGGACTTTCATATAAACTAAACAATTTCGTATTGCGAGACAAATACACATCTTGAACTTCATTCAGTTATTCTGTTGGTTTATATTCTCTAACTTAAATAAATAAAAATTTCACACCAAATCTGCGTCCTAAAACGACCTCATTTTATATCCCAATATAGCATTATATTCGCCTGCCATTACGCATACATGCCACCGATTCTTATACCGCTTCAACTTACTCATCAGCAATCTAAAACCACATCTGTTGATAGTAAAAGTTATAAAAAAAATCTGAACAATAGTTTAACAGTAAAATATTTATTAACTCTTACGGTCTGTTTAGCTGCTGCCTGTGCTGTGTTCCAATTTTATTCTTTCGCCTTATTGTACAAGAAGCAAAAAAAAATTCTGAATTAATTTCACTTCCAACTCCTACCAGCAAAAAGTATGACAAAAATTAAGGTTGTGTTGGTTATACTGAATGGCAGTTTGAATTATTCATTTATCAAGGTGTCGGCTTAACGTATAATTAACACAGTTTATTAATTAAGCATAATGAGGTTTTATATAATTACAGTGATTTTTTTAATGCCACACAAAATTAAATATTTAATTAGATCATTAAATTAAATGGAAAAAATTCAACAAACCGAAAAGTAATACAAGGAGAGAAAAAGTTAAGATAATATGTAGTTTAGTTTTTATCTTATTATTACTGACTGATTAGCTAAGATTATGTTAGTAGAAGATAAATTTAATGCTAAATATTATATATTAAAGTCATAGGCTTTAGCAATGTTGCAAAAAAATGTGGGATGTTTTGCTTTTATACACACAAAAAAAAAGGAATGTAAGATCAACATGACGCAATTGTAATTTGAAATCATATCTAGGCGCACGGTAGTGCGCCAGGCCAAGTTCCGGCCACACAGTGTGTAATATTACACGAAACCATTCGAGCTGTTTTTACCCCCTCATAACGTTGCTCTACTTTATCGTAAAATAATGAAACTTAAAACATAAGGTCTTCCTACAGAAGTAACCTCATAGGTGAAATTTCAAGTTCTAGTTCTACCGTAAAAGGTTCCTTAGATATTCACTGACTCACTGACTTTTCACCCGGGAGGGCCTAGGGTACCCGCTTTTTGTAAGGGGAACTTCCACCATAGCTACAGAGCTGAAATTTGGTATGCAGGTTAATCTTGGCGAGCAATTAACCATAAATTTTGAAAAGTGGAACTTTTCACCCGGGAGGAAGTAGGGTGCCCGCTTTTTGTATGGGGCACTTTCAGTATAGCTAGTATAGCCAGTATAGCTGAAATTTGGTATGCAGGTAGGTCTTGGCGAACAATTAACCAGAAGCATCTGAAAAGGTGGACTTTACCCTCGGGAGGGACTAGGGTTCCCGCTTTTTGTATTAATATAGTACTACCCATTACGAAAACCACAAAAGTTTTTTCTCGGATATGAATTATGGATAAACATGTTGCCAACAATGATTTCCAGATATTTAGAGAACCTATGGAGCCAATAATCCTTCCACCTGACGCAGTCATCATCATATTAAATAACCTAGCCGTCTGTAGATTTTATATTAAAAAAAATTATATATACATACAAATATAAATATTTATACAACAATAACTTGGAAAAAAGACGTGAGATCCGCAAAAAAAAGATAAATGTGAAAATAAGGCCAACTTCCTATGCAAAAATTTCGGCCGTAAAAAGTACTGAGATCAAAATAAGGACCAAGTTCTTGATAGGTACAATACCATCCCATTTCTAGGTAACCTGTAAGGTTGGCAATATTTTATTCATATTTCTTTCCCATATTAGAAAGGCAAAAAAATATTGCCAAGCTAACAGAAATGAGATGGTATTGTACCTATCAAGAAATTGGTCCTTATTTTGATCTCAGTACTTTTTACGGCCGAAATTTTTGGATAGAAACTTGGCCTTATTTTAACATTTATGTTTTTTTTGCGGATTAAATTTACAAGAAATAATTTGTCGTTTAAGTGTGTTAGGGTTTATTTATTTACTTTGTTCGTTGCTACAATTCACTGTTCTGCTTAGTTGTGTGCCTTGTTGTTGTTTATTCTTACATAAGTCGGCTATGTAGACGACAATAAACGAATTACTGCTGCTGGTTTAAAATTCAAATTTTAAAACAGCATCTTTGATTTAAAATGTTTTACTCTTAAAACAAAAATCGAACTACCAGCGAAAATTTACGGCTGCTGGTGTAAGATTACCATAATTTCATATTAATTTTAAATGGAAAAATATTAATCTAGCCTTAAGTCTCTTTGATCTAACATATTTAACTGTTAAAACAACTTTGTTATATACGTTATACAATTGCGTTGTTGCTTTTGAACACATTTCCAAATTATTTTTTGGTTATTGTTCAGTTATAGTGACTTGTGCGCAAGCAGTATTCATGTAAAACAGTCTTGTGTGCTTGCATTAGCTCAATATAAACAACTGCTATTGACATAAGCTGTTTTTTCTGAAAAAACTTTTTGTGTCCTTGGCAAATTTTTTTTTAAACTATTCTCTAGGATCTTACGCTTAGGGAATTTTTGCATGAAATTTTTACGCAAACTTCTTACCACATATGTTTATATGGCTGTCCAAAAAAAGTCCGATAAAAATCACACAGGGTTCATAGTATTAAAAATAAAGTATATAAGACCTACAAAGTGAATTGTTAAAATTACAACTGTCTTCCGATTTCCTCGAGCAGCCTACAACAAGGCAAGTATTTCGTCTATTTCCGTAGTGGTAAATAAGAGAACAAAAGACTAATACAATTTTAACTTTTATTCCCTTATACCCATAATTATAAATACTTAACAAGTGTTTCATAATTAAAATCTCATTTGATGGCTATACCTAGTTCATCTCTCCCTTAAACCAGCAAAGGAAATTTTGTACAATAATTGCCCAGAATTATCCACGTTATTTATATATATATTTCTTCAAAAAATGCACCTCAAGTTCTTTTAAAATTCACACAAATTTTTAAAATTTTTACGAATTTATTATAAATATTAACAATTTATTAATTAAACTACATACATACATACATACATACAAAAGCAGGACTATTTAATATAACAAATAAATAACTATAATTAAAATGAGAGGGTCATAACATACAATTATATAAATAGGTGGACAATTGAGTATTTATTATTTGAATAAATAGCTGGAAATTACATTGAAAGGAGTGACCAACGGAATTTGAACTAAATGCAAATTTTAATTATTTAAATTTGTAATACGACAATATAAACAAGCAGTTATTTTGTTTTGGGGGAAAAATATAAATGGTATTATACATACGAGTATATGAAATTTTAATGTGTATAATGATGGAGGTGTGTGTGTAAAAGTAGAAAACTTTCAAATTATGGTTTTTATAAAAGATTTTTGTAAGAATAAATACTAGATACTGAAAATTATAAATTAAACTTTTAAACGATTTTGTAAATCAAATTGTACTAAAATTATTAGATGTAAAATGGCAGCAACGAAATACTGAAAACTAGAGGCTTTATCGAAATTCACCAAACCATAGATGCAAAACTTAAGTTTGTTACAGGCCAAATAGTCACTGAATTGATTGAGCTGAAAATAAAAGAAGAGAAAATTTATAGAGATTAGATTATACCTTTATGAAACTTTTTTTGACATATTGTCATAATTTTATTTTAAATGAAATTTATTTGCTGGTGTTTAAGCATTGTCCAAATGCAGCATTTCACTGGTGCTTTACCAAATCGTCAGTAGACTTAAACACTATTTTTAACAGTTACAAACCCTTTGTGTTATGCAGAGACTTTAAAAAATCATTGGAGAATTCACAAATATGTAAATGATTTTCAAAAATAAGCATAGTAGGCTTTGAAAGTCTGTACATAAGATAAAGGGCTTGTAACTGTGGAAAATTTTGTTTGAAGTCTACTGACGATTTGGTAAGACGCCAAGGAAATGAATATAGACATTGGTTAAGCACCAGCAAATAAATTTCATTTAAAATGAAATTTATTTAATTTACACTAAGAACAATAACATGGTTGAGGTAACCATAATTTAAGAGCAACATTTTATGACTGAATTATATGGTTGTATTCGAGTGATATTTTTATGAAAATAAAGGATATCTAAATATTTTATTATTATCTAATTTAACGATCCGATTTTAGAATATAAAAAAAAATTAAGGACGAACCAAAAATACAAGATCTGTAACATCCTTGCTACAGCAGTTAGATATCCTGATATAATCAGCAATGCGACTGTACTTAAAGGAAAGAGAATTTTGTGAAGAATAATAATCCAGAAAGTATTTTAAGGTTTGGTGGACCGTTCGTAAAAGATTAGGCAAATAATACAAAAAATGGTAAATAATGCAAATATTTCAATTCACTATATCTTTAAAACTAGAGCTATTAGAAAAAACTAAGGATGCGATCGTAATCATCTGATACTTTACACTACAGGATATAAAGGACTTGATATAACTTTAAAATGTTATCTTACCACTTGCGTTAGTTTCTTGTACAACTGAACATCTGTCACATCTTCAGATATTATCCAAGATGTTCTTAGAATTTCTCCGGTATGATGACTCGATGTAAGAGCGCTACCAATTGCCAAAGTAATAAAAAAGTTATCACAATAAAAAACCGCTATACATAAAGTGTACATAAAAATTGTTAGGATATTCGCTGGAATAAAGCTCATTACAATGAGCACAGCATGAAACATAATCACTATATTGGTGGTAAACATTTTGATCAGCATAAGCAAAATAACAGCGTTACAAGCCTCTAACCACCAGCTAGATAATTCATTACACTCCACATACATTTTATAAATTGTTAAATAAAATCTTAATAACAATTGATTTGGAAAATTTTCACTTTGAACTATTTCTAAGGCTTTATTCAGATAATAAAAATGCAAATGTATTTCGCATAATATAAATGTTAATTGCAAGCAGGCCACTAGCAGATGCAATGACTGTAATGAGTTTACAGCCACCATTATATAGTAGTTCCAACCAGGATTTTCTTGCACGCTTAAAAAACAAAATTGTATTATTAAAGAATCCAGATGAAGAGATAAAAATTTGTAAATTATAAAACGTTGTATGCGCTGTTTCTCTGTGGACACTTCCTTTTCTAAATATGTCATAAACCAGTGATATCTCTGCAAAAATTGTTGATACATATCAAAAAGTTCTATCAAATTCTGTCTTTTTAGCCAAATTTTGCCATCGATAAATATAATCGTTAAAATTCTAGTGCCTTTACCTATCAAATAAACCCACTGCAAAATGGAATTATTGTCCATGAAATTTTTTTCTTGCTTAAAATATGGTGAAGATAAAGGTGTTATAATTAAAAATATTAATTGTATTAAGGCACTAGAAAGCAGATAAGCTTTTGTCACTTTGAATTTTCTTGCCTGAATATTATAATATCCAGGTAATATGCCCAATATTATAGAGTAATAATAAGTGCATTTAATAACGAATTTATACAAGTTTTGTTGCAGTGACATTTTGTAATGTAAATGAAAGACTAAATGGTCAACAGTTCACCATGTTGTAATGAGGTTATGTATTTAACGTCAGATCTCTATCTATATTTTCGTAATTAAATTTCCTCATTTATTAGTTATGAATAGCCTTCACAGTTCGTATTATAAAGACTTAATAAATATTAAACTTATTGGCAGAAAAATTCTACACTATTATCTATACCCAGTAAAAAAAGACACTGCAAAGAAGTCATGAAAACATAGAGCTTGCGATCCGGAAGTAGTGCTAATTTGGATCATTTCGAATGATTTTTACAAAGGGTTGTCATTGCAAGAAGTTCTCTTTTACGATTCCTAGTCATCGAATTGGAAACGATATTAAAAAATTGCCCTTTTGACATTTTATAATAATATTTCCCTCTAGGAAAAATTGTAAAAGTTAACACATTTTCGCCACGTGTTTCTTTTTATACGAATTTAAACGCAAAGCTGTGTTTTCATGTAAATTGCAGTAAATAACTATTCATTTTTAGATGAAAATTAGTTCATAAACTTCTTTAAGAAAATCGATTCTTTAAAAAGCATAGTGAGTATTTTCTAAAACTACAAAAGAAATACAAACTTTTGTATGACGAAAATAAGTTTGTACCTGTTTTTCTCCTATTTATCTGCATATTTTTAATATTAATTCTTTGAAAGCAATGAAAATTAAGTTCCTTAAAAATTACTTCCAATTTTTTTTTTTTACTGGATAGATAATACATATGGATAGATAATACATATGTATGAAATATCAACAAGCCATTTCCCAAAATTAGAATTTACAAATCAGGTAATATACGAACAATAACTATTGTAAGAAACCTTAATTTTTTTCTTGACCGAATGAATACATATACAATAGGGTGTCCGTTATTTTTGAAAGTGGTAATATTTTTCGTCCTTCTTTTGGTAAACTCTTTCGTTCCTTAGAAATTAAAGTTGTTTCTTTAGCTATTTGAGCCGCTGAACGCTAATCGGGAGTCTAATTTTCTTCATCAGCAATAGTTTTCGAGATATAACGTTATTTCAAAAATGAAGGCACTTGCACGACATATAATCGCATAACTAGAGAAAGGTTTGCCCTATTCAGTAAAAAAGAAAGACTAATATTCGACAACAAAACTATCTTTAAGTCAAGCGAGCATTCAGAGATGTTATAAAAGCTTTTGCCTAAAAATTAAAAATTTCATGAAAAAATTGTATAATTTGTTTGTTCAAAAATTCATAAAAAATAAAAATACACCAACAGTCCCATTATTTGTTGAGTATCATGTAGCTTAATATATTTCAAAGAAAATTATTTATTTTTCGTTGAAATTGATGCACAACTTTTGATATTGTTCCCAATTTAGTGAAAGAAGTTTTAAAACGTTTTATGAAGTTTGAAATTTTTAGGTTAAAACTTTTACGATATCTCGAAATTAATGGCCATATTTGGCAACAATGTCCGCGCGAACTTAAAATAATTTTATTGTCAAATTTTGGTTTTTCTTTTTTACTGAATAGGACAAACCCTTCTCCATTTATGCTAATAAATGTTGTACAAGTGGCTTCGTTTATGAAATAACGGCATATCTCGAAAACTAGAACCAATAAATAATGAAGTGCAGATTTACGTTCAGCGGCCAAAATAACTAAAGAAACTACATCAATTTCTAGGGAACGTAAAATGTTTGCCAAATTTGTAAATTTATGGGTTTTTTTTTTGTTATTTTAGTACTGTTGGCTTCTTTGATATGTTGCTGTTTATTTTGTTAAATATACGATTTAGATAAAAGTCGGTAAGCCAGAAGATGTTGGAAACAGATAACAATTTTTTAGGACAAAAATTTTCATGATGTCATATTTTTTGACTTGTGAGTCTTCATGCCGTATAAGTTTAATTTTATAAATTTTCAACCGTAAGTAGGCACGTGAAGGCGTAGTCCCAGGAGCATGACATTTTTGGAGAGTAATTTTTTGCATTAAGACGCAACTTGTTGAGGATTGAGACCAGTGTTGGGTGGCACAATTGTGCTATTGGATACTACCTGGCACTGTGGTGCACTCGCTCTTTTTCCTGCCCTTTGTGTAGATTGTAATGAAAGTTATTTTATAAATAACCACTTATAATTTTTTCGGGTTTCCTAGCTGAAATGTCGCTAAAGGCGAGGAGCTAACCTTTTACGTAGACAGTGAGGCGGAGCTATTTTGGCCCTATGTAAGTTATTTCGCGTCAAAATCGGTCCGAAATCATAAACTTCAATTCCCATCACTGGGTGAGACTTGCACGTTTTTATAAGAAAATTCCAATACAAATAACGGATACCCTAATATACATATCTACACACGAAGCGTTCCGTACGAATACGTGTTTGCAAAACCTTTTTTTCGTTTTTGCAATATTTTTTTATTGAGGACCTTTTAATTTTTAGAGGTTTTTTGTTTTGTGAATGAGTTAATTCTTTTCTTTTCGTTTTGGATTTTTATTTGTTTAGTTTTAGCGTTTTTTATTGTTTTGTGATTTATTTTTGTTTTGATGATTTTTTTCTTTTTGCGATTTTTTGTTTTTTTTTTGAATTTTTTTAGTTTTGGCGTTTTGTTTTAAGTTTGGCGATTCTTTTTCGTTTTGGTGTTTCTTTCGTTTAGGATTTCTTAATTTTGGCAATTTTTTTTTTCGTTTTGTCGATATATTTTTCACTTTGTTGCTTTTTTGACACTGTTTTTTCACGATCGATCGGCAGGCGAACCCGACAACTGTAATAGTGAAGAATAGTGGGAGTTACTCTTAGAATAATGTGCTATTTCCTATAAAATCTTGCGGGTATCGGATGGAGGAGACGCGTACAAAAGAGGAGTAGAAATGTGAGGCTCTCTAAATTTTAAATTGGTTACTCTTAGAATAAAGTCCAATTCGCAAAAAATATCCTACGCGTATAGAAGGGGGAAACTGGTACCCCCATACAAAGTAATTATTAATTTTATTTGAAATTCTCTTAGAATAAAGAGCAATTTCCAGAAAATTTTTGGTGTTACAACAGGAGGAGCTGTTACCCCCCACACACACTAATTATTTATTTTCTTATATCGATACAAGTACAATAGTGAGGCAGATGTGGGTTCTTATGAGACAGAGTGCCTAGAAACCCCCGAAGTCATAGAGGCCATAGTATCCCTGAAAAACAACAAGGCCCCAGGGCTGGACAATATATCTCCTGAACTAATTAAAGTATCTCCAGAAATTAGCGTCAATCTTATCCAACATGTTATAAAAAAGTTTTGGACGACTAACTCACTATGCGATGATTTAAAGGAAGGACTTATTATTACTGACTATTTCACAATGTCGACAGAGTTCTTTCTTTCGTATAAATACATTTAAAACAAAAACAAATTTTAAAATTTTGTTTTTATTTCAAATGTAATTGTAAGAAAGAAAGAATTCTTTCGACATTGAGAAATAGGCAGTTAATATATCAAAAAAGAGACTTGTCACAATGCAAGAACTGGCGTGGCATTACCCTAATTAACATCAGAAATAAGATAATTTCTCAAATTATCAATAAACGGTTATCAGCCGCTCTCGATCCGCTGCTTCGCGACGAGCAGGCTGGCTACCGTCCACGCAAATCATGCATTGACCATGTCAACAGCCTTCGCATTATAGTTGAGCAATCTGTTGAGTGGAGGACGCCACTTTATTTGGTATTCATCGACTTTGAGAAAGCATTTGATATCATTTCTCATTCAGCCATATGAAGCACTCTAGCATGTAAAGGCACTCCAACAAAGATAATTGTTATCGTAAACGATATCTTATACCGATTCTCTGGAACAATGAGCACAATGTGGGGTGCATTTAAAGAAATTCGCATAACTTTTAAGCTTATGTCGATCACGTAACCAAACTTTTACAGTATAATGAGGACACGCTGGGCTAGTTTTGGTAGAAAAATATGTCGAAGTTAGAAATATATTAATATCAATTGGTAATTCGCGGTTTTGAACATAAAAAAATTTCTTTTTGTAAAGATCAGACGATTTCCTACACAGAAAAAATTAGTCTTAAAAAATTTTCAATTAATACACTTAATCAAAAATTAAAAGTAGCGTCTTTCAATTAATTTTGTAATTGAATTAATTACTCATGTGATCAAAAACAAAGTTTTCTAAAAAATGTTTACAAATTCTGAGCAATTGAAAATTTGAATTTCAGTGATTGAAGGTACACTTTTCGACCCAATTAGTTGCATCTTTAGTGTTCCTAATCCTATATTAGTTTTTTCTGTGTATAATAATTACTTATTTAAATTTTTTTTCTATTTCGAAACAATAATTAAAAAAATCAAAAATAGTAACACTATCGCACCCCATAGCTCGATAAATTGACATCATGAAAAATTGTTCTTTACATACACATTAATTTTTTGGGTTGTTCGCTCCATAAATAAAACCATATGCTACATATCTCAAATGTTTTATTTGGAGACTACATAAAGTCGCATCTTCTGAGCATTTAAGGCTAATTTCTTTCCAGCTGTGAATGTAGTACACTATCCACAAATATTATGAGGCCTCCAGAATTTGAGATTTATAATGCCAAATTTTTATCATATAATTTCTTATATAGTTTCTCCCCCTCTTGAGATCAAAACATTCCTTTTACCTAGAACTAAATTTAAAATTTAGTTCTATTGTTCACAAAATCTACCGTTTGAATAAAAACATTTATTTAGGTCCTAAATGTGTAAATCACCTCACCGAAGTGAAGTTTATATTAAAGCAACAATAAATTTGACAAAATTTAAAAAATTTTTTTTTGTTTTTCATACAAATTCTTCACCAAATAAACGTAGAGAAACCAAAGCGTTGCTTTACCTTTCAAATATTTTAAAATTGGTATGAAAATTTAAACAAATTTATAAAATATTTAAAATTTTGTTTTTGTTCTCTATACAAATTTCACTTAGGTGACGTGATTTACACAATTAGGGCCTTAATAAATAATCGTAATGTTAGTTAATTTTCACTTACCAATTGTTTAACTTTTTTAATTTCTTTAGTATCATCTCCTTCTCTTTGCTCAACCCAAGTATCACGCAACACATCAGGCGCATGCTTACCACAGTTTAAAGCATCATCAATAGCTTCTGTTACTAACAAACTATCCCAGTAAAAATTTATTATACACATGATACCAATAAAATGGCTGATACTATCGGAAGGTATATTATTTATTGAAATCAAAAATGCATGATACAATATAATAACATTGGTAGTAAATATTTTTATCATCATAAAGGCAGCGACAGTATTAGTGGCCTGGAAAAAGAGTTGTGATATTTGCAAACCTTCCATATGCATTTTATATAACATTAAATAATATTCCAGAAGTTTTTTGGTAGGAAAAGCTTGCTTTTGCAACACTTCTAAGCATTCGTTGATAAAAGTAAACCTTAAACTCACTTGATTTATAATAATCATGAAATGCAAGTTGGCTGTAAATAGGTAAAGGCTTTGCAACTTGTTGACAGTGATCATAATTAAATACTCGCTATCAGAGCTTTCCTGCATTAGGACATACAAAAAGGAAACAAGAAAGCAGTGCATGTGTAGGGTGAGAAATTTGTATATTAAACGTTTTTGCAAAACAATCTCCTTTTTCTTTAAATTAAGCTCGATGTAAGAATGAAAATCATTAATAAAATTGCGATACTTGGCCACATACATTTCATACATATCATATAAAGCTATATAGCTTTGTCTTTTTTGCCACACTTTAAAATAGATGACTACATGGGTTGAGACCATGGAAAATTTGGCCACCATAAAGCTCCATTGCAAGATGGGCTTATTATTCATATAAGTATTTTCATGAAACATGTAAGTCGATGTTAGTGGTATAATGGCCATAAAACATGCATGTATAAAAGCACTATAGATGAGATATAATTTGGTAATTTTAAATTTATAATTTTTCCAATCGTATATGGCTGGTGCTGTGCCCAGTAGTAGCGAATAAATATAAATTGTTTTTGAAATTAAATTATAAAAACAGGTAATTAAACGTTGTGACATTTTTGAGCGTCATTTGTATACTATTTCTTGTAAAATTGATTATTAGTAATAGAAATAAAAAGCAATATAATATTTATGTAATGTATATGTACATATAAATATATCTATATAAATAATTATAATTAAATTAAGAGGAATTTTGGAAAGTCTTTTCTAAGCTAAATGTTACAGAAAGTAAGACTAAAACCCAACCCAAATGTTGTGTTGTTACATAAAAATGCGTAGTAGATTATTGCTAATATATAACAAGATAAGAAATGTTAATTAATTGGTTTTTATTACAATATATGTAGTAGTAAAATAATAAATCGATATATAGTGTTTTATCAATTTTTAAGATAGCTTTATAAAAGTTTATAATAGAAACTGATATTGGGAAAAGTTTTAAGGCACTTGTAGAAGCGGATAACATTTATTCAGTGTTGACAAATTTATTTTTTCGTTCTTGTATTTTTTTAATCAAATAAACTCGGCTATCGCGAACTAGTTAACACCAAATTTTTCGTTGCAGTAAAGTCCCTACGTTTAAGTTTCCACTCGATTATAGCGAATCCTTGTTTCTTACAAACTACCTTTATGGTCATATGATTTTAATAAAACAATTTTATTTCTAATATCGAACTCGTGCGTCCCTCAAAGTTCGTGAAGCGAAGTATTCACCGTCAAAATACATGACAAAATCTTGGTGTAAGTGTGTTTGGAGCTATTAACATACACGTACAAGCATTGTATATACACAGAACAAAAAAATCAGTTTCAGTAAATGAATTCAATGAATTAGTAAATATTTTGTCTAGAAGCGAAAATTAGTAAATACAGAAAAAAATGTGTCAAAAATTTCATTGAAAAAAAACAGTTTTTTTAGGTAAACAAATTGTCCATAGCTACACTCTAAAACACTTTTGTTGAAAATTAGGTCGATAATAGTCGGCAGCACTTTACAGATTATTATCGACCTAAAATTACACACGCATTATTTTTGAACAAAATGTTTTTACTTAAAAAAAGCAATTGGCTGCGTGCAGGTTTGAACCGCGACCTCCTGACTGATAGTCTGACGTATCTATCATCCAGCCATAGCCGTATTATACTTCATGTTACATTTTTTCTATTTGGACTAAATATGCTTAATTTGAAAGGTATTTTCTTTAATAAAATAACTACAAAATCGATGTAATTTTAGACAAGGAGAAATTTTCAACACAAATTTAGACAATATATGATCGTAAATTTTAAGTAATGTTTTAGAGTGTTGCTTCACTCTAAAACACTTTTGTTGAAATGTAGGTCGATAATAGTCGGCAACACTTTACAGATTATTATCGCCCTAAAATTACACACGCATTATATTTCAACAAAATGTTTTTAATAAGCAATTGGCTGCGTGCATGTTTGACCCGCGACCTCCTGACTGATAGCCTGACGTATCAACCATTCAGCCATAGCCGCCCAGTAAAAAAATACACTCCAAAAGAAGTCATGAAAATGCAGAGCTTGCGATCCGGAAGTAGTGCAAATTTGGATCATTTGTAATGATTTTTACATAGGGTTGTCATTGCAAGAAGTTCTCTTTTTCCATTCCTTATCACCGAACTGGAAGCAACGTTAAGAAATATATCCTTTTTGGCGTTCTATATTAATATTTTTCTCCAGGGAAAAGAGCACAAAGTTACACATTTTCGTAACTTGTTTCTTTTTATACGAATTTAAACGCAAAACGGTGTTTTTATGTAAATTTCAGTTAATAACTGTAAATTTTTAGACAAAAATTAGTTCATAAATTTCTTTAAAAAAATCGAATTTTTAAAAAGCATGGTGGTTATTTTTTAAAACTGTAAGGGATTTAAAAATTTTTGTGTGACTAAAATAAATTTTGACTTGCTTTTCTACTAATTAAGTGCATTTTTAAATTTCGATTCTTTGGAAGCAATGAAAATGTAGTTCCTCTAAAAGGGTTTCCAATTTTTTTTACTTGGCGCATTATAATTTATGTTACATTTTTTCCACTTGGACTAAATATGTTTAAATTTAAAGGTTTTTTCTTTAATAAAATAACTACAAATCGATGTAATTTTAGACAAGGAGAAATTCTCAACACAAATTTAGACAACATATGATCGTAAGTTTAAAGTAATGCTTTAGATTGTATAAAACAATTCGTCTTAAAATATATAAAAATTCTTAGCAAAATAGTTGACTAAATCAAAGAAAAATATTTACTGGATTTTCTGTAATTGACACATTAACGGACCTTTTAACAATGTGTGATTAAGAGTAAACGTGGACTTTAACGGCAAGTTTTGTATGCCGAACTTGCCGTTAAAGTCCATGTTAACTATTAATCATACATTGTGAAAAGGGCCGTAAGTCTTATTCTGTAAAATTTTTTTTAATATTTTTAAGTTTTAAATAAGAAAATCAGCATTCACCAAGCATTAATGAAATTTGACTATGTTAAATGTGTTCAACTCTGTATTTTTATCTTCAGACAATAGCGAGTTGATTCACTCAGAAATCTGCAGTAAACAATCTTTTTTAATACTAATTGTATGAACTCCGATATCGCATTTCTTTTGCTACCATTGTTGTTGTTATTATTTATGTGTATGTCGTCATGGAGGCTGTTCTTTTACGATACAAAAAAACTGGATTTTGATATTGCTTTTGGTGTTTGCGTCCCAAATAAAAGTAAAACAAAAAATTCACTGATTTAGTAAAGAACATTTACTGAATTTGAAATTTCATTTTAGATAAACTTTTGTTTGAAAATTTGTTGCTGATAATTTTTTCTGTGTATGGAATTTGTGATAAGATAAATGGAATCATTTTATAACACTAGTTCACAAATTTACCACTTTTTGCCATATCTTCAAAAAATATATATATTATATATATAAATATGGCATTCGATTATTATTCTTAAGAAGCATTTTCGCGATATTCGTGGAAAAAATATTTTTATGCAGTTGTTTTCGCTAGTTTTAAAAAATCTCGAGAATTGTTCATTTGATTTGTGGAAAATGTATATTGTTGCATACATATGTTGTTTCTCTCGCAGACAATATACAGATTGTATTGATCGAATCAAAACTAATTGAGTTACAGGCGTGAAGATTTAATAAATCTGAAATTTATACGTTTTTTATGTTGCTCCAGTAAGACAAAAGAACATTTTTAAAAGTACTATTAGACTTACATTTTAAAGAATGTTCTATTCCAAATTTAGTCAGCGTAAAATTTGTCACATCGGAAAATGAGAAAGTTACAACATATATATTAAATTATTTACTGTTTTTAACAGTGTATTTAGATTTTGTTGACTTAAATTCTGTGACTTTTTGCAAATCAAATAAATATTTGTTTGTATGGGAGCCGCCCTAAGCTGTAGAGAAAGGGTGCAAGTATATTTTGAGAAAATGTTGAGAGCTCCTAAGGAGTTATGGGACTTTTTCTTCAACATATTTCTATTCTGTATTGTAAATTTTCTATGGAATCCACCCTTAGAAAATATAGATATGGGGTAGCTATGTTTAGAAAAAATTTTGTTCCAAAAAAACTAATGGGAGTCAGTTGTATATTTCAACCATCTACATCTATCGTAGGCGCTGCTGGTATCACATTTAACAATATCATTAAACCGCCTAAGGAGTGAAATATAGGCGGCAAGTATTTTGGGAAAATATTAGAAACCAAAAACAAATGGTGGTCGGATATACATTTTACCCCCCTGGGGGGAACTCCTAGGCAGTTATAGAATTGTTTTCAATATATTTTTAGTCGGTATTTGTAAATTTTATATGGGAACCCCTTAAGGAATGGAGATTGGCGGTAGGTATGTTTTAAAAATTTTTAAATATAAAAAATAAATGGGGGTAGCTTCTACATTTTGCCCTTCTAGGAGCCTCCTTGGAGGTGTAAGGGACAACTTTTGGAAGTTTTAAAACGTGTGGCTTTGTATAGGAAGGAGCCCGTTAAGGAATGAAGATGCGGGTAAGTATAATCAGAAAAAATATCGAAAAGGAAAAACTAAGGAGGTTGGCCCCTCTAGGCTCTGTGGCAGTTGTAAAGTTGTTTTCATAATTTTTTTTCCTTTTTGTTCCCATTTTAAAAGTATCGACCTCTGTACCGCCAGCAACAATATATAAATTATTCATAGTTCCATTAACTATCATCAGGTAAATTTTTAGTTAGGAGGATAATTAATAAAACAAACGGAACCGCAGCTAACTTTCCGGAGGCCTTATGATACTACTTCCTGCTACGTGGCACCAACTATAGTTTGGGAGGAAATCTGTCATGTAAATCGGTCACTGACTCCCGGACTATGAACGCTTCTTAAGAAATATAAAAAAAAAATTTATATTCGTGCTTACTAGCCCGAAATTATCATAAAAAATATCTTTTTTTGAGTTTCATTTTTTTGTTGCATAGTGTAATCAACCAAATGTCAAACTAGACATAAAAAAAATTTTATATACAGAGTTTGAAATTTCTAAGTATGAGGTACTATTTTAATAAATTTACCTTATTTTTGTATTTCTTGAGTACATTAATGACCTATTATTAGTACACGTCAAAACACGAGCTTCATTAAAGCGAAAAATCAAAAAATAACGCATACGGCAACATTTCACTAAAACTACTATAATGCAGATAAGCAAAACCTTTGCTTACTGGTAGGCAAAAAAGTATATGAGAATTTAAGTCGCAACTACTTATAATTTTACTCGATAACTACTTATTTTGAGAAGTCAAAAAAGTAAGGTACCCCTTACAAATGTGTTTACATTGTCACAGCAATTAACTAGTTATTATTTGGCGTACAAATAAACAAATTAAAATTAAAAAAAAACTCATACAAATAATATTTTATTTGTATGTTTCAATTTTATTTTATTGTTATTTTCTTATTTTTTTACCCAGCTGGGATGCGAACCTGAGCTCGTTTAGATATGAAGACAAGTTTTTTACCCACTCAGCTATTGTTGACTTATAAGCTTAAGCGACAAAAATTAGTTTTCATATACAAACACATGTTGACGTAATAAGTGGTTGTCTACTTATTCTATTTTAAATGAAATTTAAAATAAAATACGTAACAACAAATTGTATCTATTTTCAGCTAATGATTAAAATACGAACTAATTTTATTAAAAACTAAGTAGTAGTTCTAATTTTAAGCATAGTAATAAGATAAATAAGTACCACTCCTTAATTTGCAACCCATTAATAAAGTACATAATACCGATTACAAATATGACAAAAAATTTTGCTGAGAGGTTTTTCATTTTCCGTGAATACTGCGCTTTATAAATTTAACTCTGATAAGTGCGTATACTTATTAAATTTAATCAGACTATCATTAATCATACGCCCCTACTAGTTCATTCTCTAAGGTATGCTACATATTAATCAAAGCAAGTTAAAGTAATTATCATCAGTAGCGTATACTTAATATTTTATACATATCTTTTATGCATATCTGCTTCATATCTGAAGTAGGGATGGATAGGCAAGTGAAAAAAATTTATCAATATATATCGGAATCGATATATTTTTAAATATCGATCGACATCGATATATATCGAATAAAAAAATCGATATATAGAAATACCGATATTTTTTCAACAACCATAATTCATACGTAGTCCCCAAAATTTTTTTTTAATAAAACAAAAAAAGGACCTTTCTTATAAATAATTAAGCTGGAAAGAGTTAATTTCCAAGATCCTTACTATTCCACTAATATTTCATGGAATATACATCAAAAAATAAATCCTAAAGTGCACAACATAGCGACTTTAAACGCCGGTGGTCATTATTAAAAAGAATTAAATATTAGATTTTTAGTGCTTCCAGACTGTAAAAGTCGATATGTTCCGCACTACTACCTACAAATCTCCCGAGGCCTCTAGAATTTGAAATTAATATTGCTGAATTTTTGTCATATAATTTCTTTCAAAAATTTTTTCACTCTCTTGAGCATAAAAAATCTCTTTTAGCTAGGACTAAATTTAAAATTTAATTGTATTGTTCATAAAATCTAACTTTTGAATGAAACCATTTATTTAATAAATAATCGTTATGTTAATTAATATTCACTTACCAATTGTTTAACTTTTTTAATTTCTTTAGTATCATCTCCTTCTCTTTGCTCAATCCAAGTATCACGCAACACATCCGGCGCACGCTTACCACAGTTTAAAGCATCATCAATAGCTCCTGTTACTAACAAACTATCCCAGTAAAAATTAATTATACACATGATACCAATAAAATGGCTAATACTATTGGAAGGTATATTGTGTATTGAAATCAAAAATGCATGATACAATATAATAACATTGGTAGTAAATATTTTTGTCATCATAAAGGCTGCGACTGTATAATTGGTCTGGAAAAAGAGTTGTGATATTTGCAAACCTTCCATATGCATTTTATACAAAATTAAATAATATTGCAGAAGTTTTTCGGCAGGAAAAGTTTGGGTTTGCAGCACTTCTAAGCATTCATTGATAAAAGTAAACCTTAAACTCACTTGATTTGTAATCATCATGAAATGCAAATTGGCTGTAAATAGGTAAAAACTTTGGAACGTATTAACAGTGATCATAATTAAATACTCGCTATCAGAGTTTTCCTGCATTAGCACATACAAAAAAGAAATAAGAAAGCAGTGCATGTGTAGGGTGAGAAATTTGTATATTAAACGTTTTTGCAAAACAGTTTCTTTCTTCTTTAAATTGAGCTCGATGTAAGAACGAAAATCATTAATAAAATTTCGATACTTGGCCATATATATTTTATACATATCACATAAAGCTATATAGCTTTGTCTTTTTTGCCACACTTTAAGGTAGATGACTACATGGGTTGAGACCATCGAAAATTTGGCCACCATATAGCTCCATGCTCGATGTTAGTGGCACGCTGGCCACAAAACATGAATGTATAAAAGCACTATAGATAAGATATAATTTCGTAATTTTAAATTTATAATTTTTCCAATCATAAATGGCTGGTGCTGTGCCCAGTAGCAGCGAATAAATATAAATTGTTTTTAAAATTATATTATAAAAAAAGTTGATTAAACGTTGTGACATTTTTGAACGTCATTTGTGTACTATTTCTTGTAAAATGGATTATTAGTAATAGCAATATAATACATACATATGGGCATTTCCACAGGAAAGTCCACTTTCTGTCACGTTCGACATCAAGAAAGTAAGCTTGTTTTTCAGAACCATGTGGTTCAATTTTTCCTAAAATTTTACTAACTGTAGAGCTACTTATGGACTACACAAACGTGCGAAGAAGTATAATTCGTTGCTTTGAAAAAATCAACATAATTGCTTGGGGTCGAACGTGACGGAAAGTAGACTATCCAGTGGAAATACCCATATGCAATCTATATGTATATATAAATATATCAACATAAATAATTATTATTAAATTAAGAGGCATTTTTGAAAGCCTTTTCTAAACTAAATGTAACAAAAACTAAAAATAAGCCCCAACCCATGGTAGATTATTGTTAATATGTAACAAGATAAGAAATGTTAATGGATTGGTTTTTATTACAATATGTAGTGGTAAAATAATTAATCGATATTTAGTGTTTTGTCAACTATTAAGATAGCTTTATAAAAGTTTATAAAAGAAACTAATATTGGGAAAAATTTTAGGGCACTTGCAGACCGGAATAATGATATTGGTGTTGACGAATTAAGTTTTTAGTTCCTGTAAACAGAAAAAATTATTACCAAAAAATTTTCAAACAAAAGTTTGTCTAAAAATAAATTTAATTTCCAGTAAATGTTCTGTCCATAATCTATGAATTGTTTGTTTGACTTTTATTTAGAACGCAAACACCAAAAACAACAATAAAAACTGTGTCTTAAAACACCACCCCGGAGGAATGCAATTGTACCAAGTTTGTTTTGAGTGAATCGATTAGTTAATGTCGCGTTAATTCTCATTCATTTTTTTAGAGTATTTAGATAAATATTCAGATTTGAACACATGTAACAAAGTGAAATCTCATAAATGATTAATGGATGATATTGATGACACAGACAAACATTTTGTTTAAATTTTTGTTTGATTAAGTAAATTATTTTGCATAATAATTGTTAGCATTTCTAGACTAATTGTTTATTAAATTCAGACAGAAATATTGTTTGATATTTTTCAGAAAATCCAGTAAATATTTTTGTTTGATTTTTGTTTGAGTTGTCATATCGCCTTCTTACTATATGACAAAACGGAAGTACCCATACAGTGTCGTTATATCGGAAGTTCTTAACGTTATGACAAAACTGAGATATCAATAAACGGTGATGACACTGTACGGCTATTTCCGTTCTATCATATCGTAAAAACGCATAAAGCGGCCCAATTACTAGCAATATAATGGAGCAATTTTTCGTATTGTACAATAATAGTGCCATTATTCGAAGGTGGCAAATATATTGGCAAACATCAAAAGGCTTTTGATTTTTATTCTACAATAACGAAATTTGCCCCCATTTTTTAGTCTTGTGTTTACATTTTCACTATCAGGAAATTTGGGCAATATTTTCTTTGAAAATATTCTACCATCTATTGCATAGTATAGGGGTAATTCCATGTCAAATCAACTAAGAGATTGACACGACCCCTTTCAATTTTGATTAAATTTGGTCAGATGTTGTCATTCATCCTATAACGAATTTATGTTAAAAGAAACAAATTAAAAATATTTCTTTCTAAAGTTATGACATATTCAAAATGTTATTATTTCGCCAAATTTAAAGAATGCGTTGAGCTTAGTTTTTAAATATCTCTAAAACTGTTTTATATACAAGGCTGTTTTGTATGCCATTTGGGGCAACAAAAATACATAGAACAAACATTTGTTTTGGAAAACTTGTTTTGCAAAGTTTTGAAAATTTCAAAACTGACAATGAAAAACTTTTATTATTTCCGTCTGAATTTTTTGAAAATTGCAAAAGAGGAAAGCCCCTGGAATAAACCGATTATTTTTGTTACGAAACAAAATTTCTACCTCGTAGTTCTCCGTAAATAGCATAGCTATAAAATATATATATATATATATATATATATATATATATATATATATATATATATATATATATATATATATATATATATATATATATATATATATATATATATATATATATATATATATATATATATATATATATATATATATATATATATATATATATATATATATATATATATATATATATATATATATATATATATATATATATATATATATATATATATATATATATATATATATATATATATATATATATATATATATATATATATATATATATATATATATATTGCGCCATCATCGAATGTGACATACACATTGGCGATATTATTGTACAATACGCAAAGATTACAAGCGGGTGCGACGCTTTATTGTCATAAGAGCGCATACTTTTTAAATTAAAGATTAACATTCATCATACGCTTCCAATATACCTCCCCCTAAAGTATGCCACATTTTATTGAAAGTTAGTTATTCAGCGATTTGGTATGAGGAGCGTATACTTAATATTTTATGGAAATATTATTCATGCATCAAACCAGGAAAATAAACCCATGTCCAATTTATGGTACATAGAGACAGATTAACCTTTATGTCGACAGTAGCAATTATATCGAAATGAAATTTTATGATATCCTTAACAAAAGTGCTCCTCTCCATATTCCAATGTTTGGGTGGTATTGGATGGCTTAGTCCAGAGATATGGCCACTTTTCGAGTTCTTCCCCTTATGGAAATCTACACAAACTAAGTACAACAAAAAATAAATAAAACAAAAAAAGTTCCCGTACAAAATGTATTTCGAAAAGTGGCGATATCTACGACATAAGCTGTCCAATTTAGCAAAATGAAAAAATTGCCAAAACAAAAAAAAAATCGCCAGAGTAACGAAAAAAAGTTAAAAAATAAAAAAAACTAAAATTAAACACAAAAGCTAAACGAAAAAAAATTTCCAAAATGAAAAAGGCCAAAAGCGAAAAGTGTATTCGTACGGAACCCTTTATGTGCGATCCAAACTCGCGCTTTGCTTAATTTATTAACAATGGAGTTTGCTCTTTTATATTATAAAAATTTTGATTTTTAAATTGTACCAAATAAGTCTAGTATCACCCACAAGCTTCAAAACGTATCAAAAATGTGCAGCTGTAATATGTTTTCTATTCCTGATACAAGAGCATTTCAAAATATATATATTTTATTGCTATTACTTTAATATTTCGGACGTCTTAGGCATAAAGTGTCTTACCTTTTCTCCTCTTTTTTTTTACATCTAATTGAATTAAAAACAAATTTCATAATACATTTTCAGGTATTTATTTTTTATATATTTCTTATTTAAGTGTTGGGTTTTGTTTTTTATATCCAATACTTAATATTTGTTGTTGTCTCTAAATGCATACAATCTTACATTTACATAATAATATTATTCCATATACTTATTTATTATTTACTACATAGTAAATATGTATGTTTACATAGCTACACTTTCTTCGCCTTTTTAAAACTAAGTGTACAATATTACTATTTTTATATAATTTTTTATATTTTTTTTTTACTTTGTCCTTCTTCTTTAAATTGAAGAATTTCATTTCTTATACATACAAGTACATACCAATATTGTTTCTGTGTTTGTGTGTGAGAAAATATTTTCTTCACAGTTTTTCTTAGGGGGATCTTTTATATAGAATTTATTTTTCTTTTATTAGTTTTTGTATTTTATTTATTTTCCATAAAAACTATTTATTAAAATATTTTTTCTTTTATTATTTGGTTTTCATTTATTTTGTGCAAAAAATATGGCATATTCTTTAATATTTTTTATTTTCTTTTTTTTTTAATACTAATATTTTATTAAGGTTTTTATATATTAAATTTCATATTGTGATTTACAATTCACTTTGTCAAAATAATGTTCAACTGTTTTTGTTTTTAATTTATGTAAGTAAAAGTAAATTAATATAGAGAGTAGATTAAATTATAGAAAACTTTAAGACTTTTTCTTCTGGGTGTTATAATTTTTTAAATTAATAATAAATCTTCAATGACACTGTACAACAGAAAACAAATACACCTCCAAAAAAATTAATTTCTTATGATAATTTGGGGCTGCTGAACATGAATATGTAATTCACTTTCTTAAGAAGCGTTTTCGAGATATTCTTGGAAAACGTGTTTTTGTAGTTTTTAAGCTAATTCCAAAAATCTTCAGAACGGTTCTTTGGAATTATACAAATTGTACACACGTGCATAGATATTCTTTTCTTCTCTCAGCCAATACATACACCGTAATGATCGCATCCAAATTTATTGAGTTAGAGGCGTTTTTTTTTTAATTTTACCATTTTCAGTCGCTCCGTTCCGTTAAGGCAAAAAACGAAAAGTTTCTCAAATTTTTTTTTAAATGTATCTTAAGAAAATTTCCTAACATATTAATAGTAAAATTGTTAAAATCAGGCAAAAAATGACAAAGTTGCAACAAATTTAGTGAAAAGATCCGAATTTAAACTTTAATAAAAAATGTTTTGTAAGGAGTATATCGTCACACAAAATTCAAAAGGCCCTATCTAACATTTTAAAAGTTTAACAGGAGAAGCATAAAACTTCTTTACATGACAAAATATATTGACAATTAGTGCAAAATTTTACAATAAATATATAAATTTGTGGGTCCTTTTTTCCTTGTATTGTAAGTAGAAGAACAATGCCAGTGGGGCAGATGCAAAATATTTTGGAAATATATCAACCATTTCTAACCCAACAGCCCGATCAGTATAAAATTCTGAGCTTCTTGGAAATAATTAAACTGCAAAAAATCACGCTTTTCCCCGAATATCTCGAAAACGCTTTTTAAGAAAAATAAATTAATGAATAAATAAATGATCATAAGAAACATGTCTTTTAGGTTAATTTTTTTAATTTTTTGTTGCATAGTGTTATTTATAGTTTTTATGTCTCAAAGAAATCATTTAATTCTTAATTGTTGAGATTAAAGGAAAATTGCCGTTGAAACAGATATTAAGGGCCTCAAAATTTTATACAGGTTTTCAGAAAATTACTCACAATTTATTTTTATATATTCATCGATTTTCTTGATATATTTACTAGATATTTCAAATTGAAAATGAAACGATCACTCACGTCCTGTTACGCACCACACGAGGGTTTTTGCTGAAATTCCAAAAATTCAAAATTGCGATATTTATACAACACACATACATGTACACATACACACACACTGTTGTATGGAAATCGTGATTTTTATCAATTGCATTAAATCACTCAATTGTAAATAAAATCAAAAGTTGTAGATCAATTTTAATGAAATGTGGCTTGTTTTATTTGGAACACAATTACCTATATATCTGTAGAAATAAGTAATGGAATTTTTTCTTTTTTATATTTCTTATGAATTTAAAAAAAAATAAATTTTCTTGGAAAAATTTGGTTTTTGCCAAAAGTTTCTCTATACATTTCCAAAACTATAAGGCAAACCAGGAATTGATAACAACAATGTTTGAAAATAATTTTAGTCCCAATTTGTTGGTATATTATATTAAAAATTATACAAATCAAATAATATACTAAAAGATACAGAGTCAAGCAAAAATATGAAAATGTTTAAAGGCGCTAACTTAGTTTTTTTCGCTTGTGTTGACCATCTCAAAACAAATTATTATCTTAATAATTGTAATGTGTCATGTTTTTTCCTCTATTGAAAAATTTTAGCTAAATTGTAAATAATTTTTATTTTAGAGAGAGTTTTCATTATCGTAAAATATTTAAATTAAAACCCAAGATTTTTTTATACTATTCACTAAATAACTTTGGTTTTGAGAAAATCTTTAACAAATTCGTGTGTCTTTGTTTTATATATATTTTCACGCATTATTTCTATTTTTATTTGTTTTAATAACTTATGGAAGTATCCTTGTGCTTGGAGCCTGTACACATAAGACGCAAAATCAATATGATCAAAATAATTATCGCCAGCGAGATAATGCTGAAAAAGACTATCGCTCCATAAGTTAGTTTACGGCTAAAAGCTTTCAAACAAATCAAAGACGATTCATCATTAACGATGGCATTCATTAAAAGTTCTTTGTCTTTGTGTTCATGCCATAAATCAAATTGTTCTAGATTCCATTGTAAGTGTTGCGTTAAATCTTCTACGGAGGAAGTATGTGTCACATTAGGACAATTTTGTATGCCATCACAGACTAGATGACGTGGTAAGCATATATGAGAATTTCCAGGACATTTGAAATTGCATTCGTTGTCTTGCAGAAGAGAGGCAGCTAAACTGCCATCAGGATTGCGGGGTAAATGAAATAGTTCAGTCCATACCAAGCGAAAGATATTTTTGCCCGGTTGGCCATCTCCTGTATATTGTATAAGCACCGGCAAAGGTTCCTGATCGGCTCCCAAGGCCCCAAGATCAGCTGTCGATAGTATGGGTAAGTCTCTGGCTAAAGATACATTTTCCGGGCATATGATAAAGCGAGGTTCCAATCTACCGGCCAGATACACTTCAATTTTGGCACTTTCACAAGTGCGATCACCAAAGCGAGCCTTTTCCAAATTAAGCCAAAGATCTCTTTGCGATGCCACCTTTAGCTCCCAAATACATTTTTCACGCCTATAATGATGTTCCGGTTGGGTACCCATGGGCCCCGTTACCAAGGCCAAAGCTTTTTTGAAAGGATACACTAGTTCGCCATCGGGTGAAGGTCCCAAAGTTATAGGGCCACACAAAGGACCATGAGCAAACTCATAAGATGCTTCAAATAAAGGATTAGGATTTTTAAAATATGAAGTTATGGCATGTTGTCCCTGCACTATCATTTCTAAATTCATTTGATCTGCCGACGAGATAACTCTCACCGGTCGCGGAATATTGTCACAAAAACAGGCCAAATTATTCTGAAACTTTTCTCTTTCCTCCCATATCACCAGTTTATCAACACGTTCCTCATGACAGCGCGTACAGGTATTGCTATTGTAAGGAAGCTCTTTAAACATCACAGAATTGACCTCAATAACAGCTCTAGCATAAAGCCGGCGATCGGTAACGAATTTATATTGACAGCGTACATCTGAGCCACCGGTACGTTTAAATATTAAAGAGTTCATAGGAGAACGTATCTTGCCGCCAGGATGTTTCCAGGCAAACATAACCTCATCACACAAGGTATTAGGTACAGGATCACCAAAGCGTGTATTATTGAAGAAATCATAATGGGCCCAGTAATACAGTGAACTGCCACTGTAAGAACCAGTTTTCGACTCAAACTGTACAAACAACGAAGGACTAGTGCTAACAAAATCAACCTTTTCCATGGGCCGCGAAAATGTATCACAGAATGTTTTAATAATGCGTGCCGGATCAGCACGATCAGAATCGTATATAGTCAATGACTCACCACAGTCTCCGTCATATTTCAATATAGGCGATTCTATGCGATTGATGCGAAAACTAAAACAAAAGAAAAAAAAATAGTTAAATTAATATTTTCTTTAATTCAATAATCTACTTTTTCTGTATATAATTCCATTCTACAAAAGTGCTGATTATGAAACCAACACTAGCGGTAATACTTCTTCTATCCTATCATATGTGTTTTACATTTTAAGAATTTTATTTTTGAGCCTAAAAAACCTCAAACGTATTACCGCACTTTCCTTTATAACAAAATTGAAACGAATCTCAGCACAACAATAACAGCAACACCAAACTGGCACAGAGCCAACATAATTCCTGGTCAAACAGAAATACATACAAATGAAAAAAATCACATTCTTTTTAGTGTAATGCAAACTAAAAAACATAATCTCGTCCTTTGCTTATTTAACACTCATCCTGTGTATAATCAGAAAAAGAACTGTTAAAATGAAAATACTTGAAAGTAAAAAGGGAAACATACATAAACCAAACAAACCAAAGTGACAGGGTAAAAATAGCAAAAACAAACACAAGCAAAGCAAAGTCAAAACGGCGTAGAACATAAAGGGGGCTGTAGTATTGTCATAAAATGAGGTAAAGAAAATGCACACGGCGTTGCGCCAAGCCAAGTTCAGGCCTACCCGCACAGTGAAATGAAATATTTTACAATACAATATATATGTGAAATTTCAAAAATATTGTGAGAGAATTTCATTGGTATTACTTTATTATCTTTCATAGTTTCGTTGGACTTATGACAACAACATTCTGTAACTTAATGAAAATTCCTTTAAGTTTTGAGAAATTTTTTAATTAATACTTACAAGCAGGGCTCGGACTTTCTTGCAACTAAAAATTTGTTTTAAGCGCTTAATAAATACACCTAAAAATCAAAAAATAAGCGCAAAAACATGCATTTACCTGCGAAGAAAGTACCAAAGCTAAAATAATATGAAAGTATTTTATTTTTTATTTTTTATTATTATTAGAGAGGAAAACATAAAACAATTATTTAATGCAACCGAACTTTAGTTGCGTTGCCAGTCGGCAACTGAAAATTAATTAGTGCCAGAAAGGCACTAAATAGCAACTGAAATTGACAGCTCTCACTTGCCAGTTGCCATCAGTAGTATCGTTTTTAGCAACTGGTAACCCAACTGAGGCTCACTTGCCATCAATAATCGGCCTATTAGTATTTTCTCTAAAATTGAGAAATACGCATTAAAAAAATTTTCATTACTCCAAAAATATGCATTTATTACCAAAATATGCAAAAATATGCACTTACGCCCAAAATATGCAAAAATATGCAACTACAAATTGATGCCAAACTACTTAAAATTTGATGACTCGCATAGATAGTTAGTCTTTGGCCAATACCTCTGAATCTATCACTACAAAAAACATGCATTTGCATGACAGTCCGACCCCTGCTTATAAGCAGGGAAACCACAAATATGCAATTGCATGTCTTTTCTTGTGCGATGTCTCTAAGCACAAATAAGATATTTATACGTTTCGGAACTTCCTAAGAGTTTTGAAAGCAATTTGTTAGTGCATATTTTTGCACATTTTACCCTTTACAGCATGTTTTTGCATATTTTATACTATGTCGCATATTTGCGGCATTTTGTCTATTTTATGTGGCATATTTAGCTGTTTTTCTGCATATTTTGCGTTTTTCAATTTTATTTTGCATATTTACAAAAAAAAATGATTCTGTTTTGCAATCAAAATTTTTTAATTTTTTCACATTAAAAAATTTTCTTTTACGACTTTAATGTATTTTTCCCCCCAAATTTATAACAAATTTTCCTCATTCCACTGATTTATTCCCAGTTTATTTGCAGCTTTAAAATTTTTCAATAATGTAGTTTTGAGGATTTTTGGAGCAATTTCAATTTTGTGGAGATTGTTGTTGGCTTATTTGCACTTCATAGAAAAATAGTCGCGTTTGCGAGTATTTAAGCTATTTATGGGATTTTGCTGATTTATTCCTAATAGAAACCACAAAATATGTTTTGATGTCTTGCACAAATATTTTATATTCAGCCAGATGAAAGGCTAGTCTGATATTGGTAAATCGATTCCCGTACTCATAAGGAACCATAATATATAGGTGGCAAGCAATATCGTCCAACTAAATAGTGTCCATGGACGTTATTTCCACTTTGAAACAGATATAATGATCTTAAAAAAATTCCGGGCTTTGGACGGGCATAATTGTTTTCTTCTCTGGGTATGTCGAATAGTGGCTTCGCATAGTTCAGATTTTTGAGTAGGCAGAAAACCTTTACTCTGCAAAGCCACTATTCTACATTTCCATGGGCATTATTTCCTTTTTGAAGTGGAAATAATGTCCATGGACATTATCTTCTTGGACATTCTTGGACATTATTAACGAAATGATAAAGTTTTAAGAGCATATTTTTTACATTTTTGGAGCATATTTTTAAGTTTTTAGTGCATATTTAATGCGCATAAAACACACTTTTTGGGGCATATTTCCGGTTTACCAGGAATAAGCCACAAATATTTATATTATACCCTAAAAATTAGAAAATATTTGCAAATTTTAAAGTTTTCAATGAAACGTATTTCATAGTTTTGACGAAAAAGTTCATTGTATTTATGAAAGGCCGATGAAATATATAACATATATATTCATAAAACACACCTTTAATTATTAAAAAAAAAAAAAATAATTTTGTAATATTCTTGTTCTTGCACTCTTTCTTATGATATAGCACACTGTTTTGAGGATGCTATTGGGTGAAGTAGCTAAGACGTTGTCTATACTGCAAGTAATGAAAATCCAGACAACTTTCTCAACTCGCTTAGTGTTTATGGGACGTATTTGTAGCATGGAATTGTCAATGAATTAAAATAGTCAGTAAAACAGTTTATAGTGCTGAGGCTAATTAATAATATTATAATTTCGTTCAAACAATGAAATAATTTCATTAAAGCAATGAAATAATTTCATTAAAATTACGAAACTACATATATAGAAATTATAACATTGTACGATTGAAAATATTTCATATATTTGATGAAATTTTAATTGAAATAATATTTAAGAAATTTGTTTCATTAATCCAGCAAAACGTGACGTTGGTTGAGTATTAATGAAGTTTCGCGTTAGATTAATGTCGAAGTTCTCAGAATTTATGGAGCACTATTTTTATCCTCCTTACAACTTTGTTTCATTTAATCATTAAATAATCAAACTTGAAACTTTGAACATTTTACCATAACACCTCCCCGAGGTATAAAAGTGTAAAAAGTGCATATTTTAGTACCTATTCACTGACACAATCTAGAGAGCTGAAATTTCGTATACCGGTAGGTGAATAAGTAATCAAATCTGAAAATGGGAATTTTGTATCTAGGAGCACTAGTTGGTACCTTATTTGTACGAGACACTTCTAATATAGCTAGAGAGTTGAAATTTAGTATACATAGCTCTTACTGAGTAAATAATTAAAACAAGCTACAAACTGGAACATTTTATGTTGGGGCACTATGGTTGCCCTTGTTGGTATGAGACACTTCCGCTATAGCTAAAAAGCTGAAAGCTAGCTGGTTGCGTAGAAATGAGATGGAATTTTACATATCAAAAACTTGATTCTTATTTTAATCTCATATTTTACTTTTCTTGTGAATCATGTTTTACTTTTCTTTTGAATGATTTAATCAAACAATTTTCTTTGAATAGTTTATATTCGGATAATTTTATTCAAAAAATATATGTACGAGTATTTTGTAATTTATTTTATTAAACAACTTTTATCCATATACTTATGTTTTCTTATTTTAAAACTAGAATTTTTATTCGAATAATTTTTTCGATTAATTTTTATTCGAAAATTTTATCGAATATTAATCGAATAATTGTATTCGACTAATGTTTATTTAAACGAAATTTGTTTAACTATTTCTCATTAATAACAATGTGGTAGTCGAAATTTCCGCAAAGGCTATAATAGTTAGTTGATCTTAACTAGGGATGCCAAACGGGACTAGGTTTCTCGAAACGCGGGATTTTTATTTAAAAAAAAACAGGGTCGAGATTTTTCGGGATTTTTTTGCATTAAAAAATCAAAGAAATTCATTCATGGTGGACGCGCCTTTAGTAGTAAAACCAAAGATATCTTAAGACAATAATATATGAAAATCTCTTAATAGGGTTTCTATGACCCTTTTCGTAGTTCAATTGAAGTGATATATGAAGACAAATGTAAACCATCTAACACTGCCAATCTAACAATTACAACCCCAAGCAACATCTCTTTTTGGGGGCCAAGGAAGTTTGTAATTTTTAATATCTTCGGTTGGGAGCTTACTTTTCATCGAATATTTAAAACATTTTATTTTAAAAACTACAAAAATCCTTTATTAGAATTCCCTGATGTTCTTTCCATAAGCTGCATTTTTAGTGCGATGACTTTGTTGAGTGACTGGTTTTGAATTCTCTTTTGAAGTTGCTACTCCGCTACACGCCTTTTTACCCCCTTCGTCATTAAACTACAAAAAGTCATGCATCAAAGTCAACGTGTAAGTCTCGTATTGATTTAATTTCAAATATTTGAAATGATTTTTAACAAGATAACTCATGCTTATTTACAAATACAAACTTATATATGGTGCTTTCTTTTCTTTAAAAAAATTTTGCATTATTTGCAGTTGTCGATGAAAATGTGCAATATAATTATTTTTCGAGGACGTGAATTTATTAGAAATTATTGTATCATCCCTTACGAAGGAATGCTAAATTGCGATTTTTTTAATAACAACAAAAAAAGTTTTAAATTTTTTTCTAGAAAAGAAAACACCAATATTTGTATTTAATATAAAGAATAGTTACCATATATTTACTATTATCAAAATCGCGGGATTTTCGCGCAAAAATCCCGGGACTCGAAACTTAATTTCTTAGAATAGTACCGGGTTTTCGGTATTCAGGATTTCGGGACTGGCTTCCCTAATCTAAACTAATTTATTTACTTGTGCCTTCATTTCAATTCGAAAAAAGCTCCGTACCCAAAGGAAACTAAACATAATGTTTTTGCTGCTACATCCCTATTGCTACATCCCTGTAATTATGCATTTCTTTTCAGGTTAGTATTTTCAACAAAATGCCGACTCAAAATTGCAGGAATAAAAAAAAGTTCTATGTGAAATGAATTTTATTCCATATACGAGTATCAAATAGAATTTTTGTCTTAAGCTTTCTTCACACCGTCATGTTGTTGAGCCTACAGGTAAATCTATAAAACCTTTGCAGGTATTTTGGAAACATGCATAACCTATATATAAGAAACATGAACTAAAAAATAAAAATATATTTATACAAATATTAAATCTGTTACTTTTTGTAGCCATCAACACAGGTTAAAAGTGGATATGTATATAAGTTCTTGACTCCTCCTGTATTTTTTACAATAACCCTATTCACGAACTTGTGCAAATGGTCTTGCATCTTAACATTTGCAAAAAATTACAGTATGTTAAAAAATTTGTGTTTTTTTTTACTTTTAAATTTATTTGTTGAATCTTCAACTGTAAATCGAACTAGCAATAAGTATTCAAATCTTAAAACTAAAATTATTAATAATAAGTCCAGCCAATGCCAGAGAATATATTAGATTCAACGGGTTCTTTTTTGCTTGTCTTAAGTCTCTCGTGTTCGGTTGAGGGCAAGAGTGTCCCTTATTCTCAGTCGAGTGCGTCCTCTAAAGTCAAATATGTTGCCGGCTAGGGGATTTGGCTTCAACTCAAATTGTTAATATACTTATGTTGTCACATGTTTTTACTAACGGAACATATAGATCTTTATGAATGCGATGGTTTCTGACATACCACGGTGCTGCTGTAATCAAACGAAGGGTTTTATTTTATCGCTATTGAATTTTCTCTATATTTGATGTCGAGTTTCATTAAAATCGTAGAGGATAAAAATACAGACCGTGTGGAAAAGTTTTTAAAATGACTCTAAAGGATAAGCAAAATTTTCATAAGCGGCATAAAAGGGTTAAGTTCCAAAATAAAAACAGACAATTGTTTAACTAACTAAATCGGCAACAACTGCCTTAGTTTTATTTTGCAAAAGTCTATTTTGTCTTTCAATCTAGTACAGATAGGGAAAATTAGTCAATATCAACCAAAAGCAATCCTTGCCAGTTAAGGTTTTTAATTCACCACAAGACAATCAACCGAGCTGTCTAAAGTTCCCTTATACATTTGGCAGAATAGTCGGCAATTTTCTGGTAACATGTTTCTACACATTTTCCGAAATATTTTCTCGATTAGTATCAGACTAGTCGGTACATTATCTTAAGGCAATATAATTTCCCTCAAGACATTTAACAGAATAGTCTGCACATTTGCCGATCTACTTCTTAAGACTTTTAGCAGTCACTTCTGCATATTGTCGGATTTTAATTTTCGTCATAACTCCCATTTATCTCTTGAGGGTTTTACATGAATGGTTGAGTTATCATTATTATAAAATATGAAAGAAAAAAATGTTTTCTGATGAGCTAACATAAGCAGCAGAGCAATGGCATGGCACAAAAAGAGTCAAAGAAGTCTAAAAATATTTTAATTTTATTTGCGAATTTTATATGACATTTCTGATAAATTTCTTATTTAATTAATTATTTAATTAATACGACATTTATTTAATTAATACGACAGGACGTAAAAAGTATCAGATAAATCGGAACATTTTCTGATGTTTTGTCAGACATTTTTCCATTCCATCAAAAAATTCTTCAGAGTTCGTTCAGAGTTCTCTTTCTTGGATATTTCGGCAAAATTTTTAAAATGTACTGAGACAAAGAGATTAGCTTCCTTGTCGACCACTCGTGTGATATCGGTTTTCTGACCTATAGAAAAATGTTTGCTGGGAATATACTCATATTGCTAAGGAATTACGTTAGCCAAAATTCTCAAAACTGCAAGCAATTTTAAAGCTGTATTGCAACAACAAAAAAAGTACTGCATATTTTTAGGTGTTACAAAATATTGCATATTTTACAGAGTCCACACAGAGATTTTAATTATAATTTTCATACAAAAAACATTCTGACAAAAGTAAAAATCTCTAACATTGTTAACAAATCCAAGCGGTTAAGCCAAAGTGATCATTATTATCAGCGTTAAACTATTAAGTTTTCTAGTCTGTATATAACGAGCTTACAGTTATGAAACCTCAAGTACAAGCATAAAGAGTCTTAGAAAAAATATTTGGGCTTGTGAGGCCCTTAGCAAAAACAAAACTACGAGTATATCTATATACTCTTTTTTAATATACTCCTAGTACATATACTATATGCACACAACGATGACAAGATATAAAAGTAGATGTGGTTGGTAGCAGCAGCCGTGTGCTAATACTCGTCATGAAGAGTTCATAACAACATTGTCGTAAGTGTGTCAGCATTTCTTGTTATAGTTTTTCTATTTTATTTTTTATTTTTATATTTTCATTCCATTTTCGTAGGTTGTTTTCTAATATATTTTAAGCAACGTACATACGAGTATATATATATATGGATTATAAGGACACACCGCAAGGCATGTTATAAGTCCTTATTTATTTTTATTTTTTTATATTTTTGGTACATTCTTTGCATAGTGCTTATGCTAAAGGCATTAGAGAGGTAATAGTATAAAATATTTGTTAAATTTTACATAACCAAAAATTTTTGTTAGCAATAAACCTGGTTACAAAAATATACAGCCTCCCTAATTTCTTTAACTCCATTTAAATGTCGTATAACCTTATGCACGTTTATGTCATAAATACAATTTCTATATAGAAAGTATTTTTTCCATTAATTCTTTTTCTTTTTCATCATAAATATTGTCTTTTTTCGGCAAATAGAGTAGAGTATAGCCAATAAAAACGAAATGAAATTGTGCTGTAACAGCATAATTTTTGTTGGTTACGTTTCTTTATCTTAAAATGCTGACTTTATGCTTCTCCAATTTCTTAGCTGTCTTCTGCTATTTAAGATTCTTGTGATGAAGTTTTGTAGGCGTGAAGCATAAAAAAAACTTTTTATTAGCTTCAGTTGGATTGTTCCTTTTATTAATATTAATTTGAACTTAGTTCAAAGTTGAGTGCATAAAGTTTGGTAGGGATTTTGTGACACTATGGGATGAAGTCTTAAGCAGTATAGAAATTTTGTTTTATATTAAATTTGAGCAGTGAGCTTTAATTTTAACAAAAATACTTCGTGACTAGCTTTTTAATTGGTTTAGTAGATTTTATAATTTTAAAAATATATTATTACTAAATATGTGGGAGTTGTCATCCTCGTTAATTTAGACATCAGACTGTGGCTTATATTGCAATAAGGCGATTAAAAATATGAGTCCTTATTTTAATTTTTCCCTATGGTCATATTAAATAAAAAGGTGTTTTCCTATTAGTTAGCTTACAGTTCAATCTTTTTTTAAGGAAAATTTTTATATTTGTCATCCTTTTTTCCACAACAAAAACAACAAGTTCTGAACACGGCTTTCGATAGAGGAGAAAAAAGTAAACAGACGTTTATCGGCGTTTTTTAACTTTACGCCTGGCTTTTATTTTAGATGATTTAAGGTTCCACCTTTGCAGATATTTATAGTGAATTGGCATAGAGAATTTTGTAATATTGACATTTCAGATAAAAGGTGTGATCAGCGTGCTTATGTAAAATACTACGGTCAACATTTTTGTGGAATATTGTAATGCTCTAACTCTTCGTTACATGCAAATAACTCCCATTAAACAGCATTCTACAAAAATATTTGTTATAAAAAGGAGCAAAAACTCCCTTAATCGACGATACACACTGGTTCCAATTAGAAAAAAGGATAATAAATGTTTATCATTGAAATTTGTGATCCGATTACAAAATGATGTATGTAAAGGTCATAGAGGAGGACCTCAGCCTTAAGAGTGTTAAAATTTGGATCACGTTCTTAAAATACATGGCGAGTTACAGGATGTCAAAATCGACTAGCTCGGGCATGAAAAACTTTGTTGGCTTCAAAACACTATACAACAATTTCCAACTTTTTCCAAAATTACGGCGTTCGGTAAGCCGATCCTGATAGAGGAGAGCGAGAAATAATATACGTATGATCGTGCAGCATATCAATACATGAAACTATGTGATCTTTACATCTGAGGTGTAGGGTACTTTCAGCAACTTTGCAGAAAATATTAGTGTAAAAATTTTTTTGGAACATTTTAACCCTCTAACTCTTCGTTTTATAGGTCTTTTTGTATATTTCTTAAAAAAGGAGCAAAAAAACTCCCCTTCAGCGGCGATATAGCGGGAAAAAGTTTTCTACAAAAATATTCCTTGTGGTCTTCTACATAAAAAAGCTGAACACATCTTATATCTTGGACGCAAGGCTTATAAGATATTCTAAGCAAAGTAGGAATTGTGCACAAGTACGAAATTAACCCTTAAGCACATTTTAAGTTTTAAATGATTTCTAACGTCCGAGTCAAGTCGGGAGCCTGGGGCTTTTTAAAAATCTACAGTAGAATTTTATGGCGAATATTTTTGTAGAATATTTATGCCCCCCATATCGCCGCTGAAGTGGAGTTTTTTGCCCATTTTTTTAGAAATATACAAAAAGACACATAAAGCGAAGGGCTAGAGGGCCTAAATGTTCCAGCAAAATTTTTCTCGTGTTTTTTTTTTCATAAAAGTACTGAACACATCTTATACTTTAAACGTAAGACGTATAAAATTTTCTATGCCGAGTACTAATTGTGATAAGTATAAAGTTAAGCCTTAAACATAGTTTATGTTCTCAATGATTTCTGGTGTACAAGTTTAGTATAGACCTTGTTGGTTGTCTTTGAAAATTTATAGTAAAATTGTATGGCCAACATTTTTATAGAGCATTTTATCGCGACACTCCACCATTTTTAGGGAGTTTTTTACGATTTGTTAGAATAGAGCCAAAAATTGCCGTTATTTGGGAGAGTCAGAGGGTTAATATGTTTCACAAAAATATTTACCCTAATAGTTTTTTACAAAGTTGCCGAACATAACCTATACCGCAGATATAAAAAACACATAGTTTCATGTACCGCTATGCTGCACGATCAGGCCAAAAGGGGTTAACTTTAAACCCTCTAAACTAAAATTCCGATGTGATCTTGCAAAACACCAACACACGTATATATTGTTTTGTCTCTTCTACCAGAATCAGTTTACAGAACCCCAAAATTGTTTTTGTGCTGTTCAGTGTAACTTTTACAAATATTATCCAATTTTCTTGAACTTCAATTTGTCGTAAAGATTATGATACTACATGCCATCATATTATTTATAAAGGGTGGTTAAATTTTAAGGGCCGATGTTGATTTTGAATAAAACACAAATTATTTAAGAAATTATTGTCATTGCTTTTTATTATGATAATATGGTATGGTTCAATTATGTATGGAACAAAATATCGGCCAAATGGCCGCCGCGACCTCGGCGGCACACCTGCATCCGATGGTCCAAATTTTTGATGACGCTGAGGCATAATTGAGGTTCTATGCCGTTAATGTGCCGAATTGTCTCATTCTTTAGCTCTTGAATTGTTGCTGGCTTATCGATGTACACCTTTTCTTTCAAATAACCAAAAAAAATTTCAACCGTGTAAGATCACATGATCTTGGCGGCCAACTGACATCGCCACCACGTGAGATAACACGGTCATTGAATTTGTCGCGGAAAAGAGCCATTATTTCGTTAGCTGTGTGGCAAGTGGCACCGTCCTGTTGAAACCACATATCGTCCACATCCATATCTTCCAACTCGGGCCATAAAAAGTTCGTTATCATCACACGATAGCGAACACCACTCACAGTAACTGCTTGACCGGCCTCATTTTGGAAAAAATACGGCCCAATGATGTCGCCAGCCCATAAGCCGCATCAAACGAGCTGTACGAGCATGCACTGGTGGTTTCACATCTCCTACAGACCCGGCTTGCTTACATTTTTGCGCGATTTTTCCGTTTGTACGCACATTTGGACGATTAAATTTGCCGAAAAAATCACGAAGTGCACGATATGCATTTTGATTTGAACGCCCATTTTCATAATAAGCCGGAACAACTTTAACGCATTGCTTGATTGTGTATCTTTCCATGGTTCAAATTGAATTAGTCTAAAATTGAGAAATGTCAAATGAAATGCAGAAAATAACTTGACGTTTAGGTGTGGTTCACATTCAACATCGGCCCTTAGAATTTAACCACCCTTTACATATACAATTTTGACCTAAAAATTCAAAATTCACATTTTCTTCACATGCTTAATGGTACTAGGACTATTTTAAGGGTGCGCCACCTTGTGTGAATTTCTAAACGACTTTAAGAAGCCTAAATTCTTATAACTTTATTTAAATGTGTGGGCCTTAAATGATTCCGTGCACTTTCCAATGCGACTAAGGCCATTAAAGAGTATTTTTTGCTTGCCTTCCGGAATTGTTATATATTTGAATCTTTGCATAATAAAAGAACGTAAAGATTTTTAGAGACCTTTTTTAATTCTTTAAGCTAAAAATTATAATTTGACATTGAAAATTCTTAAGATGTTAAAGTGGCATGAGCTAAACATTTTCCGTTGTCGCCAAGATGTTGAAATTGCCATGAAAGATAAATAATGAAAAATTTCTAGTGAGTATTCAAAGGTTGTTGGCAGACATACAAACCAAACTGCAGAGTCATGAATACAAACTTATGCATATGAGAAAATGCTACAAGCACCAGGTATTTATCGTAATATATTTTATCATATTTTATTACAGAAATCTAATATAATTGTAACCAATTTTGTGATTATTAAAATTTTTTCAACATTCTATTTTAGTATTTCTGCAAACCAGCAAAAAGCGGAAAATAAAAAAAAATAAAACACAAGCAAGAAAACAGGCTGAGAATTCTGTTTGTCAGTTTAGACATACATACACATATATTTCTAGATTACTAGCGAAATAAATGGGTATGTGTTTGCTAGAGGTTTGAAAAGTTTTATGTGGCATTTATATGACACAATTACTATTGCATTCAGCATTTATTTGAACAAATTCATTCCAACATCATCTATACACACGGCAACATATAAATGTTTCTAAATTCATAGTCATTTTGTTGCTTGTGTCTTTTGTATTATGCCTTTGACTCAGTTCATACCATCCATATTATTATTACTATTGCGGCTGGCTTTGTCGTTCTTTTATTCCATTTAGTTTTATGATATGCAGAGTTGTTTGCCTTTTTTTTACTTTATTTTTATTATAATGATTTTGTACAAAAGTAATTGAAAAAGTTTTTCTATTAATTTTATTAAATTCTATATCATCAAAATAAAAAAAAATTTTACGAAAAAAATATTTATACGAGAATTTATGTATGAACTTGTTTAAAGAAAAGTTAGTAAATCAAAAAAATACTGCAGTATTCTTTTTGCTAATCCCATAAAGGGATATGTGAGTTTAAATGTAATTTGAAAGATAAATTATATATAAATAGTATATTTTTTATTTGCAAAAATGTAATAAAGAATAATATTATCATTTTATACTCATAAAGAATGGTTATGTATTTTTTTAAGAATAAAAGACTGGATAAACATACATCTATCCTCAGTGGTAAAAAGATACCCATTACGTAATAGCTGATGAAAGCAATATTTAGTAGCAGTTAGTGATGCTGCTTTGGCTTATTTTCCCATTTAGATTTAACATATGCGTGTCATAGGCTGTTTAATCAGTGCGCTCTCCTCGCTTAAAAAATAAGCTACGATATCAGTACATGTCGCTACTGTGCGATTACATAATAAGTGCAATTGTAAGCGAGCTTGGTGTTGAAATCTAGCCCAAAAGTAGGCCACGATTTCTTACTTTGTACATATAAGGGATAAATTCTAAGAAATACAACGAACTTCTGACATACTAGATTACACGTACATTACAATCTAAGTACTTAGATTGCTCGCTATGAACATCATCCTGACATCATTGATTATTATCTAGGTAGTTCGTTTCATTTACCACTGGGTCTTTATTACGGCAGTTTATTAATTTCTCTTTTAAATTTATATTGCCTACAATATGTTGTTGTTTAATATTAAAATTGATAAGACAAAACATATTACATTCTACTCAGTTTTATTCTTCCTTCTGCTTTCTTACAATAGATTAAATTTACACAGAAAACATTTTCATCAAGATATTTTCAAGCAAAAGTTTGTCTAAAAATAAATTAAATTTTCAGTAAATGTTCTTTACATAATCAATGAACTGTTTGTTTGACTCTGATTTAGGACGCAAATACCAAAAACAACAAGAAAAACGTTGTCTTAAAAAATCAACCACGATGACGACATACACATAAATAACAACAACAACAATAATAGCAAAAAGAATGCGATTTACTGTTTACTGAAGATTTTTGAGTGAATCAATTCGTTAATGTCGTTGCGTTAATTTTTATTAATTTTTTTAAAGTCTTTAGATAAACAGTCAGACTTGAACACAGGTAACAAAGTGAAATTCCTTAAATGCTTAATGGATAAAGAGGACCCTGACAAAAATTGTGTTTGATATATTACAAAAAAATCCAGTAAATAATTTGTTTAATATTTAGTATTTTTAGACTAATTCTTTTATAAATTCATACAAAAATATTGTTTGATATTTTTCAGAAAATCCAGTAAATTGTTTTGTTTGATTTAGTAAATTGTTTTGTTTACAATTTGTAAATATTTTTAGACAAATTGTTTTATATATTTAAGCAATTTGTTCACTGAAAAAATACACGATTTCTTCCATGAAATTGTTGAGATATTTTTGTCAATATTTACAAATTTGTTTGTAGGTCCGTTCCTAGACAAAATATTTACTATTTCATTTTCTGTAAAGGATGAAAATGAAATTTAGTTTTTTCTTTGTATTTAAGCATCAATTCCATAAATAAACTAAGTGAAAAAACTTTTAATTTGAACGATTTTATTGTAATGAAACACAAAAATGATGTATGTAATGTACTAAAAGACAAAAAAAAATGCCAGATGGTCTTGAATTAGCTTGATTGTCAAGATATTTTAGGTGTTGTCAAGTTACAAGCTCAAATATAATTTATCAAGCTGAAATGATATTTGTGATTTAATAATGTTTATACATAGCTAATAGAAAAAAAATAACTTCTAAAATTTTATGGAAAAATATCTCAGTGTATAAGTAACACAACTGTTTACAACTTAAAACAATGTGCCTTAAATTAATATTTTGTGTGTAGTCTCTTGTTTTTCATAATCATTTAGAGTATCTTGGGATAGATGTGACTAAAAATTTATGGTAACCATCATGTATTTTTCCTCATTTTTCTAATATGTCCCTTTTTTGCTTAGGTTTGCTGGAAACCACATGCTTGTGGTCTTTTTTAATAAATATCATAAATTGTTCATACTCTTTCCATGGCATGGGATATATTATGTAATAGCCATGATCTTACTAAGTGAGCCTTTTGTTTAGTATCATTATGCTTTATTCAAAGCAGGCTTTTATACACTTTTCGGCAAGTATTCTTTTAAAATGTCTAAATAAACATATTGATTTGTAATTGTGATAATGCAATACAAAAATCCTGGTTCTGCTGCAGAAAATGAACGTCAGACAATCTCTGAACCACTTCCATGCTTTGCTGTCGATTTCAAGTTATTCGAATCATCAGACCGACGTACATTAAATTTGCTTTCGTCGGTGAACATAATGTTTCTCAAACAAGAAAAATCCTTATTTTCGTATTATTTTGCAAATTTTATACGTATGGTTTGACTACGCTTAAGGCCATTATTCACTATCAGACTCAGTCGTTAGAGCTATCAAAAAATTCATATGTGGTCGAAAAATATGATAGTCGGGCATAAAAATGAATATGTGTGACAGATTTTTTGACGAATCAGCGATTTGGAAATTTTTTTGAAAAATTTCATAAACTAATATTTTTTACTAATAAAATAACATAAATTTTTCCGAAACATATGTTTTAGCATTTTTTTTTTATTACAGTGTGGCACCGCCAGCAAACTTTTGTTGTGATTTTCTTAAGTCGGATAGAATTCTGTCAGATCTCTTTTTGATATAAGTGTACGATTTAGTAAGATATTCAATCATGACCTCTACCAATAAGCAGGCTTTGTTTAGCTCTTCTACCATTTAAGACAACTTTATTAAGTAAGTTTCTTTTTATTGGTGACTTTACATTCTTACTAAAGCTATTTTAAGCCATAGAAGCAAGTTTTGGAGCACTTAAGAAGGAGTTAGCCTTTAGTTTTCTTACAAGAAAGCCTCAGAAAATATTTTGTTGTTGGCGTGTTTTGGTTTGTTTTACACTTTTAGTGTGTCAAGTTCTCTTTTGAAAATCAGGCTGATTTTAATCAAATGTCAAGCTAGTGTACTATTTGAGACACACTTCACTCAAGCTTGCGTATGAGTAATAGGATGTTACCATCATATTACTCATACGCGATGCACTTAAACGATTAAGCGGTGATCCATCCATTATACGATATTATTGCATATGTTATTATACATATTATTGTCATTTATTCATATGTATAAATTGTACAAAAATTAAAATTGTATTTACAGGAAAGAATGAACCAAAATAAAATCAAAACAAAAATATACAAAAAATTACAACAAAGTTATTGTAGACAGTCAAGTAAGGCACGTAGTATAGAAAATTATTGAGTATTGCAAAAATTAAATTGAACGACTTAAAAACCATAGATTTCGAATAACATTGATTGATACCTTCAATTAAAATTTTTCTTCATTAAAATTAAATGAAAATCCAGAAAAAGTTTTTAAAACACAAAGTTGAAACTAATTTAGTGCCGAACACATGGTACATAAAATGCTTAAGAAACGACAAAATATAACCAAGTTACAACTAGGGATGTAACGAATACCGATACCGATATATCGGCGATACTTCAGATTTTCCGATACATCGGTATCGGCGATATTTTACTGTCGATACGACGATACTTCTAAAATTTTTTTCAGAGTTTTTTTTAACAAATAATTTATTTTTGTTCAATTTTACCATGAATTAAATTCACTTCGTTATATTTTAAATCTTATTAATATCAATTTTAAAAATTAATAATATTTTATGCTGTTATTTTGTAAAAAAAATATTTATTTTTTGTTAATTTTACCATGAATTCAAATTCAAGTCGTTGTTTTTTAAATCTTATTCCAGCAAAAAAAGACACTCCAAAGAAGTCATGAAAATGTAGAATTCGCGATTCGGAAGTATTGCAAATTTGGATAATTCTAATTAGTTTTACATATCCTTGCCATTGCAAGAAATTCTGTTTTTCGCTTACCAATCACCGAATTGGAAGCGATGCTAAGACAAATTTCTTTTTCGGTGTTCTATAATGGTTTTTCCTCAAGGAAAATGGATAAAAAATTACACATTTTCACAATTTTTTTAATGCGAATTTAAACTCAAAACTTTTAATAATTAAGCTATTAAGTTATTTAGAAGAATATTAGTTAATAAATGTTCTTTAAAAAATCGATTTTTTAAAAAGCATGGCGAGTATTTTTTAAAATTGTAAAGGAATTAAAAATTTTTTCTTGCTTTTCTACTAATTATCTGCATATTTTTAATATAGATTTTTTTGAAGCAAAGAAAACGTAGCTCCTTAAAAATTACTTCCAATTTTTATACTGGGTTAAAATCAATTTTAAATATTCTCTCTTACAATGTATTTTGTATAATAAAAAAATTGCATTTGACTTTTGTTGATCTAAACTTGAACTCAATTTCAATATTCGTATCGGTATCGGAATCGGTATCGGTATCGGCGATATTTATTTTTAAATATCGGTATCGGTATCGGATCGGCAAAACGGCGTATCGTTACATCCCTAGTTACAACACATTAATGTCGTTTTCTTTTCTAGAAAAAATGTAGCATTTTCTTAGTTTTTATCAAAAAAATCGATATTTAGCATTCTTTTAAAGAAAAATTTACCGTCGTAATGAATGATACAATAATTTATAATAAATTCACGCCGTCGAAAAATTATTATTGTATTGCAAATATTCATTAAAACGTGTAAACAATGCAAAATTTTTTTGTAAAAAAGAAAACGCCGTAAGTGAAAAACAACAACTTTTGATCAAAAATATTTTTTGACTATAAATTAAATTTTATAAAAGATGATTACGGATTTTTTCACTCACTGACTTACAACTTTCTTAATTTTGCTGGGTCCAATCGACTTCATGTTTCATTTGTTAAAGACAAAATTATCTTTAGGCTTAGAGCAATTTATAAAATTTTTTTTTTCATAAAAGTTATTAATTTTTAAAAAAAACATCAAAAAATGCACTTTTTTAAATTTTAAGGCTTGTAAATCAATGAATTTCCTAAGAACATATCAATAGCTGAAATGCAAAATTACGTAACTGCACTGTTTTTAATTTTATAGGAGAGAAAAATTAATACATATAACTGACTGAAGTAAAAAGTCTCTTAATTTGCCTTTTTAATGCGATTAATTTTTGATAAAAGTTTGAAAATTTATAGCGACAAAGGGATAAAAGTGCAAAACAAAATTCGGAGTAATTAAGCTTCAAATTTTTTTGTTCCTATGCATTTGATACCTAATATTTTTGGTTTCTTATACATAGCGTTTTTTGAGGTCATCCTACAGGTCTGAATATTCTTATAGTGATAGCTATTAATATTATGTGTTGATTTTCGCATATAACTAAATTTCCCCAGTTTCTGTACTTATCACCCTTTGCTATTAACCCCATCAATTGGAAATGCGACTTTACATTTTTTGTTAGTTACGTTATTGCGCATTCCAGCTAACGATATGGAACTGTGTAGTTACATACATTTATAAAAAATCATATATGTATTATCATCAGTGTATTTACAACATCCCGCTATCCATAAGATATTTTATAAAATCCCGCTTTTTTGGTCATATTTTCTTCAGAATCCCGCTTTTCAACCGTTCTTATCCCGCATTTGACAAAAGCCTCCTGCACACGTTAGGTATGAACAATATTTACAAAAAACATTAATTATACGGCAGTCATAGCAATTAGCTTAATAACTTTCAATAAAATGTGGCATAATCTAGGGCGTGAAATAGTGGAGGCGTATGATGAATAATAACCAAATTTGGCAACCGAAACGAATAACATATCGGTATTGATACCAAATTTTTATTTTGCAATCAGTATTTGAGTTTTATCGGTATCGGCTATCGGTAATACCGATACCGAAACCGGTGCAACGCAAATACCGGTACAGAAATAAAATTTTATTACCAATGCCGATGCTGTTATTTGTTTCGGTTGCCAACTTTGATAATAACACAACCCACGAAATACAACCTTTTTTCCGCCTCAAAAATTTATTCCATTTTTTCATGTAAATATGTATCTAAGTATATTAAAGCAAACTACATCATTGGTTTTTTTGCATCACGTCACAATTTTGCTTTGTGAGCCTATCTAATATTTTCACTAGGTGTACCAGTATAATTCAACATAACTCGAAGATAGTATGTGCGACCTCGACCAATAAAACACCATCGGGTAACTAACAAAATTTTCTTAAAATCATCTTAATATGGTAAGCAAAAAAAAATTAATGGTTTCTTAGTTATTCGTAAAATAACATTGAAATATTAATTTGTTTTTGTAAAAATTTAAAAATTTTTTGTAAGTCCTTTAGTGAAAGTCGTCAAATAAACTAGAAATTTACCATATGATATTATTCCAAAATGTGAATACGTAAGAAATAAACATTGAAACAGGTAAGTGCAAGCAAATGAAAGCTGTCGATGTTGTTGAACCCAAACTAACTAGACAGTTCGAGTGGTTGGCTTTCTTTCGATATCGTTGGACAGGCAGTTAATTCCTAATAAAATCAACATTTGTCCATAGATTTTTATGATATATGGGTTAATTTGTTCCCAAGACACTTATCCTATTAGATTTTCATCTAATATACAATATCAGTTTTAAATGTCATATTCTTAAAGTTAGCTTTTGATATCAGCCGAAAACTCAGACAGTGTAAGGATGGCATTAGTATTTCTTAAAATTTTTTAATATATGCTGCTTTAATTTAGTAAATGGTAAATAGTGTACAGTTTAAAAGAAGCATCATTAGAAAAAGCAACAGTAGGTAGCATAAATATAGGGAAAAGAAGATATGGTCCTGTACACTTTCCTATAAAATTTATGAAATTCAAATCATAAAGGTGAAATTACAATATTATTGAAATGAAAAAGTGATAATTCTAAGCATCGTTCATGTCAAAATGTAACATTTTCATAGGATTCATATCAAAACGAATTTATTACAATGAATCGCATCAAAATGCAGCAATTCCAAATTTGTTTTCTAAATAACTTCAAAACTAACTGCCAGATAAATCAATTTATGTATGTTTTGTAATCATAGTAGAAAACTATTATACCACAATAAATGTTTAAAAGCAATATAAACATTATACTGGCGTTAATTAATCCTTTATGAAATTCATTTGACATATTGTCATAATTTTATTTTAAATGAAGTCTACTGAAGTCTACTGACGATTTGGTAAGGCACCAATGAAATGCTGCATATAGACAATGCTTAAATACCAGCAAATAAATTTCATTTAAAATGGCTTTAATTAATAATTATTCGTTTATCCAATAAATAGTTATAGTGGAATAATTGCGTTTTGTTATCGACGTCCTCATATTATCAAGGATTGTGTTAGAAATCATATTTTTTTTCTTTGAAATTTTGTCTATGCTATTACCGGAGATATTTACAAAATAGAGAATAAAGTCGAGGTCAAAAACGAACATTTTAAAATTCAAAGCCAAATACCTTTGAAAATATTAAATATATCTTAAGGGAATAAACAGAGTTTTCTTTATGTAGCTATAATCTTCCAAAAAGTTTAAATTCCTTAAAATCGGATAATATTTGTAAAAGTTATGTGGCCAAATAAATTGTTCACGCCCGAGGAAGTCAATTGTGACACGCTGTAGCTCACCGTGTATGTCAATAACATTATCCCAATTTTAATATTCCTAAAGATTAGGTTTTCCTCTCTGATTTTTACAAACATAGTTTTGTAATCGGCTCGCCAGTTTCAAAGATACAGATTTATTACGCTTTTTTCCATTTGGAACCACTGTGCGGTGTTTATAGTTATAATTTTAATTGGTCATATTTTTCATCACTCAAAACTATTTTTAACGAAATCTGTATTATCTTGAAGTGCATTACTGATATAGGGTCCTGAGTGCTCCTTAAACTATGGGCAAACAACTAACAAAAAAAGTTTTTGTTTATACTTATTCACACATATAATTAATATTTAGAATATTTCTGCGTTGTTTTAACAATTTTCATTTTTTTTTTAATTTTATTTTCCAAAACTAAATAAAACTCATACTAAAACCGAAGTAAAAAAAAAAGTTTTTTTTTTCTTTAATAAGTCTTGCCAGTTAACATTAACTTTGACATACAACAACATCTTATTTCAAGTGTAACATATTTTTGTGGCTGTTAAGTTTTGTTGCCGCAAAACCGTCCTTCACTACTCTGCCACTAACTATAATATTTTTCTGAAAACACAAACGAACAGACGCAATGCTATACAGAAATTCTCTGAGGTTTCTCGCAAACTATTTACAAGAACACTCATACACACACACACACACAGACACACACAAAAACACACACTTAACAAAGTGAACAGTTACTTGATATTGTATACATGTAAGTGTTTGTGTTTGCACGCTAGTAAGAATGAACAGAATCTTTAAATGTCATTATTAATACTGTTGTTGTTGTTGTTGCTATAGTGTTTTCAATTTCTTTAGCAATTCGCTTTTTGCGCCACTTAAATATTTTAATGAAAATTCTAGTAAAGATTTATGTGACGTTTTAATTTAACCTGTCAGTTGGGTTAAAATTCCGTGTCGTCTGATGTCTTGGTATTTGAGTGCATATGCTAGGTTCTTCTTGAGTGTGTTGGTTAATATATAAATGTATGTATGTATGTATGTATATTAGGGTGGTCGATGATCGTTTATAAAAACCTACTTTCAAAAAATTTAAGGTCAATCAGTTAAGATTAAGACATGTCGCATGCCCATCAAAATTTGGACAAATGCACTTTTTCTGTATTTTTATCTCATAGCTTAATAAAAATAGTGTTTAGAAAAAATTTTTCTCCTAAAAAGTTGTTACCTGTAAAGTTTTCGACAACTTTTGCCCTACCTACTTTTATCCTAAATTGCATGTTTAACAATACAAAGACCAATATCGAAAGAAGCCAATACCACCAATTAAAATTTCAAAAAAGCCCTTAATTTTACAAATTTGGGTAAATTTTTTGTTTCCTAGAACTTGAAGTTGTTTTTTTTTCTTAATTATGTGAAATGCTTAAAGCGAATTCGCACTCCATTTTTTATCAGCACTTGAAGGCACTTGCCCCACATATATTAGCATAACTGGAGAAAGGCTTGCCCTATTCAGTAAAAAATAAAAACCAAATATCGACAACAAAATTATCCTTAAGTCCTGCAAACATTATTTCTAAATCTTCTTATTATTTTCAGAGATATCATAAAAGTTTAAGCCTAAAAAATTTTAAATTTTGCAAAAAAAATTAAAAATTTTTGTTTTTAAAAATTCATAATAAAAAACTTATATCATTTTTGTTCAATAACATTTAGCTAAATATATTTCAAAGAAAATCAGCAATTCTTCATTTAAATTAGTGCACAACTTTTGATTTTATTAACAATTTAGTCAGAGAACTTTTTTTAATGAAATTTTTAATTCTTAGGCTCAAACTTTTACGATATCTCTAAAACTTATTGGCACATTTAGAAGCAATGCTTTCTCTGCCTAAAGGTAATTTTATTTATGGTTTTAGTTCTTTATTTTTTACTGAATAGAGTAAACCCTTATCCAGTTTTGCTAAAATATGTCGTAAACTAGAGCTGATAGAAAACATTACAGTCCATATTCGCGTTCAGTGACTTAAATAATTAAGAAATAACTTTCGATTCTAGTAAACGAAAAAGTTTTAAAAAAACTTTATAAATTGGTGCAAGCATTTTTAAATTTTAAATATTATGTGCTTTTTTTTTGAGGCCCTATGCTCCTTATAGGATCGATGGGAATATATTATTATTATTTATTATGGGCTTTTTTCGCTATTGCTGCTTATTTTGCTTAATATTCGATTTAGTTAAAATTCGCTAAGGCTAAAACTGTTGGAAGCATCACGAACAACAATTTCTGGGAAGAAAATTGGTTTGTAAATGCTATATTTATTAAGTTATGAGACATAAGAACAGAAAAAGCACATTTGCTGAAATTTTGGTAGGCGGTTCGATACGCCTTAATCTTAGCTAAATGCCCAGAAAAACATTTTTTGGGTAGTGTTTTGTTAATATCCCTCGATTTAGGATATGAGACTTGAAGAAATCCAACTTTTAACATTTAACGACCACTCTTACGAATATATATACCCAGGAAACATTATCTGCCGACATGTCTGGCACCTGAGACTTTAACAGACAATCAATTGAGTTGTGTAAACTTCCCTAAGAATTTTAAGAGAATAACCGGGCTTTTTCTGGAACGACGTTTCCGCATATTTTCTGAAATATTATCCAATTAATAACTGACTAGTCTGTACATTATTTGAAGGCAATTTAATATTCTTTAAGACATTTAACAGAATAGTCTGTACATTTTCTATCCTAGGACGTAAAAATTTTAGCAGTCACTTCTGCGTATTTTCAAATTCTAGTTTTCGTAATATTTTTTTTTATCTATTTTGAAAGTTTTCAGAAAAATGCGCAGACATGTCAAAAATTCCTTTAGAATTTCCCCTGTAAAAGTCTTTAGAATTCTCTTGGAGATTCCGGCAACGTTCTTAGAATTTTCTCTGACAAAGAGGTCCGCTTTCTTGTCAACAACTCATATGATTTTCGGTGATTTTCGTACGGACTTTTGTGGAGACTCTCTGTTCGACTTCAGACTAAAATCGCTAAAAAAAAGTGTGCTGGGTATTATCATAAGTGTATATCGTCACAAAAAATGCATACGGCCCTATCATTATTTGTAAAAAAATCAGGAGAGATAAAAAACTTAATAAAAAGCAAACTATTGTGATAAACAAAGCTATTTTTTCAGGATAGTATCATGGATTCAGACTTTATTAATAATACTACCCCAAAAAAATCATTCTAGTTATCATAATAGTTTGTTTCCTATTAAGTTTTTAGTGACTTCTGAAAATTTGTTAAAAATTATGATAGGCACCATTGCATTTTATATGACGTTATGTCAATATAATATATATGCAGTTTATTTCTAAATGTTTCGATGTTTTATGTTATATCATATTTTGTGTTTTATGTCATATCATATTACATTTATACATTTAAATTATAAAACTATCAGCAACAGCGAGGAGAACATGAAATGAGCAACAATATAAAACAGCACTAAGACAATAGCGAAATATTCTACAATAGATACTTGAAATTTATCATACAAAGAAAAATTATAAACATCTCTTTGCTTAAACCGTTACCGCCTGACCCTCGATTTTACTTGAACGAAATTGTACACAGACAGTACACAGAAAAAAGTTTGAACATAAATAGTATGAAAAAAGTTCATAATTTATTGTTCATATATTTTAGTAATTTATAAATAAAATACAGGAATTTTTTCATTCCCAGCATGATCCAATAATAGAAGGTAGTCCAATTTTCTCTTTTCGTCGCCATATTAACGTTCTGACATTTAATCGAATTATGAAAATTCATGCTACCATATTAATTTATGAAATTATATTTTTTTCCGTTTTATTTAAAAATAAAAATAATAAAAAATACAGAAAAAAATCGGATAATTTTTATTAAAAAGCAGTAACACAGGCAAGACACTTTTGTAAGGATTCTGGTGTAAAATTTGTTAACTTTCCAACAATTCCTTATGTTCGGCAAAAGTGGCTTAGTTTATGCAAGATAAATAAGTCTGACTTACCAAAGACACCTTTTGTATGTTCATTAAGAAACAATCCCTTAAATTTATTCATACTCACAATCTTGAAGAGCAGCACAAAATCGCAATACATCACTTTTGCTGTGAAAATACGCGAAAAATTGACAAATTTCAAACAAGCCGTAAAATTTATTAAACATCGCTAAAATTCTAAGAAATGCCAAAATCTCAGAAAAAATCGCGAAAATGCCGAAAATTCGCAAAAACTTGTTAACATTAAAAACATAGAAAAGTCTGAGAGTGATTAAAAATCGGTAAATTTGTAATAAATACAAGAGCTGGCTAAAAAATCACTTTTTTCGCGCAAATAGCGAAAATTCGCGACAATCTGCAAAATTTCAAACAAGCTTTAAAATTGCTTAATAATAGATAAAATTGTAAGGAATACAAAAAGCTCGGAAAAAATCGCGAAAGTTAAGACAATTTGCAAAACCATGGTAAGATTAAAAAAATATCAATGTCTGATATTGATTAAAAAAGTGACAAAACTGTTAAAAATCAAAAACTGTAAAAAAAATACTTTTATCGCAAATATTTTTGAATTTTCGTAATTTTCGCGATTTTTAACGCCTTTTTTGCATTCCTTACAATTTTAGCTATTTTTAAACAATTTTACGGCTTGTTTACAATTTTGCAACTTTTCGCGAATTTTCACTATTTTCGCGACAAAAGTGATTTTTTTAGCCGATTCTTAGCTTTGTTACAGTTTTATAAAATTTTAATCACTATAAGACTTTTCTATGTTTTTAATGTTAACAAGTTTTGGGGAATTATCGTAATTTTCGCCATTTTTTCATAGTTTTTTGCATTCCATACAATTTTAGTTATGTTTAATCAATTTAGAAATTGTTTGAAAGTTTTTAATTTTTCGCCATTTTCGCAATAATAGTGATATTTCACCATTTCCTGAAATATTTACAATTTTACCGATTTCGCGATGAAAGTAATTTTTCTAGCTTTTATCCGCTTTTAGAGCTCAAGCTATTTCCAGTTAATTTTAGAGATAAGTTGCGCATTAAAAATGTTACATTTTCTGGAATGATTTTTGAGTTTAATAAATATGTAATAGATTTTATTTGTAATAAAATACATTTATAGTAATTTTTATTGTTAAAGTAATTAGTACCTCATTACGGGCAATTACTATGACTTTTGCCCAAATACATGTAATTGTAGTTGATAATCTTCAATTACAATTAAAATAATTTCTAATTGCTAGTACATCAAATACCCATTGCATGTAATTGTAATTGTTCATGCCTCAATTACAATTACATGTAAACGTAATTCCTTGACTTCTATTAAGTTTTATCACGAAAAATTATATTATTTGCTGATAATTCCTTATGTTAGTTGGACACATTATTAAAATATTTTGCACTTTTGAAACATAATTGTAATTTGTTGTTAAATTATTAAAATTATTAAATTATTTACAAAAATTACACATTTTGTAAAAAAAAATTCCAAATTATTAGTTCCCATTTCGTAAATGTGGCAAGGTTTTCATTTAAGATTTCTGAAAAACAAACTTCAAAAATCAGCTTAAAAGTCAAACAGTTTTAAAATGAAATTATCTTGTATTTTTGTATCATGATTCCCAGTATGAATTTAGCTTTCAATATATAAATTTATGAAATCAAAGTTGCTTTGAAAAAAATTTTAAATTTTAAATTTTAAATACAATTAATTCCAGAAAGGAAATAGTTGTGCCTAGTACGACAGACTATACAACTTCAATACTGAATTTCTCAAAATAATTTTTAAAGAATTCATGAATTAATTTATGTAAAAGTTCCTAGCAGGAATGAAAATAATTTATGAAAAAATTCCTTGGATATAAGTAATATTTTTTCTGTGTATGTGTACAATTGATCAATTCTTTCCTTTATTGTGATGATTTTTTACCACAGTTTTCAGTTCAAATAAGACTAAATATCTGTGGGTGGGATGCAAACTAAACCAAGTCACATTTTTTCAAAATACGTTTTGAGGGTTCTATACACCAATGGTGAAAAAGAACCCTATTGTTTTCGCAACGCTGCCCGTTCGTCACAGGCTTCTTTCTCGAGAACCGTACGGGTTAGGAAATTGAACATTTTCACAGAATATATATAACTATGGCCGCTATAACAACAAATAATAAAAATGTATGAAAGTTAAAAATTATAGGGTGTTCTATAGTGGAGCCAGTAACGAAACATGTGGAAATATACAACAAAAAAGACTGAAATTTAATAAAATAAAATAAAACTTAAAGGGTAATCTATCAGCTACTGTACTTTTGGACATGTAATTTGTACTTTTGGCTGTAACCGTAAGAGTCAAACTCTTGAAATTTTCACAGCTATGGAAGCATTGTAGAGGCAACAGTAACGCATGTTTAAAACAAACAAACAAACTAAAAATTGGAGGGTATTCTATCTGGTAATGTTAATTAGAAATTAAGCTGTATCTTATGAAGTGTAATAATAGACACAAAAACTAAAAGCCCAAACTTGAAAGAATAGGCAAGACGAACAAAATTTGTCAACAAAACGAAAAAAGGCTATAAAAACGCCGAAAAAACGAAACAAGTAGCCAAAACGAAAAAAATTACCAAAACAATAATGATGCCAAATTTAAAAAAAATAAAACAAAAATTTAGAAATCGGCAAAACGAAAAAAATCGCCAAGATATAAAAAGCGCTAAAGCAACAAAACACAATAACGAAAAAAATCGCATAATATAAAAAGCAACCAAAACGAAAAAATCGCTATAATTAAAAAAGGGCCGAAAAAAACCATCAAAACAAAAAAGTCTCCCAAACTGAAAAATCACCAAAATTAAAAAATTGCTAAAAAACAAAAAAATCGCAACAATTACAAAAAATCGCCAAAACAAAAAACATTAAACTAAAAAATCTAAATAAAAAATATCGCTAAAATAAAATTGCGCTAAGATGTAAAAAACACCAAGTTGAAAAATATTAAAAACTGAAAAAAACGCTAAAAAACTAGAAAATTCGACAAAACAAAAAACAAAACAAAAGAACGAGCTTAAATTAAAATGTCCCAAAAAACAAAATCTCCAGCACGAAAAAAAGGATATTGATATGTATTAGACTGGCCACTAAAAATAGATTTCCGATTGCTGGGCGGAAAAAGTTTCCTTTTGATACCAAATGCTTAGCATTAAAATTTGGTAGCGATCGGAGAACGTTTGAGCCTGCCGCCCAAAACTTAACGTTTGAAAAATCGAAATATATGGGAAAAATCAATGTTTTTATTGAAATACTTAAATTTTAATACATAAAACTAGTTTTAGTTGTTGATTTTTAATGTTTAATTGAATTGCCAATTAAATTACCATTAATTGGCAATAATTAATATAATAATTAAATTGTCTGTAACCAAGATTGCATTTTTGATTTGCAGCTTGATAATAGAAAGTCGGACGAACCATCAACCTTTGCCGAAATGGAACCAACCACATCAAAAGTGATTACTCGTACGTCTGATAAAGTATTACGTCAAATATATTTGATTGGCAATGTGACACATCAAATAAGTGGAGCTAAATTACCCTCCAATCGACAAGTATTGCAAGTCTATTTTTATAATATTCGATTCGCCAAATTATCGCAGAAAGAAAGTGCAAGATTGGCAGTGAACGCTGCATCCCTTTTTTGGCTACAAGCCCGCTTACCGATCCGTGATTTGTACAAATGTGCTGATAAATTGATAAAACTGTACAATGAATGGCGACGTGTTTCTAAAAAGTCGTCGAAAGGGAAAGCGAACAAAGATCAGGCAGAATTTCTCGAAAATTTGGACAATCTCTTCGACAACGCGTTGCAGATGATTCGCATTGAAGATGATCGGGAATTTTTATTGAAACAAAGACAAAAAGGGCGCCCCGGATGCATGATCGGAGTCGATATGCATTTATTCAGCCGTGAAAAGCGATCGCAGGAGCGAAGTGCAAGAGAAGAGTCACGAAAGCGAAAGCACGATGAGTCTCAAAACGTAGATATTGGTAAATATTTTTAATTTGCATTGTATAATACATATCAATTATTGGAATGAATGAATTCCTAACTTCTTTTATGATTTCATTCAGCGATTGAAGAAAACAATAGTGCTAGTGAAAGCGATAATATTTCCGACGACAACGATCCAACAATGGACGTGGACGATTATGACACTCAACCAGAGGAAAGAAGAGGCCGTACGCAATTGATAACACCACGTCTTTCAGCCGCTCTGGATGATACTAAGGTTTCCGATAGAAAAGCAATACATATAAAAATGGCAGTGGCAGAAGCCTTGCGTGTCAACGTTGATGAGCATGTTGTCAATCGAACGTCTCTCCAAAATTTACGAAGAAAGCACCGTGAAAAAGAATTTGAGAAGATTCAGGCCGAGTTCGTCGAAGACGTAATTTACTTTACTTTTGGTTTAATTTTAATTATAAATATATTTTTTTCCGTAGATAAATAGTGCACAATCATTAGTTGTTCATTGGGATGGCAAATTAATAGAAGCAATAGTTGGTAAAAAAAAAGTTGAGCGAATCGCAATTCTCGTCAGTTATAAAGGCACCGCAAAATTTCTCAGTGCAGCAATTGTAGAACCCGCCATGGGAGAAAATATTGCGGGCGCTGTTCGTAATGCTTTAATTAGTTGGAATATCATTGATCGCGTTGGTGCGATGAGTTTCGACACTACTTCTTCAAACACTGGTCCTAACAATGGTGCAATCGCATTCTTACAACAATATTTATAGCGGAAATTAATCAAACTTCCATGTCGTCATCATATTTTCGAAATTGTCTTGAAAAGTGTTTTTGACTTGAAATACTCAGCGACCAGTGCACCCGAAGTTCCTATTTTCAATCGATTTGCGGAAGCTTGGGACAATCTCAATCAAACTTCATTCAAATGCGGTCTCGACGACGAAATTGTCCGTTCAAAAATAAGCGAAGAGGATTGTGATGAAATCAAACATGTCTGCTATCAAAATTTACAAAAAGATCAAATTCGCGCTGATTATAAAGAATTTCTACAGCTCACAGTCACATTTCTTGGTGGAAACGGTGGCAATTTTCGGACGTGTAGTTCAACGTCCCATGCAAGGTTTATGGGAAAAGCAATTTATTGCCTGAAAATATTTCTTTTTCGCGAACAATTCAAATGCACAGATAGACAATTGAGCGCGCTGCGAGATGTATGTATTTTTCTAGTTCGACTATATGTCAAAGTCTGGTATGGATGCCCAAATGCCATCACAGCTCCAAATCAAGATCTACAATTTGTAAAGGACTCGATCGCATACGCTGAAACAGATGCATCAGTGTCCAACATAGTTCTATCAAAAACCATTTGTGGTATCTAGCACCAGAAAACGTTGCTTTAGCATTTTTTGATCCTTCCGTTTCAGATGAAGCAAAGCGCAAAATGATCAAATGTCTCCAATCAAGTGAACCGAACGTAAACCTATTGGAGAACCGTCGAATTGCAAACGTTGAAGTTTTACGTTCCAGTTCATTGAGCGATTTAGTATCATATAAAACAAAATATTTTTTCACTGCATTTGGTTTGTCTGCCTGTTTTTTGGAAAAAGATCCATCGTTATGGGAAGAAGATGATGACTATCAAGACGCTTTGGACTTTTGTCGTAATTTGTTCGTCGTAAACGATGCTGCCGAACGCGGCGTCAAATTCATGAAAGATTACAATCGAATCTTAACAAATGACGAAAATCAAAAACAATTGGTATTTCAGTTCGTCGAGTCATATCGTCAGAAATTCCCTTCACATAAGAAATCCACACTCACTTAAATTTGCCTGTATTTAGTATTTTTCAGCTATAAAATTGTCTAACTTTGATATTTTTCATTAAATTTTGGATTTATAAAGCTCGTTGAAATGGTAATTTAATTGGCAATTCAATTAAATATTAAAAATCAACAACTTAAACTAGTTTTATGTATTAAAATTTAAGTATTTCAATAAAAAACATTGATTTTTCCCATATATTTCGATTTTTCAAACTTTAAGTCTTGGGCGGCAGGCTCAAACGTTCTCCGATCGCTACCAAATTTTAGTGCTAAGCATGTGGTTTCAAAAGGAAACTTTTTCCGCCCAGCAATCGGAAATCGAAGGAACTTTCTATAAATAAGGGCCAGTCTAATATGTATATATCGTCGCGGAATATGAAAAAAGGCCTATCTCACATTTCAAAAGCTTTGCAGGAGAAGTATAAAACTTGTTTAAATAAAAACTATATTACAATTAGTGTAAAATGTTACAATAAAAATAAAAAAGGAACTACAAATTTATGCACTTGTAAAATTTTGCAGAAATTGTCAATATACTTTTTCATGTAAAAAATTTTCATACTTCTCTTTTTAAACTTTTAAAATGTTAGATAGTGCTTTTTGCATTTTCTGTGACGATATGTATGTGTATGGTATTCGTGCGGAACTATTCATGTGCGTTGGAATCAGGATTTTTATCTTTAGGTAAATAGTTAAATTTCAGTAAGCCCTATGGACGTAGTACTGCACAAAACTGTTATGGGAGGCAAAGAGCACCAGCAACGGTAATATTATATGACGTAATTTTATTAAGGATATTTTCGATATAAAAAATAATATTAAGGCTATACATATAAAATATTCGGTGTAATTTTTAAAATAAATCCTCCTGTTAAATTTTCAAATTTTGACTTGGTATAGTTTACCTCCCACTCACAGATATGTCACTATTGATTTTCAATTTGTATCACATCTGACAGCTTAGAAACTTGTTACTTCGTAAATGGTTCGACAAATTGTGAGCCACAAAAGATATCTTACCATTATGGCTTTCAATTACTATTATGGCTATAATAAAAATTAAATGCCTCTGCTAAGCATTGAACTCGCGCCATTTTTAGTTATTGTTGTGTTTAATATGTCAAGTGATTTACTCGCTGGTCTAGTACATAGCTACTTTGCTTCGCCAGGGTTTGAGCTACTGATTATCTGTATAAGAAGAACAGGCGATACTTCTAGGCCAATAAGTGATTAAATGGCTTTTTAGTTAGTGGTTAGAATTGATTTAACTACTGTAAAGTAGTGCAGATAAGGGATGTGCTAAAAATATCGATATATCGATAGTTGTCTTCGAAATAAAATTGAAAATAAAAGGTTTTTATCTATACTCTCTGTTTTTTGTTGCCATCACAAAATATTTTAATGCCCCTATTATGATTCACAACTAAATTGATAGTTGAGTCGTAGTTGTCAAAATCTTATTATGGATGACAACTTTCGTCAAAGTGAGACAACTGCGTTTATATCAGTTGTGGTTTGAATTTTATTTCGACTATTGTGTTATTTTTGCTTACTTTTAAAATGGTGATTTTAGGCGCCAATCTATCCCATTCGTCAAACAGTATTGTTGCCATATCCATAAAACATAAAATTTCAAGAAAAATTAGTAGGGCCAAAACTAAAAACATTTAAAATATTTTGTGATGGCAGCTATGGTTTCAAAAAACAGATAGTATAGATAAAAACCTTTTTTTCGAAATTTATTTCGAAGACAACTAAAATTAGTTGTTAATCATAATATAAAATAAATTAAGTAAAGTGCGACTTTGACTCGCACACGAAGGGTATCGTACGAATACACATTAAGCCAATTTTTTTAATGTGCTTTTTTGTTTAATTAAATTTTTTTTTGTTTTTTTTAGTATTTTTCATTGTTTTGGCGATTTTTTTGTTTTTGGTCCTTTTTTATTTTTCGTGATTTTTTCTGGCGATTTTTCGTTTTTTTGCAATTTTTTTGTTTTTTGCCGATTTTTTTAATTTTGGAGATTTTTTGGTTATTATCGTTTTTTCCACTTTTTGACTATATTGTTAGTTTTAGCGAATTTTTAGTTGTGGCGATCTATTTCAGTTTTGCCATTTTTTTAGGTTTTAGGCGATTTTTCGGTTTTTGGTGATCTTTTTAAATTTAGCGATTTATTTTCATTCCGGCGATTTTTTTCGTTTTATGCCGATTTTTGGTTTTTTGCAATTTTTTTTCTTTGTTTTTTGCCAATTTTATTAGTTTTTGGCGGTTTTTTTGGTTCAGGCGCTTTTTTGTTTTAACATTTTTTCGCTTTTTGACGATATTATTAGTTTTAGCGATTTATTTTAGTTTTTGGCGCTTTTTTCAATTTTGGTGCTTTTTTTTTGGTTTTAGGGACTTTTTTCGGGTTTTTTGTAATATTTTTAATTTAAGCGATTTTTTTTTTGTTTTGACACTTTTTTTCGTTTTGGCGTTTTTTTTTTGTTTTTGGCGATTTTTTTAGTTTCGGCGCTTTTTTTTTTGGTTTGGCGCTTTTTTCGTTTAGGTGTTTTTTTTCATTTTTGGCGATTTTTTTCGTTTTTTGATAAATTTTTAGTTTTAGCGATTTTTTTATGTTGTGCTTTTTTCGTTTTGCCGACTTATTTCGGTTTTTGGCGTTTTTTTTTTAGTTTTTTGACGATCTTTTTAGTTTTGGTGATATATTGCGTTTTAGTGATTTTTTTAATTTTGGAGCTTTATTTCTTTAATCGCTTTTTTATTTTAGCGTGTTTTTCGTTTTGACATTTTTTTAATTTTGGATCTTTTTATTTTTAGTGTTTTTTTTCAATTTCAAGATTTTACATGTTACGTTTTCCAAGATACAGCATATTGTTTAAATTACATTGTCAAAATTACATTAACTGATAGAATACCCTTTAATTTTTATTGTTTTTAATATCGCTGTTAATTGGTGTAGTCAATTCTACAGACTACACCAATTAGCACTTTGAAAATTTAAAGTGTCTATATATAAGTGTCTGTATATTACATTAGTATTTCAACATGTTGCGTTGCTCGCTTTAGAACACCCTTTAATTTTTACCTGGCATATATTTGTTATTGTAGCGCCAAAAGTTTTACATATTCTGTGAAAATTTCAGGCCCGTAGCTCTTACGGTTCCCAAGATACAGCAAATTGTCTAAATTACATAGTAAAATTACATTAACTGATAAAACACCCTTTAATTTTTATTTTTTTTAATATCGGTACTAATTGGTGTAGTCTATTCTACAGACTACACCAATTAACACGAACTTTGAAAATTTAAAGTGTCTATATATAAGTGTCTGCATATTATATTAGTATTTCAACATTTTTCGTTGCTCGCTTTAGAACACCCTTTAATTTTTAACTGTCATATATATGTTGTTATAGCGTTCAAAGTTTTATATATTCTGTGAAAATTTTAGGTCCGTAGCTCTTACGGTTCCCGAGAAAACATTACATTAGTATTTCAAAATTTTTCGTTGCTTGCTTTAGAACACCCTTTAAATTTTAACTATCATATATTTGTTGTTGTAGCGACCAAAACTCTACATATCCTGTGAAAATTTCAGGTACGTAGCTCTTACGGTTCCCGAGAAAACAGCCTGTGACAGACAGACAGACGGGCAGACAGACGGAAAGACAGACGGACAGCATAGCGAAAACAATAGGGTTTCTCTACACTTTTGGTTGAGTTGGGTCGTAGCATTGACAACTCAACCTAGTTGAGTTGTGAATCATAATACTTTATTAATATTTTATGAAAATATTTTTTTTTACAAAAAATTTTAATAAAAAAAGTATATAAGAATAATTTTTATTAGAAAAAGTTTTAATCAAATAATTTTTCGAATGTTTTTTTTTTGTTAAATTAATAGTTAGTTGAATAATATATAATGTTATATTAATTGCTCTCAAACATTGTGCCTCTTATTAATTCGTACATAACACACAATTAGCAAGAGCACAGCGGCTAGTACTGTACCAAAAAAAGAAAAAAATAGCTTGTTTAGTTACCACACAGAAAAAATTAGCACCAAAAAAGTGTCAAACAAAAGTTTGTCTAAAAATAAATTTAGTTTTCAGTAAATATTCTTTACATAATCAATGAATTGTTTGTTTGACTCTTATTTAGGACGCAAACACCAAAAACAACAAGAAAAACTGTATGGTAAAAAACAACCCCGATGACGACATACACATAAATAACAACAACAATAACGATAGCAAAAGGAATGTGATTGTACCAAGTTCGTTTACTGAAGATTTTTGAGTAAATCAATTCGTTAATGGCGTTGCGTTAATTCTCATTCATTTTTTTAGAGACTTTAGATAAAAATTCAGACTTGAACACATTTAACAAAGTGAAATTTCATTAATGCTTAATGGATGATGATGATGATGACCCAGGCAATAATTTTGTTAGATATATTACAAAAAATCCAGTAAATATTTTGGTTCGATTTTTGTTAGTATTTTTAGACTAATTGTGTTAAAAATTCAGACAAAAAAGTTGTTTGGTGCTTTTCAGAAAGTCCAGTAAATCTTTTTGTCTGATTTAGTAAATTGTTTTGTTTACAATTCGAGAATATTTTTAGACAAATTGTTTTATAGAGTTAAACAATTTGTTCACTGAAAAAAAAACGTTTTTTTTTTCAATGAAATTGCTAAGATATTTACAAATTTACAAATTTGTATGTAGGTTCCTAGAAAAATATTTACTATTTCATTGAAGTCCTTTACAGAAAATGAGATTTAGTTTTTTCTGTGTTGTAAGTACAGTAATCCCTTGATCTACGTCGCTTCGATTTACGTTGTTTCGGTTTAAGTTGTCAAATTTTGTATACCTTTCGAATTTAATTCGCGTCACCATTCGATTTGCGTCGTTAAATTTTTTTTGTCTTTGAAATTCGATTTGCGTCGCCATTCGATTTATGTCACCTCAGTTCTTTCCAATTTATAAGCAAAGTCCGGGAAATCGCAGAGTTTAGTTAAAATCTTTGTTTTTTCGGAGTTTTTGTGCGGTGGTAGCTACATATTTCCATTTACACTTGCAAGCTATTTATTTTGATTGTCAAACGCAATTGATTGAAAAATAATAATATCAATATTTACGTCGGTGAAATTCACTGTTCACTGTTATTTCGATTTGCGTCGTCATTTCGATTTAAGTCCGGAACCAATCGCGACGTAAATCGAGGGACTACTGTAACTCATTTAACTACTGTAACGTAATGCTGACGGTATATAGTTTGCGTTAAAACGTATATTGTGTGGTAATTGTAACACATTACCAAGTCTTTGCTGGAATATTTGCTAAGCTCACAACCTGTTGTAAGTGTTGTAGATCATAACAATGTTGTTGGTAATTTTCAAAACAAATGTTTATTTGGAAATTTCCAACAACATTTATACGATCTACACCACATACAACACGTTGTGAATTCACCAATTATATAATTACACAGTTTCTATTCAAATATTTTATGCAGATATTATTTTAGCAAAAATTTTAAATCAAAAAATTATATTCGAATAATTTTTATTCGAATAATTTTTAATCGAATAATTTTTTTTGATTTTTTGGAATACATATATTTTTTCAAATATTTTTTTTAATTATTAGAAGGTCATTTAAATATATTTTTATATTAATTGCTTTCAAACATTGTGCCTCTTATAAATTCATACATAATACATAATTAGCAAAAAGAGCTTCATTCCTATATTCTCTTCCCTTTCTTTGCGCTTAAAAGCAAATATTCACCTAAAAAAAGTTATTTGTCTGAGAACGACACCATTGTAATTGCCAATATGTTGCATTAGACTCGTCTTCCAAATTTATAAGCTTCCTTGCAACGTAAGCAAGTCGCTTCAGCAATATAGCAGATACACTGGCAGACAGTAGCCACCATATTTGCAGCCTAAGTTTATTCTTGGGCATGAAAACTACATTGCTAAAGCTAAAAAATATCTTAGCAAAGCTCTAGTTAATTGTTAAGTTTAAAAGCTTTCGAAAAGCTTTTCCATCTTACGTATTTATGGTCTACTGTTAAATATTTAACTGAGGAACTTCTGTACTAGTGTTAACAATGTATGCTATTGTTTCCATTGTACTGTGTTGTGTTGGCCAAAAGCAATTTATTACTTTTTCCGTTTCTACACACAAGCACATGCACACTTACGTAATTAAAAGAAATATTTTCATAGTACTTTTATGTGTGTGTGTGTGTGTGTGTGTTTGTGTGTGTGTGTGTGTGTGTGGATGTCATTGTTTTATTTTGTCCTTTATTGTTTTCGTGTTTTTTACAACTTTTGCCATGATTATTGTTTATATTTTATTTTGTTTTACTTTTAAAAAAATGTAAGAAAAAACTTGAAAAAATTATTTATTTTTATATTTTTGCAGTTTAAATGCATGTGCTTTTCAATACTAAAGTGAGTGGGCGGATATAAAAATGTATGCGGCAGCTTTACTGGTCACATAAAGTATGTTGTGCCAGACCATAAATAAATGTATGATGAGCGCGAGTGTATGAAAGTGTGTGAACGTTTACACCCAAACATGTATATATTTGTCCATATCCCATATGTATGTGTGTGTGTATTTGTGTGCACTTAAGCTCTTAACTTCATACGTACAGATTGTCTAGACACTGTCAACATTGTTGCCGGTAGAAAACAAAAAACTTTATTTGTTTGCAGATTTTTTTTTTCTTTTCTTTTTTTTTTTCTTCTTTTAGAGCAAACCTTCGGAATTTTCTACGGAATTTTTATTTTGTAAATCTCATTAAACTGTTTTTTTTTATTTATGATGTATGCGTTTCCGTATTTCATATTGTTACAAGTGATTTTTAATTTCTGACAAATACATTTGTTAACAATTGTTCCAGGTATTAATTGAATTGTAGGTGGAAAGAAAAGTTTAAAAGGTGGTCATGGTTGGGGCTTTCATGGCTGTAGCATATACAGAAAGTGGCATTTTGCAATGGCTTACAAGTGATATTTAAATTAAAAACACGTACATATATGCAGCAGGAAGACCAATAAAGAAATATTTAATTTAAAAGACATGACTGCAAATGCGTACTATTTAATTTATTTACTGTAATTAATATGCACGGCGTATGAGTGATAAATAATTTAAAGGAGATTTTTTAATGGGGAAATACTTTTCCTTAAAATCTTAAGCGCGAGCTAAAGGATTTAACGCAATGTGCAGGATAGCCGCAGAAGAGCATGAGATGGATCGACTGAAAATTATGTTTGTTGTGGGATTTTTATAAGAAATAGAAATATTTAAACTTACACAGCTCTACAAAATATTTTTTGTGGAACTTTTTGCATTATTTCTTGGTATGTATGTATAAAGAAGTTTTTACAGCAGTGTTGCTGCGCCTCTGCTGTTAAGTATGTAAGCTTTTAAGCTGTATTAACTTTCTTCTTTCGACAAGGAGGGCGCTGTGGTGTACATTTGCATAGAACAGTATCAATTGCTGCCGGTACTGCTTTGTGACCAGTGCTATACGCCTTCATCACTTAAACAGTCCAACAACAAATAATACAGCACCACACTAATGCATATCAGAAAAGTTTACGTTGTTGATGGCATGCCTTGCACAGGTATCTAACCCGACATCAATGTCTTGTAGTGAACGCGCTAACTACTGCAGCTAACACCACCCTCATATTCGATACACACAACGAAAAACCGCCAAAATTAAAAAAGCGCTTCAAGTAAAAAGAGCAACAATATTAAAAAAAAGAAATTGCTAACACGCAGAAAATCACCAAAACTAAAAAGATCGCCAAACAACTAAAAAAAACGCCAAAAACCGAAAAAAATCGTCTAAAAGAAAAGAAAGCACTAAAACCTAAAAAAATCGCTAATACTAAAAATATCGTAAAAAAAAGTCCCCAAAAATGGAAAAAATTACCAAAACGAAAAAAGTGCAAAAACAATAAAAAGCGCCAAAACTAACATAAAATCTTCAAAAACCGAAAAAACTGACAAAACGAAAAAAAGGTCAAAAACAAATCGCTAAAACTAAAAATATCACCAAAAACCGAAAAAAGTGCACAAACCCGAAAAGCCCCAAAAACTTTAAAAAAGCGCCAAAACTAACATAAATCGTAAAATATCATCAAAAAGCGAAAAAACGATAAAACAAACAAAAAACACCAAAAGCGAAAAATTGCTAAAGCCAAAAACTAAAAAATTCGGCAAAAAAATATAAAAAAAACTTGCAAAAACGAAAAAATCGCAAAAATAAAATAAACGCCAAAACAAAAAAAAAACGTCAAAACAACGAAAAAAACTAAAAAATAAATTAAAAGAAAAAATTGCCAAAATTAAAAAAGGGCAACAACGAAAAGGGAAATCTGCGTAATCGTATAGAACCCTTCGTGTGCAAGCGAAATTCACACCTTACTGAATTTATTTCATTTCTTTACGCCTTATTTAAAAGCATAGCAATCCTCTTATGTTTAAAAAATTTTATAGAAATGTATGTACATATATTCAACACGCACGTATGAGTAATATGATGTTACCATCATATTAATCATACCCCTTTGTTCTAAGAATTTTCCCATTTTCTTCACATATTTCTTTTGATTAAAAACTTATTAAAACTTTTTAAGCATAAGAGGAATGCTTAACGTTGCACAGCTAAGCTCTATTTTTGTCAAAATTTAACATTTTTTCACTCTCGTTTCAAATTCTTGATTTTGATTCCTTTTCACGACTACACGAATTGAGATAACTAAAAAAAGTAATCAACGATAAAGTTACAAATCATAGAATATATTTTGGAAAATTTTTGCTATGCTTTTAACGGACATATTGACCGAAGAGAGAACAAAGTCGAGGCTAAAGACCAAAATTTATAGGTAAAAGCCAAGTATCTTTAAATATATCAAAGACATCCTACAAAAATAAGTTGTATTCTCTTTATCAAGTTATAAACTTTACACCAAGTTTTAACCTATAAAAATTGGATAATATTTGTAGAAATGATGAGGCAGTCAAGTTTTTTCATACCCGAGGTGGTCAACTTTGACATCCTGTAGCTCAACGTGTTTTTCAACAGAGGAGTCTATATGTTAACATTCTTAAATCTTAGGTCCACTTGTATGCTTCTTACACACATCGTTTTGTAATCGGATCACAAATTCAAAAGATACGGTATTATAATCATATTTTTTTTATTGGAATCACTGTTCGCTGCTTAGAACGCTGTTTTTTATTAAATATTATATATGTGCATATGAATGATTCCACATAAAACGGCCCTGTGTAAGGAAAATATAATTTTCTCATTTTTAATAAAAATCTCTCAATTGGTGTTTTTAGAGAACGACAGTTATAGAAAAAATAAAAATAATTCAGTATTTAATATTTTTTAATTAATTTGAGGCAATTTAAATTATCATACAAGAAACATTTTGCTCTCCCTCTTTGTATGTTTAATATTTATTGCAGATTTTCTTTTATTCCCTTTCTCATTATTAATAAAAAGTGCCTCAAATCAATTAAAAATATTAAATAGTGTATTCTTTTATTTATTCTATAAATGTCACTCTCTTCTATTATAATAGAACGGATAGCAAATAATTTAACGTCTTATTATTTTCTTATGAGTTTATCTTTATATTATTTATATTATTAAATCAATAAAAATTTATATTTCGTCGATTTTTTAAAATTTGCGTACTAGGTCACACCCGTCGGTCACACCCGTCTCATTTTGAAAATAGTTTTTTTATAAAAAAAATTATTTGTTGTCAGACAGTAAATACATAATACAGTTAAAAACAATTTAAACAGATATCTATACCAAAATAATTGTGTAACATATAGTCAAAATTTTAAATAATTTATACTGAAAGTCATAATTCTTTAAAACTAAGATTTGTAAGGTCACATATGTCGCATCTTTCTGACGACCATTCTGAGCAGAAATCATATTCTATCAGTGTCTACCCGTTATTCAACAACTTTAATCGTAATGTCCTTGCGAGCCGCAACGTTTTTTTGAGTAAAATTTTTATATTCTTGATTTATAACAAAAAATGTATGTAAAATGGTCACACCCGGCTAAATGGAATTACTCATATATAAGTTATTTTATTGTATTACAAATCATACGTGGCATTTAAATAAATAATTTTCCTAATGCTTCATTGTACGTAATTTCATTTGCTCTTTAATTATATTGCAAAAATCTTATTCTATTTCATTACCTAAACAACATACCTGGGAAAATACAAACGCACAATTTCACCACTACGTCCTTTGATATGATAACTGCACGAAGTATTGGGTGGATACCAGTGGGCAATACTCAAAAAGATACCTTCACTAGCACTGCTGTCCTTTAGTGAATCGGAACTAAGTAACCAATCACAAATGCCATGTTTAATGCCAGCTGTTTCCACATGTCCTGGCCAATTGCCAACATTAAAATGAAAGCCGGTATTTAATAAAGGTCCGGCCGGTGATGTAACAAATTCAACATACATGTACTGTGAGGTACCTGCAAATGAATGAATTAAACGAGTAAAGGGAAATGAGATAAATGTATAAAATGAAAATGTTATATATAATATATGTATGCATATTATGGTTTGCTTTGCAAATGCAAATAACATTATTACTTTATTTAGATTAAAGGTTACAATTTATCACTTTTGTGTTAAACTATTGTGGGCAACTCCCTCTACATTGTTGTTATGTTGTAGATTTTTGAAATTGCCTGACATATAAACATTTAATAAATATTAATTACATTAGCATTCAATATCCTTTAAATGACATATTTGGATTTTATTAACTCATGCGGGAAAAAATAAGGGGAAAGAACCCCAACAAACAGATTAGAGTAGAGTTTAATGACAAAGATTTTTACAGGGCATTTCAGCCCGCTATATCACTAATTAAAGGGAGTTTTTTTTGCCTCCTTTTTTAGAAAGCGACAAAAAAAGACCCATACAGCAAACGTTCAACAAAAATTTTCCTTGTAGTATTTTTCATAAAACACCAAATATTCTTCATGCCTAAATAAAAGCCAGATGTCAACTTTCGAAACGCCGATCCATGTACATACATATATATTTTTTGTATTTTGCAGTGCAATTATAGACTTCTTGCATCTTTTTATTATTTACCAGCTTCTCTTTCAATTGTTTGCTGGTTCATTTTAATTTAATCTAGCAATTGTTTTTGCACTTACAACTGCACTGCATCCACAACTATATTGAACAGTTTCTATACTTATTCTCTTACAAATACTGCTGCATGTACAAACAGTCAGCAAATATGCAACATCATTGCACATTCATACACTCAACAGCATGGCATATGTATTTACAAAATTAAAATTTCATGTTATTGGGACCATTTAGGTCACATCCAAATGGAAATTTTGTATAGTGGTGCTACAACATTTATGCAAAATTGATATGAACGACCGAACATCTCTTTTCCGTTTTATGCAATTTAATATTTTTGATTTTTATTTGCAGAACGCATATAATTCATTATGCAATTTGTAGTAAAAAGTTGCAGTAAAAAAATATACATAATACACACTTGATATAAATTTAAGACAAATAGTTTACTTAAAACGAAAAAAAAATGTGTATAAAATTATTCAAGCATAAAAATTGAATTTCATATTTGTACTTTTAAAACTATTATAGAAAATTAAAAAGATGCTTCAAAATTAAAAATAAAATAAAAGGAACATCAATATGGAGCATGACGCTGATCAAGGGGGAAATTATTTTCAAGCAAAAACTTTCTACGGTTTCTTCTACTTTTTTAAAGTATTTATGGCATCAAGGCTTAATACGAGGAAAATTCAATGAGGCTTTACATAATCATACATTTTTCTGATGAATTAAAAAATGAAACTGTTGTCATGACCTTTGATAACCACTATATGTTTTGATGTGCTATGGTCCCCTAACTACAAAAACAGTCGAAATTTAAAATTCTATGAATACTTTTTTTTATTTTTTCTAAAATTTGGGAATTTTCAAGAGACTGCTAAGCCGATTTTAACATAAATCAAAAAGGGATAGTCTAATTTAATTACGAAAAACACAGAAATTTTTGGAATACAATTACCTTCATGTCATTTTAACATTATTTTTTTATATACTCTATCGTTTCGGCATTATTCAGATCACAGTGATGAAAAATATTTTTTTTATTTATAATTGGAAAATTTTTATTTATTAAAAATAGAAAATGGCAAAAACTTATCATTTTTATTAACTGACCATAAAGCCACATATGTATACTACATTTTGTTCATAAGAAATTGAAGTCATCTAATTTTTGCAAAAATTGCGAATATTTACACTGTTCAAAAAAATCAATTGTTTTAAATAACAAGGTTCTTCTAACAACTGATTTTGGGATTCTGGGATTTATTTTAGGCGGAGTTAATTTTCCCCACTTTTGCTCATATGTAGTTATACTGACTCGGCAGAGAATATCTTATAGGGCTTACTTTTTTTAAAGTGTAAAACACCACGAGGAACATTTTTGTGAAACAATCAAGACTTATATATAGCCCTTGATGGAGAGTTTGTTCCTCCTTATTTATTATTTAGTCTAAAAGGACTCATACCGCAAAGACCAGGAGGCTTAAAATGTTTTGCAAAAATGTTAGACGCCGTGTTTTACTTAAAAGTGCTAAGCACATCTTATACGTTAAACGTAAGGTCTACAAAATATAATAGTTATACAGACTCGGTATCTGTATAACTATGTGCAAAAGGAGGGAAATTTCACTCTCCTTAAAATGAACCCAAGATATAAATTTTCAAAATGCCGATGCACGTATATATTTTTTTGGCGGCCTATACCAGTATCAGTAATTAGAACCTTGTTATTTAAAAAAAATGTATTTTGTTGTACAGTGTAAATATTTGCAATTTTTGGAAAAACCAGGTAATTTCACTTTGTTGCAGAGCACGGATTTGCACATGATTGTGCTGCACATGTGCCTAAATTTGGCACATAAACACGTGCAAGTGCTATATAATGTCCACAAAGAACAATGCTAGCAACGCTACCGTTGTGGCCACTTTTAGCCAGCAAAATACGTCAGTGCTGCACAATACATCTTTCGTAGTGACATAATTTTAAGATATTTGGATTTGTAGCATTATATCGTTCTTCTTTACTTTTTTATTCTTGGTCCCATACAAATATGATGCCGCTAGACGAATTAAAATTCCGGACCGGAACCGGATATATGAACCGCACTACTGACCCGAATTCCGGTCCAGCCCCTGAAACGAAAGTACGAACTGCACTACCGACACAGCTTCCGGTCCAGACCGGAACCGGTCCATCCCATAAACCAGAAGTACGAGCTGCACAACCAACCCAACTTCCGGTCCAGACAAGAACCGAAAATATGAACCACACTATCGATCCAACTTCCGTTCCAGCCCCTAAACCAAAGTACGAACTGCACTACCGACTCAACTTCCGGTCCAGACTGGAACCGGGTATGTGAACTGCACTACCAACCCATTTCAGGCGGAAGTTCGGAATCAGTACTGCTAGCCCACTGTTGCTATATCCGTTTTGAGATTTGTTAATGCCAAAAATAGGCAAAGCGGCAACGCTGCTACCATTGCTTTTGTTTCTTTAGGATAAGTGAGTGTGCAGCACATGCACAGGTGCAAGTGCCACATAATTTCTATCTTTACCCTGAAGGAAATATCGATATTAAAACTGTATTGATCCACTATTGACTTTGTCTCCAGTACTAGTGACAAATTGTACCCCAGGCAATGTCCTGTGCTATAGACATTTAACATGTCCTTGTCATTGAGATTCCACTACTGAACTCGGAACTATTGACTTATTATAGACTAGGTGGTTCTTATGAGACCATATTGAGACATTGGCACTAGAGATTAACTAGTGCATTTTAATGATTCTAGTCAACATATTGAAACTTTTTTTACTAGCTAAGCCAATTAAATTAGATTTTTTATGAAAATTTTTAGTTTTGCGTACAGCCGCATTAATTCGCAACACAACAAAATTAGACAATAAAAAATTGTTTTATAGCAGTGAAAAACTTCTCTTCCTAATAAAGACAAAATAAAAAGTGTAAACGATTCGTTGACAATGTCACCGAAAATTCACTTTTCGACAAAAGTAGCCAGGGGTGAGGCTTCCTTCAGGGTAGGCACAGGCACATGTACGTGGGTCAGTTTGATTGGCACACATACATGTACTAAAAGCAAGCACACAATAAAATTGCCACTTAATTGTGTGCGTGTTTCAGCTCGTGTGCATGTGCCGCACATGTGCGTGCAAATTCGTCCTCTGCTTTATTGTTAATAAAATTAATATTTATCCATCAAATTTCTTAAATAAAGCTTATTTTATTTGTAGTATATGTGGCTTTGAGATCTGCTAATAAAAATGGAAAGTTTTTGGCATTTTCGATTTTTTATAAATTTTTATATATAAAAATGTTCCAATTTTGCATAAAAAAATATATTTTTCACCATTGCAGTCTGAATAATTTCGAAGCCATTGAAAAAAATAATGTTTGAGCGGATTAAATATAATTTTATTTTAAGTTTTTTAGTGGTTTGGTAATAAAATTGGACAACCCAAATTTAAAAAAAAAAAATATAAAAAAAATTGTTTCCACTGTTTCTGTAGTTAGGGGATCATAGCACATCAAACAAATATAGTGGTAATCCTTGGCATTTTTGTTGTTGCATAGTGTAACTAATAAAATAGTTACAAAAATTCATGTTTTTTCAACTTGCAATAACTTTGATCCAACATGATTCTTCGTGTTGCTTCAATATCAAATTAATGTTGTCTCAAGTTGAAATAACTTTGACTCAACATGATTCTTCGTGTTGCTTTAATATCAAATTGATGTTGTTTCAAGTTGAAATAATTTTGATTCAACATGATTCTTCGTATTATTATTATAAAATTTACGTTGTTTCAGCTTTAAATAATTTTTATTTAACATCATTCTTCATATTATTTCAGTATCAACTTCTTTGTGATTTAACTGTATTAACAAATAAAAACTGTTCTTTGAAGGTTATTATAAAATCATGTTGGATTAACATGAAACATCTATGAAGCAAAATCACTAACGAAAAATGTTAAACTAATTTTGTTTTCGACAATTTTAAAATGAAATTTTTTGCGTATAGCTTTTTCTATTAGGAGCTTTTACTAAATAAAATTAAGTTCAAGTTTTAAATTTTACGAGATCTTTTTTCTAACAAACACTTAAAAAACGTAACAAACCAACATAACTTCCAATTCATAAAAAACATATTTACAGAATTGGGTCTGATTGGACCAAAATAGCAGTAGCCCTGGTCTTATCTTACTTACCTATTATACTAAAGGGAAACTTTCCCAGGCCACAGAATTTCCCAATCAATGGCGAATGTTCGTCTCGACCATCATAAACTGCCAACCAGTCGTAGGGACAATGTTCATTGCCCGAACCAATGGGCCGTATGGGACAAGTCATAACATTTTCGCATCTAAAAAAGAAAAAAAGAAAGATATTAAGGATTTTTACAAATACGTATAAAAATTTTAGATTTAAAACTATTAGTTAGCTGCATGTATAAAATAAACATGACAAAGTCCTTACAGCTATTTGTGGTAAATTAATATTTAAGCAAATATCTAGAGCAGCAGCAGGAAATTTTTGCATATAATGCAAAGCTTGTCGGCTGTTTTTCACATGTACACAACACGAACAATAAAATAAAGCACAACAATACCAACAACAACACAATAGTGTGTTGTAGCTATACACACAGCAAATAAATATCAACATACTTAAACTACAAATTATTTCTGATCGGCCACTGATCTAAAGAAATGGAGTTCCTTTCAATGTTGTCATATTCGTTTATTTCAATTAACTTGTTTTTAAAGTTACATTGCTTTCTCTAGAAGTTCTTCTTTTAACTTAATTTAAAAGCAAAACTTAATGCGTAAAATTTTCATTACAAACATTTGTAGCAAATTTAATTTTCGCCATTAATCATAATACAATTCAAATAATTGTTAGCAAGTTTTTTAAATTATGTAATAACTTTCCAACAACAAAAACAAAATTTTAAAATATTTTGTTAATGAGAAATTGCGTTGTATCCATAATTTTCTATCATTATCAATTATTTAAATTAAATTTAGATAACAACAAGAAGAAAACCAATTTCAACTGAAAGCTGAAATTCTTTGCACCCTATAGCCTTCAGCACTAATATGGGCGGCGTGTAATTTTATAGCATAAATTGGAGGCCAAGTAATAAAGACCAACGTAATATTTCAGCACAACATCAACGTTATCATTGTTAGTTTTACAAGCACCATCAGCAATAAACCAGCCAGTACAAACCAAAAATAAAGCAAAAAAAAAATAAGAAGCAAAAATAATCATCATCTGCAGTTCATTCTCATCCAGTCATTATCATTAACGTTATCATTAGAATCACAGGCAAACATAACAACGAAATGTTGCTGCAAACCAAATAGATACAACAAAAACAATGAAAGCTGCAGCAACAACAACAACAGCAACAACATCTACAATAATACAAATTGTTTCATCATCTCGATTCATTTGTTCATTCTCATTGTCCACAGTCAGTAACAGAAGGTTAAAATGCCATCATTACAGCTGCCTCCACTGATGTGATACTTTTGCTGCTGAAAATCAGCATCTACATCATCATTTCTGATGTGTTGCTGATGCTCTGGTCATGGTGGAGGTTATGCTGGCCTTTAATACATATTGGCTGTAATAACGATAACGATGATGAGAGTGCTGCTGTCAGATATATAAGCAGATGAAGGTTAAAGGATAATAATTATTTTCAAAATCGCCAGCGCATCACAATTTAATCACTTGAAATTCTTTTCATTAATTTTTTTTTAAATTTCATTTCATAGCTGCTAATGAATACTGGTTCCACTTGGAAGCATAAAAAGTTTTTTTCTATTGAACTCAACTACTACTGCTAACAAATGAAAAAGTATAATTAATTATTTGAACTAAAGTTTTTAAAGAATAAATTGCTAATTTTTTTTATAATTTAATTTAAGATAAAGTCTACTGGTTTTTGAAAAATATTTTAAACTTTTATTATGGACTCAAAAGTGATTTACTCAGGCTTTAGAATAATACCCGACGAAAAGAAAACTAAAGAAATAAGAAATAAGAAATAATATGTTGCACAGTGGTTCCAATTGGAGAAAAAAGAGTAGGAAATCTGTATATTTAAACCTTGCGATCCGAACGCAAAACGATGTATGTAAGAATCATAGTGGAGGACATAAGCTTTAAGAAAGTTGCAATTTGGACCACCCCAGTGAAACACACGGTGAGCTACAGGGTTTCAAAATTTACTACTTTGAGCATAAAAAACTTTATTGGCCTCATAACTTCTACAAATGTTAATGTTAATGAATTCAAACTTGTTGTAAAATTTAAAAATAGACAACTTTAGTTCATTAAGATCACTTTAATACTTTCAGAGATATTTGCCTTTGAATTTTAATATTTTGGTTTCTGGACTCCACTTTGTTCCCGATTTCATAAATATCTCCGGTAGTAGCATACACTGAAAAAAAACCATGCAACATATGAATGAAATCGAATGTATATTTTACGAAATATTTTGTAATTTCTCACCATGAAATTATTTCGTAAAATGTACGAAACGAACGAAATTTTTGTGTTTATTTTACAAAGTATGTTTTGTGTTTTAAAAAATAATTTTTTATATAATACGAAAGAATTTCGTAGAAAAGAGAAAAAACTTTTACATTTTACGATATACTTTCATAGTTTAAGTTAATATTTAGAGAATATTACTAAATATTTTTTGTGTTTTACGAAAAAATTAAACAACTTTTTTTTACCATTTTTCTTGTTATCAAAGTTTTTTCTCAGAAATCCCATTTGTGTCCCCCTTTTATTATCAAAATCCTTTTTTGTCCCACTTTTTGAACATTTCCAATGGTAACACTGTCTACAACTTATATGTATACGGGTCACTTAGCGCCCAATTTTATATGATTCAACAATTTTAAGAACAACTTATATAGTCCATAATTGATTTCGTGATATGTCCGAAATTTTAGTATATTTTACGAAAAAACGCACTAGAAAATGTTTTCGTTACTTTCGTAAAACTATAAAATTCTGGTGTAAAAATTTATTCCACAATATGTGCGAAAGTTTCGCATATTTTACAAAAAGAAATAACTAGGAAAAGTTTTCGTTACTTTCGTCATATAATAAAATTCTGGAATCATCCTAATTCGTAATATATACGAAAGTTTCGTACATTCTACGAAAAAAGTATATACGAATGGTTTTCGTTACTTTCGTAAGATGTACGAAAGTTTCGTATATAGTACGAAAAGAGTAACTACGATAGTTTTTTTTTCATAATATGTTGCATGGACCATTTTCAGTGTAGAAATTTTCAAAAAAATATATTTTATGAATATTAACCCTCTGAGACTGACGTGCTAGGGAAACAGACACTAGTAAACAGAAAACAATGTTTTCAGTAAACATAGATTCTAGCTTTTTCATTACCTTCTTATTACGTAATCATGAAACGGGCGCACATGTCGATGTGAGGAGACAAGTGTCTACAAGTGAACCACGTCAGTATTGAGGTAGACCTGCCAAAATATGTTGTAACTTTTTATTGACCCATTGATATTATCTCTTTCTTCTAGATTGATTAGCTCAGGTATACGCTAAAATTAATGTTAAACTTGTTACCAAAATTCAATATATTTGGTTGACGTTTTTTTCTGTTTTTGTATAGACGTAAGTTCTTTAAGGCTAATATATAACATGCCAATAAATTTTATTTAACATTAATTGTCGTTTTGTTTTCAACAAAAAATTACAATAAACAACATACTACTACATTAAACTAAAATCAAAAACAGTTTCAGTGCGTTTACAAACGGAACTTGGAAAATATAAGCAGTCGAAATAGTGTCTAGTATACTACCACGTCAGTGGAATTGTGATGATGAAGTCACGTCAGTCGCAGAGGGTTAAAACAATTCATGATAATATGAAGAAGAAATTTTTAAGTTACTTCAATTCATGTACCCGTTGGTCTGATGCAGGGGAACATATAACCAGTGAACACATAACCCTGCTGTACTCTCGAAGAAGGACTGGCGAAGATACCGCAAGTGGTATAGGATTTTTACTCTCCAATGAAACTCGTCGAGAACTTGTAAGTTGGAAACTATGCTCGGATCGAATAATAACTGCCACATTTAACACCAGAGCTAGAATACTAACATGCGTCCAGTGCTACGCTCCTACTGAAGCATCGGAAAGATCAATAAAGGATGCTTTATATAGGCAACTTAAAAGTGTTTTAGCTTATGTTAATCGCGGGTCGTAGGCGATTTCAATGCAAAAATTGATGCTAAAAATGCCAACATGAAGAGTACGATAAGCAGACATGGCTTAAATGTGTACCACACACTAATTCCTCACAATTCCTCACACTAATTCCTCACAAGAGAATTCACAAGGTTGCTTGGACTTCTTCTGACCATGGGACCGAAAACCAAATTGATAACATCACCATCAGCCGGAAATGACGGGGGTCTCTTTTAGACGTACGTATTAAGAGAGGAGCTGACATTGCCAGTGATGACTACTTAGTAATTGCAACACTCCAAATGAAAGTCGCTGCAATAAGGAAGAACAAATAATCGTCAGGGTCGAATTCGATATAAATAAACTGAAGGATCCTGGCGTTGCTAAGAAGTACAGCGAAACATTGGAAACCACAATGCCAAGCTATACTACTTCCCCTGAATATGGCTGGGCGAAGCTTGAACACCTCTTGGTCGACACTGCCGTACAAAATATAGGCTTAAAAGAGAAGAGACGGAAAGAATGGATGTCTGAGGAACATGAAAGCTGCTGAAAGAAAGGAGGATATGCACTCTAATCTAGATCAAGTTGTCAAGAAAAGCGTAAGACGCGATAAGAGACGATGGGCGCAGAATATTGCCAAAGATGCACAAAAGGCTGCGAAAACAAATCGGAGAAAAGATTTGCATGGAGCTATACGTAAGCTAGCAAAGGCTCCTGCAGTCGGCGGAAAGCCCTTAAAAGACAATAATAGGGAGCTAGCAACAGCAAAAAATAAACAAATGCCGATTTGGACCGATTTTTACAGGAACGGAGCATCTTGTTAAATAGAGATCTTTTATTATATCACCTTTTATAGATTTTGAAAAGGCGTTTGACACGCTCAACCATACAGCAATTTGGAACGCATTAGCCTGTAAGGGCGTTCTACAACAGCTGATCTCTCATGAAGTCTATTTATGCTAATGCAACATGCAGAATATTGCATGAATATGAACTATCTGATAAGATAAACATCGGTAAAAGAGTCCGCCTCTCTTTAATATTGTGCTAGATGTCATTATGCAACAAGCTACAGCATCAAGAAATGAAATTGTGCGGCGCATTCAAGATAGACTTGAAGAGCTTGGCTATGCCGACGATATTTGTCTCCTAACACATGCTGGTATGGAACACAAGTGGCGTAACAGTGTCGATCATGCCCCCACTGCTAGTCTAAAAATAAACATTGGTAAAACGAAAATAGTGCGCATTTTTACCGAAAATAATAACCTTTTTCAGATTGATGGCACACAACTTGAGGAGGTAGAATCCTTTTGCTAACTTGGAGGCATAATTGGCAGACAGGGCGCCTCCAGCGCAGATATTTCGGCACGTGCAAAAAAGCAAGGCAAGCATTTGGAATAAAGCTAACTATTTCATAAGGGACGAAGCTCAACATATTTAACTCCAATGTTAAGTCAGTTCTACTACATGGATGTGAAACATGGAATGCCGACAGCTCAGGCAAGACTTTGAAATGGGGATGAAAATTACTAAATATTGAAAAAAATAAAGTTTAATTATTCGGCGATTCTTTCAAGAACTTTTCAGAACTAAAATTTTTTGTTTAACTTATTTCAACAGTAGAAATTTTAAATCTATTAAATTATGCATGATACATCCATCATTACACGAATATAGCGAATTTTTCTACGAAATTCTAAAATAATCAGTCAAGATAAAACATACTCATCGAGTGTTAGATATATTTAATACAATTAATATGGCTTTTAACTATTACCACCTCACTCAAAAATGTGGCTAGGAGAGCAGATTTTCTAAAAAAATAGTCAAATTTTTTAGAAGCATTTTATGATAATAGCATTAAACTTCATTTAATTATTTTTATTTATTTACTGTTTATCAAAACCATGGCAAGCGTATATTTTTTAAACAATTTTAACGATATATTAAAGGGGCATTTCTATAAATTTTTATTTCCAAAAAAAAAAACCTGTAGAAAATCCGAATCTACAATTTTTTGTCCAAAATTGTCTACGTACGAGTAATATGATACATACTTTAATTCATTAAAATTAGGTAATATTTGTAAAAGTTATGAGGCCAACAAGGTTTTTCCTGCCCAAGGTATTCAATCTCGATACCCTGTAGCTCACCGTGTGTTTCAATGGGGTGATCCAAATTGCAACTTTCTTAAAGCTTATGTCCTCCACAATGTTTAAAGATACAGATTTATTACTCTTTTTTTCCAATTGGAACCACTGTGTATTGTTTAAGTGCGTTGTTGTTTATTTGCTTTGATAGCTACAATGCAGAGTGGGACATAATCAAAATATTTGCAACATATTTTAGGCATTTCTAAGCGGATAGTCCTAGCGAAATAAAACTTCACGTGAACATGGCAAAGGAGTATTCCCATTTATGTTTTTAATAGCAGCTCTTTCTCAGGATCGGAAGTCTCAAATTAGGGCAATTTCACCGATTGCCATTTTTTGGTGTTGTCTTTCATCCGATTTCAAAACTTTTGCTTTATTATAGCCCTTGATAAGATGTAAAAGACACATGTTTGCTTGTACATTAATCTATATAGTTAGTGAGTTATAGTAATTTGAAAATTTAAATTTCTCTGCTTTTGAAAACTTTGGTCCAGTATTTTTCCGATATCGGTTCCAAATATCAACTTTTTCTTTGTTAGCCAAAAAAACTAAATTTAAAGAGTTTAAAACAAATTTATGAAACTCTACCGTCTGAGTTAGAAAATATACAATTTTTAATTGGAAATTTTAAAAAATGTAGAATTTTTTATATAAAAAAAATCTTTAGGAACATATGGCAAATGTATACTTAACTGAAACGTATCTTCACAGACATGAATCGGCGATAAAAAATACTTGATTTGTAATACAAGTACGAGCTATTTTAAATCAAACTGTTGATTTTAGTCCACATGTTCTGAAATTCTAAAGCAAGGTGGGTTTCAGAAACACTTGCCACTTCTTAAAACCCTTATATGTACGCATTTATTTGCCAAAGTATTAAAATGGCATTAAAACAAGTACAAGACGCTATGGGTAAAATTTTTCAGAATTGCATTTTTTTTTCGAGGAACTTTCTTAAAATTCTGACATTCCGAGAAGAAAAGCTTAGCTTTTTAAGGTATTTAGTATAAAGATTCCTATATGACTGCAAAATTTGATTTGAAAATATCAATAAACAGCGATTTTATAGCATTTTAACCCTCTGCGATTGACGTCATAGTCTAACAGGCACCAGTACACAGAAAACATTGTTTTATGCCATAATTATACAAATATCGATACTGGTGTTTTCAGTACCTTCTTAGTACGTACTCGTGTGTACGTTAGTGCGAAGAAAGCAATTGAAACGAGCGCACGTGTTGATGTGAGCATACAAGTGTCTACAAGTCTACCACGCCAGTATTGAGTTAGACCTGACAAAATACGTTATGACTTTTTATTAAGCCATTGATATTATCTCGTTTTTCTCTATATTGATTAGCTTGCATATAAGCTAAAATTAATGTTAAAGTTTTTACCAAACAAATAATATATGAAGTTTTTTTTTTTGTTTTTGTATGGATGTAAGTTTTTTAAGGCTAATTTAATAAGATTTGTCCTTTTGTTTTCAACATAAAATTACAATATATAGTGTACTACCACGTCAGTGGAATTGTGACAATGAAGTCACGTCAGTCACAGAGGTTTAATACATATGCTAGTATCATCTATTCTGATTTTTGACAATTATTTTAAAAATATTCAAGTTTACATCAAAGTATATAAAAACAGACCTCGGGAGAAGCGACACGCATCACCCTTGGTACGGCAGTGATTGTTAGTTCCACTACCACTCTATTACTGTGAAACGCACCATTACCAGCATTTTTCCCATACTTCAGTGATTTTTAGCTGTCGACTGACTGATATTTATCTTTCAATCAATAAGTTTAAATTTTGAATCCAATTAAAATATGATGATTTTAATACAAGTCCCTTTTTTATGTAACCAAGAGTGCCCTTTTTAACTTTTTCCATTCAGCAGCGTATTAAAGTTTGTTTCATTTTCCTAATTACTTCTTTTATACGAATTTTAATTAAAATCTGTCATTAAAATACACGTTCTTAAAATCGTTGGATATTTTTTATTGAATTTACGTGACTGACCGACAAAACTCCTCTTAAAAAACTGACTTAATAAAATTAAATTAATTTAATGAAAAATTCTCTTTGAACCCATTAAAAATAAAAGTGTTTGCCTTTGACTTGTTATTAGTGTTTTCGTAAAGGAAAATTGCAGTTCAGTGAATTCCGCAGTTGAAAATATCTAAAAAAAGAAACATGAATTAACAACATCAAAGAGAATTTTCCAGCCTAAAAATATGCTTTCCCAAAATGCGTGACCAATAAAACTAAACAACATGTTTCTTTTATTAAAACACAAGCACAATTGAAATTCCACACATATAAAGCGCTAACAAAACATTTTGAATTTCACTTTTTTTCCTTTCCTATCTCTTTGTACAAAAAAAGTCTTATAAAGAATCCTTTTTAATTGATGTTATATATTCTCTTAATTTTTTTGTTGCCTCCCTTTTGGCCGCTTGTGTGCACAAATATATCAAAAAAGCGGAAAAGGCATAAAAGCCGGAAATAGAAATAAAAAATATATATGGCTGATTCTCATTTACAATGCTTTTTTCTTGTCCGTTGAAAGTATAATGTAAGATTTCATAAAATAAACGCATAAATTTTAAAATGAAATCTGCTTTAAGCCCTTATGACACTACATTTTTCATCATTTTTCAAGTTTTGGAGAACAGTGCACAAATAGAATATAATAGGAAATTTTACCAGGTGCAAAGCGTTCAGCTATATTAAGAGAAATACCAAATTGTCAAATCTTTTACTTATGTTATCGATAAAAAATGGGGGCCTGTCAAAAAAAAAAATTTTAAATGTTCAACTTCAAATTGACATTTCAAGCTTGAAACATTAAAAAGTGGCCAAGTTAGCGGGTTATTCATTAATTCAGTGCCTCTTTTTTTCAACTTTCTTTTCTTTTGTCGTTTTATTATAAACAAAAAGTAGGCAGCACTTAAAGCAGCCATTACGTTTTGTTTACATTTTGTATAGTTGTTTCTTTCTATCATTAGCTATCTCTTTCTTTCAATCCTATAGCAAAACAATGCAAAAAAAATGTAGTGTCATAAGAGCTTTAGGGTGTTTTAGAATATTGAAAATTAAAATTAAAATTCTCTTAATAAAAATAATTTGAATTTAAATTAATTCAAATTTTGAATTAAAAAGGAAAAAAAAAATTTTGTGATTTAGAATACTATAACTGAATATATAAATTTTTTGGAACAAAGTTCCTTATGGCACGTTGTTTATACGATATGCAGCATATAAATGTAAAAAAGGGGCTTAATAAAATAAAATAAAAAATATGTGTAACAAATATTTGTTACGAATATTGGTAGGAACAACGTGTAACGACAATTCAAAACGAAAGCAACAGGTCGCCACGATGGCTAAATTCCTTAAAAACTCAGTATCGCCGCTTTGGTGTTTTTGCGGTTTTCGATGTTGGTGTTGCTTTCCGGCGAAGTTCTAAAACTTTGGGGAAATTTTTGTCTTAGTTTTTGGTAAGCCGGAAAACTTCTGGGATTTGGGGGAGATTTTTGTCCTAGTTTTTGTGAACCCAGAGAACTTCTAGGATTTTATGCAGATTTTTGAATCCTTCGACTAGGATTGTGCATCGCTTAAGTATCGCCTAAGTATCTTCCAGACAAATTATCTTCTTTTTCCATCTAGAGGTTGAAATTACTATCTTCGTTTACTTGGTATCATCAAAGTAGGTGAATTTTTTGTTTTTATGTTATAACTTTTATTTTTGGTGGAAGCCATTGTCCGTTGACTAGGTGGAGTATGTCCAAGGGCGATAAAGTTCAGGGGGCGGCGTCTGACATAGACAGCGAACGTGGCCGGCCGAAGGTTATCGGCCGAAGGTGGCCGACCGAAAGTAGCCTGCTAATAGAATAAGAGCGCAAGAAGCCCACCCGATGACATAACGCGGAAAGTAGCAGGCCAAAGAAAAGAATTTAGTATAACTGTATCTTTAAAACTTGCGATCCGATTACAAAACGATTCATGAGAAAATCATAGAGGAGGACCTAAACTTTAAGAATGTAGAAATTCGGACTACCTTTTTGAAATACATGTTCAGTTACAGGATGTCAAAGTTGTTTACCTCGGGCTGACTACCTCATAAATTTTATAAATATTATCCGATTTTAATGAATTTAAACTTGATGTAAAGTTTATAAATAGATACAGTTTATTTCATTAAAATGTCTTAAATATTTTCAAAGATACTTTGAACTTTAAAATGTTGGTTTTTGGTCCCAACTTTGTTCTCCATTTCGTCAATATTTCCGGTAATAGCATAGCTAAAATTTTCAAAAAAAAAATATTTTATGATTTTTAACACAGAAAGGACTGATATTCTGCCAGAACTATTAGGTAAGTTGCATTTTGCTAAAATAATTATTTGAAATTGGCATAACTAACATTATTCTTGAATTTTTTTAAAATTATTTTTATTTGAAAGAAAAGTTATAAGGAATAATTTTGAAAGATTCTAGTTTTTGAATTTCCCATGAGAGCGCAAGTCAAAAATTAAAAAATGTTCATAAACTTTTAGATTCGTCCTACGGTTATTTACATTTATTTTTTCTTTTAGAAATATATAGTGCTTTCAAACCCTATACTCACACTTTTGGGTTGTATTTTTTTGCAAACATAATTTCCAGAACAACCATGAAAGCAAATGTAACGCTCAAAACATTAAAAAAAAATCCAAATATATAATTTTATTTCAGGATTCATTAAATGAGACGAAAACTATAATATAAATCTTACTTTCTCATATTTTTATTAATTAAATTATAAAAGTTAAAAAAAATCGAGAATGTATACTCAAAATGAGAATAACCCATATGTAACAGTAATAAAATTTTTAGTAAGCCAGCTTTTTTGTTGTTTTCTTTAAAAATCTTTCAAACAAAAAGGCCTTTGTATCTAAATGTTTGTTTTATTTGAGAAGGGATTTTGTTAGTATATTGTTTTCGTTGTTGTTTTTGACTTATCTTGATATTTTAAAGACATTTTTATGATGATAAAGGTTGTTGCCTGGTTAAGGTTTTCTTTCTTTTGGTCTTTCGTTACTGTTGTTTTTGTGATTTTGATTAACTTTTATGGTATGTTTATGGATTTTCCATTTTGTTTGTTTTTTAACTCTATTCTGCTTCAAAGGTTGACCTTCCTTTGTCTTTAAATTGCATGAATCAATAGTGCGTGGGGGAGACTTTGTAATTTTTAAATTAATTAGAAAAGCATGGTGTAGAACTTTCGAAATTATTTTTAAAGTTTTTTAACTCCGGTCATCAGTTTCATATGTTTTTAGGTGATTGAACGATTTCCTTTAATTTTTAAAGGTGGACTAATTAGTGGTTTCTTAGTTATTCGCAAAGTTTTTTTAAATTCCTTTATTTATAAAATTTTCATTACATTTGTAAAAAAAATTAGATAAAACGTTCAATTTAAACTTAGGGCGCCAAAGAACTCTTTCCAAATATGACGATTATTAACTAGTCCATTAACTTGATGCCATGTCATTCCATGACCTTCGTATTCTCTTCTTACATTTCTGACCCAGGTGAGACGTGGTCGACCGGGTCCTCGTTAGCCTTGGGGACGTCACTCCATTGCAGTGCGTGATATATCACGCATGGGCTTTCTGAGCGTGTGGCCAATCCATTTCCATTTCCGAATTTTTATTTCGCTTTCAATTTTGTTGAGGTTTGCCATATCAAGAAGCTGCTCATTAGTGACCCAATAAGGCCAGAAGATTCTTAGTATTTGGCGCAGACATCGATTGGTAAAAGCTTGTAGTAGCAGAACCATAGAGAAGTATGCTAGTAACACCACTGTCAAAAATCCGAATCTTTGTTGCTTTACTGATATCGTTTGATTGCCATATTTTGTAAAGCGATTGAAAAGATGCTCATACTTTGTTGATCCGGTCATTTATATATTTTTCTGACCCACCATCTGCAGTCACTGAGCTTCCAAGGCTGCAGAAAGAGTCGAGCTCTTCTATTATAACTCCATTAAGATAAACGGGGTGTATATTTGATGCTTCAACACGCATGAGCTTCGTTTTTAGGGTTCCGTACAGCAAAAGTGTTAACGAACCCTAATGTTTTCGCTACGCTGTACGTCTGTCTGTCTGTCCGTCTCTCACAGGCTGTTTTCTCGGGAACCGTAAGAGCTACCGACCTCAAATTTTCCCAGAATATGTAAAAGTTTGTCCGCTACAACAAATATATGACAGTTAAAAAATGTTGAAATACTAATGTAATACACAGACACTTATAGACACTTTAAATTTTCAAAGTTAGTGTTAATTGGTGTAGTCTGTAAACAGACTCCATCAATTACCACTGATATTTAAGCCAATAAAAATTAAAGGGTGTTCTATCAGTTAATGTATTTTGGACAATTTGCTGTATCTTTGAAACAGTAAGAGGCAAACTCTTGAAATTTTTTAAAAGTGCTAAAACTAAAAAAAATCCAAAATTAAAAAAATTTCAAAACGAAAAATCGCCAATTTAAAAAAGCGCTTAAAGGAAAAAAGCACCAAAATAAAAAGAGTCGCTAAAACGTAAAAAACCATTAAAACTAAAAAATTCGCCAAAAAACTAAAAACGCCAAAAACCGAAAAAAGTCGTCAAAACAAAAAAAACACTAAAAAAATTGCCAAAAATTAAAAAAAAGCCATCAAAATGGAAAAAAGCGTAAAAAAGCATTAAAACAACATCAAAAAATCGCCAAAAAAATCGCAAAACTAAAAATATCGTCAAAAAGCGTGAAAAACGTTAAAAAAATACGCTAAAAAAATCTGAAAAAAAACAAAAAAATGCAAAAAACGAAAATCGCAAAAAAAACTAAAAAATCATCAAAATGAAAATAGCGCCATAACCAAAAAAAATATTCCAAAATCAACAGAAAAACTTAAAAAATAAAAAAATTAACTTAAACGAAAAAGCAAAACGAAAAATTGCCAAATTGAAAAACGGGAAAAAATAAAAAGGGATATACATATGTACACTGAAAAATTGCATGCAACATATGCACAAAAACACTCGTACATAATACGAAATATTTCGTAATTTCGTACCACGAAATTCTTTCGTAAAATATACAAAATGTACGAAAATAATCAAAAAATAACATTTAAAGAAAAAAGTATGGCTCAAGCGGGGCACGAACTGGCACTCTTCATATTTCAAGGCGTGTACTCTACCCACTGAGCCACTTCCTACTTATTTTATAAGAGCCAAAAAGTCGTTTTGTTCACTACTATCTGAAAAATACGTCAATTTCTAGAAAATTATTTCAATATATTTTTTTACTTCAAATATATTTTTTAACAAAGAAAAATGTTTACGAAAGGTTTTCGTATATTGCCGAAATGTTTTTTCGTAATATATACGAAAGTTTCGTATATTCTACGAAACAAGTCACTACGAAAGTTTTTTTCGTAAAATGTTGCATGGATTATTTTCAGTGTATGTATGTGTATTCGTACGGCACCCTTCGTGTGCGGGCTAAATTCGCACTTTACTTAATTTTTTTTTACATTTCTTCTTAGACCTACAAATGGTTAATTTTATCTTGTATGTCGATATGTCGCTGTGCCAGTAGACAGATGTCATCAGCATAGTCAATGTCATTAAGACATTCCGATAGCTTCCATTGAATGCCCTAAAGTCATAGTTTGTCTGTTCGATTACACAATCAAGTAATATTAGGAAGAACGTTGCAGACAGGACACAGCCCTACCTTACACCAGTGTTAATCCTGAAAGAATCTCTTTCGTTACCCCCGTATTGCACCATTCATAAATCATCAGTGTAGAGTTCACGTATCAGGCTGACAATTTTTCTCAGTGAATCCTCTGCAAATTACTATATCGAAAAATAGTGATTTGTTTTAGAATAAAAAATTTTTTTTTGAAAATCTCTTAAAAGTTTAAAATTGCAAAAACTAAAATTTTGAAATATATGTGCTAAGTACAGGTGTCTTACAAACAAAATAAGATATGAATTATGAAAATGTATGGATAAATACTGATTTTATTCAGAAATAAGTGAAGGAACTCAATTGATAAAAATAACATTTTCCATTTTGTCTATTGACTTTCTTGACTCAATTGTAAATAAAATCAACAGTTGTCCATCGATTTTTTGGATTTATGACTTATTTTGTTCGTAAGACATCTATCATTAAGTACATTATATAAGAATTTAAGTTCTTGTAGTTATAAATTTAAAAGAGCTTTTAGAAAAAAAAATTTATAAAAAGGCAAAATTTTCGATACCAACAAAGAAACCACTGATTTGTTTCCATATATATGTTTAAATCGTTTGAAGGAACTTTCATCGTGTGTTTGCTGGTCTGTTGTTAGTCAAAATCAGACATGCTGTTCTTCAGTTGGGTTAACATATATTGGAGTGGAAATAACAGATACGCCCATAAAAAAAAATCTCGAAGTAATAGGAAAAAACTAAGTACTCAGTTTTTTTTGCGCATAAAACTGATTAGAAAAATTTTAGTTTTGCTCAAAATTTAATTTCATTGTAGGTCTGTGTAATCTTTATTATTCAAAGTAAAAAATTTCTTTCTTCATTAAAGAAAACTCTTTAAGGTTTTGCTTCAAAAAATTCATGATTCTGTTTATTGCACAATTTTTTCTGCACAGTTTTTATTTCATAAAAATCATTTGCCAACTTTAGATAACTTTAGACAACGGCAGATATTAGTATACTTATATATCCCTCACTTTTTTGCAGCAAAAGCTTTTAATTTAAATTTGTTTTTCTATATTCTTTTTTTCAATTTCTTTTCCTAGTTTCCTTGACTTTAATGTTCAATGAACACGTAATGCAAGCGGTTGTGAAGTAAAAAAAAGGTAAGTGGGAAAATAAAAACTCTAGAGAAAGCGTAACAAATAAAAAAAGATTTTTAACAAATGAAAGGTCTTGGACAACATAAGCAATCCCTCTAACTACAGACAAAGTAAGATAAGTAAATGGAATACAAATGATAAGAAAGGCAGGATATTTGTTTGATACTAGATTTACAATGTTGTAGTTTTTTTTTTAGTTTTCTTAATACATGCACATTTGTTAGAACATTCATACACGAAAACATATGCATAGTTTAACTTTAAATGTGTATTTAAGTTAAGGGGTCGCCTTTTCTGTTTTATCTTTATTCTTCATTTGTCTTTTTTTCTGTAATTTTCAAATAGTAAAACGGAAATTAATGTATATTTCTTTTAGTTGTATAATGGTTTCTTGCTGTTTTAAACATTTCTTGAACATGCTATGACCGATTTTTAACAGTGAAATAAGAATAAGTGCAATTTCCTGCTAGATTGGCAGTTACTTAGAAATGATTGCGAGCAACAATTGTTTTCATTTATAATGGTTTATTGAGGGGGAAAATAGTTGAAAAAAACAGGAATGAGAATGTTGGCAAGTGTAGAACGTTTGTACCTGACTTTACGCAATCAGTGCAGTATGAATAAAGATTTTTAGTTTTGTTTCATGACACTATGCAACAAAAAAAATGCTAAGGAGTACCGCTTTATATAGTTTTTTGACGTCTCCTAACTACAAAAAATTCGATATTTAATTTTTTTTTGTAAAATTTGGAATTTTAGAAGAGGTTGGTTGCTCCGCCAAGTTTATCATAACTTAGAAAGAAGTTGTTAAATTTTGTAGAAAAAAAGCTAACAAAATTTTAAATAAAATTATTTTTCACAACGGCTTATATTCAAAAGCCTCTGCATTAAAATGCAAATCTTTTCAGGAGAGCATAAAAACTGTTTACTTCGTTTATTTATAGATTATTTAAAAAAAATTTTTCTAGCAGTTGAGTTTTGAATTTAGTCGATCTATATGGTTTTTATCCAAAGTAATTTATTTAGTTTGGCTTAAGTTCGTTTTCAATTTAATCTTTTGATTAAATAATTTCTTTTATATATATTAGAAAGAAATTCTAAAATAATAAAACATTAAAAAAGAAATTTGGTTGTACTGAAGGTTGAACCGACATTAGATGTTTCGAGACCACCACAGTCTTTCCATCAGAGTTATTTTTGCACCTAGACAACACTGCCAGCGAAGACAGCAACAACCAAAGAGCGAAAATCCTATTTACTTTGTCCCAATTAACAGATGAGTCGCCATCTCTTGACTATTATCGGAAACAAAGGTTTGGAACTTCACTATGTTTTCTTATCATGTTAAACTTTTTTAAGCTTTGATTAAGCAAATCTTTCTAACATATCATCAATATTTTCAAATGTAAAGGCAGTGTGTCTTCGCTGGCAGTGTCGTCTAGGTGGAAAAGAGCTCTGATGAGCAGGCTGTGGTGGTCTCGAATCATCTGATTTCAATTCAACTTTCCGTACAACCAAATTTTTCTTTGAATGTTAAATTTTTACATCCCTGCGGGAAATTTGTGTCAATTGTTCGAAATGTACCTGTCCCATGACATGTGAATGTAGTACCAGTGAAGATAGGAAGGTACTGAAGGTACTGAAGCAAAGCTCACATTAAGCTTTTTATTAACATGGAAAGCTTATGGCCAAATATTTATTTGATGCTTCTAAAAGTAAGCACGTTTTTTAGTATTTAGAAAAAGAGTCTTCGTGAGTTCCTCTTTCGAAAATTTTCTTTGTAATCAAGCAATCTTCATAATCAAACAATCCCACACAATTACAGCCTAAGAGTAATTTTGTTTTAAGTTCTTAAGTGGTTTTTGTAATAAAACTGGACAGCCGCTTCCCAAGTTATAATAAAATCGTTGAAGAGCAGCCTCTTCAAAACTCGTTTCTTTGCAAAAATCAGATAATTTTACTTAACTGTGAATAAAATCAATACTTATCCATCGATTATCATAAGTTTTTGCAATTTTCGATTTATTATAAATTTATAATTATGCATAAAAAATATATTGATTCTAACATTTTGACTATTTTTGTAGAGTTAGGGGACACTAACACATCATTTCATTTCTTTAGCATTTTTCTTGTTGCATAGTGTAATTTAAGTATGGCATTAATTACAATTTAAAAACCAGTATCAGTGTCAGGCTTTGAAGGAAGTTAAAGAGAAATCAATTAAGTTTTAAAGGAGCACAGTGGTTTATTGTGTGACCGATTCTCATTCTAAACGTAAATTTTGCGTGTGTGTGTGTGTGTGTAATTTTTTTTTTGCTTACCAATGTAACTAATATATCTGTGGCAATAAGAAATAAGTGCTTAAGTCGAGATAAGAAATTTTTAAGTTAATATCTTCATTGTATTCTCCATATTCAAAACTACCCCTGCGCAAATTTTCATTTATTTCGTACGATTTTTCAGGAAGCTATAGCGCAATGACTTGCTGCTTGTCTTTTTTCAACTCATATGGAATAATCTCATATAGAATAATTGCTTAATTCAGCTTATAATATATTAAAGTTCGTATTGAATATCTTTATTATAGCAGAAAGAACAATATATGCCAAACTTAAAAGAATCGAAGAACGATAAGTTAATATTAAGTGCAATAGGAATAAATTTCTAAAAATTCACTATAAAAAATTAGTATAGCGTTTGAAAGCACTATAAATCTACTCTCTAGAAACAAAAAATTCTGGTGTCTATTCGGGAATACGCGTCGACTAAGTGAAGAATACATGGCACACAAAAACAAAACTGCATAAATTTTAAAAATTTGTTTTTGTTTATCATTCAAAATTTACCGGTTTTAAAAGAGAGATACGCGTTAAAATTCTCACGTTTATTTGATTTTAGAAATGTATAAAAAACAAAAACCATTTATGAAATTTTGTTTTTGTTATCATATAATTTTTCACTACTTCGACGCGTTTTCCCGAATAGACACCTATGATAATCGCAGGACGAAATTAAAACTTATGCCCACTTTTTAAATTTTGACTTGGGTTCACAAGGAAAAATAAAAAAATGTGTATCATTTAAAATAATTCTTTATACATAGGCAAATAGTAAGCTTCCTCTTCTTTCAAATAAGACTAGTTTTAATAAAATCTATGAGCAATGGAAGAAGTTATGTCAATTTCAAATAATTTTATGTAGCAAAATACAACCTACCTAATACTTTCTTCGCAAACATAACAACCCACAGTGCGGTCGAAGAAAAAAAATTTTTTTTAAAAAAAAAGCAGAAATTTGCAAACAGGTAATCTTCTTTATATCGTTTCTACCCTTGAGCTGCTGTTAATATTTTTAACGGTCGAAAATTTATGGATAAATTATATTTAAAAATTTTTTAACGTAACGCTCAATACATTTTTATACGAATTTAATATTTTTATCAGAACACATATTTCATTTTGAATGCAATACAATTCGATAAATTTTAACATAACTTCCTTAGGTATTCACCAAAAACAAAATTAATTAATTTAAAAAAAAATATGAATAACACTCGATACATTTTTTTATAAAAACGATGATTGATTAATAAAATGTTTTGCAATATAATACTATTTAAAGTTGACAAAACTTTTAAATATTTAAAAAATACACGCCTACACGTAAAGAAAAATTTGGTTGAGGCAACCATAATTGAAGAGCAACATACTATGTTTGAATATATGGTTTAATTTATGGTTTAAAAACAAACTGTTTTATATATAATATGGTTAAACACAACCATAAATACATAGATCTAAACAACCATACACATGGTTCAAAATTAAAATATATGGTTTCAGTTAACCATATTCATATATGGTTCGAGACAACCATATATATGGTTCAAAATTTTAGTATATGGTTTGAATTAGCCATATATAAGGTTCAATACAACCGAATATATGGTTCAAGACAACCATATATATGCTTCAAAATTACAATATATGGTTTGAAATAACCATATATATGGTTCCAGACAACCATATATATGGCTCAAAATTACAATATATGGTTTGAATTGACCATATATATGGTTCAAGACAACCATATACATATATGCTTCAAAATAACAATCAATGGCTTGAAATAACCATTTATATGGTTTGAAACAACCATATATATGGTTCAACATTACAATATATTGTTCGAAATAACCATATATATGGTTCGAGACAACCATATATATGGCTCAAAATTACAATATATGGTTTGAATTACCCATATATATGGTTCGAGACAACCATATATATGGTTAAAATTTTATTATTTTTTAACTGGTCAGTGTGTGGAATCTGAAATAAAAAGTGTTATCTATTCTCACATAGATATATTATGTACATATATATTTGCTGACACATGTTTTATTTACAAAACCATTTAGTTTTAAAATATTGCAGCTTTTCATTTAATTTTTATGTTTCAGATGTTTAAGATATTTTATCCGAACTAAGCTACGAATGCACTAAATTGTCCGATTAAAAGAACACTTTTTTTCGTTTTCAAATGGTTTTCACAACATGGCCGAATATTAATTGCTAGTATTTATCAGGGTTTCTTATTTGTAATTTATTATTATTTTTATTTTTTCAAACCAAGCGACACACAAAAATAAACCAAAACCTCTGAAGCAAAACAAAAAACTGACGAAAAAGCATTCAACCAAGGGATAGAGCCAAAACTTTTTTGGAAGCAGAGAGCCATGTCTCTTTTGTAACCAAAGCTTAATTGCAAGTAAACTGTTTTAAAATAGTATGGGCAAGAATCATATTTTATCGTTATAGAACCATACTGTTGTTGAATTTTTAAATATATCATGACTGTGGTTCGAATTTTTTTAATAATAATATTGTTGTAATTCAACCATGTTGCTATTAATGTGAGTGATAATAATGTCATGATTAAATGTAAGCATGAGTTTTTTGTCGTAAACTATTTAAGGTTCACAATTCTTTAAAACAATAATAGCTTATTTGATACAACCATAAGCTATATCGGGAGACATGACATTGTTGACGCAACCATGCCACAACCATATTGTTTCTTTGCGTGTATACTGTTAGTTTAGTGTATGTTGTTAACACAATTTTAATAGTTAAACTAAGTAATGAAGCGTACTAAAAAAGAGTAACGGTCAATACATAAGAGCAGACAAGACTGCGGACAACAACAATTTAAGAAAAATATAAATAATTTCTAGTATTTTTTTTTTAAATTATATGTGTAAAGTAAGAAAAGCAAATGCAAAATTTCTAAAATAGTTATAAATGTCGTTTTTGGAAAGATTCATAATATCTTAATGTGGAAAATCAACAGCATGCATTACGGACACAGCATTTTGTATGAAGAGAGGAAAGACAGTATTTTTGTGTTTCGTTTTTAATACACAATGGGCAGTCTTACAAAAAAAAAACGTATGCACATTTATTTATAATCTGTTAAATCATACTAAAGCAGTTTTCATTTAAAAACTTATTCGTTTATTTGATGAAATATTTTACTACACTTTCAACGGACACGAAAAAACATTTGAAATGAGAATGAGCCATATATAAAAGAGACTGACTAACAAGTTAAAAATAATCAAATCAGCAGTTCAAAATAAGAAATATACCAATATCTAAGACATGATTTGTAAAAATATGAATTTAATTTACTAGCAATTAGAATAAGAAACAGTTAACCTTTTCGATAACCGCTACAGTATCTCACGATGTAAAAATACATCGTCGCTTTTCTATTTCAAGCTCGTAACATAATTTTTTGAAATAGAGATTACTAGTGAAAAACATTCTGTAGCACTTATATTACGTAACAATGAAAGACGAGAGATGTCTTGAGGACACCAGGGTGGAGCTATGCTACTTATAATATTGAACATGAATTAAGTAAGAGTAAGGTTTTTGTTGATATCATAAACATTTTTATATATAGATAGGCTGAAGTATAAACGCGACGATATGAGCGCTCTAGAGAAATTGGGAACGACCGTCGAAACATATGTGTATGTACATATCCCAAACAATTATGAAGCAATTATTTAAGGCAACTATTTTAAGCAACTATTTAAAATCAAAATTTACTAAAAATGTTTATATTAGCAATATATCCAACATAAAACTTTTTTTTTTTAACTTTGCTGAATTATATTTTTAGTGTAGTACTCCTTTACCCAACTCTAAATGAATGAATATATGCGTGCTAAAACTTTTGAAACACATCAATTTCAATAAAGAGATATTTAAAAGTTTTTAATGCATCCAATAAACTCATTCATATTCACTCACTTATACAGTCAGTCAAATAACCCCACACATAGATAAAAGTAGACGGATGAACGAGAAATTCAGCAATCATAACGATAGATCTCAAGTAAATATAGAAACAAATAGACAGAAGAGCAGACAAGAAAGTAAATACTTGCTGTATTATATTATTTCATATTTATAAAGAAAATATTATGTATGACAGTTTATACGAGGGTTGAGCTATCAAGTACCTCTGTCTGGTTGTCCAGTAACTCTGTTCGCAAAAAATCTATTAAAGTGTTATATGCGAAAAATGGGAATACTCGTTTCTTTATAATCTACAGCTGCACGATTAGTTTAAGCTGAATGCGTCATATACATAAATCGATTATCACACAATGGGGCAATGCAAAAAATTTTAATAAATCTGTATCTTTAAAAATACTGGTCAGATTATAAAAAGATGTATAAAAAAACCACTGATGAGGATCTAAGCTTTCACAAAATCAAACTCTTGGTGACTTTTTTTACAATATCCCATAAGATACAGAGTGTCAAAGGCTACCTACCGCCTGTGCTATGGAACACTCAACGAAGACAAAGAAATAATTCGTTATATCATAAAATTATTTATGTTATGGCAATTAAGTCATGAACTATTTATGTTAGTTTAAAAAATATTTGGCTTCAAATTTTTAAATTTGTTATTTGGCCTTGACTTTATTTAGTATTTTTCGTATATCTGCAGTGCTCCCGCCCCACAGTGTATTGAAGATATATGAAAAATTAATAACGAATTGCTCTGTAGCTGAGAGTTAAAAACATTAGTCTATTAGTCCAGAGGACGTTCGATTCCGCCCAAAGACATTCAGTGTATTTCGCAGACCAGCAAAAAATCGTTTCGAAGGCTGTGATTGGGTATAATAATAAATAATAATATAAAAATAATATAATAATATATAAATAATATAACAATAATGATAATTAAAATTTGCCCGGAAATTCAATAATTCACATTGCTAATATAACAATAGCTTTAATTAAAATAACTTTGATATCTAACAGAAAAATTTGTAAAAACAAAAATGTTTTCAACAAATCATTTATTTGTTGATATATAAATTGAAATATTTTTCTGATTTTCCTTTAACTTACAATTTCGTAATTGTATTTACTAAAATCATTGTAGGCTCAAAACCAATTAATTATTTAATTGATATAACAAAAAAATTAATTGTATTTACAATTCTTTTTTTTCCTGTGTAAGTTAACTGTTTTTTCATTAAAAATTAAACTACAAATTAAAATATTATAAAACTGCTAGCATCAAGTATGCCAAAGAATAGCTTCATCTAAGTCCCCTGATTTCAGGCAACGATATGAAATTTAGAAATGCTCTCCTGAAAACTTGCCGAAATCGAGTTTAGCTTGTGGGCAAGATATGTCACAGTAAAAATTATAGGGTGAAATCCTAATATAATATACAGACACTTACATAAAAACACTTAAGATTTTGAAAGCTAGTGCGATTAAACAAAATAAAAAAGAAAGGGTATTCTATTAGTTAATGTAATTTTAACTACGTAATTTTGACAATTCGCTGTATCTTCGAAACCGTAAGAGAGAAACTCTTGAAATGTTCACAGCTAGTGCAGCATTTTAAAGGCAACAGTACCGAATGCTAAACAGATATAAAAATTAAAGGGTATTCTATCAGGTTATGTAATTTTGAAATTTAGCTACATCTTCTGAGCTATATCTCCAGAAACGAAAAAATCGGCAAAACGAAAAAAAACGCCAAAACGAAGAAAAAAGTCTAAACTAGAAAAATTTCAAAAAACGGAAAAAAGTGCCAAAACTAAAAAAAAAATCGGAATATCTAAAAATATCGTCAAAAACCGAAAAAACCACTAAAACGAAAAGAGTTGCCAAAATAAAAAATAAAAAACGAATCGGCAAAAACGAAAAAATCTCCAAAACTAAAAAAATCGCCAAAAAAACGCGAAATGGAAAAAAATCACCAAAATTAAAAAAAATCGTCAAAACAAACAAAAAATCACCATAACTAAAAAAGCACCACAACTAAAAAAACGCAAAAAAACGAAAAAATCAAGTGCAAGTCAAAGTCGCACTTTACTGGCTTTATTTCGATGTTGCTCTTCATTTTATTAAATATGCGATTAAGATAAAAGACGGTTAGGCAAAAGCTGTTTGAAACTTTACAGGCAACAGCTTTCTAGCAGAAACATTTTTGTGTATACTATATTTATTTATTTATATTTAGTTATAAAACAATAGAAAAAGAGCATTTCCTTAAACTAAGGTAGGCATGCGACACGTCTTAATATTAATTGATTGAGCTGAAATTTTTATACCCTGTTTAGACATAAGCCTTAACTGCGCAATTTAGGAAATTTACGCAATTAAGGCCTTAATTGAGCTAAATGTGCCATACAAGGCTTTAATTAATAAATTGAGCAATTAGTGCTTAATTGTTTCAGAAATTGAATAAAATTTGAAATGCAACCCTTTGCGACAAGTACATATGTCATAGATTATACGTAGATGCTCAACTCGCCTCTCGTCAAAAAAAAATTGACAGCTCTCTGTACACCTATGGGTATTTTGTTATCCAACACACTGAGAAAGCCAACTCAACACTCATCAGAGAGCGTAATTTTTGTGCTTGAAAACGCACTAAAATTAATTTTTTTTGCACACACAAACACTATTTTATTTTATTTAATTTTTTATGCAAAGAAATTTTAAGCAAATCAAAATGCATCAAAATTGATTCTAAATTCATATTTTCATTAATTAATGCAAAATTAATTGTATATTACAACTAAAAATTCGTGTTTAAAAAATATAAATTTTGTAAAATACTTTTTGTACAACTAAAGGCCGGGGCACATAGAATCCGTCGTACGTTATACGTCGCCTTTTTCAACTGACATTAACGTAACGACGGAGGAGGTTGACACAATGAGTACTTTGTTGACGGATATTAAAACAACTATTTTTTCTTCGCATGTTTCTGCAGCTAAATTTGATTTGATTTTATTTATTTATATTATTTGTTTTTATTGTTTTATTTAATTTTTGGTGCCAAACAGCAGAAAAAACTAAATCGAAACAAAGCAAAAAACCAACTGATAGCTGCCAAAGTACTCGACGTACGTTAAAAGTTAAAAGTTGGCCAACTTTAGTACTTTGCGTTGACGGAAACGTACCGAATGTGACTAAGCTCATAAGAAAACATGTATTTCAACTTAGTTGTCAGTTGAAAAAGGCGACGTATAACGTATGACGGATTCTATGTGTCCCGGCCTTAAGTATGGTTTTGGTGCTGTGGGGAATATTTTATTTTAAACCAATACTAAAACAAAAAACAAAAATTGTATACAGTGGCAAGCCCATGGTATAATAAGTATACAGATGGCAGTATAACGTCAGATGATTATTTTCTGTTCTGGTAACTTTGTGCATAACCTACGTTAAACACGAGTATTTTTTTTACAACAATTATCTGGTTTTTGTTTTATTGTTGCCTTCGCTGCCCTTATGTGGCCACCTGTATACTTATTACACTATTGGCAAGTCAAACTCTAATTGAGTAGGTTTAATTTACTATGTGTGAACACTAAATTTAACTGCTCAATTGAAATTATATTGTCTCAATTAAAAATCCATATCTGAACAGGGTATTAGGCCAGTTTTTCATAAATATCAATAAATTTGGAGGGTATGAGACTTGAAGAAATCCAAATTTTAATTTCTTACGACCATTCTAGTCAACATGTACCTTGGAATACCCTCGTATTTTACTGAATGGAAAAACGTCTGACATTTAAAGTTGCCTTCTCTAGTATTCTCTGCTTCCTCTGAAACCCCTCCCCCACCCCCTAACCCCTCTCCACCTTCCCATTTCGACTCTCCCGCATTTCATTTGGGATATGGAAAAGAAAGCAAAGAAGTAATCGAAACTTTTCTTGATTCAAAATAAGTTTGTTTAATGAACATTTCCTGTTTCATAAAAAACAATTTCATCTCCATTAACATGCGAAATGAAATCATAAAAATACGCAAAAGTTTTTGCTCTTTCTTGAGATTTAAATACATATATGAAATATATAACACCAGCTTTGTTAGCAAAAACTTTTTTATGTATAAAAATAACAGATAATTTCATATTTTGCATCAAGTTTTTTATTGAGAAATTTTTTTATGTAAAATAAAAATTACTAAAAAAGTTTTCTTTTAGATATTTGATGATGAAAAGAAATAAACAAAATATTTTAACAGTTCAAAAAGGAGTTTATATTAAAGGAAAGATCTATTCAATTTTCTAATTTATTTTTTTAATAATTCTTATATTTGATTCGTTTAAACATTTGGTGAAACACTTTACTTTGCCCCACCAAAAATAGTCCAAACACCCCAAGTCAAATTGTACAGGTGAATTTCTGTTCCCAGTATTAATACTGCCGGCATCTAAGCAAAATATAATTTTAATTTCCAGTCATAAATACGGTCTTACCAACTTTTAAAAATATTGAATAAATCTTATGATTTTGCACATTATTGGAAAATAATGCATAAATGTTGCTGTTCCATTTGCACTTTAAAAACAAAAAATCGAAATAAAAATTATGTAAAAATTTAATGCCAAAAATAGTAAGAAAAAAACCTTTTTAAACATTTTTGTTTGTTAATACCCATATTGTCAAAGTGCCAATGTCATTTTGCCAAAAAAAAGCTTAAAATTTCCATAACTTTAGAGATACAATTCTTTTCCTTTTTCTTCGTTTTTATAAAACAGACATTTTAGAAAATACTTTATGCTATTAGAAAAATGCTATTTAATTCTATTTTATATATTGTAAGAACTAAAATTTTATTTTTTCCAAAAAAATTTCTTAGTGTTGAAGATGTGACATAAGCAGTTGCTTGTAAAAATAAAGACGTGCCAAAATGACAAATTACTGTGAACAACTAAATAAACGCTAATTTCTTGAGCAGACAAAATAAAAATAAAAGAACTTTTATTCATTGTTCTTCTCTGTAATTTAATGTCTGTGCCAGTTGTCTGTCAGTAATATGTGGATGTGCTTTGTGACTGTATGTCCTTTTATCCTTTTCTCTGCCATTTTATTTCTGTTTGTGTCATTAAAGTGCCAAAAAGTTAAAAGGTCTTAAAAGGGGAATTTTCTAGCATTTTTTTCAACTTCAAATAAAAAACGAAACTTACCTTTGTCCATCGACCGCAAACTGTTCATTTTGTAGATACAATTTAATGTATGGCTGTCTCGTATGTAATTTATAACGGCAATTTAAGGCTCTTGGATATAGACCCGGATAAGCAGGTGACTGTACATAACATGTTTGCAAACGGCAATCGCGATATTCACGTTCACAATACGACCTGGAAAAGGAAATGGTAAACAAATGTTTGAAAATATATTTATGGTTTAAAACAGAAAAATAAAATGTCAAATCGAAAGGATTTTATTTCAAAGGAAAATAGTTTCTGGCAACTTAATATATAAAAAAAAAAAAAGAAAAAGTGTTTACATCTACATATTGGGCCTGATTGTGCAAGGCGTTGGCATAAGGGACTAAGTCATTTTTTTTAGTAGATTAAAGAAAACAGACTGTGTGCTACTTTAATCTTTTACAAAAAACGACATTGGTGTTTACGCCAATGCACAGTGGTTCCAATTGTAATAAATTAAGTAAGGTGCGACTTTGGCTCGCACACGAAGGATTCCGTACGAATACACATATATCGCTTTTCGTTCTTGCCCTTTTTTCATTTTGGCAATTTTTCCGTTTAGCTTTTTGTTTCATTTTAGTTTTTTTTTATTTTTTTAACTTTTTTGCGTTGTTTTGACGATTTTTGAGGCTTTGGCGCTTTTTTTTCATTTTTCTGATTTTTTATTTTTTCTTGAGATTTTTCGTTTTTTGTCGATTTTTTAAGTTTTGGCGATTTTTTGGTTTGAGCGTTTTTTTTTTGTTTTAAAATTTTATTCGCGATTTATTTAAATTTTGGCGCTTTTTTCAGTTTTTGATGATATTCTTAGTTTTAGCGCTGTATTTAAGTTTTGGCACTTTTTCATTTATTACGCTTTTTCGGTTTTGGCGATTTTTTTCGGTTTTTGGTGATTTTGTAGTGTGAGCCTTTTTTTTTTTTTTGTTTTTACACTTTTTTCGTTTTTACTGTTTTTTCGGTTTTTTTTTTTTTGTTTTTTTTTAGTTTTGACGTTTTTTTTTTGTTCTTGCGCTTTTTTTCGTTTTTGTGTCTTTTTTCCATTTTTAACGAAATTTTTCTTTTTTGAGGATATTTTTAGTTTTAGCGATTTTTGCGGTTTTAGTGATTTTTTTTCGTTTTGAAGACTTTTTTCGGTTTTTGGAGTTTTTTTAGTTTTTTTTTTGCAATCTTTTTGGCGATTTCTCTTGCGTTTCAGCAACTTTTTAATTTTGCTGCTTATTTTCTTTTAAGCGCTTTTTTCATTTTAGCGATTCATAGCATTTTTTTTTTAATTTTTTAATTTTTTTAGTTTTAACATTTTTTTAAATTTCCAGAATTTGCCTCTTTCTGTTTACAAGATACAGCAAATTGTCTAAATTACATAGTCCAAAATACATTAACTGATAGAACACCCTTTAATTTTTATTGCTTCAAATATCAGTGTTAATTGGTGTAGTCTATTCTACAGACTACACCAATTAACACAAACTTTTAAAATTTTAAGTGTCTATATATAAGTGTCTGTATATTACATTAGTATTTCAACATTTTTCGTTGCTCGCCATAGAACACCCTTTAATCAGCGGCCAAAGTTGTACATATTCTGTGAAAATTTCAGGTTCGCAGTTCTTACGGTTCCCGAGAACCGAGACAATAGGGTTCCTTTACACTTTTGGTGTACGGAACCCTAAAAAGGGTAATAAAACTGTAGCTTTGAAACTTGCGATCCTATTTCAAAATGATGGCAGTAAAAATCATAAAAGATTATCAGTGCCTTAGAATGTTTGAAACTTGGACCACCCTATTGAAACACATGTTGAGCTACAGGATGTCAAAGTTAACTACATCTGTCATGAAAAACCTTGTCGGCCTCATAACTTTTACAAAAATTATTCGATTTTAATAAATTGTAACTAGGTGTAAAGTCCTTTAAACAGGTAAAGGCAATTCAGTTTCTTTCATTTCCATATCTTTAATATTTTAAAAGATATTTTGCTTTAAATTTTAAAATGTTGCATTTTGGTTTCGACTTATTTCTCTATTTTGTCAATATCTGCGGTTATAGCATAGCCAAAATTTTTAAAAGAATATTTTAGGATTTTTAACACAATCCTTGATAACATACAGAAAGAAGTTTTAAGTTATCTTAATTTATCTATTTTTGAAAAGGAATCAAAGTCAGGACTTTGAAATAAGAGTGAAAATTAATAAATTCTAACCAAAAAAGAGCTTAATTGTTCGATGTTTTTCTAAAAAAAATTTAAAAATACAATTTTCTTTATTTCAATATTTCAAAAGATTACGAAGAGTTCAAAAATAACTGCAGTGGACATTTTGAATCAATCAAAGGATGCACACTACATCCAGCATTGGACGAAAGTTGGGAGTTTTTCTACGAAATTCTATATTAATCGCTTAAGAAAAAAAGCCCATCGAGTTTTTCAAATTTCAGTCAAAATTATATAAATTATAGTATCTGTATGTGGGAGGTAAACTACACCAAGTCACATTTTGAAAGTTATACAGGAGACCGAAAAAATGTGCTTAATATCGCAAATGGTTCTATCTCTGTTGGATTAATAATTTAACTTAACTTAAATATTTTATATAACTCTAATATTATTGTTTTAAATCTAACATGCAAACAATGCAACAATGCAAAATATCTAGGAATTATCCTGGATACTGAACTATCGTGGAAACAAAATGTGCAACACAGTGTCAAAAAGGCCACAGTGCCTATTACTCCTGTCGGAGGATGTTTGGTTCCAAATGCCCTAACATGCTCAAATGGATGTACATAGCAATTGTTCGTCCCATATTGACTTACGGATCGGTAGTATGGTGGACCGCCACAAGCAAGAAATACGTGGTAGACCAACTATACAGAATACAGCGATCTGTTTGCATCGGGATTACAGGATTGACCTTCATGTACTGGGACTTATGGTCAAGCCAGAATCTTAGATCAATTACCACCGACACTGAGGAAGCCCTCTGACTACATGATACCTCATCTGGACTTTGACACCACCTTCAAAGTCCTTATTCCATCCAGACGGGAGTGGAAGGGAGGTAACATAGAAAAAGACTTCAACTTTAGGGTGTATACTGATTTAACAAGAATGATCTGCGGTGTAGGCTCCGAAGTCTTCTCGAATGGCCTTGGAGTAATACTCTCCTTCCGATTTCCCAACGAAGCGAGTGTATTTCAGGCTGATATCCTGGCTATAAAGGAGGCGGCCAGAGTGTTAATTGACAGGAGTGTTCAGGGAAGAGTCGGCGTCTTCGTCGACAGTCAGGCGGCACTTCTGTCCCTAAGGTCACATACTGCTTATTCTACTCTAGTTAGCCAGTGCAAGGACATGATATCCAGATTAGGTGGTCAGGCAGACGTCACCCTCATCTGGGTTCCTGCACATAGTAACTTTCTTGGTAATGAACAGGCGGATGAGGTGGACAGGGCTGGCTCTGCTATGGACGCCTCCACTACTGAATCGGTAGCCATGCCGTTTGGCACTATTAGAAACCATATTTTCAAACATTATCGGCAGAAATCTGAAGACAGGTGGCTAGGAAGATGTGACCTTGCTACAATGAAAAGCGCACAGCACAATTAATTAACTAACAGAAACCGTAGAGACATCTCGCGGTTCGTCGCAGTAGTGACGGATCACTGGGCGATCGGCAGACACGCTAGCAGGATAGGCCTTTCCTACAATGCGTTCTGCTGTGGCTGCTGGGATCAAAGTAAAGACGAAACAGTTTTTCACTTTCTTTGGGAGTGCCCGGCCTTGCACCTCTCGAGATACAAATTCTTGGGCAGTAATATACTAGAGCTAGCAGAAATCTGTCTAGGTGACCTGATTAGGTATCTCAATGCGACGGATTGGATCTAGTACCTACAACCGGATCCGAGATCTGGGCTCGAACCTACAAGGATTGACACTGACGAGTGGGGTGGTCCATCAAAACGGAATCTTATTGATTCTACTTGATTGCCTATGTGCAGTAGGCAGTTATTTATAGCAACCAACCAATCAACCAATCAACCAACCAATCAACCAACCAATCAACCAACCAATATATAAATAATAAAATTAAGTCATATAATACTACCGTTAATTATTAAAAAGGACTTCGTGTTGTTTTCTTCACAGATATTTTTGAGCAGCACCACTGTCCCTTAAAACATTTGACTTACTGGATTTCGTCTATCGATAGAGGGAAAAAATGCTGATTCAAAAAGTATAAAAAACGTTTTTTGATAAAATGTAACTTGGTGTAGTTTATTTTTAGAACAAAAGTGTATTACGTATGAGTAATCTGATGGTACCACCATGTTTTTTTAAGAAATAGTAAAGAAATAAAAATTTAAGAATGCAGTTTAGTACAGTTTTCATGCAGATAAATAAAATGCTTCTGAGAATTGGACTATTTTTAGAAAATGTTGCTCTTCTGACCACATTTTTGAACGGCCGCGTAACAATTCAAAGCCAGATTAATTATATTAAATATATCTAATGTAATTTGTAAAGAAATTTGAAAAACTTGATGGTCGTTTTTTTTTCTTAAGCGATTACTTATTTATTTACTATTAATTATTTATTTATTTTATTTATTTATTAACTTCGAATTTCGTTAAAAATTCACTTTTTTCGGCCAATGCAGGATATAACGTGCATGTCTTTAATAGATCTAAAATTTCAACTGCAGTAAATTTTTGAAGTATATTCTTTCGAAATATTGAAAAGAAAAAAATTTATTTTTGAAATTTTTTAGAAAAACATCGAACAATCAAGCTCTATTTTTGGCAAATTTTATCCATTTTTCACTTTCATTTCAAATTCTTTACTTTGACTTTTTTCACGATTAGATGAATTAAGAGAACTTAAAAAATTCTGATGCATTTTACCAAGGATTTTGTTAAAAATCAGAAAATATTTTTTGAAAATTTTGGCTATGCTATTACCGAAAATATTTACCAAATCGAGAATAAAGGCGAGGCCAAAAACGAAAATTTTAAAATTCAAAGCCAAGTATTTATAAAAATATTAAAAAGTTTAAAACAAGTTTGAATATATTAAAATCGGATAATATTTGTAAAAGTTATGAGGCCAACAATGTTTTTTATACCCGAAGTAGTCAACTTTGACACCCTTTAACTTACAGTGTGTTTAGACAGGGTGGTCCAAGTTCCAACATTCGTAAAACTTCGGGCATCTTCTATGGTTTTTACGTACATCGTTTTGCAATCGGATCGCTAGTTTCAAAGATACAGACTTATTACCATTTTTTCCAATAAGAACCACTGCGCAACGCTTCCAAAAGAGCACAAACACTTATTAGCTTTTGGCGCTATTTTTAATATGTAAAAATATTAATACTATTAGCTTTTGGCGCTATTTTTAATATGCAGCATATGTATGTATTTAAGAATTAACTTCTCTAGATGAGCTTAGGGCTTCTTGGAAGCACTAACGTAAGCGAGACACTTTTTCCGATAAGAACCACCTTGTAACGTTTCTAAAAGAGCACGAACACTTATTAGCTTTTGACGATATTTTAAATATGCCAAATTATAGGCAAAACAATATAAGTATATAAATATAAATATATATATATATATATATATATATATATATATATATATATATATATATATATATATATATATATATATATATATATATATATATATATATATATATATATATATATATATATATATATATATATATATATATATATATATATATATATATATATATATATATATATATAAGATTTAACTTCTCTAGCTGAGCTTAGGGCTTCTTGGAAGCACTAACGTAAGCGTGACACTTGAGGGTACTGTTGCCTATATTAGTTAGCGCGTTAACTACAAAGCAATGATGCCGGGTTCGATCCCTGTGTCATGCAAGTCATCAAATTCACAAATGTTTCTGATATGCATGAGTGTGGTGATGTGTTATGCCAGCCCTACACTACAAAAGTTCAGTGCTCAAGTATGGTACTGCGTAAACGAAACTTGTGACACACACTATACACTATAAACTGTGCAGTTTTTTATTTTAAAGCTTTAAAGCGAAGAAGACAGCATGTGCAACCACAACGCTATTTTATTGCCTGTTATATAAATAAAAACAAAACAAAAAGCAGAAAAATTCGCTTTATTAACTATTTTTTCGTACCATCGATTTTTATGATTCTATGGCTGTAATCGCTGCTATTAATTTGCCATAATTCAAACGATTCATTGTATAACTCTACGAACTCTGTTCAGAATATTTTTTCCGCCCTAATTTTTTGTTTTTAACTCTTAAAAAATTGCGACACAACTAAGAGTTTTCAACATACACTACACAAGTTCACTGTACACAAACGCACTGTATCGTGTTAGACTTGTGCAGTTATATTGTGTAGCAAATGGCCGGCATTAGTTGTTGTTGGACTGTTTATGTGATGAAAGCGTAGCACTGGTCACTAATCAATACCGGCAGCGATTTATAATTTTCTATGCTAATTTACAACACAGCGCTCACCTTTGTCGGTAATGTTAGCAAATTGTTGGCGAAGTAAAAAGGTTAATAAAATGGCCACAAGTAGAGTTAACAAGTTAATGTGTCTACTTCACACCAGAGGCGCTGTAACTCTGCTGTAAAATTAGCATAGCACGCAATATCAGAGGTGTAAAAGAATTAAGCTTTCTATCTCTATCTCACATCATCATCTGTTCTCACTACTGTATTCCTTTCCCAAAGAAGGTAACAAATCAATTAATTAATTAACTGGTAGGCATTAAGTCCCATATGCATAACGGAAACTTGGCATGAAGATAGCATAACTGATGAATTTGAACTGGCTATTAACGAGTTCTACTGGGCTATTTGACATTAAAAATCATTGTACAATATAGTGATAACTCAGGACTATAAGATACAGTGGTTTTGAATGTCCAGTTGTATGGAAAAACTCTTTAGGACTTAGCTCAATTTCGTCACTTATGCTAAGTTTCAACCAAGTTTTGATTATGCATACAGTTTTAAGTTTCTGAGTATATATACACAAATAGTACATTTTAAAACCGTTTGCAGCCAGTGTTTTTGGATGATGGGGTTGGTGCGTTGTATTTCAAACCTGAAAGAGCTTAGTGCGATACTAATTGAAATTAAAATTACAAACAGTGATTAAAAATACAAAATTAATAATTAAAGATAAGAAACTATAAGCCTTCAACATGACATTATCCCATTTGGAACACGTCCATCCATCAGCCCATCCAAATCCCATCGAAAAATGTTTTCCATCTATTTGAAGTTTTAGTGCTGAAAATCTTGATCATTTTTAGTGCTAATATCCGCACTTTGTGGAAACAGAAACTATTTCTTCTAAGCGTCTCATCGCGAACAAAAATCATGGGCTATTAAAGCGCAATTGCAAGTGATTCCGTTTTGTTGTTTCGCTTACAAAAATGTTTCCAGCAAGCATTAATTTTTGATAGAATTAGGTAGGTTAAAATTATATTGCAGTCTTGAGCTTGAAGAAATCCCCAGGTGCTGATAGTCCATGAAACAAAGAATACAAGATAACGCATTCGGCTTTTAAAAAATATTCAGTTTCTTTCTGCACACTCTGGCACATTAGTCCATAAGCACAAACAAACAATTTTGTATAAATTTTGATTTCTACGTCATTTTGACGTCACTTTAGTACCAAAAACTTAACGGGCAATGCGCTATCTTATATTCTTTGTTTTATGCTGATAGTCAGCAAAGATATGATTTTAGACAAACCATAAACTGCAAAAATTATAATTCCCTTAAAGCTATTTTACGCCCAGAACACACTCCTACAAAATATAAAATTTCGTTGATTACCATAATAACTACACGCAAAGAAAAAATATGGTTGAGGCAAACATAATGGAAGAGCAACATACTATGATTGAAAATATTGTTGAAAACAACCATATATATATAGTTCAAAACAACCATATACATGGTTCAAGCAACCATATGTATGTTTCAAAACAAAGATATATATGGTTCAAAATTACAATAAATGGTTTGAAATAACCATATATATGGTTAAAAACAACCATATGCATGGTTAAAGCAACCATGTATATGGTTCCAAACAACCATATATATTGTTCAAAATTACAAAATATGGTCTGAAATAACCATATATATGATTAAAATTAACCATATAAATGGTTCTAAATAACCCTATATTCTATATAATCATATATTTATTGTTTTCTTAACCATAATTTGATTAAAAAATTGACAGGAGCTAAAAAATTTTATTATTTCAATTTAAATCAATTTCAACTGGTCAGTGTGTTGAATCTGAAATAAAAATTATTATCTATTTTCTCATAGACACATACATATTTGTTGACAAATGCTATATTTGCAATTAGGCATGTTCTGAAAAATATTTCGTTGTGAAATCGGCAACTTACAGAATAGAATCGAACTAAAAAGCTCACTTTTTGGAGGGTGTCAGTTGGTTTTTGTGTTTCAGATATTTCATATATTTTATCAGAACAGAGCTACGAATGCATTAAATTGTCCGACCAAAGAACACTTTTCTTCGCTTTTGAAATTTTGCTATTTCAAAACTAAATGGTCTTCAGAACATAGCCGAACATTAAGTTATTTTAGTTTTTTTATTTTTTCACACCAACCGCTTACAAAAATTAACCAAACGCTGTCAAGTAAAATACAAAACTAACAAAAAGCATTCAACAAAGGGATAGAACAAAAACTTTTTTGGAAGCAGAGAGCCATGTCTGTTTTATAACCATAGCTTTATTGCAAACAAAATAGTATAGATAAGAACGATATTTCATTATTATAGAACCATTCTGTTGTTGAATTTTTAAATAAACCATGATTGTAGTCAGAATTTTTCAACAATATATATTGTTCAAGCCAACCATGTGTAAGTTTTCATGAAATCTAATAATTTCATGATTAAATGTAACCGTTAGTTTTTTTGCCTTAAACTAATTAAGGTTCACAGTCATTTAATACAATAATAAGTTATTTGCCACGTTCAAAAACTGTATCGGGAAACATGCCATTGCTGACGCAACCATGCCATAACCATATCTTTTCTTTGCGTGTAAGAACGGTAAAGATCGTACGAAGGTAGAATCTTATAGGCTTATTATCTGACATATCAAACTATTTGAGGAGCTTCCTATGAGTAAGGTAGCCCCAAAGTGAATAAGAATTATTTAAGGCATAGCACTATCGAACAAATACTTAGACTTATTAATGTGGTTCGAAGAATAGATATATTGCCCTGCGCTCCGTACTAATGATTCTCAAGCTTTTGTAAAAATATGGCACAAAGGATTAATCCCAAAAAATGTTTTAAGACACATCTTTCTTCGCACACAAATCAGGAGCTTTTCGTTCGACACCCACTTTCACCAGTCATGGGATTCAGGCGCTGATCCAGCTTCATATTTTTGGAGGGAATTTTTTAATGAAACATAGCATTTTTAAAAATTTTCGTGTAGAAACTCAATAGTAATGAGGTATATTTTATTCGTTTTGGGAAGGGAAATACTCCTTTTTCCCCTCCCTTGGGTTCGCGTCTGATGGAATTAGTACGTTGAAGACAATTAACAAATTCCCCAGGTAGATACAGTAACCGGCAAACTGTTCCCAAGCATAACAATATATTACGATACGAGATATTGTATCTGCAATCTGTATGACGTACTCATTACAAGATTTATTTTTTCCATAACTTTCCAATCTAGTGGTGCTTAAGTGTGGCAGGTTGCATACTTAAGCTCCAAAGTATAAAGAAAAATTATTTTCCAACTCAAAACTCTCACTTATTAATAAAAAAAATTAAATGGCCTTCCTTCTTAACAAACCCTAAAAGTATGCCATATAAACATTTTTATTACAACACCTAAAAGTAGGCAATTTTAATATAATATAAATAAGAAAGCTAAAATCATAAGGTTTTTTCACTTTAACCTTTAAATTTTTGCCATTAGCTCTCGTTAATATCGTTACTTACAAAACAAATTGACACACACACAAGTGGCTTCTATTCTTCAAAAGATATTTGAAGTATTTGCTTGGCAAATATAATTTTATTATTTTGCTCTGCTAAGCCAGTAAAATTTTCTTATTTGTATTTCAATTGCCTTTTATTATTAACTTGCAAGATTTTATTTTTATTAGCAATATTGTTGTTTGTGGTGCGTGTATTATTGAGTTTAAAGATGATTAAGTTAGAAACTTCAGGATAAAAGAAAAGTAAAAGCAAATGTTTCACCCAATAACGATAAAATGTTGTAGGCAACAATATAAAATTAAATTATTGGCAATAATACATTACAATTTAGCACATGTACGGTAAACAATTTACATTTGAGTTTCTTTGTTTGCCTTTTGGTATTATAATGAGGTTTGTTATTAAATCAAAAGATTAAACTTACCCCTGTACCACCTCTCCACGTCTGTTTGGATATAATTCGGGATGTTGGCCATAACGTAAGTATACTTCTGTTTGCTGTTCGGCACGCGAGTCGAAAGTGAAATAAGTCTGTAAAGAAAATAAATAATAATGTTTTTGTTTTTTACTCTGGAAAACAGGCACTCGTAAAAGCAATATATAGAATTTTTTTTTTGATAAACCATAAATAATATTATTGAATTTTTTTGTTTCCTTAAAGTAGGCTAGATATTCCATTTCTAATACACATTTAGGAGTAAAAAGCATTATTTTAAATTACTAAAGCGAAATATATAGCAAATAACACTGTACAACACAAAAAAACTCCACAAATTAACGACCGCTTCTGCCACAATGCACAAAAAATATGTACGTATATCAGAGTATTAAAAGTTAAAATCTGGGACTAATTTTGGGGGGAATTACAGCCGAAAGAAATTATTCTCAGAAGGTTTTTAAAAGAAATACCCTCTATTTCCTACTCATTGAGTTCTCTATGTATAATCGAAAAACCCAAACTAATATATAGATGAGTTATACGCAAGGATGTAGGCTATAAGCTCTACAAAAATTATAACCTTATTTTTATCACTGTTGGTACTTTGTTCTTTACGGCCAATTTTACCGATAAAACTCTTTATATCTTCCCAGCTAATAGTCTGATATAGAAAAAATTTAGGCAGCTAATTTTAGCACAGTGTACGTGTTATGTTGTTACTTGTAATTCTCATTTCAAATGCTTTTTTCGTATACGTTGAAGGTATAGTAACATATTTCATAAACTAAACGCATAAAATTGAAAATGAAAATTGCTTTAGCATTATTTGAAATATTACAAATAAATGTTCATAAGTTTTTTTTAGTCTAAAACTGTCCATTATGTATTCAAGACGAGGAACAAAACACCTGTTTATACTCTCTTCATACAAAATGACGTATCCGTAATGCATGCTGTTGATTTTCGACACTAAGAAAGTATGAATTTTTCCAAAAACGAAATTACAAACACGCAAATTAAAAATATGGTTGTGGCATGGTCGCGTCAACAATGTCATGATTCCCGATATAGCTCATGGTTGTATCAAATTCGAGCCAGCGTCATGATATATTTAAAAATTCAACAACAGTATGGTTCTATAACAATAAAATATGATTCTTGCCCATACTATTTTAAAACAGTTTACTTTCAATCAAGCTTTGGTTACAACAGAGACATGGCTCTCTGCTTCCAAAAAAGTTTTGGTTCTATCCCTTGGTTAAATGCTTTTTCGTCAGTTTTTTGTTTTGCTTCAGAGCTGTTTGTTTATTTTTGTGTGTCGCTTGGTTTGAAAAAATAAAATAAATAATAAATTACAAATAACAAAACCGGATAAATACTAGCATTTAATATTCGGCCATATAATCGGACAATTTAGTGCATTCGTAGCTTAGTTCGGATAAAATATCTTAAACATCTGAAACATGAAAATTAACTGAAAAGCTGCAATATTTTAAAACTAAATGGTTATGTAAATAAAACATGTGTCAGCAAATATATATGTACATAATATATCTATGTGAGAATAGATAACACTTTTTATTTCAGATTCCACACACTGACCAGTTAAAAAATAATACAATTTTAACCATATATATGGTTGTCTCAACCATATATATGGCTAATTCAAACCATAAATTGTAATTTAGAACCATATATGTGGTTGTATCGAACCATATATATGGTTATTTCGAACAACATATTGTAATATTGAACCATATATATTGATGTCTCGGACCATATAAATGGTTATTTCAAACCATGGTGTTCTCGAACCATATATATGTAAACCATATATGTAAACCATATATTGTAATTTTGAACCATATATTTGGTTGTCTGGAACCATATACATGGTTGCATTGAATCTTACGTATGGTTAATTCAAACCATATATTGAAATTTTGAACCATATATATGGTTGTCTCGAACCATATATATGGTTAACTGAAACCACATATTGTTCTTTTGAACCATATATATGGTTGTTTGGAACCATATATTTATATATCGTTGTATTTAACCATATTATATTTACAACAGTTTGTTTTTAAACCATAAATTCAACCATATATTCAATCATAGTATGTTGCTCTTCGATTATGGTTGCTTCAACCATGTATATTCTTTGCGTGAATATAAAGATTTTAGAATATTTGCATTTGAATCTCTTATTTCACACATAAAATTTTTGAAAAATATTGAAAATTATAATTTTATTTTTAAAAATTGTGTCCGTAGTCTTCTTTATTGAGCGTTACGCTTATTTTAGTACAGTTCATTATTATTCAGTCTAATTATTGCATCAAGAACAGCGTAGGTTTGTTCTTCTAAATATTTAAAAGTTTTGTGAACTTTGTTAAATAGTAATAATTGCAAAACGTTTCATCAAAGAATCATGGTTTGTGTCCAAAAAAAATGTATTGAGTATTATCCAAATTCTATTAATTTAATTGAAATTTTTTTGGTAAATACCTGAGGAAGTTATGTTAAATTACATCGAATATTATACTGTACAACACGAAAAAAATTACTTGGCTCTGTAAACCGATTCTGGTAGAGGAGACCAAAAATGTACGTGTGTGTTGGTGTTTTGCAAGATCACATCGGAATTTCGGCCTGATCGTGCAGCATATCAGTACATCAAACTATGTGTTCTTTACATCTGAGGTGTAGGGTATGTTCAACAAGTTGCTATAAAATATTATGGCAAATATTTTTGTGGAACATAATAACCCTCTGACTCCCCCGAATAACAGTCATTTTTGGCTGTTTTCTAACAAATTGTAAAAAACACCATAAAAAAGGGGGAGTGGCGAGATAAAATGTTCAACAAAAATTTTAACTATAAAATTTTATTATAGTTCTTTGAAGAGAACCAAGCTCCATACTCAACTTGTACACCAGAAATCATTGAAAACTTAAACTATGTTTAAGGGTTAACTTCATACTTATCACAATTAGTACTCGCTATACAAAATTTTTAAGTCTTACGTTTAAGCTTTACGATGTGCTCAGCACTTTTATGTAAAACAACACTAGAAAAATTTTGCTGGAACATTTTAACCCTCTAATTCTTCGCTTTATGTGTCTTTTTGTACATATCTGAAAAATGGGAAAATTTTCCCTTAGTGGCGATATAGGGGTCTTAAATGTGTGTTACAAAAATATTCGCCATACAATTCTACTATAGGTCTTTAAAGAGACCCAAGCTCTAGACTTGACTCGGACGCTAGAAATAATTGAAAACTTAAAATGTGTTTGAGGGTTAATTTCCTACTTATGCACAATCGTACTCAGCATAGAAAATCTTGTAAGCCTTACGTTTTTATGTGCAAGTCCACGAGAAACATTTTTGTAGAAGACTTTTTTCCGCTATATCACCGCTGAAGGGAGTTTTTTATCCCTTTTTAAGAAATATACAAAAGGGCGCATAAAACGAAGAGCTAGAGTGTTAAAATGCTCCGAAAAAATGTTTGCCCTAACATTTTCTACAAAGTTGCTGAACATACCTTACAGCTCAGATGTAAACATCACATAGTTTCATGTACCGATATGCTGCACGATTGTATTTATTTTTGGACGAATTCTTTTATAAATTCAGACAAATATATTGTTTAATATTTTACAGAAAATACAGTGAATAGTTTTTGAAACTCTTATTTAGAACTTTTAAATATATTTAGACAAATTGTTTTATAGATTTAGACAATTTGTTTACAGAAAAAAATCGGGGATTTTTCAATGAAATTGTTGCGACATTTTTGGATGTATTTACAAATTTGTTTGTAGGTCCGTTTTCTGACAAAATATTTATTAAATTTCTTTACTAAAAATTATATTTATTGTTTTCTGTGAATATTGGCTAAGTTTTGTCGATGTCATCTGTGTCCTTATGAATTTGAGTTTCATTGTCTGAATACAAACTACTTAAACCTTAGTATAGGCTACAACAGTACTGCAATATATGTAAAAAATCAGCAATAGTTCATATGATAGAAGATCTAATAAGACATATGACAACATCATGAACTTGTTAAGCTGTATAAAGTTTATTTTAATATTGTAATGATAAGAGTAAGGGTCGGTCTTGCTTTAAACATAGTCGTGCTAGCGTCGCGGCAAAATAATCAGTTTCAAAGCCATTGAAAAATCTGTGTGTGTTATATTTTTGAGCAATTAAAAAACCAAGAGAAGCATAAACTTGTACAAAAGTATAACCCCAATAGCATCTCCCATCTGAATACATAAATGCATATTTTTATGAACTTCCACATAACTAAGAAGAATTGTTTATTCCCTTATATATAATTGTTTTATTACATATTTTCTATACCATACATACAGATATTTATCCTGACCCTTAACGCCATGCGATGAATTAAAAGAAAACTAAAGTTTGAAACTTCTTTTTATAAGTATCTTTTACATTGATTCTTTTATTAAGATAATTTAAATAACTGTAATTAATCTCTTAATATTGTCTCAAGTAATCTTCTATTTTCTATTTATTTTTATTTAAAAACAAACTTTTTTTGAGATCATTAACCTTTTTGTTGGATGGAAAATTCTTGGTGTTTTGTTTATTTTTTTTTTTTATTAATTTTGTCTTTTTTTAAGCAAATATTACATTTTCCACTAAAGCTTTTCATTACTATCGCACAAAACACTCTTGTCTTTAGCACTATAAACTTCAGTTTCTTTCCAACTTCTTGTTTTTTGTTTATCAAATGCAAATAAAACTTTGCAACTGCATTGACTATGTAGAGATACCCTATAATTGGTGGTGGAATTGAAATTTAAAAAAAAAAATTTAATACACTTAAATTAAGAACTAAAAAAAGAAAACGCGGTACCATGATACATACAACGATTATAAATACCGCGAGAGAAAGTATGAACCCGCAAAATAGCCAAACTACCTTTGAAATAGATTTATCTCCATGCAGCCCAAAGTAACGTAAAGTTTCCAAAGTCACGTACAGAAAAAACCAAATTTCATTTTCAGTAAAAGAATTCAATGAATTAGTAAATATTATGTCCAAAAACGGCCCTACAAATAAATTTGTAAATAAAGACAAAAATATCTCAACAATTTCATTGAAAAAAAAATAGTTTTATTTAGCAAAAAAAAATTTCTAAATCTATATAAAAATTTGCCTAAAAATATTTACAGATTCTAAACAAAATAATTTACTGAATCAAACAAAAATATTTAATAGAATTTCTGTAATATATAAATCAATATTTTTGTGTGAATTTAACAAACAATTTGTCTAAAAATACTTACAAATTCTAAACAAACTAATTTACTAAATCAAACAAAAATATTTACTAGATTTTCTGTAATATATCAATCAATAATTTTGTCTGAATTTATAAAACAATTTTTCAAAAAATACTTACAAACACTAAAGAAAATAATTCACTGAATCAAACAAAAATATTTACTGGATTTTTTGTAATACATATATCCAAAAAAAATATGTTGTCTGAGTCATCAACATCATCCGTTAAGCATTTAAGAAATATCACTTTGTTAAATGGGTTCAACTCTGAATGTTGGTCTAAAGACTCTAAAAAAACTAATGCGAATTAACGCAACGACATTAACAGTTGATTCACTCAAAAATCTTCAGTAAACAAACTTGGTCCAATCGCATTCGTTTTGCTATCATTGTCTATGTTGTTATTTGTGTGTATTTCGTCATCGGTATTATTTTTTTACGACACAGAAAACGGGTTTTTGTAATTGTTTTGGATGTTATTGTCCTAAATAAAAGTCAAAAAATAATAATTTACTGATTCAGTAAAATACATTTACTGAAAATTAAATTTATTTTTAAACAAACTTTTGTTTGAAAATTTTTTGGTTGTATTTTTTTTTTAACAAACACAACCCGCGAAGCGATTCGCTTGGCTGCGGAAAATACCCAGGATCTATAGCAAGAATCGAACCCACAACCTCTGGACTGACAGACTAGCATAGCTATCACTCAGCCACAGGCGCATTCTGTGCGAAGTCATCAGATGTACAATTGCAATATGCATACACTGAGATGCGAACAGAGTTTTGCGCCAACGTTAACAAAGAAAAGCACGGAGTGATTCGACGACTTTTATGATTCCGCCTCAAAACGATTCGCTGAGTAGTTAGCGTGTTTGACTACAAACCCTAAGGTCTTGAGTTCAAGACTAGTTTCAGGCAAGCCAACAGCATCATGCATTTTTCTCATGCGCATTGGTGTGTTATTGTGTTGGTTGCTGTTGGACTGTTAAAGTGATAAAGGCATAACACTGATCACCTTGGCAGTAGTGTTAGCAATTAATACTAACATATCCTAATGCACTTCACAGCATCCTACTTCGTCGGTGTTGTAGCAGACCGTCGGCGAAGTAAAAGAACTAATAAAATGGCTACACAGCTTAAACCAGTCAATGCCTCTACATGACATTAGAGGGGGTTTCAACACTGCTCTACAAAAAACGCGCAATTGCAGAGTTGTAAATGAATTAAGCTTTCTATCTCTCTCCCATTTCACCACATGTTATCTCCACACCATCACTTTTGCAAAGAAGGTAACACATTAATTAATTAACAGGTAGGTATTAATTGCCTGTTTGTGTTACTTCTCTTAAAAAAAAAAAAAAAAAAAAAAAAAAAAAAAACTTTGCAACCCAATCATTCGACGACTTTTATGACTCCGCCTCAAAACTTAGCAACAAACAAAACCCAATCAGAGAGAGAGAGAGAGAGAGTGATTTATCAGCATCATGCTAAAAATTTAATCACTAATCAGCGATAATTTTGAGGCAGAAGAGTAATGCCATCCAGGCAGACCCTAGTTTGATGCGATTACGGTAGTGGAAAAGCTGATCTGTGTAAATTGCCAGCTGGAAAGCCACATATTTTTTTATTGCATAGAGAAAAAAAATTAATTAATAAACTCGACTGCGTAAAAAAACTAAAGGAAAAAAACATGTCTAGTGTGCGGAACATAGCGACTTTTGCATCCGGGAATCATTATTGTGAAGATTTGAAGATTCGATTTTTAATGCTTTTTGAGTGTAAAATTCGCGGTTTCGCCCTCTAGACTTGTTTTGTTTTCTTTAAGTTTTTTTACGGAGTCTGGACAGACAGACAGACAGACTACCCTAATTATAAGGACCCAATAACAACGTTAAAGGGTCGCAAACGAATAGTGCAAAAATGTAAACTGAATGGCAAGCCTAGTTATCGGCAGAGGAAATAAAAGTACAAAATTTTACAATAAATATATAAATTTGTTGGGGCGTTTTACTTATATTGTAAAATGTTGCACTAAGTTTCAATATATTATTCATTTCCTGTAACAAGTTTAAAATGTTTGATAGGGCTTTTTGCATTTTCTGTGACGATATACATTTTCTATAATTTGGGGATAGGTATAAAAATTTAAATCCAAATAAAATCAACAAATCGTGATAGCACAAACAAATGCACACCAATCCGTACAAGCAAGCTGCTGTTAGCAAAGTCACGAACCATCTAGCAAAGGCACAATACGGAAGTACATACTACCTTACCGACACAAATTCCATGTTAAAACTTGTACTTTGCTCTTCCGTAAAGGATTCTTTGAAATTTTTCACAAAAAATATGGGCAATAAAACGTTTGATATTTTTTGGGGCACTAGTTTTAATACCATTTAATTTTTATAGCCGGATCCTTGAATGAATATTCTTTAGGAGTGAACTACAATTACAATAAAAAAACTATTCCTTTAAAAAAATACCACCTGCAAGAATTTAAAACCAGCTCTTTAAAAAAATCACATTTTAATATAATTTTTTCTATAAAATATTTTTTGAAAAATTTAATTCAACATTTTATATTTTATATTTTTGTATTAAAACAAGTACGTGTCTTACAAATAGCATTCCCCTAAGTCGCATTGACCTGATTTACAAACTTGATTTATTTTTGCACTTCCACTCTTTTTATTTGATTTTTTTTTAACTACTGCTTCTTCTACTATCATTCTTACTGTTGTTTTTGTTCATATTTACTATCATTTAAACAACTATAAACAGGAAGAACTTATGGCTTGATGAGCAACAGCTAACTCATTATAATGGCTTTTTTATTTTTCCCATCTTTTTTTGCTTCCATATTTTCTCTTTCTTGTTTCACTTGAAACTACTTGTCTCTCATACCAAACTCTTGTCAGCTCTTCGCCGGCCTTTAACCCACTCAGTCTGATGTGAGTAGTGCTGCTTAGTTTAGTAGAATGGTTTTAGAAAAAAAAAATATTACAAAAGTTTTTCATAAATATTTATGACTTTATTAAAGGTGGTTTGGAAACTGTGAAACAAACAAAAACTATAGACAGACGGAAGCAGCTTTAAACTTAATATTGTATTGTTGCAGTTGCAAACGATGAGCATGTCAAATGACTGAAAGAATGAAAGAATGCAAAAGTTCTATGTTCAACAAAAAAAAAAGACAAGAACTTAGGAGTCTCTGTTTTTATATTTTTGTGTATAAATTTTCAAACAACAGTCTGCTTATACGTAGAAGTAGAATAGCTTTGCACAAGGAGGTATTTGTAGATTTACGTTAACATTTGATTATACAATAAAGTTTATCAAGAACAAAAATAAGGATTTTCTTTTGTACAGACAACCTCATACCTATATATCATGGAAAGAAATAACAAGAAAAGATTATCATGTTTAAGGTTCATGAACAGAAAACCAAATGCAAAAGAGTTTGTTAAAATTTTAAGCAATATTTTAAGTATTTTGTTAAAGTTTCTGCTGCGAATACCGATCAAGAAATATTGAAGAAAGTGTAACAATTATTTGACTTGCCTTAACAATCTCTTCTTTGCACAAAATAATTTTAAGACAATAATAATCCATATTTTTAATGTAACATTTCTTCTAATGATCTGCCGACACAATAATCTTTTGGCAAAGTGGTTAAAATCCTAGCTGAGGTGTCGTACTTTGAAACCAGAACTTATATACAGTAAAAGATCTTCGCTTCATCGATCCAACGAAACGATTTCGTAGGGTTTTTTTTCACAATTCCAATGATTTATTTCGCAATATATGTGAGTTTATACGAATATTGTGAGAGAATTGCAATGGAATTGCTTCGTTAGCTTTCATAGTTTTGTGAAAAAATTTCATTGAATTGATTTCAACAACAATTTGTCATTTTATAAAAACGCCTTAAAGTTTTGACAAAATATTTTAACGGATACTGAAAATCCTTTAAAAGATGCCTGTTTTCCAATGTCATAATTTCAATGAAATATTTTTCATAGCTTTGATGAAAGAATTCATTTCATGTATGAAAGACCGATAAAGATAATCATATAAACTTTATATGATTGTTATTGTTGTGATTTTTCTTAATAAAATACACACTGAAAAATTTCATATTAAAATCGTGCATTTTTCGGTAATGATTTCGTTGCATAGGCAACAACAACTTGAATTTGATACTGAAATAACGCGAAGAATCATGTTAAATCAAAGTTTTATCAAGTTCAAACAATGTGAATTTGATTCTACAATAACATAAAGAATCATGTTGAATCAAAATTATTTCAAGTTGAAACAACGTGAATTTAATACTGAAATAGCATGAAGAATCATGTTCAATCAAAGTTATATCCAGTTGAAACTACGTGAATTTGATACTAAAACAACAGGAAGAATAATGCTGAATCAAAATCATTTCATGTTGAAAGAACGTAAATTTAATACTAAAATAACACTAAGAATCATGTTGAATCAAAGTTATTTCAAATTGAAACAACCTGAATTTAATACTGAGATAAAACGAAATATCATGTTGAAATAAAGCTAAAGGGTCCGCCATCTAACGTTTTTTATTTCAACTAGAGCTTTTTTCGTGAATGGTAATACTTAGCTCATGTCTGATTTGACAAATAATTAGTTTTATCCTTCCACTGAACGAATATGGTTCACGAGTTGAAGCCAACTGACCATCCAATGCGTTTTCGCTTCGCTAAGTGGGCCTGCGATCGACTTACAGAAGATGCCGATTTTGCCAAAAAAATCATCTTTTCAGATTAAGCTCATTTTGATCTTGGCGGGTATGTAAACAAGCAAAATTGTCGCATTTGGAGCACAGAAAACCCACACGCATACATTGAAAAGCCGACGCACCCAAAACGAGTCACTGTTTGGTGCGGATTTTGGTCCAGAGGCATAATTGGGCCATTTTTCTTCGAAAATGAGCAAGGAGTGGCCGTTACAGTCAATGGCGATCGTTATCGGGCCATGTTGAACGAATTTTAGTTCAAAAAAATTGAAGAGGAGGATATTGGCAACATTTGGTTTCAAGAGGACGGCGCTACGTGCCACACAGCCAAAGCTACACTCGATGTTTTGCGCTCTGTTTTTGAAGATCGCATTATCAGCCGCAGAGCTGATGTCGTTTGGCCACCTCGGAGCTGCGATTTGACACCGTTGGACTATTATTTGTGGGGTGCCGTCAAAGATAAGTGTTACGCCGACAAGTCAGAGACAATTGACGCTTTAAAGGACAATATTCGTGAAGCCATTGGTGAAATACAGCTGCACACAATCGATAATGTGCTTAAAAATTGGACCGATCGTGTAGGCTACTGCATGGCCAGCCGAGGCAGCCATTTGAATGAAATTATTTTTCATTATTAACCGGAAGGATTGTACTTTCAAATAAAAAAAGAAATTTGAGAAAATATTCAGTAGTTTTTTTTATAGCATTTTCAAAAAAAAAAGTTATCTGGCGGACGCTTTTTTTCAAGTTGAGACAATGTGAATTTGATTTTAAAATAGTATGAAGAATCATGTTGAATCAAAGTTATTTTCCGCTGAAAATACAGGATGCCCCTGTGGCTGAGTGGTAGCGATGCTAGCCTGTCCAGAGGTCTTGGGTTCGATTCTCGCCATGGACCCTGGGTGTTTTCTGCAGACAAGTTAATCGCTACGCGGGTTGTGTTTGTTTAGAAAAAGGAATCACGTTGAAACAAAGTTGAAAAAAAGTTATTTCAATTTCAAACAACGTGAATTTGATATTGAAACAACATGAAAAATCATGTTGAAATAAAGTTTTTTAAGATGAAACAACATGATTTCAATGTAGCTATTTTATAAATTACTTTACTAACGTGATATGTATTTGCACAGACTTGTCTACCCCAGCTAAGATTTGAGCTCAGGCCACTTGCTTGGTAGTCAACGCGCTAACCACTGCACCCACAGCAGCTTTAAACTGTACTTTAGATAAACACCAAATAAATACCATTATAAGGAACATAAATTTCATATTAATTCAACATGATTTAATTGATGATTGAACATAAAATTTATTTGAAATTAAAGTTATAGTCATGTTGATTTAATATGAAATGATTATAGTGTTATTTTAAGTATGAAAAATATTAGATGAAAGATTTAACATAAAATTTATTTGAAATTAAAGTTAGAGTCATATTGATTTAAAATGAAAAGATAGCAATGTTATTTTGAGTGTAAAATATCTTAAGTCAAAGAGATTTAAGGTTAGGTTATTATTATATTTTCGTTTGCAATTAATATGAAACAATGGTAATTTTAAATCAGCAGCAAGAAATTTTCGCTGGTAATGCTAAAAAAGCAAAAAAAAAAACACCAACACACTTAACCAACAAATCATTTCTCAAAAATTTAATATGATTTCCAATCAAAATTGCAACACGTTAATTTTACATTGGTATTTTTTCTGTATGTATAACACCTTGTTTTGAGAGTGCTGTTGGCTGAAGAAGTTAAAATGTTTCCTATAAGTCTGAGTTCGATACTCTGTGCGGTCAACAACACTACAAATTTTTCAGATGTGCTTACTATAATCATCCATATTTGTAGCACTAAATTGGCAACAAATTAAAATAGTCAATAAAATGTTTAAAGTAATTGAGCCTGCTGCTTATTAATATTAATATTATAAAATAATTTAATTAAAACATTAGAATATTTCCAATAAAATGATTCCATTAAAGTAATGAATATATTTTATTATAATAGTGGAATTATTTAATTAAAATTATTAAATAATTTCGTTAAAAAAGTAAATATTTTCATTAGCTTAGCGAAATAGTTACATTGTATTAATGAAATAATTCCATATATTTGATGAAATTTTCATTAAAATAATTTTTAACGAAACTTGTTTCATAAATCCATACAAAGCGTGACGTTGCACAAGTTGCTCTAATTGGAATATTGATGGTAGTAAATCTGTATTTTTGAAACTGGTGACCCGATTATAAAACGATGTATGTAAAAATCATAGAGTAGGACGCAAGCTTTGAGAATGATGAATTTTAGATCACCGTACTGAAACACATGGTGAGCTATACGGTGTCAAAGTTGACTATCTCGGGAATAATCCACTTTGTTGGACTCATAACTTTTACAAATATTATCCGATTGTTAATATTTTTCCATCGAATTTCAAAGTCTTGACTTTGTTCTTTTTCACGGATTGAGATAATTTAAAAACTTCCTCAGTATGTTATCAAGGTTTTTGTTTAAAATCATAAAATATTTTTTTGAAAATTTTGGCTATGCTTTAACGAAGACTTTTAAAAAATTTTAAACTTCAAAGCCAAATATCTCTATAAATATTAAGGATATCTTAATAAAACAAAGTGTATTTTCTTTTTCTCTTAATAACCTTTACAACGAGTATAAATTCATTAAAATCGGATAATGTTTGTAAGAGTTGTGAGGTCAACAAAGTTTATCATGTCCGTGTGTTTCAACAAGGCAGTCTAAGTTTCATCATTCTTAAAGCTTATGTCCTTCTTTATGATTTTCACATATGTACATCCTTTTGTAATCGGATCGCAAATTTCAAAGATACAGATTTATTATCGTTTTTTTTCAATTGGCTGAGTTTTCATGAAGTTTTTAATTGAGTTAATTTCGAAATGCACAATATCTATTGAAAAAATTCCTGCAGTTTAGTCAATGAAAAATTATGTACATGACGCTTTTATGAGGTCGAAAATTAGGTGAAGGTAGATATTATTTATTTAACTAAAGCAATCTGATTTGAACTTAATATGCCAACACAAAATTGCCATTATCAGCATAATACCAGTATACAGTTTTGTGTTAGTAACCCTTTTTAGTAACAGTTTTTAGTTAGTAGATTCTAAGAGCCTGCAAATTATATCATTATTAATCTACTTGAGCAGATTTCCAATAGCACTTCAATATATATGATGCTATTCGTTTTAACTACTTCTCTGTAAAAAAAAAACTAACATAATCTGCTGTATATACATGTAATTGTGCTTTTCAATTTTATAACTATCAAATATTGCCAATAATGAAAATTTAATTATCTATATATTTATCCTTTTATTATTAATATCACACTTGTTATGAGCTGAAATTTTGTCTCCTTTTTTTATATTATCATCCAAATACAATATAAAAATTCATAAAATGACAGACAATTCAATTAATAATGTAACAAATTAGTTCACAACAAACATCATTATGACAGCGACAACAACAATAATAACTGCATTAATACTACATATTATTAATATAATATAATTCATAATATATTTAAAAAATATTCACACCTTTTATTACATGCCACAAAAATACCAGACTTATTTTTACATTGCAGTTAAGCTTTAGTAAACGTCCGGTATTTAACACAATAAAGATCAAAAATGAAAATGTTGATGGAAAAAAACAAAATGAAATAAAAAGTGCGACAAAAGCATATATGCACTGAAAAAAATACTCGTATATATTACAAAATATTTCGTAATTTCGTACCACGAAATTCCTTCGGAAAATATATGAAATGTACGAAAATAATAAAGAAATAAAATAACTAACCTGACCAGACATCCCGCCTAAAATTTTTAACCCGCTTTATCCCGCTTTTTCGAGTCTTAAAATTTATAGTTCTGCTTTTTTAGTTGTTCTCAAAAATATCGAAAATATTTCTAAATAGATCTTTCTTGTGTTGCTCGAATAAAAACTCATTGAGTTAAAGGAACTTAAAATTGAAAAAAGTGTGTTTTTAGACATTGCTTCAAAACTCAATACTTCAAAATTTTCTAGCCCAAAGATACTTAATTATTTAGGCTAAGTTCGTTCAATTTAATTCTTCAATTAAGTTATTTTTATTTTGAGAAAGGAGTTTTAAAACCATGTAATAATTGAAAAGACAAAGACAAATTCTTGATTGCATAAGGGTCGAACTGAACACCATGATATTTCAAGACTAGCCACGATCTTATGATCAGAGCTCTTGTTATACCTTTCACAGTGTGAGGGTGGTGAAGTCAAGTAATGCACGTAGTATTGAAAATTATTGATTATTGCAAAAATTTAATTAAATTTTTCTCCATTAAGATGAAACGAAAATCCAGAAAAAACCTTCAAAGCCCAAAGTTGAAACTAATTTGGTGCCGAACACATGATACATAAAATGCTTAAGAACCGACAAAATAGAACAAAGTTACAAGACATTAGTGAAAAAATAGAACTGGTTTTGATCAAAAATATTCTTTTTACTGTAAACTGAATTTTATAAAAGATGACTTCGGATGTTTTCACTCACTGACTTACAACTTTCTTATTTTATTTCTCGCGTCCTAACGATTTCATGTTTTATTTATTAAAGATAATATTAGCTTTAGGCTAAAGCAATTTATTTTTTAAATTAAATAAAAAAAGGCCTGTAACTTAATGAATTTCCTTAGAACATATCGTTAGCTGAAATTTTATAGGAGAGAAAAAAGACTAAATAAAATACGTTAAGTGACTGAAGTAAAAAGTCTCTTCATTTTCGTTTTTAATGCGACAGACTTTTATGATAACAGTTTGAAAATTTGTAGGGACAAGAGTTTCTATGTAGTAAATAATAATTGCAAATGCGACTTTAAATTTTTTATTAGTTACGTTATTTCGCGTTTCAGCTAACGATAAGGAGCTGTATAGTTGCATACATTTATAAGAAATCATATATTATCATCAGTGTATTTACAACATCCTGCTTTCCATAAGATATCTTATAAAATCCCGCTTTTTTTGGTAATATTTTCTTCAGAATCCCGCTTTTCAAACGTTCTTATCCCGCTTTTGACAAAAAGCTTCTGGTCACGGTACTCATTCATAACCCTCATATTTCAAAGTAAGAACTGAGCCACTTTCTACTTATTTTATAAGAGCTAAAAACTAGTTTTATTTATTTACACCTGAAAAATCTGTCAATGTACGAAAAATAGTTTAAATAAAATTTTTTATTTGAAATATATTTTTTAAAAGTGAAAAGTATTTTTATGAAAGATTTTTTTTTACTTTTGTAAATTCAACGAAAAAAGTAACTGCGAAAGTTTTTTTTTCGTAAAATGTTGCATGGATTATTTTCAGTGTTCATATGTATGTGCAAGGTCTTTGCGAGAATTCCATTTGACTAAAAATCGCCAGCATCATCGTCATCATTGCATTCGATGACATCAACATCACTAATGGCATGTGTCATATAGCCATTTATATTGGCATAATTATACGCATACACCCAAATCTTTATGCTACCACATAGTTCTTTATTAAAATATTTATTTAAGCTTGAATTAGTGGGGAGACGCAAAAATCTTAAAATACTTGTTTTAAAAGGTATTTTTTAAAGGGCACTACTTGTAAAAGATAAATAAAGCTACGTGCTTAAAATTTTGGCTTAGGAGCTATAAAAAGAAGCAGAAGAAATTTGGTTAGGGTAATCATGAATTTTTTCCATTAAATTTCTGTTCGATCAAGAACTAAATTTATAACGTCATAATGTACATTATTGCAATTCTTTTTCGGTGTTCCGCGAACATTGCATGTACAATAGAGTAGATCGTTGGTGTATGAAGGAAAAAAAAAGTCATCCGATAAATTGCGAATACCTCCGGAATTTTGCATCTAGCTAAATTATATACAAAAAATATTTTTTTAATTTTTTGTGACATATCTTTTAGCCCTCTCCCGCGGATGGAAGCTAGAGAAATTATATGAATTTTATTTTAATTTGCTTTATTAATATAGAAAAAGAATGCCAATAATTTTTTTAAGGCTACACGTAAAAAAACATTTTTGTGCTGAATGAAAAAAGTTTAAGATCGAGGAGATCTGATAAAGTTAGTTATAAGCCATAAAGAAAGTTATAAGCCATTAAGTGAAAAAAGCTGATTTTATTTCCCATACAAAATCATTTTCAATAAAAAATTTTTTTTTAATACAAACTATAACCAAAAAATAATATAGCTGTTTGGGCTTAAGGGATAATAAGTTTCTTAGTTTTTATCAGATTTTAGAACATGTGATCGTCTCAAAATTATTTTTGAAATATAGCCCGAAAAAAATATACTTAGTATATTTTTTCATCTTAATGGAGCAATTTAAAATGATAGTTTTTTGGAGAAGGTCTAAAAATATACTTTTTTAAAATTTTAAGGCCTGTAACTTTATACATTTTTTATACGATCGGCACAATCAGTGTATTGAATGAAAGAATACAGAGATATCTATACAATAGTGTGGAATTTATTTCATTCAGATGCAGCGTTCTCGGAATTATTGCCAATAAACGAAAAAGCTAAAAATAAACAAAAATACTTGTTTTGCGAGAATATCGGAAAAGCTCTCATTAAGAAAAATAACTGAATACCATTTTCGTGCTCAAATTATCTTACAAATCGTTTTTTTTTTTGCAAGATATGACAAAGACTTAGAAGTTCGAAAATTTGCTTCATTATTTCATCTTAAGTTTGTCTGAAATCTGATCTTGTATATATAAAATAGTTGATATTTTGTAGGTAATGAGTTATAACATCTATAAAGAATATATCATGTTACGTCATATGATGTTTCACAAATTGATGGCTTTGATCTGATATTCATAATCTTGATGCTTCGGTAGAGGGCTAAAAGTAGGTCGCAATATTTTTTTTTAAATTATTTTTCCCATGTATCTAAAAATAAAATGCAACCTTTTTTGCTATTCGAAATTGAAATTCTCAAAAAAAATCTGATGCTCCACCCTAATATGCAAGGACATATACGGAACGTGGTTTTTTTAAAGCAAAACAATTCTGATCATATTAAAACATAAAATAGAAAAATGGAAAGTGGCAGCACTTTTTTAATTTTTTTCCGGCAAGGACACATTGGGGCAGGAAATTTTTTTACGAATATAAAGAAAATACTGTGGGTTTTAGCGGTAGGTAGCAGTAGTTACTTGGCCTGAACAATGGGGTATTTACTACTTCTATTCCAACGAATTTTTATGAAATTGTAATACACTTGCGATTTTTGGGACTTTTTAAATGCACATTCTGAAGGAGTGCCTTTCCAACTCTTTTTTATCATTGGCACTGTTTAATTAGAAAACAAATAGCCTTTCCAATTCTGAAGACCTTTTTGAAATCCATTCAGTACTTCAGATTTTATGGCCGCTGCACCGTAGCAATAATAATTTGCTTTCGAATTGTATTTTTCAATAATTTTAAATTTAGATTTAACGCCACATTTTTATTTTGTTTTTACATCAGTTTTCTTACACCTAATATGTTACGTATAAAATAGCAAAAAATCAAATCAATCCGGAAATACTTATTTTCTACCATTTGTCTTTCCAGATTGGCCGTACGTACATTCCTCACAATATGCGTCGAAGGACAGTTTTTTTCGCCCCTTTTTAAGAAAGGGTCATAAAAGACCCATACAGCGAAGCGCTAGAAGGTTAAAATGTTCAATGAAACTATTTCACGTGGAGGTCTACATAAAAGTGCTGAATATACATCATACATTAAACGTAAGAATTACACGGTATCTTATACCGACTCTCTATAAAAATAATGACCAAAAGGTGGGGTTAATGAAAACAAAATTTGCATAGCTTTTAAACTTATGGATCTCGCATTATCAAACTTATACAGCCATATTCATAAATATTTAAAACAGGGCAATAAGCTACTTTTAAGCAAAATTTCATAAAATTGCATCCATAAAACTTTATTACATGAAAATTTTAAAATAGGTTTAAAAATGGTATGCACCTTCTATAAACCTTCAATAAATTCATATCATCGATATATCAATTTTAACTTCAAATATCTATGCAAATTTAGCACACAGGAATACATGATATTCTTTAAATTAAAGTTTGAAGTCTTGGCTATAAGCATTTAAGTATGTTTTTTTTTTTAAATTTAATAGAATATGCCACTAAATTATTTAAGTTAAACAAAATTTCCAACAAATTTAGCAAAAAAGCACCATCAAAACACATAAAAGCAAAAAGAAATGTTAGTGATACAGAAACAATCAACACAAATACAAACAGGCTCGTTATTCGAGTACCTCTTGCATACATGTTTTAAGAATCGTGTGAATTCTTTTGTAATCATTTCTCTTTTTTGCTTTTACTTCATAGAAAACTCGTATCAAATAAGTTGAGAAATATATTATTAAGAGAGTTGAAAAAATCTTAACTTACATGAAAATGATAAAAAGTTATTCGTTTATTTCAATATCCGGATGAAATCATATTGTTTTTATTGCAACACTAACTACAAAACATGGTGGTGTTGCCAGTATCGAAATATAGAATTCCTTAAAACACACAATGTCTATTGTAGTGTTTATGAATGCAATTTTATATTAAACAGTTTTTAGCGTGAAACTGTTCAATAACAATTGTGAGTCTTAAACCTAAAATAAGAATTTTTTATGAATGTAGCTGATATAGTGTAATGAGGACACCCTAGGCTAATTTTGGTATATATAAAAAAATAAATAAAACAGGTTGGAAACAATAATATAAAAAAGAAATCTAAAACGACAACACTTTCGCACCTCATAACTCGACAAATAAACCTCATACGAAAAAATGTTTATACCTACTAGAGCCATAGTTATGCCCAATATTAAGGAATTTCGGCAAACAAAATTTTTGGGTTACCGCTTAAAAAATAATGCCGCTTAAGGTTTTATTAAATGTTTGATTCAAATCTTAATTTTCTAATAAAGACCGCATATACTCAACCTTAATGTAAGCGATATTGATCATACGCACTAGGCTAACAATAGACTGTATGGGAATTATAAATTTTTATTTCACTAAATTGTAAATAAAATCGAAATTCGTGCCACAATTTCAATGGCAAAAAAGTTCGTTTTCTTTGGAATATATTAAGCTTCATGATATTAGACAAACAATGGGATCGTTGGTGCATTTTTATTTTTTTATGAATTTTGAATCACAAAAATTTTAAAATTGATTATGAACTCTATCCAAAGCTATTTAATTAGTTCGGCTCAAGTTCGTTTTTAATTTAATCTTTAATCTAAACTATTTTTTATTTAAGAAAGAAATTCTAAAGCATGTAAATATTGAATATTCAATAACAACCTAGCGAAAATCCTAAAAATCAACAGATTTGTCGCCACCTCGCGGAGAGTCGTACCTATTAATGAACTTTTGTAAAGGTTCGGAGCTTCACTAACTGTTTTTTTTTCTTTATTATGTTCAACTATTTTAAGCTTTTTGATTTCTGTCCTAGCAGCGTGAAATATCATCGATATTTTCAATGCTGGGATTTTTTGAATGCTTATTTTTCGGATATGAACTTGGCCTTATTTTCACATTTTTCTCATAAAGACCTACCTGTATACCGAATTTCATCTCTTTAGCTATAGTGGACGTGCGCCATACAAATAAGGGACACCCCAGTACCACCCCTTTTAAAAAGGGCCTTTTTTATATCTGTTTGACTATTTGCTCATCAGAACCTACGTGTGTACCAAATTTCAGCTTTCTAGCTGTACTGAAAGTGCCCCATACAAAGAAGAGCCAGCATAGTCCCCCTAGATGAAAAGTGTCAGTTTTCAGATCTTTCTGGTATATTGCTCATCAGGACATACCTGTGTAGAAAATTTCAACTGTACTAGAAGTGCCCCATACAAAGAAGGGTCACTCCAGTCGGTAGACCCCCCCTTCCAAAGTGCTCATTTTCAGATTTTTCTGGTTAATTGTCCATCAAGACCTACCCATAAACCAAATTTCAGCTCTCTACACTCTAAAACACTTTTGTTGAAAATTAGGTCGATAATAGTAGGCAAGACTTTATTCATTATTATGGACCTAAAATTAGACACGCATTCTTTTTGTTGATTTTTGAACAAAATATGTTTACTTAAACAAATAAAAAATTACCGGAGAAGCGGTTGGCTGCCTGCAGCACCAAACCGCGACCTCTTGGCTGATAGTCTGGCGTATCCGCCTCTCAGCCATAGGCATATTATACTTTTTCTGCCATTTCATATACCTACAAAATCTATGCAATTTTAGACAACGGGAAATTTTCAACACAAATTTAGACAATATATGATCCTAAATTTTAATTAATGTTTTAGACTGTAGCTATAGTGCAAGTGCCCAATAATATTGATGAGTCAGTGGGTCAGTGAATATATACTAAAATATGCACTTTTTACACCTTCGTATCTCGGGAAGCTTTTACGGTAGAACTTTCAAATTGGTCATGGTATGAAGTCATCTCTGTGGGTAAATTTTATATTTAAATTTTCATTATTTTATGATCAAGTGGATCAAAGTTATGAGGGGGCAAAAACAGCTCGACTGGTTTCGTGCAACATACACACTGTGTGGCCAGAACTTGGCCTAGCGCGCTAACATGCGTCTAGATTCTTAGCCGATCAATATATTGCTGATTACATATACAAAAGAATTAACTATCATTTTATAAACTTTAATGTAAAACACTTTTTTGTTTTTGTATCTTTATCGTTGTCATTTGTGAATCAAAATAATCCTTTTATAGGAAATGACATAATAAAGGCAAATCTGTTTGTTTCATATAATATGTTTCATATAATATATTTTTTAAACATGTCCGCTGCACACTGACACATTTTACGATAAGGCAGCTAAAAGTCTTTTTAGAGATTCCATTTTTAAGGTAGATAAGCTATATGAAAATTGTCATTTGAGATGATCAAAACTCAAAACAATATTAGTCCCTGTTTTAATATTGCCATGGGGGCAATATCCAGTATGAAAATTATACTTGACAGCCTGTGCACGAAATTGAAAAGGCTCTCACATAAAATGCATAATTCCTACAGAAGTCTAATATTAGCCTGGAAAATTTGTCTATAAAACAATTTTCTATAAAAATTTTCCATTAGTTCAATTGGTCGGTCTTATAAGCGGCAATATCTACGCTTAAATTTACTTTAACGAATTTTAGTAATTTCCGTAAAAGTGTAAGATCGTGTATCCAATATTTGTTATTGTCAATATTTAGCACATATTGACTGCGCAAAATGATATTTAAGCTTTTATATATGTACTGATATAATGTAATTTTACGCACTAATACTAAAGAATATATTGGCTACAACCCTGCAGATAACGCAGAGAAGTAGGACTAGTCCAAAGTTAGTCCATATGTATGGATTTTAGTTGGATTTAACATTACGATGTCCTAAGGCTGGACCATATAACCCAACTTTGCACTACATCGGAGTAGTCTTAAAACTACTCCAGGTCACTACCTGATGGAGCACTCAAGTGTTCGTGTTGCAATTGTTAAAACACGAGCACTTATCGCCTAACTACCAACCCTTGTTTGCAAATGACATGATCCATGTCTGCATTATATCGGACTAGCTTTAAAACTAGTCTATGCAACTATTCGATGGATCACTCAAGTGTTTGTGTTTTAACGATTGTACTCGTTAAAACGTAAACACTTGCCGGTTAACTAAAAGCTTTTGTTAGCAAATGGCATGGTCTATGACTGCATTACGTGGGACCATGTTGCAACTACTCCATTTCAGCTAAAGTAAACCACGTAGTCCAATATTATCTGTAGGAAAGTAACATAAACAGATGCTAGGCAATTCATGTAAGGATCCACTCAAAATAAAATATTGGTAAATCTAACCCATTTCATAGGATAAAATTCCGCCAACCCATAAAATACAGAAAAAATCAACCAATGGAATTGTAGTTTAGTTGATAGTGTGTAAAACTACTGCCAAGGCGTAAGCAGTGTGTTTGTTAACAAAAATAAAAAATTTTCTTTGTTTGTAATTTGTAGGTCTGAACTTAGGCTCTCATGTTTATAAACCAGACGACTGCACAAAGTAAAAATAAATATGTGGTGACTTGTTTGGATTAAATGCAGTATTTTTTGCAAAATAACTATTTTCGTTGTTATTATTTTAAATTGGTCATTTTAACCATAAAAATTGGTAGCTTTAAGCACAAAATTTTTTTTAAATTAAACTACAAATTTTAACCATCAAAAATAATTTTAATTTTCAAACGTCGTTTTTCATAAATTTATTGTTTACAATTCAGTAAAATTTAATATCTCAGTCTTGAACTTACGTTCTCATGCTTACGAATCAGGCACCTTTACCATCTCAGCTAAATCATCTTGTTGAATAACGATAGCACAAAGTAAGCATAGACATGAAATGACCTACAACTTAAAAGAGTTATTTTCACCAATGAAAATTGTTATTTCATAAAAATTGCAACAACAATTCAGATTAACAGTAGGTTGACATTTAAATTGGTTAGATTTATCTATCATTTTATTTTGAGTGTATGTGTGTGCATGTTTATGTCGTGTATATGTGCTTTTACATTAACTGTTTTTAAAAAAAATAACTTTTAGATGCAAGTGTATAAATTTTATACACATCATGATTTTTGTTTTAACTTGACATTAAATGCAATACACGCATTTCACGCAGTCTGACACATATAAATTTTAATATAGATACATGTGGGTCATATTCAGGTACATACGTATGTGCGTATATATACGTTCATGTTCATTTACTGTAATGTGTGCAAAATTCAACAAAATTCATTTTAATATATTAGTGTGTCATATTGAATTGTGTTTTAATCCAAAAGAACGACAGCAATCTAAAAATTTCCTTTAATAGTGACATAATAACAACCTTTCCTGAATGACATTTTACCAGTGAACACTCATATCACAGCCATCGACTAAATAGCACATACATTGAAAGAATTTTGCTTCATAAAACCAATGAAATAATATCATTAGATTTTTTCCATTAATCCAATGAAAATTTTACAAATCCAATGAAACTTTATTAATATTGTAAAAGAACTAGTTTTAGATTAAGTTCGTTTTCAATTTGATCTTTCGATGAAATTATTATATTTTATTTAAGAAAGAAAAATTTGAATATACGGAAGGTTGAACTGACAGCTGTTTCGAGACCACCATAGTCTTCTCATCAGAGCGCTTTACCTACACTACCAGCGACGGTAGCAACAGCATCCTAGCGAAAGTTCTACTAATTTTGGTAAGCTCAATTAACAGTTTTTGTCACCACCTCGCGGCGAGGCGTGTCTGTTATTAATGAACTTTTTCTAAATATTCGGAACTTTACTAATTGTCTTTTCTTTTAGCATGTTCAACTATTTTAAGCTTTTTAGATTTCGGTATATTAGTAGGACTGCATAAATAAATAAAACTCTATATAAACGATGTAGACGGAGAAATTTCTAACCAAATTAGAAAACATTTATGTACACGAAAAATACATCTTCTATTGCGTTGCAAGGTACCGTGGTACCTATTTGGAAGTGGACGTGGAAAACAAGCATTTACGCACTAAATATTCAGTTAAAACGTTGTAAAATATATATGAAATTGGCAACAGATATATATTGTCAATACCATAAATATTTCATAACTACATATTAAGTGGAGAAATGCTTTTGTTCTTCTTTCATATAGGTACCCGGGTACCTTGCAGCGCAATAGAGTTAAACAGTTTGTGCGGTTTTCTTCAGATATCTGACAGCTCCTTGCTCCACCATTGTGCATCTTTGTTTCCATTAGATGAGGTAAGGGTGCAGCTGGATTCATATGCTTCAATGATTGCCCCGTTAACCTTATCCAATAGATACTCTGGCTCTAACTGGTGCCGTGGTGCCCTGTTATTGCTATCCTCCAAGCTGACCTTTAGGTGTTCCTTATACAGGGGCCAATCGGTCCTTTTCGGATTCCTAGATGGAGGTGTCGGTTCTGTATTCCCATCTATATACAACCTTATAATTCTATGATCTGATACTGATGGTTCGTCCGAAACTCTCTAGTTCCTAATTACACCCGCCAGGTAAGCGCTACCAAAATCTCCTTTCTTGCCTTAGTTACAAAAGTAGTGTTGTAACCCAGACTAAAGATTTCTAGACTATACAGTAACAATGTGAAAAGGGGAAGAAGTTTAACACACCTTGTCTGTGTTTGTTGACTTAAACATTACAGCACTAAAAAACACTAACTATTAATTTTTTCTTTCGCCTTAAATTCATTATATAAATTGATGCAGATATAAATAATTATTAAGAGCGGAATATTAAAATATCTAACCAGACTAGCAGAACGTATCAGTACTATTGATTTCGTGGCCGCTACGCCATCTCTTATGCGTTCATTGTTTATTTTTACCACGTTTTACGGTGGCTACTATTTTAACAATTTGTTTGACGAAATGGAATACGAGAGGCATTATAACTTCTTATATTAATTTTTTTATCCCACCTTTTTTTGGTCAGTTTGAAATTAAAAAAAAATATGAGGAATGCACGTTTATGAGATGGTGTAGCGCCCTTAGAAATCAGTAGTATTGATACATTCTGATAGTCTGATTAGATATTGTAGTATTCCATTCTTAATAATAATTGTATTTACATAAATTGAAGTAATGAACTGATGCCGATATAAAAACTTTCAAGTTAAACCTACTCAGCTCAAATAAAATTGGGTAAAGATATTAATTTTTCGTTTTATTTGAGTCTGAAGATTCACTTTTGCAATAATTGTTTTTATTTTTTGCCATCAACTAGAGAACTTTTCCGTCTGCAGTCTTATTTGAGAACTGTGTATACATAAATATTTTTGAATCAGCTTGTTAGTGTAATAATTATGTAGCAATAAGTACATCAATATACATTTTGGCACATACATGTTGACAGTTTCTTATACGACTTAATACTGATGATATTTATGAGTTTGTATTAAAAAAAAATTTATTATTTTTTCGCTTTCAATTTCCATTCATTTTAATTTCATCATCCGGCGCCTTAGGCAGTGTTACTTTCGCGCTTATGGCAAATAAATCCAAGTAAATATTAAATTTATTTTAAAAATAATTCATGAAAATAACTAAACAAGTAATAAAAAGTCAGAAAAATTGGTTAACTATGTTAACAGCATATTTGTTAGTTAGCGGCAAGTTACAGATTGTTTAATGTTGTTTAATGTTGAATTAATAAAATAAGCTTAAAGCTTGGAAACATAGAGCTTTAATGCAATTGGTTTAATACCAGATATTTACCGCTTGACTTTGGAGGCTGAGTAGCCTAGAGTATAGAGAGCTCTGACGATGGGATTGTGGTTAATCCCGAAAACATCGATGTTCAGTTCGACCCTTACAAAAGTCAAGAAATTGGTCTTTGTACTTTTCAATTGCCACATGCTTTGAAAAATTATTTCTCAATAAAAAATGATTTAATGGTAAAAATTAAATTGAACGAACTTAAGCCTGAATAATAAATTTCTTTGAATTAATAATTTTGAAAGTAATAATTAAAGAAACTTTTATTTCAAATAATTTTGTTTAAAACTGTCTGCCATTTCTGCAAGATAATTTTTGATCCTAAAGAGGTTTTGAAGCTCGATATCATATATTTTAACACTGTGTAGCTTAGGAGGCTACATTCCAAAAACTTTATTTTATGAAAATGTTTTTCTATATTATTTACTTAATTCATTTACAACTAGGATATTCATTCGAATAATGTTTGCTCGATTAATCGAATAATTAAAGTCAAATAATGTTCGATCAAACAAAAAATTTAAATTTCGAGTAAAAATTTATTCGAGTAATTTAGGTCGATTAATCGAATAACTCGATCAAAAAATTTTATGTAAATTTTCATTTTTTAATAAGTTTTTTCAGATTTCTTAATAAAAAGTGGAAAATTTTTTTTTGAATTTATATGAAATTTGCCATTCAGTTCGAACGTTATTTCATACAAATAGTCCTCACGATCAAAAAATTTAGTAAATAATGCAGTAACAATAATAAGGAGAAAGAAACCAGCTTCATATGTCTTTAAAAAAAATTCGGAAATATACATTAAACAAAAATTATTTGAAATAAAGAAGATATTTCGAGAGCAACTAGTTAACTAGATGTATCGTAAAATATCGAATGTAATGTTCGGAATAATAAAAGCCTTAAGGTACGATCACGCTTGGCAAATATTTGCCGAAAAAAAACGTAACCCACAGACAAGTTGAAATTGTATTTTCTTTAATTACAATATTATTTTTAAATATGGGTTCGCATTTATTAAAAATAATATAAAAATGGCTTTTTGCAGCATAACTTATTTTGTGATATAAAAAACAACTTAAATCAAACTAACTCTGAGCAAAAGTAGTGGTTACGTTTTTTTGGGCAAATATTTTCTAAGTGTAAAACCGTATTTATATTTATAACAACAATAATGTTATGCCAATTCCGATTATTTTTATTCTGCATTGAGTACAGGACAGGTCGGAATGGTATTAAATATTTCATGGCGCAAAATTTTCTCAAAGAGCGACATTTGAATAGTGAAAATAAAAATTATTTTAAAGGACCAGTTTATGATATAATTTATGTAGAAATTATGTGTTTTCTTTTGTTTTTATTATTAAAATATATAAAACGCGAAAAAACTTGTTTTGTGTTATTTTTGCCCAGAAAAATGTAAAAAACGGATTAAATTCAAACATATTCCGATTAACTCGAATAATTTTTAGCAGTAAATGTTACTCGAATAACTCGAACGAAATAAAAGTTTTTTTTCGATTGCTCGAGTAATTTAAAAACCCCAATTTTGATTAATTGATTAATCGAACAATTGAAAAATCGATTAAAATGAATACCCTATTTACAACTCTGCTACTGCGAGTTTTTTGTTGCAATTTCGTAGAGCAGTGTTGCTACCTCTCTGGTGTAAAGTAGAGGCATTAATTTGTTTAAGCTGTGTAGCCACTAATTAGTTCTTTTACTTCGCAGATAAGTTTTTTGGCAATCTTTTTAGTTGTTCTGATTTTTTGCATTTTAGCGACTTTTTTTTATTCTTATATTTTTTTCCTTTAAGCGCTTTTTTCCTTTAAGCTGATTTTTCGTTTTGACTTTTTTTAATTCTGGAATTTTTTTATTTTTAGCGTTTTTTTTTCTTAATTTTGTAAGTTTGTCTCTTACGGTTTCCAACATACAGCAAATTGTTTAAATTGCATACTCAAAATTACATTAACTGGTAGAACGCCCTTTAATTTTTATTGTTTTAAATATCAGTGCTAATTGGTGATGTCTATTCTACACTACTCTAACTTTGGAAATTTAAAGTGTCTATAATTGTCAGTAATTTACATTAGTAATTCAACATGTTTCGTTGCTCGCTTTAGAACACCCTTTAATTTTTAGCTGTCATATATCTGTTGTTGTAGCGGCCAAAGTTTAAATATTCTGTGAAAATTTCAGGTCCGTAGCTCTTACTTGTGACAGACAGACGGACAGACAGACAGACAGACGGACAGCGTAGCGTAAACAAAAGGGTTCCTTTACAATTTTGGTGTACAGAACCCTAAAAAAGACCTAGAAAAACCATAGATATTTTCTTTCTCTATAGGGTTCAACCAAATGGAATTGGTCCATGAGAATCCCTGAATAATTTTGTTCTCAACTTTTGTATCATAGTGTAATTTATTGAAGATGATTACCACCTACCTGATCTGTAAAGTTGTCTGTGTGAAACATCACTTTTACATAACTCGTCTCACTAATAAACGTTTGAGGTTGTTCAGCTTCGCCACAAAACATGCCAGGCTCTCGACGATTGGAAACATCAGTTTTTGCATTGCCATCCACAATCTAAAAGTAAAATAAAAAAAAAGAAATCAAAAATATGACCAAATAGAAAGCAAAAATTGCATATTAAAAATTTATACAAATTGGAATTCATTATACGCCAGCGGAAATACAAGCAACATGTTGAAAAATTGACACGAAAAAAATATATTGACTAGAGACAATATTTCTCAATCTCGTACATTATTGGTACTGGCGGAGAGAACAGATAGGGTAAGAAAACAAGACAAATGTTCTAGGAGTTTTGAAATTCATTAAAAGCTTTTTTTACCAGCATTTTTGATTGTTTTCGTTTGTTATTTGAAGTAAAATATATGTGAAGCTGTCAACTGGGCTGCGTTTATTCCCATATGTCATCATTTATGCTACAGCGGTAGTGGCCAAACATCTAAAAAAAAAATGAAGGCTCTTTTTTACACCAGGGAAATGTATGGAAAAATCATCAATTGGAACTGACGAACAAAACAGGATATTAGACATACATACATATAAATTCTCTTACTTAACACACAACGATCATAAATAAAAAAATAACACAAGAAAACATTATTCAATTTTATAAGTAACACATTAGTATGACAGCCATATGTTTAGCTCATGTCATATATTTATCTTGCATGAAACAAACGAACACTCAAGTTTGTTTCTTAAATACGAAGAAAAAGTGTAGCTGTTGTATCTGTGTGTGACTGCCTAAGTACGTGTATTTTGTTAGACAGCGGTAGCTACATATATTGAGCAATAAATTTAATTTGATATCTTTATATATTTTTTTTCGCTCTCTTTTCATCTTTATGTATTGGACTATTTGTTGTTGTATGTATTTTGGGCCATAAATCACAATTCCCTGGAGACCTAATTTTTGGCAATAAATGTTAACAAATTATATTAATCTTAAAATGTGTCTGACAAAATATAAAGCTTTAAAGTTAAATCTTAAAATGATAGTAAATAAGTTAAAATCGCTATAAAAAAGAAATTAAAAATAAAACTAAGCGATTAGAAATAATAGATTTGTAATTTCCATTTCTTGTTTGAGAGTTTGTCTATAAGCATATGAGCTTGAAAACTTTTCAAACATGATCGTTAAAGATCTACAGATAAGTTGGCTTTAGTACCGAGCGAAATGCAGGCATATAGATTAGCTAACCCACAATAAATAAATATACTTTTTAAAAGACTTCAAAAAAAAGAGAAAGGCTATCAATTCATCATGGATGTACTTTCTGATTGGTCCCGTTGAAAAGTGGGCGGGTCACGCCCATACAAAGTAAATACACATTCGTTTTTAACTACTTCTACTTAACCGATTCTTATGAAGCTTTACACACACATTAAGCTTCTGTTTAAATACTACATCAGGATCAAAAAAGTGAGCTGTGCCACGCCCATGCAAAGTAAATATTATTTTTCAACAATTTCTACTAAACCGATTCTTATGAAACTTTGCATACATCTTTAGTTATCGTTACAATACAACATTGTGGCTAGAAAAGTGGGCAGTGCCACGCCTATGAAAATTAAATATTCTTTTTAACTATTTCTACTTATTCTACTCTTATGAAACTTCACACATACAATTAGTGCGAAAGGTAAATGATGATAAAATATGGGGGCGGATTCACGCCTAACATAAATTCTTGAGAATATGTCGAATAACTCAATACGTTTTATAATATAAAATTAATAAACAAGAAAGCAGGTTAAATATTCATCTCACCTGCAAAAATCCTCCCTCACAATGGGTGGCATTCAGCAGTGTGCCGATTTTAAACTTTTTAAATCTTAATCTCAGCACAAAGTCCCTGGGAGCACCTTTCAGTGTGCGAAAACGATACGTGCAGGTTAAGGGTCGACCAACATTTTGATTTGTCACTTCCGGTGAACTGACATCCTCGAAAATATCCACAGTTTTATTGCATTGATCTTTATTTATATCAGCTCCGCCTGGAAGAAAGAAAGAATGATAACATGTATTTTAGTTGAAAATTATAGAATTAGTGTTTCTGTAAAATGTAATTTTCCTCCGTGTACACTGAAAAAATTTTATGTATAAATTCTGTGAACTTTGACATTAATCCCATGAAAAATTTCATTAAAACTCAGCCAACGTCACGCTTTGTTGAAATAATGAAACAAGTTTCGTTAAAATTATTTTAATGAAAATTTCATTAAATATATGATATAATTTCATTGCTCCAATGTAATAATTTCACTAAAATAATCAACGTAGTGTTAATGAGTTTTTCAAGTGCCGGAAGAAGACACCTTTTTTTATTTAAGTGATGTCAATTACAATGTTCAAAGATAATGAGTTACCAACTTATATATCTATAGTTATGACAGTATGGTACTATATATATATATATATATATATATATATATATATATATATATATATATATATATATATATATATATATATATATATATATATATATATATATATATATATATATATATATATATACAACACGTAGCTCATTATATCAGTGATATAATGAAACATTTTCATTGTTTTAATGAAAATGTTTCACCATTTTAATGAAATTAATTCATTGTTTTAATGAAACTCTGTCTTTATTTTAATGATATTCTGTCATTATTATAATGAAACTATTTCATTGTCTTAATGAATCTATTACATTACTTAGTAGGCTCATTAACTTATCTTTTTTATTGTCTATTTTAATTTATTGAGAATTCCATGGTTGAAATACGTACGAAGACGCCAATGTACATCAGAAAAATTGTTCAATGTTGATGACCGCTCACAGTATTGAACTCAGACTCTTGATAATCATCATTTGCTTCATAATAATAATAAAAAAATTTACAAAAACAACAGCAAACATATACAACTATTTTTGTTGTTCGCTTTGGGCTGCCAACTATTTAAATAAATAGAGGTATGTTTAAAAAAATATGTGTGTGATATAATTATTTCATAAATCCAATGAAACTTTTCATCAAATCAATGAAATACGTTTTATTGAAATTATGACATTCTAGAACATATAATTTTTAATTTTTTATAATACATTTAAAAAATTATTTTAAGAGTCAATTAACATAATTTGTCCACAATTAAAAAGATTTCCATAAAGCGGCAAAATGTTGCTGTCATAAACCTAATGAAATTTTCTAACGAAACTATGAAAGTTAATGAAGCAATTCCAATGCAATTCTTTTACAATATTCGTGAAATTTCATTAGAATTGTGAAATATTTCATTAGATTTGTGAAAAAAGTAAAACGAAATTCTTTCATTAAATTTATGAAGCGAAATTCTTTCAGTGTATGCTACTGTTTTTATAATTTTTTGGAAATAAAATTATGTTGTGTTTCTTTAATTCTAACAAAATTCTGTATTTGCTTTTTTATTTAATTTAAACTCTGCTGGTTTTATTTTGGTTTTATTGTTTTTCATAATAATTCTTTTATTATCCTTGTTTAATTGAAATAAATTCCTTTTTGTTTTGTTTGATTTAATTCTTTTGTTTAAAGATCAAATAAAGATTGTATGCAATATGAATACATTTTTTAGAAAAGAAAAAATCCTATCAAGGCATGACAATAATAAAATGCCACAATGAAGATATTGAGGCATTCAAAAAATGTGTATATGCTTTTACCAGAAGAATTAATAAACTCTAAATGTGGCTATTGGGTAAAATCCAAAAAAAAATCAATTCCTTTAAAACGAGTGATATTAAAGAAAAAAGTTGGTGTAAGAAATATATGGCTGTCACGTTTTAGTTCGCAAATATTTATGGGAAAAAATGTCTGTCAGTAAATTTAAGAGATGCCATCGGAATATGTATAAGTGCTTAAGTCGACAAAGTAAGATTTACACTAGCACTAATGCAATCGAAAAAATCGGTAGGGGCCAGGGATGGAAAATTGACTTTTTTTAATTTATATTAATTATAAAAAGCAAAATATACTTTTTAGACAAAGTTAGTACTCTAACTTAATTTAAAAAAAAAAATGTTTAAGATTTGTGTTAGAAAAAACTGTATTAATTTAGTCAAATGTTTTACCATTTCATGAGTTTTGCCGCCATTTATATTTTAGCCGTGTCTTTCTATAGACCGCTTACTCGAATTAAATTATACATTCCAATTTTTCTCTCCTAAAAAAAAATTAACCAATTACCATAATCACGAAGAAGAAAGACACGTTTGTTCATTTTTTTTTATTAAGACCAGCACTCAGGGGATGGCCCCTACTCATGCAATGCATTGTGCCGGAATTAGGAAAACTGATTGTGGGAAGGAGGAAAAAGGGAGTAGTGTTTATGGACATTTGATTTAAACTTTCCCACATTGAAAGTGACAGGAAAGACCTCTGCAGGGAGTTTATTCCACATACGAACTGTTCGGCTAAAGAACGAATTCTCTCTGTAATGCGTAGTACGATCTACTGGCGTATCGACCACAAATGGATGTGCTCTTAATGAAGAACATGTTGTTCGCAAAAATTAGTGAGTTTCGGGAACAAGTTCCCTGATTTTATCAGAACCCACTCCATTGTAGTAACGATAAAACAGCGAAATACACCCCACATTGCGTCGATGCTCCAGCGAGTCAATAGAGTTGGCTACCCTACTGTCACCGATGAGCTTCTTCGCCCTCTCCTGTACGCGGTCGAGTAGCTTCAAAATACACTTTGAAGTACCGGCCCATACATGAGAGTGTGTTCCATTTTCGGACGGATATAGACAGTATAAATATTAAGAAAATCAGATGGGCTGAAGTATGTCTTACACCGTCTTAAAAAGCCGGGGCACTTGAATGCTTCTTTTGAAACTTGAAAAATGTGATCCGTCCATCGAACATCACACTGAATTTTCATGCCAAGAACATCAAGAGCTGCTGATTCCTCAATACCCACACCGCCCATATTTACAGATGGAGCAGCACGATCGGTCATACGTCTGTGGGTAAGCATACTACACTGGGTCTTACGAGCGTTAAAATCGACCCTATTCGCACGACCCCATTCAGAGATTATTACAAGATCGCGATTTAGTGTATCATTCATGTTTTGCCTTATGCCCCCAATCTCCGACAGGCTTGGTCTATTACTGAAAGAATATGAATGGCATATGCTGCTGTCATCTGCAAAAGAGTAGATAGGATTGGAAGTCTGACAGAGAAGGTCATTAAGAAAAATAAAAAATAGGGTAGGAGAAAGAACGGAGCATTGTGGTACCCCTGAGTTAATCTTGAACTCGTTTGATGAGATTCCGTCTATAACAACTCGTATAGAGCGATCCCTGAGAAAGCTCGATATAAATCGAGAGAAATGATCACCAACACCAAAAGCGGCAAGTTTCGACAAAAGTGCATCATGCCACACTCTATCAAACGCCTTGGAAATATCTAGAGCCACCACTTTAATCTCGCCGAAATGGTGTATGGAGTGACACCATTTTTCCGAAATAAAGGCCAGTAAGTCACCCGTAGAGCGTCCCCTACGAAAGCCATACTGGCGGTCGCTGAGTAAACTGTTGGACTCCAAATACCTCACAAGATGAAAATTCACCATACTTTCCATTACTTTGGAAAGTGCAGAACATACTGCAATTGGGCGGTAATTTTCAGGGTTAGTAGCCTCTCTATTTTTAGGGATTGGCGTTACGTTGGCAACCTTCCAACACGACGGAAATTCACCAGCATAATACAAAGTGCTGAAGAGGATTGCCAACGGGCGCGCCAGCGTCGAAGAGCACTGCTTCAAGACCAGTGTTGGAATACCATCCGGCCCAGAAGACTTATTT